>JAOPSE010000134.1:5164337-5809713 GCA_029449295.1 Zea luxurians | reverse complement strand
CAACCCGGAACGCGCTCCAATTTCCCTTCCCCTCCCTATTTCTCCCTGCCCGCGCTCACCCGCCGTCCTCCGTGCAGCCGCCACCGTCGACTCGGGCTGTCACCGCGTCTCCGTCGCCACCGAGGAGTCCCCGGAGTTCGCCTTGAGGTAAGGAACCTCTCTCGCCCTTATTGACCTTTGTTTTGCTCTCTATCGCGTTTAATTCCTCGCCGGAGTTGTTTAGCGCCGCCGCCGAGCCACTCCGCCGTGAACCGCCCTCCTCCGGTACCCCTGCCCCGACCCAGGCCCCACCAGAGAGTTTCCCGTGCCCTCCCCAACCTCCCCGGCCACTCAGGTCGCCCCGGGAACCCGCAGGGCCCCCGCTCCCCTCGTCTCCGGCGAGCTCCTCCGCCGCGGGGACGGGCGCCGCTGCCTCAGCTGGCTGGGGAAGAAGACAGCAGCCAGCCATCCCATCCCCGCCATCCATCTCAGATCGGACGATCCCGTTTTAATTAGGCCAAGTCCAATCCTAACCGTCCGCCCAAGATCCAACGGCCCAGAGCCGTTTCGCCCACGCCCGCGCTCGCTCTGCCCGCTGGACCCCGCCTGTCAGTCGCCCGCGCTCGCTCTGCTCGCCCGGTCCCGCCTGTCAGTCGCCCGCGCCCGCGCTGCCCGCCCGGCCTCGCCTGTCAGCCGCCCAGACCGCCGCGCGCCCGCCCGCAGGATCTAATCCTGGCCGTCTGTTTGAGATCCAACGGCTATTAACGCTCGATACCCTTCGCCCGCGCGTTTTCTTAAAGAACCCCCTGTTTTCTGGAAATTGCGCCTGCCGTCCCTGGTTTCTCGCAGTTGGGTCCTCGGACCTTTTATTTAATTCAAAATAGGTCCTTAGGGTATATTTTTAACCCCTAAACTTGTAAAATTCATAACTTTGCCATATGAACTCCAAATTAGGTGCTTCAAATTGCAAAATGTTCATAATATTATTATCTATCTGTTTATGCAATGTTTCCCTGCTGTTTCCATGTCCCAATTAATGGTTAATCATTAGGATAGGATTAAGGTTATTGGAACCTTACTTGAGATAATTGGAGGTTGGTAGACTTTAATAAAAGTTGGAGCACTTAAGTTTATGGACTTAAACACCTAAGTTTAGGAACTTAAAACCAGATAATGATTTAACCCCACCACTGACTTAAACCTGATTAGTGGTTAATGAATCCTTTTGTATAGTCCTCTACCCTAGACCTAGGGAATACCAGAGTGCCTATCCCTTCTCTATTATGAACTTGTGATCTCTCTGCTGCATATGTTTGGTATATTGTTTTTGTTTGTTATTTCCCAAGTGCATAGTGTGAATGATTACTTTACGTAGACAACGAGCAGTCTGTGTTTCCCGAGGAAGTTGCAGAGGAAGTCCCTGATCAACGGTTTGGTGAAGGCAAGTGTCCTCTGACCCATTATGTCCTATTCACTTATAACTTACTACCCCGCATTACTTACTTGAAACCTAAGGATTGACTAGCTTTACACTTTACTTTATCCTTGATGACCTTATGGGTTATTATGATTAGCATTCTGCTATTGCCTTAACTTAATCAATGAACATGATGTGAATATTTATGATACTATCCTGATGATGTTGATGATCTTGTGATACTCTAGGGGGCTCAGGCTGTTTCCTGAGTACCTCTCCGTAAGGACCTGTTCGTTGAGAGACCACCCGGATAACAGTGCAACCATGAGGGTGAAATGGGGCACCCTTAGCTAAATAATTAGAGGAACTAGAGGTGTAGTTGCTTCGCCGTCGTGCCGTCAATGGGGTCCAGGCAAAGTGCTTGCTCTGCCGAGGCTGAGTGCCGAGGTTCTTTCGTTTTGCTTTTGTTAGTCACTCTCCTGCGGGGAGGGGTACTGTGTTTATCAAACTGGAGAAACCTAACGGGCAGCTATGATCTCTAGGGAATCTTTGTAAAAGCTACGTAGTGATACCCTGCCGGACCACCTAGGTAGTGGTCAATGGGGATTAGCTCTCCCCGGGCAGAAAGGGAATCATGACTCATGGGTAAAGTGTGCGACCTCTACAGAGGGTAGTGAAACTGATATATCAGCCGTGCTCATGGTTAAGAGCAGCCTTGGGATCCTCTTTGATTAGAGATACAGATGGTTCGAGATACAAGGATTATGTTATGGTTTTGGTTCGAATATGATGATGTTGTTCCTCGATGAGGAAATGGTTCTTGGGTTGGTTAATGCTAAAATCTGGCTTCTACTAATGATAAATACCTGACCAACTAAAAGCAACTGCTTGAACCTAACCCCACATAAAGCTAGTCCACTTCAGCCAAACGGGACATTTGCTGAGTACGTTGATGTGTACTCATCCTTGCTTTACCACCAAACACCAGGTTGTCCGCATTGTAACCACTGCTCAGGAGAAGGCGAAGCCGTGGAAGGAGACTTCCAGGAGTTCCAGGACTACGACGAATTCTAGGTGTGGGTTGGCGGCAACCCCCAGTCAGCTGCCTGTGAAGGCCTATCTTTACTGCGTTTCGCTAGCACTTTGATTTAACTGTTAAGTTGATGACTATGTGGATGTCTATGACTCCGTGATGTAATAAGTTAATACTCTTTTATGTTATTATTCGAGCATTGTGCGACGATGTTCATTTATGTAATCGCTGTGTACGTGAGTTCTGATCCTGGCACGTACATAGTTCGCACTTGGTTTGCCTTCCAAAACCGGGTGTGACAATCTTGGTGAGTTCATCACCTTCATGCGCGGTCTTGAGTAGGTCCCAAATCTCTTTCGCACTCTTCAACCCTTGCACCTTGTTATATTCCTCTCTACTTAGAGAGGCGAGGAGTATGGTTGTGGCTTGGGAGTTGAAGTGCTCGATTTGGGCCACTTCGTCCGTATCATAGTCTTCATCCCCTACGGATGGTACCTGTACACCAAACTCAACAACATCCCATATACTTTTGTGGAGTGAGGTTAGGTGATATCGCATCATATCACTCCACCTAGCATAATCTTCACCATCAAACGTTGGTGGTTTGCCTAAAGGGACGAAAAGTAAAGGTGTATGTTTTAGGAATGCGGGGGTAGCGTGGGGGATCTTACTATACTTCTTGTGCTCTTGGCGCTTAGAAGTCACGGACGGCGCATCGGAGCCGGAGGTCGACGTTGATGAAGTGTCGGTCTCGTAGTAGACTACCTTCCTCATCCTCTTGTGCTTGTCGCCTTTCCGATGCGACTTGTGGGAAGAAGATTTCTCCTTCTTTTATTTGTGGTGTGAAGAAGACTTCTTCCCTTTGGAGGAGTCCTTCTTCTTCTCCTTCCTCTTGGTGCGGGACTCTTCCGATGAAGTGCTCCCGTGACTCGTAGTGGGCTTGTCGCCGGTCTCCATCTCCCTCTCGGTGTGATCTCCTGACATCACTTCAAGCGGTTAGGCTCTAATGAAGCACCGGGCTCTGATACCAATTGAAAGTCGCCTAGAGGCGGGGTGAATAGGGCGAAACTGAAATTTACAAATATAAACACAACTACGAGACGGGTTAGCGTTAGAAATAATAATGAGTCCGAGAGAGAGGGTGCAAAACAAATCGCAAGCGAATAAGGAGTGTGACACGTGGATTTGTTTTACCGAGGTTCGGTTCTCGCAAACCTACTCCCCGTTGAAGTGGTCACAAAGACCGGTCTCTTTCAACCCTTTCCCTCTCTCAAATGGTCCCTTGGACCGAGTGAGCTTTCTCTTCTCAAATGTTTGGAACACAAAGTTCCCACAAGGACCACCACAAGATTGGTGTCTCTTGCCTCAAATACAAGTGAGTTTGATCGCAATGAAGAATCAAAGAAGGAAGAAAGCAATCCAAGCGCAAGAGCTCGAAAGAACACAAGCAAATCTCTCTCACTAATCACTAGGGCGTTGTGTGGAGTTTGGAGAGGATTTGATCACTTTGGTGTGTCTAGAATTGAATGCTAGAGCTCTTGTAAGTAGTTGAAGTGGGAAAACTTGGATGACTTGAATGTGGGGTGGTTGGGGTTATTTATAGCCCCAACCACCAAACGAGCCGTTTGGGTGGAGACTGTCTGTCGTATGGTGCACCGGACAGTCCGGTGTACACCGGACAGTCCGGTGCGCCAGCCACGTCACCCGAACGTTAGGGTTCCGACCGTTGGAGCTCTGACGTTGGGCCCGCCTAGATGTCCTGTGGCGCACCGGACATCCACTGTTCAGTGTCCGGTGCGACATGACGCGCGTGCCTAACTTCTGCGCGCCAGACTGCGTGCTCTGGCGCGCATTTAATGTGCCTGCAGGTGACCGTTGGTGCCGAAGTAGCCGTTGCTCCGCAGTTACACCGGACAGTCCGGTGTACACCGGACATGTCTGGTGAATTATAGCGGAGCAGCCGAAGTGAATTCCCGAGGCTGCCGAGTTCGGAGCCGCGTCCTCTTGGAGCACCGGACTCTGTCCGTTGTACACCGGACAGTCCGGTGAATTATAGCGCGCCGGCTCCGAGAATTCCCGAAGGTGAAGAGTTTGAAGTCGGTCTTCCCTGGTGCACCGGACAGTCCGGTGCACAAGTCCAGGGTGCCTTCGGTTGGCCCTTGCTCCTTTGTTTGAACCCTTTCTCTTGATCTTTTTATTGGCTTATGGTGAACCTTTGGTACCTGTAGAACTTATAAACTTGGGCAAACTAGTTAGTCCAATTATTTGTGTTGGACAATTCAACCACCAAAATTAGTTATAGGAAATAGGTGTAAGCCTAATTCCCTTTCAATCTCCCCCTTTTTGGTGATTGATGCCAACACAAACCAAAGCAAGTATAGAAGTGCATAATTGAACTAGTTTGCAAAGTGTAAGTGCAAAGGTTGCTTAGAATTGAGCCAATAAATATCACTTACTATGCATGGATTGTTTCTTTATTTTTAATATTTTGGACCACGCTTGCACCACAAGTTTTGTTTTTGCAAATTCTTTTGTAAATTCTTTTCAAAGTCCTTTTGCAAGATAGTCAAAGGTAAATGAATAAGATTTTGAGAAGCATTTTCAAGATTTGAAATTTTCTCCCTTTGTTTCAAATGCTTTTCCTTTTACTAAACAAAACTCCCCCTCAAATAAATTCTCCTCTTAGTGTTCAAGAGGGTTTTAAGATATCAAATTTGAAAGGTGCTACTTTCTCCCCCTTTAGAACACAAAGAGATACCAATTTGAAATTTACCAATTGAAAATCATTAATTTTAAAATTAGGGTGGTGGTGCGGTCCTTTTGCTTTGGGCTCATACTTTCTCCCCCTTTGGCATGAATCGCAAAAAACGGATACTTTGAGTGAGATATAAGCCCTTACCTAACTATTTTCTCCCCTTTGGCAAATAAAACATATGAGTGAAGATTATACCAAAGACGAAGAGATGCTTGGAGCGTCGGCGAAGGATGAGTGATAGAGTGGAGTGGAAGCCTTTGTCTTCGCTGAAGACTCCAATTCCCTTTCAATATACCTATGACTTGGTTTGAAATACACTTGAAAACACATTAGTCATAGCATATATAAAAAGATATGATCAAAGGTATACTTATGAGCTATGTGTGCAAGTTTAGCAAAAGAAATTCCTAGAATCAAGAATATTGAGCTCATGCCCTAAGTTTGGTAAAAGTTTGTTCATCTAGTGGCTTGGTAAAGATATCGGCTAATTGATCTTTTAGTGTTAATGTAAGCAATCTCGATATCCCCCCTTTTGTTGGTGATCCCTAAGAAAATGATACCGAATGGCTATGTGTTTAGTGCGGCTATGCTCAACGGGATTATCCGCCATGCGGATTGCACTCTCATTATCACATAGAAGAGGAACTTTGGTTAATTTGTAACCATAGTCCCGCAGGGTTTGCCTCATCCAACGCAATTGCGCGCAACAATGGCCTACGGCAATATACTCGGCTTCAGCGGTAGAAAGAGCGACCGAATTTTGCTTCTTTGAAGCCCAAGACACCAAGGATCTTCCCAAGAACTGGCAAGTCCCCGATGTGCTCTTCCAATTAATCTTACACCCCGCCCAATCGGCACCCGAATAACCAATCAAATCAAATGTGGATCCCCGAGGGTACCAAAGCCCAAACTTAGGTGTATAAGCCAAATATCTCAAGATTCGTTTTACGGCCGTAAGGTGTGATTCCTTAGGGTTCGGCTTGGAATCTTGCACACATGCATACGGAAAGCATAATGTCGGTCGAGATGCACATAAATAGAGTAGTGAACCAATCATCGACCGGTATACCTTTTGATCCACAGACTTACCTCCCGTGTCGAGGTCGATATGCCCATGGTTCCCATGGGTGTCTTGATGGGCCTTGGCATCTTTCATTCCAAACTTGTTTAAAATGTCTTGAGTATATTTTGTTTGGCTAATGAAGGTGCCCTCTTGGAGTTGCTTGACTTGGAATCCTAGAAAATACTTCAACTCCCCCATCATAGACATCTCGAATTTCTGTGTCATGATCCTACTAAATTCGATTAGGAGTTCATAGGATGTCTTCTGAGGATTCGGTGTAGATATAATCGGTTGATGGCGTAGCAGGCGGTGTTAATCGCCTCGGCCCAAAAACCGAATTCGGTGTCTTGTACTCATCAAGCATGGTCCTTGCCATGTCCAATAGAGTTCGATTCTTCCTCTCCACTACACCATTTTATTGTGGCGTGTAGGGAGAAGAGAACTCATGCTTGATGCCCTCCTCCTCAAGGAAGCCTTCTATTTGTGAGTTCTTGACACTCCGTCCCATTGTCGCTTCTAATTTTCTTGATCCTTAAGCCGAACTCATTTTGAGCTCGTCTCAAGAATCCCTTTAAGGTCTCTTGGGTATGAGATTTTTCCTGCAAAAAGAACACCCAAGTGAAGCGAGAATAATCATCCACAATAACTAGACAGTACTTACTCCCGCCGATGCTTATGTAAGCGATCGGACCGAATAAATCCCATGTGTAGGAGCTCAGTGGCCTGTCACTTGTCATGATGTTCTTGTGTGGATGATGAGTGCCAACTTGCTTCCCGGCTTGGCATGCGCTACAAATCCTGTCTTTCTCAAAATGAACATTTGTTAGCTCCTAAAATGTGCTCTCCCTTTAGAAGCTTATGAAGATTCTTCATTCCAACATGTGCTAGTCGGCGGTGCCAGAGCCAACCCATGTTAGTCTTAGCAATTAAGCAAGTGTCGAGTTCAGCTCTATTAAAATCTACCAAGTATAGCTGACCCTCTAACACACCCTTAAATGCTATTGAATCATCACTTCTTCTAAAGACAGTGACACCTACATTAGTAAATAGACAGTTGTAGCCCATTTGACATAATTGCGAAGCGAAAAGCAAATTGTAATCTAAAGAATCTACAAGAAAACATTGAAATGGAATGGTCAGGAGATATAGCTATTTTACCCAAACCTTGGTTTCCATCCCCGAATGTGTACACCGGACAGTCGGTGAATTTATAGCGCGCCGGCTCTGAGAATTCCCGAAGGTGAAGAGTTTGAAGTCGATCTTCCCTGGTGCACCGGACACTGTCCCGGAGGCACACCGGACAGTCGGTGCGCCCGACCAGGGTGCCTTCGGTTGTCCCTTTGCTCCTTTGTTTGAACCCTTTTTCTTGGTCTTTTTATTGGCCTATGGTGAACCTTTGTACCTGTAGAACTTATAAACTTGGGCAAACTAGTTAGTCCAATTATTGTGTTGGGCAATTCAACCACCAAAATTTGTATAGGAAATAGGTGTAAGCCTAATTCCCTTTCAATCTCCCCCTTTTTTGGTGATTGATGCCAACACAAACCAAAGCAAGTATAGAAGTGCATAATTGAACTAGTTTGCAAAGTGTAAGTGCAAAGGTTATTTAGAATTGAGCCAATAAATATACTCACTAGATATGCATGGATTGATTCTTTATTTTTAACATTTTGGACCACGCTTGCACCACAAGTTTTGTTTTTGCAAATTCTTTTTGTAAATCCTTTCCAAAGTCTTTTTGCAAAATAGTCAAAGGTAATGAGTAAGATTTTGTGAAGCATTTTTCAAGTTTTGAAATTTTCTTCCCTTGTTTGAAATGCTTTTCCTTGACTAAACAAACTCCCCCTCAATGAATTCTCCTCTTAGTGTTCAAGAGGGTTTTAAGATATCAATTCGAAAATACTACTTTCTCCCCCTTTAGAACACAAAGAGATACCAATTTGAAGTTTACCAATTGAAAATCATTAATTTTAAAATTGGGGTGGTGGTGCGGTCCTTTTGCTTTGGGCCAATACTTTCTCCCCCTTTGGCATGAATCGCCAAAAACGGATACTTGGAATGAAATATAGGCCCTTGTCAAACTACTATCTCCCCTTTGGCAAATAAAACATATGAGTGAAGATTATACCAAAGACGGAGAGTGAAGCGGAACGACGATGAAGGATAAGTAGTAGAGTGGAGTGGAAGCCTATGTCTTCGCGAAGACTCAATTCCCTTACAATATACATATGACTTGGTTTGAAATACACTTGAAAACACATTAGTCATAGCATATATCAAAGAGACATGATCAAAGGTATACTTAAGAGCTATGTGTGCAAATTAGCAAAAGAAATTCCTAGAATCAAGAATATTGAGCTCATGCCTAAGTTTGGTAAAAGTTTGTTCATCAAGAGGCTTGGTAAAGATATCGGCTAGTGATCTTTAGTGTTAATGTATGCAATCTCGATATCCCCCTTTTGTGGTGATCCCTAAGAAAATGATACCGAATGGCTATGTGCTTAGTGCGACTATGCTCAACGGGATATCTGCCATACGGATTGCACTCTCATTATCACATAGAAGAGGAACTTGGTAATCTGTAACTATAGTCCCGCAGGGTTTTGCCTCATCCAAAGCAATTGCACGCAACAATGGCCTGCGGCAATGTACTCGGCTTCGGCGGTAGAAAGAGCGACCGAATTTTGCTTCTTTGAAGCCCAAGACACCAAGGATCTTCCCAAGAATGGCAAGTCCCCGATGTGCTTTTCCTATTAATCTTACACCCCGCCCAATCGGCATCCGAATAACCAATCAAATCAAACGTGGATCCCCGAGGGTACCAAAGCCCAAACTTAGGAGTATAAGGCAAATATCTCAAGATTCGTTTTTACGGTCGTAAGGTGTGATTTCCTTAGGGTCGGCTTGGAATCTTGCACACATGCATACGGAAAGCATAATGTCCGGTCGAGATGCACATAAATAAAGTAATGAACCAATCATCGACCGGTATACCTTTTGATCGACGGATTTACCTCCCGTGTCGAGGTCGAGATGCCCATTTGTTCCCATGGGTGTCTTGATGGGCTTGGCATCCTTTATTCCAAACTGGTTAGAATGCCTTGAGTATACTTTGTTTGGCTAATGAAGGTGCCCTCTTGGAGTTGCTTGACTTGGAATCTAGAAAATACTTCAACTCCCCCATCATAGACATCTCGAATTTCTGTGTCATGATCCTACTAATTCCTCACATGTAGATTTGTTAGTAGACCCAAATATAATATCATCAACATAAATTTGGCATACAAACAAATCATTGTCGAGAGTTTTAGTGAATAAAGTAGGATCGGCCTTGCCGACTTTGAAGTCATTAGCAATAAGGAAATCTCTTAGGCATTCATACCATGCTCTTGGGGCTTGCTTGAGCCCATAAAGCGCCCTTAGAGAGCCTATAGACATGGTTAGGGTACTCACTATCTTCAAAGCCGGGAGGTTGCTCAACATAGACTTCTTCCTTGATTGGTCCGTTGAGGAAGGCACTCTTCAAGTCCATTTGGTAAAGCTTGAAGCCATGGTAAGTAGCATAGGCCAATAATATGCGAATGGACTCAAGCCTAGCTACGGGTGCATAGGTTTCACCAAAATCCAAACCTTCGACTTGTGAATACCCCTTGGCCACGAGTCGAGCTTTGTTCCTTGTCACCACACCATGCTCGTCTTGCTTGTTGCGGAAGACCCACTTGGTTCCTACAACATTTTGATTAGGACGTGGAACTAAATGCCATACCTCATTCCTGGTGAAGTTGTTGAGCTCCTCTTGCATTGCCATCACCCAATCCGAATCTTGAAGTGCTTCCTCTACCCTGTGTGGCTCAATAGAGGAAACAAAAGAGTAATGCTCACAAAATGTGCAACACGAGATCGATGTGGTTACCCCCTTATGAATGTCGCCGAGGATGGTGCGACGGGGTGATCTCGTTTGTATTACTTGGTGGACTCTTGGTGTGGGCGGCCTTGGTTCTTCATCCTCCTTGTCTTCATCATTTGCATCTCCCCCTTGATCATTGTCGTCATCTTGAGGTGGCTCATCATTTTGTTCTTCCTCTTTATCAACTTGAGCCTCATTCTCATTTTGGGTTGGTGGAGATGCTTGCGTGGAGGAGGATGGTTGATCTGTGCATGTGGAGGCTCTTCGGATTCCTTAGGACACACATCCCCAATGGACATGTTCCTTAGCGCGATGCACGGAGCCTGTTCTTCACCTATCTCATCAAGATCAACTTGCTCTACTTGAGAGCCGTTAGTCTCATCAAACACAACGTCACAAGAAACTTCAACTAGTCCTGAGGACTTGTTAAAGACTCTATATGCCCTTGTGTTTGAATCATATCCTAGTAAAAAGCCTTCTACAGTCTTAGGAGCAAATTGAGATTTTCTACCTCTTTTAACAAGAATAAAGCATTTTGCTACCAAGACTCTAAAATATGAAATATTGGGCTTTTTACCGGTTAGGAGTTCATAGGATGTCTTCTTGAGGATTCGGTGTAGATATAACCGGTTGATGGAATAGCAAGCGGTGTTGACCGCCTCGGCCCAAAACCGATCCGGTGTCTTGTACTCATCAAGCATGGTTCTTGCCATGTCCAAGAGAGTTCGATTCTTCCTCTCCACTACACCATTTTGTTGTGGGGTGTAGGGAGAAGAGAACTCATGTTTGATGCCCTCCTCCTCAAGGAAGCCTTCAATTTGAGAGTTCTTGAACTCCGTCCCGTTGTCGCTTCTAATTTTCTTGATCCTTAAGCCGAACTCATTTTGAGCCCGTCTCAAGAATCCCTTTAAGGCCTCTTGGGTATGAGATTTTTCCTGCAAAAAGAACCACCCAAGTGAAGCGAGAATAATCATCCACAATAACTAGACAGTACTTACTCCCGCCGATGCTTATGTAAGCGATCGGACCGAATAAATCCATGTGTAGGAGCTCCAGTGGCCTGTCACTTGTCATGATGTTCTTGTGTGGATGATGAGTGCCAACTTGCTTCCCGGCTTGGCATGCGCTACAAATCCTGTCTTTCTCAAAATGAACATTTGTTAGTCCTAAAATGTCCTCTCCCTTTAGAAGCTTATGAAGATTCTTCATTCCAACATGAGCTAGTCGGCGGTGCTAGAGCCAACCCATGTTAGTCTTAGCTATTAAGCAAGTGTCGAGTTCAGCTCTATCAAAATCTACCAAGTATAGCTAACCCTCTAACACTCCCTTAAAAGCTATTGAATCATCACTTCTTCTAAAGACAGTGACACC
The DNA here is from genome assembly GCA_029449295.1 of Zea luxurians. Classification (NCBI taxonomy): domain Eukaryota; kingdom Viridiplantae; phylum Streptophyta; class Magnoliopsida; order Poales; family Poaceae; genus Zea; species Zea luxurians. The sequence continues at coordinate 5,798,188 of JAOPSE010000134.1, read as the reverse complement.
TACATCAGTGAGTAGGCAGTTTGTAGCCCATTTGACATAATTGAGATACGGAAAGCAAATTGTAATCTAAAGAATCTACAAGAAAAAACATTGGAAATGGAATGGTCAGGAGATATAGCTATTTACCCAAACCTTGGTTTCCATCCCCGAATGTGATAGCTCGTTGGGGATCTTGGTTTTTCTCATATGAGGAGAACATCTTCTTCTCCCCTGTCATGTGGTTTGTGCACCCGCTATCGATGATCCAACTTGTGCCCCCGGATGCATAAACCTACAAAACAAGTTTAGTTCTTGACTTTAGGTACCCAAACGGTTTTGGGTACTTTGGCATTAGAAACAAGAACTTTGGGTACCCAAACACAAGTCTTGGAGCCCTTGTGTTTGCCCTCAACAAACTTGGCAACTACCTTGCCGGATTTGTTAGTAAGCACATAAGATGCATCAAAAGTCTTAAATGAAATGCCATGATCATTTGATGCACTAGGAGTTTTCTTTCTAGGCAACTTAGCACGGGTTGGTTGCCTAGAGCTAGATGTCTCACCCTTATACATAAAAGCATGGTTAGGGCCAGAGTGAGACTTCCTAGAATGAATTCTCCTAATTTTGCTCTCGGGATAACCGGCAGGGTACAAAATGTAACCCTCGTTATCCTGAGGCATGGGAGCTTTGCCCTTAACAAAGTTAGACAAATTTTTTAGGAGGGGCATTAAGTTTGACATTGTCTCCCCTTTGGAAGCCAATGCCATCCTTGATGCCAGGGCGTCTCCCATTATAGAGCATACTTCTAGCAAATTTAAACTTTTCATTCTCTAAGTTATGCTCGGCAATTTTAGCATCTAATATTGCTATATGATCATTTTGTTGTTTAATTAAAGCCATATGATCATGAATAGCATCAATATCAACATCTCTACATCTAGTACAAATAGTGACATGCTCAATGGTAGATGTAGACGGTTTGCAAGAATTAAGTTCAACAATCTTAGCACGCAAAATATCATTGTTATCTCTAAGATTGGAAATTGTAACATTGCAATCATCAAAATCTTTAGCCTTAGCAATTAATTTTTCATTTTCAATCCTAAGGCTAGCAAGAGAGGTGTTTAATTTTTAAATCTTAGAAAGCAAATCATCATTATCATTTCTAAGATTGGGAATTGAAACATCACAAGCATGAGAATCAACTTTAGCAATTAATCTAGCATTTTCATTTCTAAGGTTATCAATGGTCTTATGGCAAGTGCTTAGCTCACTAGACAAATTTTCACATTTTTCAACTTGTAGAGCATAAGCATTTTTAACCTTAACATGCTTTTTGTTCTCCTTGATTAGGAAGTCCTCTTGGGAGTCCAAGAGATCATCCTTCTCATGAATAGCACTAATCAATTCATTTAATTTTTCCTTTTGTTGCATGTTTAGGTCGGCAAAAAGGGTACGCAAATTATCTTCCTCATCACTAGCATTATCATCACTAGAGGACTCATATTTAGTGGAGGATTTGGATTTAACCTTCTTCCTTTTGCCGTCCTTGGCCATGAGGCACTTGTGGCCGACGTTGGGAAGAGAAGACCCTTGGTGACGGCGATGTTGGCGGCGTCCTCGTCGGAGGAGGAGTCGGTGGAGCTCTCGTCGGAGTCCCACTCGCGGCACACGTGGGCATCGCCGCCCTTCTTCTTGTAATGTCTCTTCTTCTCCTTTCTTCTCCCCTTCTTATCGTCGCCCCTGTCACTATCACTAGATAATGGACATTTAGCAATAAAATGACCGGGCTTACCACACTTGTAGCAAACCTTCTTGGAGCGGGGCTTGTAATCCTTCCCCCTTCTTTGCTTGAGGATTTGGCAGAAACTCTTGATGATGAGCGCCATTTCCTCGTTGTCGAGCTTGGAGGCGTCGATGGGTGTTCGACTTGGTGTAGACTCCTCCTTCTTCTCCTCTGTTGCCTTGAATGCGACCGGTTGTGCCTCGGGTGTGGAGGAGGTGCCTTGCTCGATGATTTTCTTTGAGCCTTTAATCATTAGCTCAAAGCTCACAAATTTTCCTATCACTTCCTCGGGGGACATTAGCTTATATCTAGGATCACCTCGAATTAATTGAACTTGTGTAGGGTTTAAAAATACGAGGGATCTAAGAATAACCTTGACCATCTCATGGTCATCCCATTTTTCGCTCCCGAGGTTGCGCACTTGGTTCACCAAGGTCTTCAAGCGGTTGTACATTGCTTGTGGATCCTCCCCTTGGTGAAGCATGAAGCGACCGAGCTCCCCCTCGATCGTCTCCCGCTTGGTGATCTTTGTCACCTCGTCTCCCTCGTGCGCGGTCTTGAGTACGTCTCAAATTTCCTTCACACTTTTTAACCCTTGCACCTTGTTATACTCCTCTCGACTTAGAGAGGCGAGGAGTATAGTGGTTGCTTGGGAGTTAAAGTGGTGGATTTGGGCCACCTCGTCCGAGTCGTAGTCTTCATCCCCTACGGATGGCACTTGTACACCAAACTCAACAACATTCCATATGCTTGTGTGGAGTGAGGTTAGATGGTGCCTCATTTTATCACTCCACATGTTATAATCTTCACCGTCAAAAACCGGTGGTTTGCCTAATGGAACGGAGAGTAAAGGAGTACGCTTTGAGGGGTAGCGTAGGGGGATCTTACTATACTTCTTGCGCTCTTGGCGCTTAGAAGTGACGGACGGTGCGTTGGAGTCGGAGGTTGACGTTGATGAAGTGTCGGTCTCGTAGTAGACCACTTTCCTCATCCTCTTGTGCTTGTCACCTCTCCGATGCGACTTGTGGGAGGAGGATTTCTTCTCCTTCCCCTTCCCTTTGTTGGAGGAGATCTTCTTCTTCTCCTTCCTCTTGGTGCGGGACTCTTCCGATGAAGTGCTCCCGTGACTCGTAGTGGGCTTGTCGCCGGTCTCCATCTCCCTCTTGGTGTGATCTCCCGATATCACTTCGAGCGGTTAGGCTCTAATGAAGCACCGGGCTCTGATACCAATTGAAAGTCGCCTAGAGGGGGGGTGAATAGGGCGAAACTGAAATTTACAAAATAATCACAACTACAAGCCGGGTTAGCGTTAGAAATAATAATGAGTCCGAGAGAGAGGGCGCAAAACAAATCGCAAACGAATGAAGAGTGACACGCGGATTTGTTTTACCGAGGTTCGGTTCTTGCAAACCTACTCCCCGTTGAGGAGGCCACAAAGGCCGGGTCTCTTTCAACCCTTACCCTCTCTCAAACGATCCCGCGGACCGAGTGAGCTTCTCTTCTCAAATCAAAACCGGGAACAAAACTTCCCCGCAAGGACCACCACACAATTGGTGTCTCTTGCCTTGGTTACAATGGAGTTTTGATCACAAGAACAAGTGAGAAAGAAAGAAGCAATCCAAGCGCAAGAGCTCAAAAGAACACGGCAAATCTCTCTCGCTAATCACTAAAGCCTTGTGTGGAATTGGAGAGGATTTGATCACTTGAGTGTGTCTAGAATTGAATGCCTAGCTCTTGTAAGTGGTTAAGAAGTGGAAAACTTGGATGACTTGAATGTGGGGTGGTTGGGGGTATTTATAGCCCCAACCACCAAACTAGTCGTTTGGTGGAAGCAGTCTGTCGTATGGTGCACCGGACAGTCCGGTGCACACCGGACATGTCCGGTGCGACAGCCACGTCACCCGGCCGTTAGGGTTCCGACCGTTGGAGCTCTGACGCTGGGCCCGTCTTGATGTCCGGTGGCGCACCGGACATGAACTGTAGGGTGTCCGGTGCACCAGCATGGGCGTGCCTGACCTCTGCGCGCTGGCGCGCATTTAATGCGTTGCAGGTAGCCATTGGCGCCTGAAGTAGCTGTTGCCCCGCTGTTACACCGGACATGTCCGGTGAATTATAGTGGAGCAGCCGTTGCGAATTCCCGAGACTGGCGAGTTCAGAGTCGCGTCCTCTTGGAGCACCGTATAGTCCGGTGAATTATAGCGCACCGGCTCTGAGAATTCCCGAAGGTGAAGAGTTTGAAGTCGATCTTCCCTGGTGCACCGGACACTGTCCGGTGGCACACCAGACAGTCCGGTGCGCCCGACCAGGGTGCCTTCGGTTGTCCCTTTGCTCCTTTGTTTGAACCCTTTTTCTTGGTCTTTTTATTGGCTTATGGTGAACCTTTGTACCTGTAGAACTTATAAACTTGGGCAAACTAGTTAGTCCAATTATTTGTGTTGGGCAATTCAACCACCAAAATTTGTATAGGAAATAGGTGTAAGCCTAATTCCCTTTCAAGCACTCTCTTAGAGGCGAGTCCAAACCCTCTGGGGTATCGTGTGCGGTCACCCTGGGACCGATTGACGGCTGACTCGACCTACGAGCCCTCGGGGTCCGAGGAAGACGGCGAGCCCAACCTCTGTTGGGATTTCTCTGGACTTGGTAACCCCAGTGTCGTGCGGGACTTCATGACCGCATGTGACTACTGCCTTTCTGACTGTTCCGACGACAGCCGCGGCCTCGACAATGAGGACCGCGGCCCAAGTCGTGAATGTTTCTACGTAGATCTAGGGGGTCCTGGCGAAGGCAACCATCTTGGTATGCCAGAAAACGGTGATCCCCTAGGCCCGTGCCTCGCGTTGACATCCTTCGGGAGCTAGCTGTGGTCCCCGTCCCGGCGGGGGGTCCTGACCCACAGCTCGAGCAAATCCGCGAGAGGCAGGCCAGGCTCGACGACGGAGCAGGAACGCTTGTGCCGATCTGCCGGGACGTCGGGCAGGAATGGGCGATCCAACCCCCGGCCGGAGAAGCGCGTCATCTCCCCCAGGACATCCAGCACCGCATCGCTGACGACGTCAGGATGAGGCCACCGCCGGATTCCAGCAGAGTCGGCCAAAACCTGGCTGCAGCAGCAATGCTTCTCCGCGCGATGCCGGAGCCATCAACCACCGAGGGGCGGCGTATCCAGGGAGAGCTCAAGAACCTCCTGGAGGACGCCGCGGTCCGACGGGCCGAAAGCTCTGCCTCCCAAAGGCTGGGGTTCCACCCGGAACATCGCGCCGCGACTTCCCGATTCATGTGGGAAGCCTCGGTCCACTCCGGGCGCATGCGCAACACGGCGCCTGCGGCCCCGGGTCGCCTCGGCAACAAGCACCATCATCACGGCCGTCGGGCCCACCTCGATGACAGGACGCGCCGAGGCTACCACCCCAGGCATGGGGGACGCTACGACAGCGGGGAGGATCGGAGTCCTTCGCCCGAACCACCCGGTCCGCAGGCTTTCAGTCGCGCCATACGACGGGCACCGTTCCCGACCCGGTTCCGAACCCCGACTACTATCACAAAGTACTCTGGGAGACGAGACCGGAACTGTGGCTCGTGGACTATCGGCTGGCCTGCCAACTGGGTGGAACGGACGATGACAACCTCATCATCCGCAACCTCCCCCTGTTCCTCTCCGACACCGCTCGAGCCTGGCTGGAGCATCTGCCCCCGGGGCAGATCTCCAACTGGGACGACCTGGTCCAAGCTTTCGCCGGCAATTTCCAGGGCACATACGTGCGCCCTGGGAACTCTTGGGATCTCCGAAGCTGCCGCCAGCAGCCGGGAGAGCCTCTCCGGGACTACATCCGGCGATTCTCGAAGCAGCGCACAGAGCTGCCCAACGTCACCGATTCAGATGTCATCGGCGCGTTCCTCGCCGGCACCACCTGCCGCGACCTGGTGAGCAAGCTGGGTCGCAAGACCCCCACCAGGGCGAGCGAGCTGATGGACATCACCACCAAGTTCACCTCTGGCCAGGAGGCGGTTGAGGCCATTTTCCGGAAGGACAAGCAGCCCCAGGGCCGCCCACCGGAAGATGCTCCCGAGGCGTCAACTCAGCGTGGAGCCAAGAAGAAGGTCAAGAAGAAGTCGCAAGCGAAACGCGACGCAGCCGACGCGGACCTTGTCGCCGCCGCTGAGTACAAGAACCCTCGGAAACCTCCCGGAGGTGCCAACCTCTTCGACAAGATGCTCAAGGAGCCATGCCCCTATCATCAGGGGCCCGTCAAGCACACCCTTGAGGAGTGTGCCATGCTTCGACGACACTTCCACAAGGCCAGGCCACCCGCGGAGGGTGGCAAGGTCCTCGACGACGCAAAGGAGGAAGATCACAAGGCAGGAGGGTTCCCCGAGATCCGCGACTGCTTCATGATCTACGGCGGGCAAGTGGTGAACGCCTCAGCTCGGCACCGCAAGCAAGAGTGTCGGGAGGTCTGCTCGGTAAAGGTGGCGGCGCCAGTCTACCTAGACTGGTCCGACAAGCCCATCACCTTCGACCAGGCCAACCATCCAGACTACGTGCCGAGCCCGGGGAGATACCCACTCGTTGTCGACCCCATCATCGACAACGTCAGGCTCACCAAGGTCCTCATGGACGGAGGCAGCAGCCTCAACATCATCTACGCCGAGACCCTCGGGCTCCTGCGGATCGATCTGTCCTCGGTCCGGACGGGCGCTGCGCCTTTCCACAGGATCGTCCCCGGGAAGCGCGTTCAACCCCTCGGACAACTCGACCTACCCGTCTGCTTCGGGACGCCCTCCAACTTTCGAAAGGAGACCCTCACGTTCGAAGTGGTCGGGTTTCGAGGAACCTACCACGCAGTGCTGGGGAGGCCATGCTACGCCAAGTTCATGGCCGTCCCCAACTACACCTACCTCAAGCTCAAGATGCCGGGACCCAACGGGGTCATCACCGTCGGGCCCACGTACCGACACGCATTCGAATGCGATGTGGAGTGCGTGGAGTACGCCGAGGCCCTCGCCGAATCCGAGGCCCTCATCGCTGACCTAGAGAGCCTCTCTAGGGAGGCGCCCGACGTGAAGCGCCACGCCGGCAACTTCGAACCAGCGGAGACGGTCAAGTCCGTCCCTCTCGACCCCAGCAACGACGCCTCCAAGCGGATCCGGATCGGCTCCGAGCTCGACCCCAAATAGGAAGCAGTGCTCGTCGACTTTCTCCGCGCAAACGCCGATGTTTTCGCGTGGAGTCCCCCGGACAAGCCCGGCATACCGAGGGAAGTCGCCGAGCACTCTCTGGATATTCGAGCTGGGGCCCGACCCGTGAAGCAACCTCTGCGCCGATTCGACGAAGAAAAGCGCAGAGCCATAGGCGAGGAGATCCACAAGCTACTGGCGGCAGGGTTCATCAAAGAGGTATTCCATCCTGAATGGCTTGCCAACCCTGTGCTAGTGAGAAAGAAAGGGGGGAAATGGCGGATGTGTGTAGACTACACTGGTCTAAACAAAGCATGTCCGAAGGTTCCCTACCCTTTGCCTCGCATCGATCAGATAGTGGATTCCACTGCTAGGTGCGAAACCCTGTCTTTCCTCGATGCCTACTCAGGGTATCACCAGATTCGGATGAAGGAGTCCGACCAGCTCGCGACTTCATTCATCACACCCTTCGGCATGTACTGCTATGTTACAATGCCGTTTGGTTTGAGGAACGCGAGGGCAATGTACCAGCGATGCATGAACCATGTGTTTGGCAAACACATCGGCCGAACAGTCGAGGCCTACGTCAATGACATCGTAGTCAAGACGAGGAAGGCCTCCGACCTCCTTTCTGACCTTGAAGTGACATTCCGATGTCTCAAGGCGAAAGGCGTGAAGCTTAATCCCGAAAAGTGTGTCTTCGGGGTCCCCCGAGGCATGCTCTTGGGGTTATCGTCTCCGAGCGGGGCATCGAAGCCAACCCGGAGAAGATTGCGGCCATCACCAGCATGGGGCCAATCAAGGACTTGAAAGGCGTACAGAGGGTCATGGGATGTCTCGCGGCTCTAAGCCGCTTCATCTCCCGCCTCGGCGAAAGAGGTCTGCCTCTGTACCGCCTCTTAAGGAAAGCTGAGTGCTTCACTTGGACTCCCGAGGCCGAGGAAGCCCTCGGGAACCTAAAGGCGCTCCTCACGAACGCGCCCATCTTGGTGCCCCCCGCTGCCGGAGAAGCCCTCTTGATCTACATCGCCGCAACCGCCCAGGTGGTTAGCGCCGCGATCGTGGTTGAGAGACGAGAAGAAGGGCATGCATTGCCCGTCCAGAGGCCAGTCTACTTCATCAGTGAGGTACTGTCCGAGACCAAGATCCGCTACCCACAAATCCAGAAGCTGCTGTACGCGGTGATCCTGACACGGCGGAAGTTGCGACACTACTTCGAGTCTCATCCGGTGACTGTGGTGTCATCCTTCCCCCTGGGAGAGATCATCCAGTCCCGAGAGGCCTCGGGTAGAACTGCGAAGTGGGCGGTGGAGATCATGGGCGAGACGATCTCGTTCGCCCCTCGGAAGGCCATCAAGTCCCAGGTCTTGGCGGACTTCGTGGCTGAATGGGCCGACACCCAGCTCCCGACGGCTCCGATCCAACCGGAGCTCAGGACCATGTTTTTCGACGGGTCGCTGATGAAGACAGAGGCCGGCGTAGGCCTCCTCTTCGTCTCGCCCCTCAGGAAGCACCTACGCTACGTGCTACGCCTCCACTTCCCGGCGTCCAACAATGTGGCAGAGTACGAGGCTCTGGTAAATGGGTTGCGAATCGCCATCGAGCTAGGGGTCCGACGCCTCGACGCTCGCGGTGACTCGCAGCTCGTCATCGACCAAGTCATGAAGAACTCCCACTGCCGCGACCCGAAGATGGAAGCCTACTGCGATGAGGTTCGGCGCCTGGAAGACAAGTTCTATGGGCTCGAGTTCAACCACATCGCCCGACGCTACAACGAGACTGCGGACGAGCTGGCTAAAATAGCCTCGGGACGAACAACAGTTCCCCCGGACGTATTCTCCCGAGACCTGCATCAACCCTCCGTCAAGACCGAGGACACGCCCGAGCCCGAGGCACCTTCGGCTCCGCCCGAGGCGTTTTCGGCTCCGCCCGAGGCACCCTCGGCTCAGTCTGAGGTACCCTCAGCCAGGTCCGAGGTACCCTCGGCTCAGCCCGAGGTACCCTCGGCCCCCGAGGGTGAGGCACTGCGCGTCGAGGGGGAACCAAGCGAGGTCACGCCTAATCAAAGCTGGCAGACCCCGTACCTGCAATATCTCCACCGAGGGGAGCTGCCCCTCGACCAAGCCGAAGCTCGGCGGTTGGCGCGGCGCGCCAAGTCTTTCGTCTTGCTGGGAGACGGGAAGGAGCTTTACCACCGCAGCCCCTCAGGCATCCTCCAGCGATGCATTTCCATCGCCGAAGGCCAGCGACTCTTGCAAGAGATGCACTCGGGGGCTTGCGCCATCACGCAGCACCTCGAACCCTCGTTGGAAACGCCTTCCGACAAGGATTCTACTGGCCGACAGCGGTGGCCGACGCTACTAGAATTGTCCGCACCTGCGAAGGGTGTCAGTTCTACGCGAGGCAGACCCACCTGCCCGCTCAGGCTCTACAGACCATAACCATCACCTGGCCGTTTGCTGTGTGGGGTCTGAACCTCGTTGGCCCCTTACAGAAGGCACCCGGGGGCTACACGCACCTGTTGGTCGCCATCGACAAATTCTCCAAGTGGATCGAGGTCCGACCCCTAAACAGCATCAGGTCCGAACAGGCGGTGGCGTTCTTCACCAACATCATCCATCGTTTTGGGGTCCCGAACTCCATCATCACCGACAACGGCACCCAGTTCACCGGCAGAAAGTTCCTGGACTTCTGCGAGGATCACCACATCCGGGTGGACTGGGCTGCCGTAGCTCACCCCATGATGAATGGGCAAGTAGAGCGTGCCAACGACATGATTCTACAAGGACTCAAGCCTCGGATCTACAACGACCTCAACAAGTTCGGCAAGCGGTGGACGAAGGAACTCCCCTCGGTGGTCTGGAGTCTAAGGACAACGCCGAGCCAGCGAGAAGACTCACTGGACCAGCTGGAGGAGGCTCGGGACGTGGCCTTACTACACTCGGCACGGTACCAGCAGTCCCTGCGACGCTACCATGCCCGAGGGGTTAGGTCCCAAGACCTCCAGGTGGGTGACCTGGTGCTTCGGCTGCGACAAGACACCCAAGGGCGGCACAAACTCACGCCTCCCTAGGAAGGGTCGTTCGTCATCGCCAAGGTCCAGAAGCCCGGAACGTACAAGCTGGCCAACAGTCAAGGCGAGGTCTACAGCAACGCTTGGAACATCCAACAGCTACGTCGCTTCTACCCTTAAGATGCTTTCAAGTTGCTCATATACCTCGTTCACACGTCAAGTCTGGTCGTCAAGGAAGGGTCAGCCTTGCCTCGGCAAAGCCCGACCCTCCCTCGGGGGCTAGAAGGGGGGCAACCTCCTCTGCGTCAAAATTTTCCTCGAAAAAAGAAAAAAAAATCTTTTCTGCCAGAATGCCTTTCGTGCTCTTCGACTACTTCAAAAGTGGATCATGAAAACGACGGAGTACACGTAAGCAGCCAAGGCTGACCGAGCCGAGGGATTCCTACGCCTCCGGGATACAGATACCTCACTCATCACCTTCTGCGATAAGTAACTTGCGCTCGGATAAGTGACTCCACGGACCGAACAAGTCTTCAGGCTCGAGAGCTCCTCTGCCGAAATGATTCTTCGGACCTTCTCGACTGCGTCGGTAACAGAACCCTATGGACGAGTAAGAGCGCGCGTAAGCGGCAAGGCCGACCGAGCCGAGGGATTCCTACGCCTCCGGGATGCGGATACCTCACTCATCGCCTTCCGTGAAAAGCAACTCTCGCCCGCACAAACAATTCTGTTACCGACAAATGAGTCCAGATACTCGAAACAAGAGGAAAAGAAACGCAGCTTTACAACAAGACGACAGTGTGTTTAGGCCTCGGCGGCCACAGAAAACATATACACACACTACAAGACAACCTGATCCTGCAGGCTCGGACGTCGACAGCCGAAGGGGGCAGCAGCACTCTCGACACCAACTACACCTTCGGCGGGGTCTGATCTATCCTCGGACGGCGACGCGGTCGGAGGGCCCCCACTTTGAAGGATGACATTAGCACCACGCCCGGGCCATCGCCGCCAGGGTCTTCTTCGAGAATCCGGCCCGAGCAGGCGGCTCGGCCGGCCACCCCGAGGCCTCGGCCAGCTGACCCCCAAAGACATCAGCTCAGCTTGTGGCCTCGGCAGCTCAACTCCGGCGTCGGCTCCGCCAGTGGATGACCCAGCCAGGCTCTGGCCAACTACACCTCCTTTTCGAAGCCAACTCTACCTCCGTCCGTGCTGACACCGCTACCTCCGGCTTCGGCTCATCGAAGGGCGGCCGAGGGGTTCCTTTAACTAAGCAAGAAGGGCCTCGGACAGCAAGGCCGACCGAGCCGAGGGACTCCTACGCCTCCGGGATACGGATACCTCACTCGTCACCTTTGCACGAGGCAACTCACGCCCGATGAAGCGGTTCAGATAATCGATAAGGCGAGTCTTAGTGCTCGAAGTGAGGAAAAAACACGGCTCCATGCCGAAAAATACATACATGTTCAGGCCTCGACAGCCACAGTGAACAAAAACACCGGCATTCAAGGTGCCAATACAAACGGAGCTCCGGTTCCGTCCCCACGGCAGCAGTAATGGCCCCAGGGCGGAAGCTGCTGCGACCTTGCCCTCGCCCGCGCTGACGCTCGAGGGGCGAGGACAAGTACAAAGAGCCGGAGGCCCGGAGCACGGATGGTGGCGGTGACCCCGTCGGCGACGGGGACTTCTCGGGCCGCATCCACCTCGGCACCTTCGAGTGGAGCATCAGCCCATCGGCAGATCCCCACTCAGATCCTCCCGGACGAGCGGAGCACCGAGGAGCACCGACCTCCGCGCGGAGGCCCCGTACCGTTGCAAAGGCAGGACAGCCCCAGAACACGAACGCCGCTCTTGTGGCGCGTGATGTCTTGGGCGGTCCACCCGTGCGCACGGCGCGACAACCGCCCTCGCGGCAGGAGGGGGCACCGGGAGCCAAGCCAGCGAGCCCAACGTGCCGGAGCTGGCGACACCCGTCGTCGACCGGCCCCGCGTTGTCGAAGTCTGCCCCGCTCGCAGGGCTAGTGAGCGCCCTCTCCCTTGGATGCTGAAGGGGAGGCCGACCCACGAACCCGCGCGGGAGGTAGAGCTCCGGCTCAGCCCGGCCTCCGCCCCAGCAAGGATGATGAACATCCTTGAAGCTGAGGGCGGAACCAAGATCGCAGCCCAGCTTGCTTCTCCCCGTCCAGAAGCTGGGGGTCACCGTCTTGGGTGACCACCGGCGAGGGGATGCAGCTGGGCTGCCTGATGAAAATCCTTGAAGTCGAACGATGGCTGAAAGGTACCAACTTCCATGAAGTTGCGTTCCTCCGACGACAAGACGGAAGGATTCTGGGCGTCCCCCGCCCGGGGGCTCGGAAGGTGGAAAGGCACGATGCAAGAGGGGAGCGCGAAGACATGGTTGCCCTCCAAAGGGGTCGCCCCCCTTTTAAAGGCGGCTCTCCCACCTTGCGCCCTCAACCGTTGCGGGCTGAGTCTTCTCCAACACGCTCCAAGATTCTCCCCCCACGGCGCGGGGGCTGGGTCCCACACGTCATGCAAGCCGGTCCAGAGCAGAAGAAGTCAAACCGCCGCACGCGGTGCATGCAACCGCCCGGCGGTTACAAGCACTCCTCCACTTTCGCCCAGACCAGCAGGTGAAAGGGCGGACAGCCATGCAGGCGGCATGCAACCGTGCCAAGTGGGCGCGCCCCTTCGACTCCAACAAGCCCAGCATGGAGGTCCAGGCCCACGCGTCATGCAACCGGTGCGCCGGTTGCTACGTGTGATCAACTGCACCGCCACTCACGCCACTACCGCGCCTCCTCGACTGCGGAGTCAATACCGCGACTCGAGGCAACCATGCAGTGCCAGCCAAGCGCGGCGGTCAAATACGGTCAAAATTGGGTCGGCAGTAATGGCAGTGACAGGCGGGCAGGAGCAGCGGTCACGTCGTCAGCCAAGCTCACGTCCCATCCAGGGGCAGCGGGGGAGCCCTCTCCCACGGCGTGAAGACAGTGCGCCCGTGATCCATTCCTCGAGCGGCTCGCGCACGCGCAACGGCCGCCCCGCAAACCGCTCGCACCGTCGCATTAACTCCGCGGCGGGACAGGTGGCGTCTCTGGCAGGAGAAGCAAGCGACGCTTCGCCTTCGCTATAATGACCGCGTCAAAAAAGGTACGCCACGTCATTCGACTTCGTGTCCTTTTCCTTTTCCTCTTTCTCTCTCTTACAACAGGGACCGGGAAAGGGGGATACCCCAAAAAGGACCCTTCTCCGTGAAGGAAACAGGCTCCGAGCCTCCCTACTGATTAGAGGTTCGAAGGCTGGCCCCTCGGAGGGGTTCAACAGCCGCCTCAGAGCACGTGGGCTCCGCACCCACTACTGGTCAGAGGTTCGATGGCCGGCCCCTCGAAGGGTTCAACGGCCGCCTCAGGCCACTCGGGCTCCGCGCCCACTACTGATCAGGGGTTCGTAGGCTGGCCCCCGAAGGGTTCACAGTCGCCTCAGACACAGAGCGAGGGATGACCATGGGTACGTTCGATACATAACCAAGGCTCGGGCTACGCTCCCGAAGTACCCTAGGACATTTCCGAGACCAGCGGGAGCGATCTTGTAACGAAATCCCATCAGAGGGAGGCATCAAGCCCTCGGACTCCGTCGGCAGGGGACCGGGTCCGGCAGATCACCCGCAGGTACTTTTGGGTGCGCCTCTGGGCCTCTTGCCGACCCCTAACAAATGGGACACGGACGTCCGCTCGGATTACCCACCAGCATCTCACCGGAGACACCATGTTCGACGCCACCCGAGGGCAACATGGCGTTTTCCCCCCCTCCTCCTTGCGGAAAGGCGACGCAGGGGCGTATGTAAAAAAGTCGAGTCTGTCCCTGATTGTCCTCTCGCCCTGTGCAGAGGCTCGGGGGCTGCTCTCGCAAACCTGGCTCCAGCCAAACCGTTGACAGCGTCAACATACCAGCCCGAGAACTTGGGACCCGACCGTGCACTCGGGCTACGACCAGCTCGCATGAGGGGACAACTAGTCCAGCCGAAGTGTTGCGAAGCGCACTAAGACCTCGAAGGAGTAAAATTACTCCTTCGAGGCCTCGGGGGCTACACCCGGCGGGTGCGCTCGCGCGCACCCACCGGAACAGAATGCAACAGAAAAAGGCTGGTCCCCATGCAAAAAAGTGCGACAAAAGCCTCCAAGCGAGTATTAGTACTCCCTTGGAGGCTCGGGGGCTACTGTCGGGGACCATAATTAGGGATACCCTCAAGACCCCTAAATCTCAGTTGGTAACCCCCATCAGCACAAAGCTGCAAAGGCTTGATGGGTGCGATTAAGCCAAGGATCGGTCCATTCAAGGGACACGATCGTGCCTCGCCCGAGCCTAGCCTCGGGCAAGGGAAGCCGACCCCGGAGAACCTACGTCTCGCCCGAGGACCCCCCTCCAGCAACGGGCACACTATCGGCTCGCCCGAGGCCCAGTCTTCACCGAGAAGCAACCTTGGCCACATCGCCACGCCGACCGACCAAATCGCAGGGGCATTCAATGCAAAGGTGGCCTGACACCTTTATCCTGACGCACGCCCTCCAGCCGACAGAGCCGAAGTGACTGCAGTCACTTCGCCGCTCTACTGACCGGTCTGACAAGAGGACAGCGCCGCCTGCGCCGCTCCGACTGCTGAGCCACCCGACAGAGTGAGGCTGACAGTAGCCAAGGCCGGCCTCGGGCGTCATAGGAAACTCCGCCTCGCCCGACCCCAGGGCTCGGACTCGGGCTCAGCCCCGGAAGACGGCGAACTCCGCTCCGCCCGACCCAGGGCTCGGACTCGGGCTCAGCCCCGGAAGACGGCGAACTCCGCTCCGCCCGACCCAGGGCTCGGACATGGGCTCAACCCCGGAAGACGACGAACTCCGCCTCGCCCGACCCCAGGGCTCGGACATGGGCTCAGTCCCAGGAGACGACGGACTCCGCTTCGCCCGACCTCAGGGCTCGGACTCAGCTCTGGCCTCAGCCGACGGTCTCCGCCTCGCCCGACCCAGGGGCTCGGACTCGACCACGGCCACGGAAGGCAGACTCGACCTCGACCTCGGAGGAGCCTCCACATCGCCCAACCTAGGGTGCGGACCGACCACGTCGACAGGAGGCGCCATCATTACCCTACCCCGAGCTGACTCAGGCTACGGGGAACAAGACCGGCGTTCCATCTGGCTCGCTCCGCCAGATAGGCAATGATGGCGCCCCGCACGCTCTGTGACGACGGTGGCTCTCGGCCCCCTTACGGAAGCAAGAGGACGTCAGCAAGGACTCGACAGCCCCGACAGCTGCCCTCTCGCCAGGCTCCAGCACTCCTTCGACGGCCACGACACCACACGAACCGGGTGCCAAAACCCCTCCGGCTGCCACGATGGCATGTACTTAGGGCGCTAGCTCTCCCCCGCTAGACACGTAGCACTCTGCTACACCCCCCATTGTACACCTGGATCCTCTCCTTACGCCTATAAAAGGAAGGACCAGGGCCCTCTTACAGAGGGTTGGCCCGCGCGGAGAAGGACGGGACGGCGCTCGCGCAAGGCCGCTCGCTCCCACTCCCGCGTGGACGCTTGTATTCCCCTACTGCAAGCGCACCCGACCCAGGCGCGGGGCTAACACGAAGGCCGCGGGATCCACTCTCTCACGCCTGCCTCCCTCCGGCCGCTTCCTTTCCCCCCTTCGTGTTCCGCCTTGCGTCGACCCATCTGGGTTGGGGCACGCGGCGACATTTCACTCGTCGGTCCAGGGACCCCCCGGGTTTCGAAACACCGACACACATAAATTAAGCAATACATAATCATGTATATGAAATCAAATGTAGAAAAGAAAAACCGATAAATTGACATCATGCAGTTCAAAGTTACTAATCACAAGGACATTGTAGAACCAAAACCACAATATTAAAAATTCATAAAGTATTCTATTTTTTTCACTCAAAAATTGTACATAAGTTAAAAAACTAATAAACATTTTATACGAAGATAACTCAAGTTCTCGTATGAAAATGATAAAGTAAAGTACTGATTATATTGAAACTTGGATACTTACAGTGATTTCACGTGTAACTCATACAAATAAGTGAAAAATGAAATGAAATAAACATGGGCATTTTATAGATATTATGATTCAAACATTTTTATGGTTATATATAGACATATGTTGTGCCTCCGTAAAATTCCACGATTTTTAGGCTATTTATGTATTATTAATTTGTTGTCATAGAAAATCATCAAAATACAATTAAATCCATAAAATGTTGTAGTGTCCACAAAAAATTACAAATAAGTTACCAATACTAATAAATAGTCTATAAAAAGATAATCTTAAGTTCTCATAGGGAGATAACCTTAAGCCCCTCACATAAAAATGATAAAGTCTATTAACTTGATATAAATTTGGATATTATTTTAATGATTTTGGCCTAAAGATGTGTTTAAACAAGAAATTGATGTACTACAAAGTTTTAGGTCTCATTGAGCTCTACAATTTTCATATAAACTTTATTTTCATTCGAATCCGATTTCATATGTAAAAGTTATGATTTTATATCTATATTATACAGAAAAAGAAAAAACAGGTACCCAAATTCCGGGTATCTGTATCCGACCCGAATATCTGGTATTTACCGGGTAGTCCTCGCTCCATATCCGACCCAAACTCGAAGATGCAGTATCCGGATTTTACCCGTATCCACCCCGAATATAAAAATACCCGTGTCTGTATCTGAAAAAATGGATATTTATACTATCCGTATCCGATACTCGACGGATATACCCGACCCGTTTTCACCCCTACTCCCTTGGTTAGCCCGAAAGGAGTCCCATGAGCTAAAAGAAACTCATAAGCAAACAATACAGGAGGGAGGAACAAAGCGCACTAGTAGGAAAGGAGCTAGTGCGCGATTAGAGATGGCAATGGGTACAAACCCGCTGGGTTTTGCCGTCCTAAACCCGTACCCGTGAAAAATATCTATGCCCATTAAAAAACTCATACCCATGACGGGTTTGAGATTTTGCCCAAACCCGTACCCATCGGGTTTGCGGGTACCCATGGGTTACCCGCGGGTTTCATCTCCAATATACTTGTTCTTCTCATAATCAATAAGTATCGTAATGATAAATGATATCATGATCCAAAATTTATGTAATGAACAACGAGTTCATGATTTGGTATAAAAATTATTAGTAGAGAAAATGAAATACAAATAATAAGTTGTATAATTAAGTGACCTTGCACTAAGTTATCCATCCACCACATATATAACGCTAGTAAAAACTATAATAGCAAGCAAGCAACACTCTCACCGGCTACTGATACATTCACCAATTGATAAAAATTATGAAGTAAATAAGGAATAACAAGTTTGTTGTTCGTTTATAAAATAAAATGACAATATGCACTAGGTTTGGTCGGGTTTAAAAAACCCACGGGTTCACGGGTTTGGGTACTATAGGAACAAACCCGTACCCATAAACCCGCTGGGTATAGATTTATACCCATTAACAAACCCATGGGTATGAAAATTGACCCAAACCCGTACCCTAATGGGGTAAAAACCCATCGGGTTTCGGGTTTCGGGTACCCATTGCCATCTCTATGTGTGATTTTTATATCGTCTTGTTGTGTTATCCTGTCTTGCCCAACAACTCTATCGCGTTATATAGACCAAGTTCAATAATGTAGTCTACATCGGACTTTATGTTATTGTTATGTCACGTATAACCAACTACTTAAAGCTTATTAGTCACGTAATGACTCTCTCATGGTATAAGTTGTATATTTTAATACTGGATCCACCATCTCCTCTGACAAATTGTATTGGAAACTATGAACAGTCTATTCTCAAGTGGCTATTATTGAGTAGCACGATTTTTTTCTCTCCCTCCATTTCTTTTTCTTCTACGTCATCATAACGTGACATCTTTTATAGCTCTATAAAGCAGTGTACGCCATGGCGTGATAGGGTAGGTCTTGCATGGGATCACTTAGGCACATCCGTACATGTCATCGTCACGCGGACGGCACTATGCCACTGTAGATGTCCGATGTATGTGGCGCGATAGAGTAGATCTTTGAAACACATGAATTTCGTAGAAATGGTATAGAGAATTTTTGTAGGAATTAGTTCAAAACCACGTGAAAAAAACGCATGACTCATGAAACATCCAGAGGGGCCTTAAATATGTCGTCACCAAAAGATGACATTTTGTAAATGGTCTCTGAAAGCAGTTAATGTTAATTAAGACATTACTATGGCCTCTAAAAGAGATTAAAAATAAACGTCTTTGAGCCCCTTAAACTTCTGATCTTGCAGCTTCTCACACAAACGGATGGTGACGGAAAATTGAGAAATTTATCAGAGCGACAGGTCCACGCCGAGCCACGTGAAGGTACTAGGCGTCCTTCCTTTCCGACGACCTGAGATCCCAAATGAGGCTTGAGCATGATTCTGACGCATGACATGATATATCCAATCGCGTTGGTCCGTCTGAATTTGCCACACCTTGCAGCAGGCCATGCCATTGCCATGCGGGAGGCAGTCCGGGACCGCAACCACTATGGAGCACAGAGGGAGAAGATAGATATTATCAGTGCGCCACGTCGGAGCCCGTGATACCTTGGAGACCCAGAAACCGACGACGACTCCGAGCGGTTTTGGATCGGGACCGGACGGCGTTGTCTCCTCCGATCCGGAATAGCCGCTGCGCCTAGCCCTCGATCGCCCGCTGCCTGGTGGCAGAGCCGGTGCGCCATACTAGAGGCAAAAAGAAAAAAAAATATATCTTTGCTTCAGATATCAGGGTCAAGAGAGAGAGAGAAAAATATCTACTTAGCTCTCAAGATAGAGAATATCTAGATGCATCGCGTTGTTTTGGTTCCTACCGAGTGGTCGTGACCGAGTGGATGATGTCACAGCCAGCACCATGCCACCACGACCGCATGGAGCGGACTCGACTGGCCGGGATGGACTGTTTCTGGATGCTACTGTCCCGGGAGCATTGCGATGGATGTATCTCCACCATTCCTTTTGGGTTTTGCCAGTCGTCCCATTCACCGCAGGGGCAGGGCTGTACCTTTTTTTTAAAAAGCTTGGTCGATAGTTGTCAAACTGTTTCAATCCGTACTAGTTTAGGAACCCTATTTTTCTAAAAGATTTTTATTTTCCTAAGAAAAAAATAATTTATTTTCACTTTGAAAAATATAATAGACTTCACAAACTAGCCCTTAAATTATTTTTTAATGTGGCCACTTGCAAAGTTGTCACTCTGTTTTTTTAAACAACTGTTATTTAGTCTTGTTCTAACCCAGATATATTTATTTTATTTAATCTCCATTTTCTAAAATTCAGTATAGCTTGACATCATGACGTTTGTGTTTTAAGGTACATCATTAAATATATTCTTTACAATTTACACGTTGTTAAACTTAATGAATGCACAGAAATCATATAAGGAAACTATATAGGGTTGCATAATTTTCAAAAAAGAGAGGGGGGGGGGGGGGAGGTGGACTCGAAATGTGCACTAATGTAGAGCCTACTTTGTTAGGAGAAAAAAAATATTCCAACTTAGATTTAACCGGTAGTTTTCCTTTCGTTGTATCTGAAATAGCTATAAGCTCAACAATGTGTTAAAAGTTCCCTTGAATTAACGTGAAACTATCGCTGCGACTTTCGTACATGGAACGTGTGCATCATTTGATTAACAGTTCAGTTGGATTTATTGAAGTTTCTCGCAGATGGGTTTTAACGAGGGGATGCATGGAGTGATACTCTGCACCCTTTCTTCAATTTTTTTTTTACTATTTTTGTGAGTTTCAACTAGAAACGATGTAATCACAATATTCGTCCGAAGAAGAGTATAACAAACTATACGAAGGACTATATGTGCTAACACAAAAAGTCATACCTTTCTATATATGCCTTGGTAGTATGCAGCAGCTTTTAGTGACAATTGGAAAAAGCGCAAATAAACGGATCCATTAGCCCGTCCGAGACGAAACGCAGTGCAGTGTACCTGGTTCGCTGCTCTGCACCGCAAGTCCACAACCGCTCGAAGCGAGAGGGGGACAGGGGGGGCACCCCCACCTCTACGGATCGACCACACGATCCCCCTGCCCAAGCTCCTCGACCCACCACGTGTCGCTGTCCCGGCCGTAGATCTGGTCCTTTAGCTCCGGCCCTACCACGTATCCCTAGCTCTAGAAAATATCGGCCTCGAGGCCTCGCCTTGGAGAAATATCCCAACCACTGACCAGGCTCCCGCCACGTCATCATGGGACCGGGCAGACCACGTGCCCGTGGGCCAAACCGCTCGATCGACTGACGTGGCGGGCGCGGCCACCGGTCGAGTGGCCGCAGATATTTCATGGCCCCGCGGGAGCTCGAGCCCACCTGCCACCGGCTCCAACGCCCACTGGTCTGCCGGGCCAGCGGGTGCGTGGCCCACTTGTCTGTGGCAGAGGTTGGGTGTACGTATATAGGCCGCGGCGCTTCGGCTTTGTCGTTCTTCTCACAAACTGGCTTTTCTTCCGGCTTCCAACTTCCAAGTGGCGACTGCTGTCGACTGCCGAGTGCGAGAAGAGGGAGAGATCAGGCAAGCTGTTGTCGGAATCCACTCCGGCGAGGAGGAGTGCTGAGGTCGAAATGGGGAGAGGAGCGGAAGAGGTGGTGGTGAAGGTCGTGGATTCGGAGGACGGCGAGGGGGAGGAGGAAGAGGCAGAGGCCGCGGCGGCGGAGGGGTCGAGCAAGGAGACGTCGATGCTGCCAAGGATGCCGGTGCGCGTGCTGCTCGCCGAGGGCGACGACTCCACGCGCCACGTCATCTCCGCGCTGCTCCGCAAGTGCGGCTACCGAGGTGCGCACTGCCTCGGCCCGCGAATCGATTCGAATCGTTTCATTGCCCCTGCAAATTGGTATCCATTTTAGGCCTGTGCAATTGGTAGCTAGTATACAATCCCCTGGTCCGGCTGTGGTCTGCTCTCGACTTGCTTCTTATTTTTGATCCGCCGGCGCCTCGGCCCCAGCCCGCCCCGCCGGATGGCGCTGGTGGAAGCGGAGGCGGAGTCGAAAGCCGAGGAGGAATCGGAAGCGCTGCCAGATCCATTGGAGGGGAAAAGAAAGGCGATGTGTTCTACTCCTCTGCCGTGGCGTGCTTATACCATGGCGCCCTGAGCGGTCTGGCAGGGCGACGCTGAGGGTGGCGGAGGCAGTCGCTGAGGCGGCGGAAGAAGTCGACCACAGGCTGGATGCGCGACAGGAGCACGAAGACTGGGCCCAGCACACCTCCGGTCACCGTCACAATCGCCATTGGCTCCATGGCCTTGTCCCTGCAGAGATGGAAGCCAACCTTCGCCTCAGGCAGTCGCTCAAGTCTCCATTGACTGGAGAGTGAGAGGAGCGCAGATTTATTCAAGAGGACGATGACCTGATGTTAGAGACGTTCCACGGTACTCCACGCCGGTTGAAATGCCTACGGCCTACATATGTTTTGGGAGTGAGCGGTTAAGGGTGCATGGCTAAAGGAACGTTTTGTGAATTGTGATGACCTTCGAGTCTTCCTTGAGTTAAAGCATCATTTTCGGTTACGCAAAGGTGCATCAATTTTATGAAGGAACGGACACTGACTGAACATTGCAACAAGATTTTCACTGCATTGGAGTAAAATACGAAGTAATTAGCAGGGAGTACACGTGTACAGCTCCATCCAGATGGCCGTTATATATACATACATACTATGAATAGAATATAGAGCTTCTGTGATCTATAACCACATTTTAATATCGGGCACAGGGCGCGCGCCATGCACTAGTTGGTAGCTATTTTAGGCTGCATAGGGTTAATTAGGGGTTAAGAGCGGCAAAAAGGTAATCAAAGAGAAAGAGTATGACGCTGCGCTGAGTCGTATGTGGAATGGAGGTTGCCGGTGTTGGTTTGTTGGAACCAATGGAAGCTCAGCTTGGCCTTGGGTGGACTACTGGACTAGCCAATTTTGGAAGTGCTCTTGTTTCTGGGCAGTAAGTTTGGGAGATCTCACTTCTGCTAGATTGCGGTGTCTGGTGACTGGTGTGATATGCCTGCTTTCCACGAGACAATGTTTTTTTTTCTGTCATTGTGTGTAATTCCGTAACTGTGGTTTTTTGTTGACACTGATATCGGTCACCTACTCACCTCCCTTCCTGAATCTTCTAGTGCGAATTGCTGGCCTGCTGCAGACTGCAGTAGATGAATGTTAAAAAAAGCATTGATCTATGCGACCATACTGATTGATTTGGTGTATAGTGCTGCTGCCTGCTCTTTAGATCACTGATTCACCGAAGTTCACATGAGCCAAGTATTAACTAGGACACGTATAATATATATTAAAGTACCAGCTAGGACATGAATTATCTCTATTCTCTACCTTCATGATTGGGGACATCTGCCTCTAAAGTCCGAATGTTAAATCCGGTACTGCCACAATTCTTTAGCATAGTTAGAATTGTGGTTATGGTAGATGATCTTTTTATAGTAATTAGCTTAACTTTTTAGGTAATTAGCTTAACTTTTTATAGTAATTAGCTTAACTTTTTTGGACATCTGCCTCTAAATTCCGAATGTGTTACACTATTGGGTTTATTCCTGTAACACCACTATGTTTACACTATTCATGCAGTTGCTGCAGCCTCTGATGGTGTGAAGGCGTGGGACATATTAAAGGAAAAATCTTTCAACATAGACCTTGTTTTAACTGAAGTTGAACTGCCTTTGATGTCTGGGTTCCTCTTGTTATCCACGATCATGGAGCATGATGCATCCAAGAACATCCCTGTTATAAGTATGTCACTCTTCTCGTGTTTTCACTATCTTGCTAATCTAATGCCACCACTAAGCCTAATGGTTTTTCTTGTCATCCAGTGATGTCTTCACACGACTCTGTAAGCATGGTTTTCAAATGCATGCTAAAGGGTGCAGCAGATTTCCTTGTTAAGCCGCTAAGAAAGAATGAATTAAGGAACTTGTGGCAGCACGTTTGGAGAAAACAACTGGTAAGATGACATATTTGCATCTTTCCGGCACAGCTGCATTTCTTTCCATGCTTATCCATTTATACTTAGATTTGGTACCTGCGACGGGACATAAGTTTTCGCTAAATTTGTCTTATCTTGTCTGCAGGCAAACGGTGGGCCCGATGTGCAGCACATACAAGAAGAGAATCTTGCAGAAAGAATGGAACAGAAGACTGGCGTGACAAAAACTGATAATTTGAACAGCGATGGCCCCCGTAAAAATAGAGAATGCAGTGAACAAGAAAGTGATGCTCAAGTAAGTTCTAAAATCAGGGAACATAATGTTGTCTAGATGTTGTTTCATTCCACTAATGCCTAATGGTAGCCTAGATTTTACGATTGCCTTGTAAAATGCTACAGTGGCAGTTCGTTTTACTTTGCCCAGTAAGGATCAACCAATAACATTTCCATCACCTGGTATTTGGTACAAAGACAATCTCATTACCCACACAGCATAGGTGATAGTAGGTCATGTCAGAGACATCATTTAACCATTTGATTATTCATTAATGTTAGGCAACTAATTTATAAATTTTCCGAGTCAGGTGGGTAATGGAACGGTTTGTTGAATGAAAGTAATGTTTATTATTGGCTAACTATCACAGGTCGGTCCTTTTGGGCATGTTAAAATGAAGTGCATCTGCCAAAAATTATGGCAAGTATCTTTGGCAGCTTGCAGGATCAGAATGTGGTACCCGTGCATAGTTGTCATAGAAAACTTTTTTTTCTCGAACACGTAGTTGTACATCTTTATATATTAGAGAGAAATAAAGCCAGAAGGTCTTACAAAACGGGAGACAAAACCTGCTATGCAGGAATCCTTCGAAAAGCACACACACACCCCTTAGAACTATTACATGTTTGTATCATAACTTTCACCAACCACACACACACCCCTTAGAAACTTTAAAGTATCAGACTGTTGATGTAACATTAAATCAGTTTTGCGATAATTTTTGAGCTATCATACCGCATTATATTTAATTCCTGATAGGTGGAGGGATTGTGTTGTTGTTTGCCAAATTTGGATGTCTTTCTTCACTTAGTTCTTCATGGACTGAATTTGATACCTCCCATGCAGAGTTCTTGCACAAGGTCAGAGTTGGAGGCTGAAAGTAAGCAAACTAACAACGTTTTGGAGTATATGCAATCAACTGAAAGGCATTTGTCTATTCGTAGCCACAAGAATTTAGAGCTAAATGGAGAGACCAAAACACGAAGTAATTTCCCCCCATCTTTTCAACTTGTGATGTACGATTTGTCTGCAGAAAATTTACTAATGTAACCTGCTTGTGATGTGTCAGCAGCTAAGGGTAATAACTTGATTCCAACAAGAGAAGACGATTTATCGCCAAAGAAAAGAACATGTTTGAATGACAATAATTCTGAGAGAACTTCCAGAGATATGGAGCTAGTCCACATTATGGACAATCAGCAGAAGCATGACACACAGAGGGATGTGGATACTATGAGAACAACATCCAGGGGAAATGATGAGAAGAACTCCATCCCAGCACACCAGTTGGAACTTTCTCTTAGAAGAACTGACTATGGAAAACTAGAGAACCACGAGAAAAATGATAGAAGAACACTGAACCATTCAACTTCATCTGCATTTTACTTGTAAGTGCTCCTTTCTTTGGATTTTCATAATAGCGATACTTTCGTCATCCTAAAAACTTATGTGAAGTAGATAAGTCTAGTTACAGATCTGGTTGTTATTTTTATGTCAGTTTTTTTTTTGTTCCTAGTGTAGGTACAGGGTAACAGATTTTTTTTTCAAATAATTTTTGACATTTATCTTTTCTTTTCCAAGCATAGTTAAGAGACTTCTTTTAATAGTGAATTACCATGAGATGAATAGATGATCTCGAAGCATAAAATATCTAACTATTGTAGCCACACCATAAACTTTGAGATGGAATTTCAAGTGCCCATTGCTGTATCTTACTGGACAATTTGCTTCTTTTCGAAGTTATAGTGTTATACAAGTGCCCATTACTGTATCTTACTGTGGAAGTATCTTGTCGACAGGTATAATTGCAGGACTGCGTCCAGCTTAGGAAATGCTAGTGATGGTCAATTATGCAGCACCTCAGAAACACTAGTGGATGTTGAAAATAGAAATGGAGATTTGGCAGCTCTGTCTGAAGACACGACTGAAACAAATCATCCTCCTATCAGAGTTGTACCATTTCCTGTCCCTGTTCAATGTTTCACATTTGATGGGCAGCCGTTCTGGAATGGTACACCGGTGGCATCTCCATTCTACCCACAGTCAGCTCCCCCCATTTGGAATAGCAAAACATCAACGTTGCAAGAACCAACCCCACAAGCAACTTCACTGCCGCAAAAATCGCAACAGAATGAACCAGCTGAAATGGATGCTAAACCAGTTGAAAATGCAGAGGAACAATTTGTCGCAGGTCCTCCCAGTGACAGTGGGAAGCAGCTGCATGTTGAAATTCCTAAAGATGATCTACGGCATATTTCTCCTGTGACCGGTGAAAGTGGAATCAGTACGGTGCTAGACAGCACCAGAAATACTCTGAGCAGCAGTGGCTGTGATAGCACTTCCAACCGGATCACCGCCTCTACTGAACCATCATCCAATGTATACAGGGGCGTTCCTGAAACCGCAAGAGCCGAAGGTTTACGACACCTGAGCCAGCGTGAGGCTGCACTGAACAAGTTCCGGCTAAAGAGGAAGGACAGGTGCTTTGAGAAGAAGGTAATCGATTGATTGCACATTTTCATTCCAATCCAATTCTCGGTGTCACCTACTAGGACATGTGATTTATGCCTTTGCATTCATTTGCAGGTTCGGTACCAGAGCCGGAAATTACTCGCAGAGCAGCGTCCACGGGTCAAGGGCCAGTTTGTCCGTCAAGATCATAGCATCCAAGGAAGCTAGGGTCCAGTTACTGAGCTGGAACTCTTTCCCATTATCTGAAAAAAAGTCACTGTAAGTGACTCCGCTGCGGGGTATCCTGATGTCAGGTTTTTTCGAAGAGTTAGAAGCAATCACACCGAGTTACGGTTTGCTGTGTATGTTTGCTAAAGCTTGTAATATATGTATGTATAGGCTGACTCTGTTCTTTCCTTAGGTTAGGCACAGGACCTGGCACGTTCTAGAGGGTTTATCGGTAGACGTACTCTGTAACTAGCATACTCTGTTTCAGGTCAAGATGAGATGTGTCCTCCAATGTAACTAGCCAAGTTGTTTTTGATGTTTCGGATTAGATGTACACTGTGGATGTGGATGGATGGCGTGAAGGATGTCCACCAAAGTATGCTCGTTTCTGTGCAGCTTGTTGCAATGAACATTGTTGGCCTGGTTTTAGTAATGCTCTCTTGCCTTGAGTATTAGTACTGTGAAATTTTCTACAGACGGTATGAAGTGCTAAATTTGGGTGACGGTTTTTACAAGAAGATCATGTCTCCAGTTTGCCTGGTTGTTAAGCTTGCGAAGTTAAATTCGGCTTGCAGTGAACGTCGTCTTGGTTCGGCTGCTGTGACTGTCTCGTTTTCAGTTGGAGCTCTCTTCCGGACGGAGCCTAGCCGGCAGGTTATATTTTTTATAGTTTTTAGTGTATTGTTTAATATGTTAAATAGATAGAGGAGAGCAGAATAGAGAAGGAAAAAACATTCTATATACTTAGAGAACGCTTTAAAATTGCTGCTGAAACAGATAGAGGACATATTTTTCTTTCTAAATTTGGCGAGGAGGAGGAGCCTTTGTAGGTTTTTGTTGGAGTTGGAGCAGGCCATTTGTAAGCTGTGAGGGGCATGTGGATCATGGGTCATCGACTCATCGTTGAGAACAGGTTTGTCTGCTTTCTTCTATAGCTGCCTTCCTTTCTTTTTGTTGGCGTTTTTTTTATTAAAAATGAGAAATGGATTAGGATAAGAAGAGGTGGGTTATGACATATAGCATGCTTCTTTTTTTTTTTTGAGGAGGAGAGGGGTTCACCGATTGCTCCACTTCAGGAGTGTTTGACTTAGACTAAATTTTAGACTCTAAATTATCAAATACGGAAACCAAAACTTTATTTTAGATTTTGTATTTAGCAATTTAAGAACTAAATCGAATAAAATAGATAATTAAAAATTAGTTCTTATAAACCAAACAACTCCTTCTTAAAAAACATGCTGGCCAAAACCCGTGGAAACCAAAACAAGAAAAAAAACTTAGCTGAATGGCTGTTGTTCCTGCCCGTAGGACGTAGGTGGTAGAACCCGTGAAACTGTTGCTGTCGTCCGTTGACGGCAACTGCGAGCCTGGACGGGAAGCAACCGGAAACGGATTTTCGTGTCCTTCTCAAAATAACTATACTTCTAAATAAAGTAATGTACATATCTAGAAATAAATATATTATGTTGAGGTTATCTACGTCGACATTTTTGGGTCACGGAGCGCATGCACAGTTGCACACACGTAGAGATAGCAATGGTACCCGCGATTCGATATCTGATAGGTTTTCACTCCATTAAGGTAATATTATATCTATGGGTCTGTTATTGGCAAAAAAATTCACCCAATAAGTAAACGAGTATTAGAACGTTCCGCCTTCACCTATACCCGTTAACCCATAGATATAAATACCCAATATAAACTTATCTCAAGCATGAACTTGAATTTTAGTCATTCATCTTTTTTACTATTTAACAACCTTTTAAGCCATAATGTCATAGAAGCCTTAACGATAATTTAATGACCATGTAATGGAGCATGTAGTGTGTTATGTAGTACTATCCTAGTGTTACTATTTTATCTAATTATCTTTGGGGTGTTGAATGGATGGTTAAATAATGCTAGAAATTTTATAATGGTGTTTATATGAATATACTTGACATTTGTATATTATACTATTTTGATAGATATTTAATTTTTGTGGGTACGGATGACTCATACCCATATGAGTATGGGTATATGGGTAAATCCATACCTATCAGTGTATATGGATGACCCGATGAAATTTTTGTTTATGTCGTAGGTATAGTTATGAATTAATAATACTCCATAAATATTTATTCATTGCCATCTCTACACATGCGGGGCAGGGCTTGTGAAAGCTAGCACAGCACAGGGGGACTCTATACGTGGCACGCACATGCAGAGACGGGAGCGTCTACAAGACTACTAGTACTTACAAGCGCTCAACGCGTCGCCAGTCGCCACCGACGGCACGGCACGGCACGGCACGGCTCGGCGCCCATGGGAGGGCGGCGGGCGTGATTTCCACCTGACCACCAGACCTACGTACGTGGACCAACATCTCTCACTCAAAAGCGGCCGAAAGCCATGGAACGCAGAACCAGCCGCTCGCCTACCACGCTCGACGCCACGGCAAGCATCGCGAACACGCACGCCACAGCCCACGGGGCAAACAAGGCAGGGCAGAAGGTGTCCAGGCCGTCCGCATTGCCTTGGATTCTTCCTCGACGCCGACAGGCGGCGTACCTGCTGCCGGCCAGACTGCCGGAGGCTGTGTCCATCGACTGATGACCTTGCATTACTCGAGCAGAAACACGTGCTCTCCTTTAGTCTCGTATGGGAATTATACTCCTCTCTCGACACGTTTTGTTCCTCGCTCTCACTCATCTTGATCGACCAGAAAGAGACAGACATGACAGGATAACACACACAGCACACGCCAGTACGCCACCTGCAACGCAGACGAGCGGCCAACAAGACGTTCCGCCCTCCCCGGCTCTCCAACCTCGCCTGCGCCGACGACTACTATTTCTTCCAACTCCCACACGCATCATCTCGTTCCACATCCCCGCCAAGAAGGCGAGAAGAGAGACGAGTAGGACGAACCTGTGAGCTTGCTTGCCCGCCCGCGCACACAACCGCGACCTTTCCCGACCCGTCATCACTCCACCACCACCAACTCAGTCTGCACTGCGCACGCGCCGCCCAGCTACTACCCGTCACTCACTCATATAACGACTCCAGTCCATAGTCCAGACGGTCCAGGAAGCCAATCGCCAGCCAGCCAGGAAGCGCTCCTGCACCTGTCCTGCACACGCCCAACGGCCTAATATTTGCGTAGCCGCTACAACCTACAGGATTCTCGATCGGTCATCCATCCGATCCGGATCTTGATTCTTGCCAAGGCGTGCAAGATTCCTGCTTCGCCGAGGTTAAGTTTTAGCCGCCGGCCGAGCTTCTGCGGAGAACCGGCAAGTTTGCTTGAGGCGAAGGGAAGGATCCGAATCCGACTCAACATGGCCGCCGCCGCTTCTACCATGTCCCTGCTCCCGATCTCCCAGCCCAGGAAGCAGCAGCAGCAGCAGCAGCAAGGCGCGGGCGCCGTGGTCGTGTTCCGGCGGCGGCCCTGGGACGCGCGGCGGAGGCGATACGTCGTCCCGGTACGCGATTCCCACCCGATCCCGTCTCGTCTCGCGCGATCTTGCTCCGGTTTCTGATGAGTGGTTGTAATGGATGGGTGTGCCCTGTTTCGGTTAATTTCTAGACGGCGAGGCTGTTCGGGCCGGCGATCTTCGAGGCGTCCAAGCTGAAGGTGCTGTTCCTGGGCGTGGACGAGGGGAGCAGCAAGCATCTGCACGCGCACCACCCGGCGCCGGCGGCGCTGCTGCCGCGGACGTACACGCTGACGCACAGCGACGTGACGGCCAGCCTGACGCTCGCCGTCTCCCACACCATCAACCGCGCGCAGCTGCAGGGCTGGTACAACCGCCTGCAGCGCGACGAGGTGGTGGCCGAGTGGAAGAAGGTGCGCGGCCGGATGTCGCTGCACGTGCACTGCCACATCTCCGGCGGACACTTGCTCCTGGACCTCATCGCCGGCCTCCGCTACTACATCTTCCGCAAGGAGCTCCCCGTGGTACGTACGTGTACGTGTCTACCTGCTCTGCCGGCCCACATGCGTGGAAACATGTACACGACGAGGACGCTGCAGATTGCGATTTGATTTCTCCGCAGGGCCCTTGTTGTGTTCAGATAATCAGATCGTTTAAGTCGCAAGTCACCGGCACCGCGCAAGCTTCTTATCTTGCGGCTCTGCTTTTGGTGCAGGTGCTCGAGGCGTTCGTGCACGGCGACGGCGACCTGTTCAGCCGTCACCCGGAGCTGGAGGAGGCCACGGTGTGGGTCTATTTCCACTCCAACCTGGCCCGCTTCAACCGCGTCGAGTGCTGGGGTCCGCTCCGCGACGCCGCCGCCCCCGCGCCCGCCGAGGACGACTCCACCGCGCCGGCCGCCGCCTCCATCGCCATGGAGGGCCAGATGCCCGTGGGCGAGTGGCCGCACCGGTGTCCCCAGCAGTGCGACTGCTGCTTCCCGCCGCACAGCCTCATACCCTGGCCGAACGAGCAAGACATGGCCGCCGCCGCCGGCCAGGTCCGACAGCAGTAGTGAAGCTGCACCTGTACCTGTACGTACGGAGGAAGAGCCTTTGCCGCAGCTAATAATACACTACTAGCGCGTTGTTTGGTTTGCTATTGCTAGATGCAAGCGTGTGCGTGCAGTGCAGGTGTGGAGTGGCGTCAACACCTTGCATGCACGCGCCATTCTTTAATTGGTAGCTTAGCTCAGCTCAGTTCAGTTCCACTTCTACATCTTCGTATTTGGAAGCAGCTTGGTTGAGGTTGGGGGATGAACATTGTGGTCTTGTTGATATGGATGCCAAACCTGCAAAGAATCTGCAGGTGCATACATGTTGCTGCAAAGTGGCACTCGGATGTAGTGCCTACATATTTATGTACTCCCTCCCTAAAAGGATAAAATAATGGTTTAAATGGTTCACATTTAATCAAATTTCTAATAAACAATATTTATATTTATAGTCCTACGTCAATTAATTATAATTTTTATAATTAATCTAATGGTATAGATACGTAATACATTTTTTTATTGATAATTAGTTACATTTAGGTGTTAACAGTTTTTCTTACCTAAGTAGTACGTACTATTTTTTGAAAAAGAGCTCCACTAGATTTGTGCTGTGAAATATCCGTACAAAATTTGTAGATGTCTAATTATTTATTCGACCGTACACCCATGTCTCTGTCAGGAGTCAGGACTCAGGAGGTGTGAAGCTGCATCTGGAACTGAGATAAGTGGTTTTGAGCGGTGCGGTGGCGATTGATTACTTGCTGTCTCTAAAATAAGCGTTATTAAATGTTCAAATTTTATCAAATGTATATAATAAAATATTAATATACTATATAAGTAGTATTACTAGATGCGTTAAATTTACTTTTATAATTTATTTATTTAGTGTTATAAATGTTATTATTTTTTTTATAAATTTAACTAAACTTTAGAAAATTTGATGGATAGAATATTATAGCAATATTTATTTTAGTACTGAAAATTGTACCCGCTCGTCTGCAGTTGTGCACTGCTAGGACAGGAGTTACGGTAGCTTTCAAACTTGCGTGCTGGTTCGAGTGTTCGACTGGCTGCGGAGTCTTCTCCCAAACTGATGGATTCCCATGTGAGTAGGTCGTTTAGGGCGAAAGATCATCTTGTTTCTTTGCGTTTGCGTGGTGTTCTCTAGAATCGGCAACTTTGTCAGCATAGCAGCCGTTGATTGGTTTGGTGCTCCTTGCTTGGCGTGCTTGTTAGGTACAGTAGAACGACTTGCAAGCATCGGGGAAAGAAATTACCAGAACCCCCCCGGAATGCCGATGGAGAGGAAGGATGGAGGAAAGATACAAACGAAGAAATATAAGCAGGCTTGGCTGTATGCGGTTTAGGGGGTCTTTGGTTAGAGGGACTAAAGATTAGTCTCTAGTTTTTAGTCCTATTTAGTTCTTTTTTGCCAAACACTAGGACTAAAATATGGACTAAAATGATTTAGTCTTTAGTCCTTCACATAGGTGCTAAAAGAGACTAAAAACCTACATTGGTGTATTCCAAGAGTATTTGAGTCTTTGGACAATATATTTAATGACTTTAAAATCTATTTAGTCCCTATAACCAAACAAGTAGGGACTAAAGTTTAGTCCTAAGACTAAAGTTTAGTCCTAAGACTAATTGAAACCAAACATGACCTTAGGGCCTGTTTGTTTACCCCAATGGATTATATAATCTGGATTATTTTTGGAGGATTATATAATCTGGATTATATAATTTGGATTATATAATCTGAGTAGTCCTATTTGTTTACCCAGATTATCTGGCGTGTTTCTGTTGGGCGGCGGGCTTCTCTGATCCGATAGGCGCAAAAACGATTCGGTAGATTATAATGGCAATGGTGGGTAATTTCTAGGAAACTTGAAAGGGTAGTGGGGAAGTGGGAAAAAATAATCTGAAATAAGCATCTCCTCACTTGCTTATGGATTATCATAATCCAAGGGATTAGATTATATAATCTGGACAAATAAGCTAGACTGTTTGTTTGCCTCTTAGGATTATTTAATTCAGATTATATAATCTGGGGGTAAACAAACACGGCCTTAGTCATTTTATATTCCATCGGCTTTGATTTTTTTTATGCCCAGATCTGACAACTAACCGATGGATGAAAGCGACGAGACAGGAGAATACCAGACCTGTAGTAACTTTTTTAGTGCAAAAGGAGTTGCATGATCTTCATTTTCTTGGACAAAGTTATATGCAAAAGGATGCTGGCACTTTAAACAGTTGTATCTACGAGTCTTGTCACCGTCAGAAGACGTCTCTAATACTATCTTGTTATAATAAGGGAATAGATGAGTGGTGACTAAAAAATAATGAAGAACTGGCATTCCCGACTCTCCCAAGCAAGCGAAGCGTAGGCACACTGCTCTCCGGTGAGCAGCCAGCCGCCGGCGGATCGGATCCGGATCTCGATCAGCACTGGCATTGCCGCGACGAGATGCCGACCCCGAAGCAGCGGCTCCCCTGCTCCACCTTCGGCCGAGGCGGAGGAGGGAGGCGCGCTGCCTGCGGCTCCGCCGTGCTGCCACCCGTGGTGGTCCTCGTGTTCCTGTTCGTGGTCGCGCCTTCGCTCTTCTTCGTCGTGCGCAATGGCGGTCCCGGCTACGGCCACGGCCACGTAGCCTCCGGTCCGATTCGCGTTCCCTCCTCCAGAGCACCTGTTGCTTGTGTCGACGCGAGTTGTTCAATTCTGCGTTGCCCTGTTCGATGAGCTAGGTTGAATTTGTCTAGGTTTTGGGATTGATGCGCTCTCCAGCCGTAGTTTTATGCGACTTAGTTGGATAAGGGAATCATCTGAGTAGTTTCAGAGCGGTTTAGGGCTTTTATATTTGTTACTGGCTGCGCTGTTGCTTGATTTCCCGTTTGGATGGAACCGTGTCTGTGGCTCTAAGGAAATGAACCTAGTCACCCTAGGGATTGCAGGAATCATTATCCCCTGGCACTCAGATATTATTGGATTACAGGAATTGTTGTCCCTTATATGTTGCTGTTTCTAGGTTGTATATATATGACATATAAGTGGGTAGCGATGGGTTAATGTTATGGAAATTGAAGTGCGTGCATACAATAGTGACTAACAAAACTATAATGAAACTGTGTAATAGGTGGTCATAAGCATTAAAAGCATGCTGAACAATGATACATGGCATGGCCATTGTTGGCCGAAATGTAGTATATCTATATAAAACAATGTATTACTCCTCCTCTTCCAAAATGTATTTTGACTTAGTTTGCTTCTTAGTCAAAGTTCTGTAACCTTGGCCAAGTTTATAGAAAAATTCATCAAAATCGACGACATTAAATTAGTTTATTTGATGTCCTAGATGTTAATATATTTTTATCTGAACTTCGTCAAACTTAAAGATGTTTGACTTAGGACCAAACTAAAATGACATATATTTTGGAACGAAGGGAGTATATTTTTTGTGAATTACAGCATTGCACTATCAGAATGCATTGTTTTACCTGAAATTGGTAAGCATTGACATATTTTGTTTGTCTGCAGATCCCAACGACAAGAATGATGATCAGGTAGTTACCAACCCTGAAAGGGTTTCGATTGCTTAATGAGCGTAGTTTTTGACGATTCATTTCATCTTTAGATTTGCCTTGCAGGAACCAACAGCAATGAAGAACCTCAAATCTTTTTTGCCTAAGGAGGTCAGAACGTCTTGTGAGTATGATTTCAAGTCGTCCGACTAATCGCGATTAATCGCGATTAGTCGGGCTGGTCGGAAATTAGGACACGATTTGCTGGACGACTCGACTAGAAGACCTAGTCGTCCTAGTCGTCCGACTAATCGTCGACTAGGGCGACTAGTCGTCCGAGTTATGTGTCCTGGTCGTCCCGGCGAGGGTTTAGTTATTGGGCCTTTTTAGCCTATCTACCGTCTAATTTAGAGTACCCTCTCCTCTCCTATTCTAACCTAGCTGCCAACAGTCTCCAACCTGCATGTCTCCTCTCCTCTCCTCTCTTGGCACCGCCCCTGCAGTCCTGAACTCCTGATTGTCGGTGGCTACACCGGCGGCTACAACGGCGGCTACAACACCCTGCGTTCCCTGCCCCTTTCCTTGCAGTCCTGCTCGCCTGCTGCACTGCTGCAGTCTCCAACCGGCGGTGGCTGCGAACCAGTGACCAGATGAGCACGTCATCTGAAGGTCCCTCCTGCTCCCCCACTTCTCCCCCCTAAACCCTAAATAACCCTAAACCCTAAACAATGAAGCAATATGTTACTTTGTTTATCCTAGTTGTTTGTTCTAACTTATATAATGTATACATGTATATTTATATATATACCTATATAAGTTTAACTACTAGTCTAGGACGACCAGGGACCGACTAGGGGTCGACTAGTCGCCCTAGTCGTCGCCTAATCGCGATTAGTCGCCTGGTCGGTCCCAGGGTTCGACTAGGCGACTTGAAATCATTGCTTGTGACCAGCCCTGCAAGGGTTTCAATTGCTTCACTAAAAATACTTTCGATTTTTCACATTTCACATATCCTCCTTAGGTTAAAATGCTTTAGATACTTCTCCTATCGTACTAATACTAAGTCCAGCTGTTCTACTTTTCAATTATGTCTGTAGCTTATGCACCAAACTATGTCAATGGATGGTTCATGTCATAATTGTAGTGAATAAATCATAGATTTAGACCTTGTTAATGACCCGGTTTTTTTATATCATTTTTTGCAACTGTTGTTATTTCCCTGTCTTATGTAGTTATCTGTTATAGAAAATATTATTCCCAGTCTAGTCTGTCTGACTAACCTTGTTCCACTATTTTGGTGCACTTTCTGTATTTGCCGTTTCTCCATTTCCTCTTCTTTTTTTGCTCTCTGGTTCTATTTCCCTTTTCTTTTTTTGTTTGGGTCCAAACTTATTATTTGACCTTTTCATTATTTAACTTGTTATCTACTGGCTATACTATTGGAGTCTGTTTATTGCAGGTTTGGGTTAATTCAGTAATTAGTATTCATGATATTGGTTGTGTTTGAAACAGCCATTAATATCTTTTATGTGTCCTTAATTTCTTTGTGTTTGGATATTTTTTTCGTCTTCAGGTTTTTGATACTATAACTGCTAGCCAACAAGAATCAGGCACTCTGAGTCTTGATTTTTTTAGGAATCACGCATCACCCTCTTGGAAAACTATTGATCTAGTCACTGAGAAGAGCATGGATGTCGATGACAAGGCTAAAGCTGAAAACAGTTTGCCAGAACATGATCTACCAACAAATAGATCACCCAAAGATCCAGGTACTAAACTAAACATGAATATCAAAAGCTATTATTGCTCCTCTTATGTGAGCCAGAAAATAAAGTGTTATTTTTAATGTAGATGAACATCAAGCTGACAATGCAGCAAAAGTAGCTCGAAGGGTAACATTACTATCCTTGTATACGAATTGCCTTGTTCTGGTCTCTGTGATGCACATTTCTTACGTTTAATGTAGAAACTTAGGGAGACAAAGCGCGAGAAGAGAGCAATGGATTTGGTTCATAAAGATGATGAAGCACATGTTAAGCAGGAGAATGCCACTATTGAGCGATCAAAAGCTGTCGATTCTGCTGTGCTTGGAAAATACAGCATATGGCGAAAAGAGAACGAGAACGAGAATTCAGATTCTACAGTTAGGCTGATGAGGGACCAAATTATTATGGCTCGTGTCTATTCTGCGCTTGCTAAATCAAAGAACAAGAGTGATCTATATCAAAAACTGCAGACCCGAATCAAGGAAAGCCA
Organism: Zea luxurians; assembly: GCA_029449295.1. NCBI lineage: Eukaryota > Viridiplantae > Streptophyta > Magnoliopsida > Poales > Poaceae > Zea > Zea luxurians. The sequence continues at coordinate 5,762,035 of JAOPSE010000134.1, read as the reverse complement.
GCGGGCTGTTGGAGATGCTTCTGCTGATGCTGGCCTGCATCACAGGTGTGTATCTGCTTCACTTCTTTCCTTATTCTGGGAAAAACTGTTTCTTACTTTTCTCCTTTTAACTATCTACTTTGCAGCGCACCTGAGAAAATCATAGCGATGGGTCAAGTTTTATCAAAGGCTAGAGAAGAAGTTTATGATTGTATGGCAATCACTCAGAAACTAAGGGCTATGCTTCAGTCAGCAGATGAACAGGTCAGGAGCTTGAAGAAGCAGAGTACATTTCTTAGCCAGTTGGCTGCAAAGACAATTCCAAACAGCATTCACTGCTTGTCTATGCCTTTAACGATTGATTACTATCTCCTCCCTCTTGAGGAACGAAAATTTCCAAGGAGTGAAAATTTAGAAAACCCTAATCTCTATCACTATGCACTTTTCTCAGATAATGTCTTGGCAGCTTCTGTTGTTGTGAACTCAACCATCATGAATGCTAAGGTATTTTGCATGTACTTTTAGTCAATTATTCAATTGCATTCCTCAAAGTAGTTCCTAACATTGATGTTTGGAATGTCCTTTTCAGAAACCAAAGAAACATGTTTTCCATCTTGTGACTGACAAGTTAAACTTTGGAGCCATGAACATGTGGTTTCTGCTGAACCCACCTGGCAAGGCTACCATCCATGTTGAGAATGTGGACGAATTTAAGTGGTTGAACTCAACCTACTGTCCTGTGTTGCGGCAACTTGAGTCTGCTGCCATGAAAGAGTACTATTTCAAAGCTGATCGGCCCACCAGTCTCTCAGCAGGTTCTTCAAACCTAAAGTATCGGAACCCCAAGTACCTCTTCTATGCTGAACCACTTGAGGTTCTATCTCCCAGAGGTCAACAATCACGCAAGGGGATTCACTCACGTGGAATACATTTACCCTTCTGTGCCTGCGCAAAGTGTTCGCGCGTACCACTTGTGTCCTGCGTTCGTTTGGGATAGGAGACTGGAAATGGCGGAACAGGAGAATTTGCCGTAGGAACGCCAATTCCTAGACACGCACTAGGCCTGTTCCAGGATGATCAGCAGTATACACTTTCCGCGCGCATTCTCTGAGACAACCTTCGGCGATCACAGGATCCTTACTCGACAAATACAGTATATACAGTCAGCAATAGTACATAATACTTTCTGCCGCTTTCATAAAAGGTGTGCCCTACGCCGACTGTTCAGGGCACAGATCAACGGGTTTTACTACGATTGATGAGATTGGTGTACAGTGCGCAACAGGTAATACTTAAATACTAGGCTGTGAAGGTGTTTCTGCGAGTGTGTGTATTCGTGTCGGCCATTCTTCTTCTGTGAAATATGTAGGGAATTCGTTTTCACCGGAGTATATTTGTAACATGTTGTTGTTAGAATTGATGCCACGTTGAAAACCAGTCTGCAAGAAATTAGTGAGGAGAAGATAAACCTGCGCACGGCGGCGTCAGAAACCAGAAATGTCCGCTGGTCGCCCGGCATTCTCCGCGCGCAAGCCCAACAGCTCTGTTACAAAAATGTTACAATATTTATGACCAATCTACTCCAAAGGTACGACAGTTCCTACCATAAAAAACATTATTTGGCCCCGTTTGGTTACCCCAAACTAAAGTTTAGCCCCTGTCCAATCGAATGTTTGAACCTCCGTTTCGGGTATTAAATGTAGTCGGATTATAAAACAAATTTGTCAGCCGAAGATTAAAAGACGAGACGAATCTAGTCCAGTTGGTTGGGTCTATATTTCATACTCCTATTTGAAAGTCAAACGCTTGATGTGACCCGGGCTAAACTTTAGCAGGGGCAACCAAACACCCCCTTTATCATTCTCTCAAACTCTTTACCGTTGTCATACAACAAGCTTAAAGCCAGCCACAGCCGACAGTGCGACAGCTTACTACCCCGCAAATCCAGCCACGCCCACGCGTCTCGACTGGAGTGGACCTGCGTGGCGCGGCTGGGCAGTTCGTTAGACGCGTGGGGATCAGCGCGCTGGGCCTTGGCCGAGGTCGACGGAAGCGGACGAGCGAGAAGGATCGCACCGTCCATTCGTCCTCCAGCCACCGGCCCGGGACCCCGCACTGTTCCCTCCGCCGTGTCCGCATCCCCGCGCGGCAATCAGCGGAGCGGCGTGCGCAGGGACGGGACGCAGTCGCCCGGGCAGGCGCATCCCGTCGCACGGGACGGGACGGGAGTGCGGCGCGACCACGCGCGCGAGGGCCCGGGCCGCGGGGGTCAACTCGTGCGTGCGAGCGGGTACAACGAGTGACAGCGGCGCACGGCTCGAGGCGCGGGGCTGCTTGCTGCTGCATGCAGCCAGCCAACAAGCCTGCGTGCAGGACCGGTCGCTTCCGGCTTCGCTTCATCTCATTGGGGCCCGCCCGGACTTTCCCAGCAGGCAGCAGGCACTGCAGCGCGGCGGCCTTGGGATCCTGTTCCCAACTTTCCCCCCGTGCTCCCGAGCCTTGCCTGCAGGGCTGCAGTACCTGTGGGGGCAGTAAACAAACGCTGCGTGCCTGTCGGTGGAGCTTTGTCGAGGGGACGGTGCCCGAGTATAATCCTGTCCTGGTGGTAGTGCTGCTGCTGCCCCTGCTCCTGCACGGCGAGTTGTGAGTGACACGCAACCAGCAAGCAGCAGCGGCAAGCCAGCACCAGCCGCCTGGAAGGAAAACTCACCGCTTGCTCCATGGACTTGGTGATGTCTTAGCCCTAAGACATTCTGTCACGGGTCGCTCCCATCCATTTTATTATTATTTTTGTAATAATGCATGCCCATGCAAAAGAAGGGAGTCGCCGTACGATCTGCCTGGATCGAGAATGAGGTGGGGTCTGTCTGATCGCGATCAGAACTCGCAATAAATGGAGCCGTCTGGCCGGGCGGCGGCCCACCCCGGCCTTTCAATTGCGATTTCTTGAGGGCTGCTCCCAGTTCCCCCACTGGCCGAGCAGAGGAACAGGTACAGGTACAGCGCCGCGATCGCGATCGCGATCGGGACCAGGGACGAACAGTGCCCGGAATCGCGCGGTACAGCGAGCAACGTGAGGTTGCTGTAGTGGCCCGCTCCAACCGACATCCCGTCCGGTTTCCAATCTATCTATACCTACCGGACATGGATGGGAGTATGGTAGTACCGTACCGGCGCCGCTTTTCGAGCGCGTATACGCACGAATCTGTAACAGTGCTCAGGATTGCAGCATGTCTGGGAATGTCAAAACCAAACATCTTTACTACTAATCAACTCACGCGCGCCAGAGCCAGACACAGGCAAAGCAGCCCCCACGGAACGTGACCACGATAGCAATGCATAATTAATTAACAACACGAAGGTCCACGCACATCGATCCCGGCCGACCGGCACACATGACATCATGCATCACCCGTTTCCCTGCAAACCGGGACGTACTGGACCACGAGTCCACACTAGCTACACGCACGACACATGGATTCCAGCTACGCCACGCGTAGGTCACCCACCCGGCCCACCCACACATCCAGTCGTTACGCATTGACCAATCCGGGTGACAGGATGAAAATGACATGACCCTTGCAATTTGGCGACTGATCGTCCGTTTCGTAGCCTACGGTATACGTGCCGCGCCACGGGGCGAAGACTTGCATTAAACGGAGGACGACAATCGACGAGCGCGTGGATGGAGCGCGCGACTGGATCACCCGCCGCGAAGTTGATCGCGCGTGCCGAGGGCCGCGGCCGGGCTAGGAACGCCCCCGGCGGTGTCGCCGCCGCGAGCTCCAACTTTGAACGTGGCCGCCCGATCGAGCGAGCCGGCGCCCGCTCCGCTCGGGCGGGATGATCAGCTTTGTCGCTGGCTGGATTGATTCAAAGCAGCGGTCCGTCGCACTCGCACGTAAAAGACGGCAACAAAAGCAGCCCCCCGTGTTTCCCGGTCTTGACCCGCGCGGCGGCGGCGGCGGCGGGGTGTCGTGTGCGTGCGTGCGTGCATGCATGCAGGCATGGCCCGCCCCGCGCCGCGTGACGCGTCAAGGCGCAAGTACCAAACAACGCAGCGCACCCGCCGTGCTGATGGTGATGGATGCTGGTAAGCAACGATTTTGCCACTGGATTTTCACTGTTCCGGGGAGATGGCTCTGAAAGCTTTGAATATTGCTTTAGCCACAAGAGAGTATAGATGTTCAAACGGATCGGATTTGTCGGGCCTGAAACAGTGAACCGGGCTCGTGCCGGTCCGGCGTGCCTGGGCCGAAGGCGTGACACGACGGGCTAGGTAAGACATGAACCGTGACACGGGAACAATCCGTATATAGGGTACGGACCAGAATTTTTGACCCAAAACTCGACTCAACGTGAGTAAAATCCGACATAACCCAAAAAAAAACCCCCACCCCAACACGTCTAATCGAAAGACACAGACCAACCCTGACATCAACACTATGCACGGGTAAGACATGAACCGTGTGAAAACGATCTACGATCTGACCCCTTAACCGAACCCAAACACGATTCAATCCGACATTTGAACAAACATGCATAGAGACGCAGGCACTGAACTCTGGAGCACGCCATCATCATCATGCGCCAATCCTTGCCGGTACTCCATACTCCAGCACATTCCATTCCATCTAGTAGGCCACATTCGGCGTCACGTCACCACACGACAGGGGCAGGCCATGCAGCCCAAGTGCCCAACGTTGCCCCCAGTTTTCTGTTGGGTGACTGTACCCTCCTCGCTCCTTTTCCGACTCTTCTCTCGCAAGCAACGAGCGCTCTCAGTCTCACTCTACTACCAGCAGCAGCGGCAGCAGCACACAGGCCACAGCGGCCGCGCTGCTGTGCTGGTGTGGTGCCTTGTCTCTTCTCTCGTGGTGCGGAAAGCAGGTAGAGAAGGAGAAGCGATGGGAGAGAGAGCGTCAGGCAGGCAATAAATGGCAGTTTAGGTGCGCGCAGGCCGATGGCGGCGTGGCAGGTCCTCTCTGTCGCCTCCACCGTCTTAGTATAACTCCGGCCGCGCATCAGTCGCAGAGCGCATGAGCTAGCACAGACTACCAGCAGCCGTCTGTAGTGGAGGGAGGGAAGCGGGGAGGAGAGATTGGGGCGGCGAGCGGGCTGCTCTCTCTGACCTTCACCTTCCCGGCCACGGCGCACGGCACGGAGGCCTATGGATTTGGGCGCATGGCGGGGTTCCCTCTAGGCGGAGGAAGCCACAGCCAGAGCCGCGACGCGCCCGCCTCGTCCGTCCCGCCGGTGCATCCCTCCGACGCCGCGTCCTTCCTCTACGCCGCTCGCGCGGGAGCGGGCCTGCAGCTATGGCAGCAGCAGCAGCAGCACGAGCAGCAGCTACACCCTTTCTACACCTCCAACATAATCCGCTTCTCCGATGATCCACCCGGCGCCGCGCCCTCGCTCACGGGCGCCGCGTCGCCGTCGCGCGGCACGAGGGCCGGCGGGGGAAGCGGCGGCGGGGTCAGCTGCCAGGACTGCGGCAACCAGGCCAAGAAGGACTGCGTGCACCAGCGCTGCCGCACCTGCTGCAAAAGCCGCGGCTTCGCCTGCAGCACCCACATCAAGTCCACCTGGGTCTCTGCTGCCAAGAGACGCGAGCGCCAGCAGCAGCTCGCCGCGCTCGCGGCCTCCGCCGGCGACACAGCCGCGGCCGCCGGCCCGTCCCGCGACCCGACCAAGCGCCCGCGCGCACGCCTCTCCGTCGTCACCCCGACGACCACGTCCTCGGGTACATGGCATAGCAAATAGCAATCATGCACGCTTGCGCGCACGCTCCGCCTCGTCTGATCCCATCTCTTAACAAATTTCTCGTCTTGTGTTCCCGTGCTGCGTACGCGCGTTCAGGGGATCAGCAGATGGTCACGGTCGCCGAGAGGTTCCCGAGGGAGGTGAGCTCGGAGGCGCTGTTCCGGTGCGTGCGCCTGGGGCCGGTCGACCGGGCCGAGGCGGAGGTCGCGTACCAGACCACCGTCAGCATCGGCGGCCACGTGTTCAAGGGCATCCTCCACGACGTCGGCCCTCGTAGCTTGCCTGCCGCTGGAGGCGCCGCCGCCGCCGCCGCCATCGAGTACTACTTCCGCCACGCCGGGGACGGATCGCCGCCGAGCACCACAGGCGCCGCTGGCGAAGCATGCGGCGCCGGTGGTGTGGGCAATGTCGTCGTGTCATCGGCTGTGGTGATGGACCCGTACCCGACGCCCGGAGCCTACGCCGCCTTCCTGCCTGGCGCGCCGTTCTTCCCAGGCCACCCGAGACAGTGACCGGCGGCTCGCTCGATCGCCAGCCGTCTCGCTGTGTAACGACATCACGACTCCATCTCCAGCTCGCTAGATCTGTCAATTTCGTTGGCTACCTAAATTCTTAATCTCTTATTGAGATGCATAAATTCATATTTGTTCGTAGAGCCTAGCTAGCTTAGGCGCGGGTTAGACTTTATTTGCTTCTTGGGATCATTTGATGGGGGCGTGAGTAGTCGCTGCAAATGGCCCAAATCTGACAGTTAGGGAACTTGATGATAACATTTGACCTGTTTTCCTGAACTGTTCTCCTTGATGGTTTTGATATTTTTTTTTTGTTGGTGTGATTTTAGTTAGTATTAAGGGCATGTTTGGAAGCAAAATATTTTAAAACTATGATTTTGAAATACTACAATTTTAATGTCATGACATAACCTTAGTAGACAGTATTTAAAACCATGATATTTAGTAAACATGAGAAAGACTAGTCATATAAAAAAACTTTGGATTGATGTGGAGTTTTAAATACTTCAAAAATATCATGGTATTTAAAACAGAGTTTTTTTATAACGTAGCCAAACACCTTCGGCAAAAAAACACTAAAGTATTATCTAACACCATGGTTTTACCTCAACTCCAAAAATACTTTGTTTTCAATCACCCCTTAATATGTTAATGATTCTATGTAGCTTCTATGCATGTGTCTACCATAAGGAGGGATCCCTTTGCTTTACTACTTGCACCTTTGCTCTTCAAAAGCTGAGCCCTAGAAACCTAGTTGGCCTTTAATTGGTAGCTCGTGAATCCTTGATATCGTGTCGTGTTAAGTATGGCCTGTGGTTAGACGCATGAGAGAGACAAGAGTCATCATATGCTCATGGGAGAGAGAGAGAGAGAGAGAATGATCCGATGATTATGGGAAGCTGTGACCGATCGAGCCAGCATGCGCCGATCCCTTGTTTGATTCCGGGAGTTTTTTTTACGTTTCCGAGTGTAGCAACTCTGAGATCTGGAGACGAGGGCTCGCATATTCTCGTGTTCTTCGTCTCACACATGATCTTGTTTCCTCGTTGATCCCAACACGTCAGGTCCAGAATATTTATTTTTCATGGCTTTTCTACAGCATCCTCGATTCCTGCTATTGCTCCACAGCGGATTAGCCTGTTTGGGCATAACTTTTCTAACTTCTGTAATGCATTATAGTATTGGCCTTCTCACAAAGAAATTAATACTATTTTTCTTCTAACCCCATGCAAATGGTTGTTAGACTAACGGAGCCTACCTTTGCATTTTGCTAAGGTTTCAATTGCATGCATGTGAAAGGAAATAGTGACAAGATGATGCTTCAGTAATGTTGCTGTCCGATCTCATGTACAGAAGAGGATATATGTATATACACACTGACACACATGCACATATAGACTCAATATAAGCAAAATCATTGGCAATTTGATGGCTTCTAACTTTTTCTTTCGTACACGTGATATTATTGTCGTTGCTGTTTGACTAGTGAACTGGGTTATTTGATAGATCAAATAAATAGCTTGATCATCAAAACATCAGAAGACATACGCGCCCCTATATTGTTTGTTTCAAATCTAGTGTACCAGTTGGTGGATATGATGATTCAGTGTTATAATTAATGTTTTTTTATTGTCAAATATAACCAATGAGATTCTTCCAGCAGATTAGTGTTTCATAGGATGTATTTTCAGCTTCGTTAATTCCAAATTGAAACTGTTTGAAATATTCATGTCCACACAAAATTATACTATAAATCTAACTTATTTTGCAGTCTGCACGGTTTTGTGGGTTCAATGTTCCATTCAGCTAGATCGGCATTAATCCGGCCGGTTATGGTAGACAGATAGGGAACAAACAAATCCAAACTCTTGTTTTTTTTTCAGAACTCACCCTCACTTCTGAGTTGAGTAGAGCGGTAATGGATCACTTCTGAATTGAGTATCCAAATTTTCTTCACAATAAGTTAGAGCCTTTAATTAATTTTAGTTAAAAAAATGAATAGCAATGGAGCGACTAGTGTTTCCATAGTGAGCTTCTTCTTTCTGCAACAATCTCGAGAATCTAAATTAGTTTGTTTCTCTGAAAAGAACTTGCATAATTAATGATATTGGTTTAAAAGTAAAGATCACATCATTGCGACAAAACCAAATACATCAAAACATTGACGTAACTCTAATTAGTAAAACAAAGTAAATAATTCTCTAAATGTTTCTAACAAGGTAACAATTAAATAAAAGATGTTGAATGGTCTCGGTTTAATTAAAATAACTACATCTCATACCACCTTTTTGCCCGCGATAAGCTAAGTTGTCTTTAGTTAGAGTAATGCCCTCCCTAAAACCTACATGCCTGGTTGTGAGATGTGAGAGATGCATTAGTTGTTGAAGGGGAATGTTTGGTAGAGATTCTTCACCGGCCCCGCCAACAGCTTCGCCAACTGTTTAACCAAAGGGTCAAAACCAAACAATGTGAGCAAGTAATTTGATGATAGTACTGGTAAATGACAATAAAATTTGCCTAACCAAATTGGTACAATAATATATATTATTAGTTTTAAAATAATATATTTATAGCCATGGTAATATATACTTCATTCAGTTCAACATAAGCATAAATTTCACTCACCCGATGAAGACTACGAACTAGAAACTTAATCTTCTTTAGCCTACGTTTTTTAATGGCCATAAAAATAATGATCATATCATCTTCATTCAATTAAAAGAAAATTTCTCCGTCAATAAATATGACTAGACAAAAATCCCAAAGGCTATCACTTATCATTTTCAACTTTTGATGAATGTTAACATAGAAAATGCCCTCTCAACATTTGATGTTGCAACTTGTAGAAATAATCCTAAATTGAAAAACATGTAAACTAAGTCATAAACTTTATGTCTCTTTGTTTGAACAAGCTTACTGACACATGAACAAGATTTTCTAGGCCTTCAAATGAAACATCATTTCTTATGTCAACAATGAAATTATCCAAGTAGAATTCATACTTTAATAAATCTATACCAAGTATGTCATTTGACTAAAATCAGCAAGTCCGTGTAACTTGTGTGCATCAAAATATGCAAATGCCTCTTTCGAATTGAGGACCGTTGTACAAGAAAGCAATTCCATTTTAAGCTCATCAAAGCAACTACGAAACTATATATGAGTGTCGATATTTTTGGACTTCAAACGGTTCAAATAGCCCGCTAATGTGGCGCACGCGTAGACCAACCAATCAAGAAGTGTCGTGTCACTATAGTCACTCGATACTGATCGGTTCGAGTGGTATTTTCTGAACCAACTAATGAGGACCGACTACATCGAATTGGTCGATCGATATTGACCCGATCATCCAACATACTGTGCGATCAACGTCAGTATCGATATGGTTTGACGCGGTTGGTATCGATCGGCTGATAGCTCCGCTAACCTATCAACCGAAGCAATCAATGTTAGGGTCGATGTGGTCGATACCAATCGACTAGCGGGTCATATCACCGTCTTTTTTTTATTTTGATCCTTTTTTAAAAGTTTTTTTTACAAATATGTCTCTTTTGGTTTCATTTCAGCAAATGGACCCTTAGCTTGGTGTTGTCGTCATTGACGCCAAGGTTACATGTCTCGCCACTAATTTAGTTGGTGGCGAGGTCTCGGATCCGCGTGCTTAGGTGGCGCCCCACGTGGCAGTGATCTCGGTGTCAGGCTTCGTGGCACTGAGGTCGGCAATATAACCGACGCCTATTCTTTTCTTGCATATGGCACTATTAAAAATTTAAAAGAACTAACCAAATGTTAGTCGTGTTGCATAAATTTTTTATAACTATATGTTAGGGTGATCCCATATCCAATAGTTGGTATTTCAGTCAAACGGTTACAGACTATGGTTAAAAGGAGGTTCGCTATAATGAGGTGCATATAATATAACATTATGACGTTTATTGGTCCCGGATTGAAAGATTTTATTTTTTCTCGAAAAACATAAAAAAGCTACACCTCATTATTAGATTAAGACGAAAGAGGTGGCCAACAACACGCATTAGCTTGTTTAATGTTTAACATTAGACGTCGATCATCATAGGGGATCTTAACCCTAGTGGAACTAACCCTAACTAATGTGTATTAGAAGATTGCGTCAAATGCTATATGTAACGTTAATATTTGTGGGAGGTTGGTAAGGATGAGGGTTAGGCTTAAGAAAATATAAGATGAATTATAGAAAACCTATGTTTATGTAGAATACTCATGGTAGATACAGGATTTAAGCATCTCTGACTATTAGAAAATTAGATGTAACAATCATAAAAACGATGTCTATTTATCAAAAGATATCCCAACTATTAATGAGGTCAGTATAGAGAAGATAAATATACACTTGGCCCAACTTTAAGTAGAAAACATTAATGAGGTAAGTATAGAGAAGATAAATATCTACCAATCCTAGCGCCGAGGTCAGAGCCGAGATCCGTGACGCCGAGGTTGGTGTCACATGGGTGCCACCTATCCGCGTGGATCCGAGACCTTGATGGCAATTAAATTGGCGCCGAGGAGTATAACCTCAACGTCAATAATAACAGCATCGAGCCGAGGGTTCATTTTCTGAAATGAAATCAAAAAGGACATATTAAGAAAAAACGTAAAAATGGGCCAACATAAAAAAAGATTGGTCACTCATATCACCGGACGGTAACACGCTGGGTTGAGATCAGCTTAAGGTAGACAGGGAATATAGAATAGAAAAGAGAAACCGGAAAGGAAAAATAAGAAGAAAAAAAACAGAGAAGACCACTATAAACATTTTACTCCTTTTTTAACCATCAGACGAAACTGTTTTACTAAATCTTCTTTAAATAATTTTAGTCCTACCAAATAATCGGTTCCACTGTGGAACTCGTATCTCGAGAGGTATTTTTATCACAGTTGAAGGCTTGAAGCTCTACAAACGGACAGCTTTTTGAGAAATTAAACGACGACGCTAACTCAAAATATAACACGGAATTTAAGCTAGAAAGAATTTCAGATGAAATTGATAATTTCCCAAGTAATTTATGTAACCTGAAGCATCATACTCAGGTGGTGTTATAGTTATAGCCGGCTGGTAGGAGAAAGAAAGCGATAACTATGACGTTGGCGGGCAACGGCTGCAGGCACGTTTCTGTGGGTGCTGAAAGTGGGGCTTTAGGACAAAGTGAGCAGAGTGAGAAGACAAAAGAACGTGATGCTGTTAGCAAAGGAAGGGTGTGGAATTCTCGCAAATGATTACACTCACGGGACGTTTGGATCCCTTGATTTTAGAGGAATTGGAATTCACTCAATAAAGTAACTTATTTAGTTTGGAATTTGACATTCCACCACTTTCCAAAGTTTAGATATAAGTCTATCTCAAATTTATGGGGTGGAGGATGGAAAATAATTTTATGTATTAGTAGAATTTATTTATACTCTGTAAGTTACATGACACTCTTCGTCTCACTCCTCTATAGTAAAAATGTTGCACATAAATACCTCTGATATCTTGCTAATAATAGTATGCAAATATATTTTGCATAAAACCGAATTAGCTTAATTGGTATATACCCAAATTACTATTATTATGATCCAAACAGGGCATCATTGTTTGTACCGCGGCAGGGGAAAACATGAGACGTGACAGATTCTAAAGCAAATGCAGTACCAACATCCCATGCCTTTTTTCCATGGCCACACTGTACCCACACCATACGTAGCAGCAGTAACAACTTAGGGGGTGTTTGGGAGTGAAGTTTTTTCACAGTTTTGGAAGAATACTGCAGTATTCTCAAATATTACAGTATTATATACAGAATGGTGTTTGGCAAGCTGGCTAAAATCTCTGTTTTTAAAACTGAAGTATTGTAAATACTATAGTTGTTTTAAGGTATTCTAAACTTAGGTCTGGACCTCAGTTTCCAAAATTGTGGTATTGTAAACTGCGGTATTGTCATGACTAAAGTATACTGTAGTATTTCAAAAACTTTGTTCCCAAACAGGGCCTTACCTGTTTGTTTCGGCTTCTACGCGGTCAGACGGCTTTTGATAGCTAAATGTTTCGCTTCTTAGCTTGCTTAGATAAAAATCGCTTCTGTGGAAATCCCTCGAATGAACATGAATGCTGAGTTTATCGAGTCAGACTAGATGTACCATCTGATTGAGCCAGACCAGATCCGAGCGACTATAAAATAAACCGCAGAGCGCTAGAGCTCAGTTTTTGACGCTCCACCCCGATGCACGAGCGACGATGCTCACCTAGGCGCATGCGATAGCGACGGTTGCCCGAGAGCGCGCGGCGGCGGCGGCGGCGGTGGTTCCTCGATCTGGAGTCACGGCGGTGGTTCCCAGATTCGGAGGCTCGGTGGCTGCGCTCCTCGATCCAGAGGGCAAGCGGCGTCGGGGCCCCGACGCAGGCGAGCGGTGGTGACCCCAGGGCCATGAGGCGGGTGAGAGGCGGCGGCACTTATGAGGCAGGCGGGCAAGCAGTGACAACGCTCCCAAGACTGGCAAGCGACGGTGTCGCACCCTAGGCCCGAGCGGCGGAGTCACACCATAACCCTCCGATGAGCGAGCTGCGACGCCGTCGCATGAGGCACGAGTTGCGCGCGACAAAGGTCGCGCATGACATCCTCCGATCCGGCGCTGTTCAGGCATCCCGAGTGATGACCTCTCTACGATCTTGTGTCCTCGACGACATCCTCCAACGACTACCTCCTCCAATCCGTGTTATGCCATCGATTATTGTGTTTTACAACTATTACATATACTATTTACGCTAAAAGTTGAAGGATTTTATGCTTGAACACAGAGTTAGTACATCGGTTTACTAGATGTCATATTTGTTGCATGCACATTGAAAAAATGCCTTGATTTATGTTGTTCGTAATTAACATAAAAATCAAATCAAATTACCTATGTTCGTAACTGTCAGATTTTTATGTCTGCAATAAAATTGTCCCTAATTTTCGGGGAGAGGCTATTAGTTGGACTGATATTAGATTTTTATCAATTATACTACATGGTGTAAGTATTTATGAGACTTTGTATAATAATTTATGCTTTGTGTGACTCATGTCATCTTTTTTTGCGCGTGAGCTGTGGAAACGAAAATAACATCCAAAATTTATGTCCATGCATTCGACTTCCATATTTTTTCGGATTTGTCATAAAAATAGGATAGTGTATACAATGCACCAGAGTTATCAACCACTCTCACATTGGCTCGGTATTTTTGCTTATAATTGCGGGGGTTTTACGCTCAAAACTGAAGGTTTTTACGCTCGAACATAGAGATGCGTCCACCAGTGAACCGCATTTTACGTAGTGTACCACATTGAATAAATAACAGCACCGTGCAACATAATTGGTATCTGTATATATATCATAATCTGGTTCTAACGAACCTAGCTACATGGCTGTTGGAGAAATCTTATATTTATGGAGGAAATCTCTACTACTTATTAAGTTAGCAATAGTAGCCTGCCTTTTTGTGTTCTGCCATTCTGCGATCTCAGCCGTCCATTCTACTGTTCTACAATCTCAGCCGTCCATCCGCGCGCAGAAAAAAAAATCAAACCGTGGCTGCCTAGGGATCGAACCTTTGATCTATTGAGCAGAATGCCTAGCCTTCCACCCTCTAGCCAACATGACTCATGTTGAATTGTGTACAACTTCAACTAAAATGTCTTTTGTGTTTAACCAACCGTCCACTCTGTATGCTCACTGAGTCTAGAAAAACATTTATAGCTTGGCCCCTGATCTTTCTGGAATTTGGGACGCAGTCCAGGAAATAAAGAAAATAGGGAAAAAGAGTTTAGAAATTGATTTTTAGTTTAAAAATAATTGCAGAAACCCATTTAATTCATGGAAATTTCATATTAAATCCAAATGAGTTCATTCCAATTTCTATAATTCTATAATATTATTTTTATCACATAATACCTCTGTTTTGTCATGAAAACAACAATAAAATTGATTTCCTAATTAATCCTATATCAAATACATAGAAACTTTGGAAATTCGTAACTTCCCCATTTTAATTCCAAATTGAATCGTTCCAGTTGTGTTAGTCTCGTATGAATATTTACTACGCAGTAACAACATTGATTATACCATGTTTCATACTTTTATAATTAGATATTTATTTATCCTATGTTAATTGGGTTAATCTATGTCTATTGGATTAATTTATTTAATATATTAATATAGTATTCTAACTTTGTGGTTATACGATGTTTGGCCATTAGTCTTGCAAACACACACTTACCTTTTTGTTTAAGCAAAAGCGTATGATGGTACGTGTCCAATGACTAACGATGTACGAGAGAATTTCTTCCGGTATGTGTGAAACGTGCTCTCCAATAATGAGACCATACAAATCGTGATATATATCAAAGTCTGCATGATACCGATGGTTGCAATGTAGTGGTGAAACAGATAGATTATAAATAACAAAATTTATGTATGGCCAGAATCACAAATTGATTATGAAACATTTTCTCATAACGGTATAACACATATTTGGTATATAAGTTATCGTAGTATACTGGTATTATATATTCCCGTTGCAACGCACGGGCATTCAGCTATCATGTATAGAAGTCTGCACGGTACTGTTGGTTGCAATGTAGTGATGAAATAGTTAGATTGAAATAACAAAATTTATGTATGGCTAGGATCACAAATTAATTAAGAAACATTTTCACATAACAGTATAACACACATTTGTTCATAAGTTATCATGATATTATATGTTTCCGTTGCAACGCACGGGCACCCACCTATATGTGTTTATGTCTACATCTATGACAAGAAACACATCTACTACATCTCTCTCCAAGCTCACTTGCTACCATTGCACAATGCGTAGTAGTAGATAAGTATCACCGATATTCTTGAATTATATTTTTGGATGGAGGTAATATTATTTAAAGAAGAGCTTTGCATGCTATTTCTTTTGTTTGAATAATGCATTATACTTAAATTCCCTTTTTTGCATGTGTGAAATTTTTTCTTCGTAATATTTTTTTCCATGGATCAGACTTGTGAGTCATTTTCATAAACCAACGCCAAGCATGAATCCATGTTTCCTACTTCAACCCCCGAACAAACTCCATGAGCAGGAGGCATTCGCGTTGTCGTCGCTCATCGATGACGAGAAGAAGCTTGGCGACTGTCAGTTCGACCTCTAAAAGCAGTCTTACGTGGTCGCATGCGGCGCTGTGTACGACAAGCTCCCGCGAAGCCGCCGCTTGGACACGGTCCAGAGCAGCTGCACCGCGCTGTCCATCGTTAAGCAGGGGGGCCTCATGGTTGTCGCCAACGTCGACGACTCTCGGGTTGTTCTGGACACCGCATCCGACGACGATGCCATCACGCCGTCCAGCTCATCGTCTACCTGAAGCCCAACCTGCCACGTAAGTCGCTACTGACCGGACATGAATTCTTGTGCGCTGGGACGATGGACGTTGCTGACGTTGTGTGAGTGTCCTCGAACATGATGTATATAGTGGAATAGCGCATTCGGTGGTGCAACGGCCAGGGGTACTACCTCGCTGATGAGCCCGGGGTGCACTTCGTTTGGCAGCCCAACCAAGAGTCATTGGTACTCGTCATGCTGTGTGCGTTCGACGACTACTATATCGAGGATTGTGGCGTCATCTTGGCGCCGGAGGTGACATAGAGGAGGATCGACAACAGTGACCAATTCGTCATCCTCGCCACCGTCAGGGTAGCTTTTGTGCCGGCCTGCCTTTAATTCTCTTCGCAAACACATACACACTTACCTTTTTGTTTAAGCAAGAGCATATGGTAGTGCGTGTCTGATGACTAACGATGTACGAGGGAATTTTTCCGGCATGTGTGGAACGTGCTCGTGCTCTCCAATGATGAGACCATACAAATCGTGGCATATATCGAAGTCTGCATGATACTGATGGTTGCAATGTAGTGGTGAAATAACTAGATTAAAATAACAAAATTTATGTATGACTAGGATCACAAATTGATTATGAAACATTTTCTCATAACAATATAACATAGATTTTGTATATAAGTTATCGTAGTATACTGGTATTATATATTCCCGTTGCAACGCATGGACATCCAGCCAGTAAAGTATTTAAATAAGGTTTTTGTTTCCATGCATGTCATCCTAAATTTTTGCGCATGCAGCTGGAAACAGATTTTACGCAGTAAGTGGAAACAAAAATGTCATTCAAAATTTGTGCACATACACGATCTGTCATAATTATTGAATTTACCATAAAAATAGGAAATGCATGCATGTGCCTGCGCGTGTGCATGAGTCCAGTGGTTGGGCGAGGTTTTTATGCCCTTTTATGAACTATCTATGTTATTTCTGTAAAATATGTATAATATTTGCGCAACAAAATAGAACTGCAATTTACGATGTGCGTCACATGCCGGGGGGGGGGGTTAGAATGTTGGAGCGGGGGTTTAACTGACGTACGTGGGGAGGTTTGACCTGGTGCTCATAAGCATAGGATGTGGATGGGCGCGCTGGTCCGGTCCAACCAAGTCGCATGGGTGGTCGGCCAGAACTTGCTCTACCATTTAGAAGCTCAGGGCTTCTAATATACCTTTCATACACACACTTATATATATATATATTATATGTATATATAGACGATGTATATGTAAATATGTGTGTATAATTATATGTCTGTGGGTATACTCGCGGGTTTGTGATACACGCGGGTAACAGGTACGACTATGGTCTTTACAATAAACCAGCATGTACAGATTTGTAAACCCTCTACTCACGGTTTTAAACCCGTTGTCATCCCTAAGCTTTCTAGGAGACAGTAGAAAATCATTGCCAAATGCCAACACATGGAGGATAGCACATGAGCCAACAGTGAACTAGCCCCCTTTTTTCTGCTCTAGACATGGTGTGCAGTGCACCACTGTTTCCAGCCACTTCTCTCTCCTCTCTCTCTGTCTCTTTCCCGCGTTGTTGTTCTTGTTCATGATAAGTGAAAAAGGCAGGCTAAGATGTGTAGAGCTCTTCATTGGAAATCCGTAGGTTTGGTTAGAGTGGGGTGGAGAAGAGAGGGGCATGGTCCCATGAACTACGTAGTTGTTTACGTTGCTGGTGAGTGGCGGGTCACGTGCCCCTCACCCCAACCAAAATGTCAAATCCCACAGATGTCGCTGCTGCAAACCGCGGATATATACGATCGTTGTGTGCTAGTGCTACTTTGCGGCAGCACTGCCACAGATCTGCAATATACAACTAGACGGAACCTTAATTCCTTTCAACGATATATGTACTCCTCTGTCTTAAAATAAGTCACTATATATTGCCTCTACAAAAATTAATTTATAAAATTTAATCAAGTATATATAATTAAAAAGTATTTCTAATTACTATACTTAACAAGCATTATTACATTTGTGAATACATAATAATTTATTTCGAGAAGTTAGGCTTAAATACATTTGTTTTTTAGCACGGAGACAATATTAGATTAGTTTATTCGTGCAAACTTGTATGACATATGCGCGCACGTATTATAAGACTATGCCTCTATATGACCATAATAATATATGTAATTAACTATATATATGTTACGGTATATATTCACATAGCGCCAAAAGATATATGCAGTATAGTAATACGATTGACTATACATGTTAGTGTTACTTAAATTACACTAAATTTTGTTGTATAATAGTCAGTAGCTGAATGCATGCCTGGATTAGCTAAGCATGATTCTTGGTCGTATCTAAAAATTAGGCAGGTAACAGTATCTTCAATAGTTTTTCATTAACTCACTTTCTAAATGTTTATTTAGAGAGTTATATGAATAAAAATCGGTATATATATATATAGTATTTAGAGCACTGGGCTCTCTCTAACTAATGGAAGCCCCGACCAGAAACCGACCAGGTGCGCTGACCGCACCGTACCGACCAGGCGCGCAGGCTTTTTTGGCTCACTGTACCACCTAGTTACGTCAATTATAACTACGTGTTATGCTCAATATTGTTACGTTTTATACACTTTTGGTGGGCGCATGTTTCGCGGCATCCGGGCCCACGAAAAGATCGTGTCCCCGCAATCTGGGCAGCTTACGTCTACCGGGCCCACGAATCCAGAAACCGAGCACTCATTTTTTCAGCTCACCTCTCCCGTAACGCTCGGGGCGGCCGAACCCTAGCTAAATCGCCGCCGTCTGCTTCTTCTCCTCCGCGCCCGTCGAACCCTAGACTAATCGCCGTCGTGAGCTTCTTCTCTACCGCGGCCGCCGAATACACAGAGATTCTCCCCCCGTCGTTCCACCGCCGTCGCATTCTCCTTCTCCACCGCAGAGACCCGGACTCGCCTTCTCCGCCGCAGAGACGCCGTCGCCGTATTCTTCCTCTCCGGGAAGGGACCGGGAATCGCGCCGGCGGTCGTGTCGTCCCTTCGTTCTTCTCCTCCGTAGAGACCGAGACCTCGATCTTCTCCACGGCGGCGGCCGAACGCCGAGTCCCCTACGCCGTCGCGAGCTCCGTCCCCAACGTCGAGTCCCCTACGCATTTTGACACAGCCGCGCGTTGCCTTGGGTTGTCCCTTGCAGAGGGGTCCCAAAATCGGCCGGCCTCCAGGCACATCCACACTCCGGTAAGTCATCAACCTTTAACTCTTACATTTGCATATTTACACAATCTAAATCGTAAATAGGTTTCACCTTATTATTTTGCCAATTGCTTGATTTATCAAAAACCAATTCAGCATAAATTTTTTGTTAAACGGAGACACAAATTTATACTATTCAATGTCTCACACGTTTATGCAATTTACAATACTCTATTATGCTGCTTTGTTGACAGAAGTATGATACATACATCAATATGTTATGCCATAAACATCTCGCTGTTCAATTTGGGTCAGCACGCACGAAATAGCCAGGTTATACATTAGTTGGATGTCGCATATGAGCAGATTTTTTATTGTTCCATTAACTCTCACATGTTTATGCAATTTACAATACTGTGTTATGATGCTTTGTTGACAGAATTATGCAATTTACAATTTATTAGTGTTGCTGCATGATTTTTTGGGATATAATGGAATGCATGGTCATGAACTGAACTGAATTGACTTGCGCTTATCTTTTTATTGATCCTTTACATATTTATGTATATGTGTTGTTTGATTTGGCAGGGAACATCAGACATGAAGAACGTAGACCGACCTCCTTCTAATCCAAAATGGATTATAATCCAGTCTACTCAAGAGTGCTTTAGTGTTGACATACCCCATGTTCCGGCGGAGACTGTTAGACACGAAACAAGGCAGGCTGCTGATGAGGACGATGACTTAATGCCAATATCCAAGAAGCGTAACTTCGACGACAGTCCTGGGAAAGTCTTGAAGAAGGTAGTCACAAAGCGGAGGAAAGTAGTGGACCCCCCGACAGGTTAGAGATTTATGGTCTATGGCAATATATCATTTTTATGCGTGAAATCATGTTGTGTTGAGGTTTGAGTTAAACATTGAGTTGCGATTATGCAGACATAAATCTTTACGATATTCATTGTATACTTTTTTTTCAAGCAGAGGCTTAACGTGAGATGCAACCCCCAAGATGTTTTAGTAAGCATCCAGATATTAAATGACAGACAGCGCCAAGCAATTGCACGGAGGGGATTTTCCAGTATTCTTGATATGAGACTTGACGCACTCGGCAGCAGATCACATTTAGCTTGGCTGATGGAAAAGCTCGACCATAATGACATGACAATTCGAGCCGGCCCAGGGAAGGAGCTAAAAATTACAAAGGATACGGTGCACCTTATTTTGGGGTTACCAAATGCTGGTGGAGGAACTGCATTGGGCATCGATGAAGCTATTGCTGCCAACAATTTAAGAGCTGAACTTGGGTTATCGAAAGAAGATTTTGGGGTTACAGCTCTTCAAGATCGTTTGAGGAAAGGGTCTGACGATGATTTAAGCATCAGATCCTTTTTCCTGATACTGTTCAATAGGTTGTTGTTCCCTACTGCCAGCTGGGGAATAACCAACCATGAGGTTCTTTTAACTGAGGAGATGGATCGTTTCCACCAGATGGACTGGTGCCAGCTTATTTTCAATGATTTATGCCAAGCTACCAAGAAGTGGCATACTAGGAGCATTACGAACGTTTCTACAACCATTTACGGATGCTCCATCGTCATTCTTGTAAGCATATCCTTTTTTGTCTGTTATATGTAGCCATAATCTTGTATGCACAATCCATATACACGTAGATTATGCTTTTGTTATGTCTCACAATGACTCATGTTATGATTTTTGCAGCTGTATTATTTGGATCATCTTCATGACTCAGCGGCACCTCAGAACAAACGTGGAACACCACGAATCAAATATTTTGATAGGAATATTATTCAAGCACTGACAAGAGCTGACAAGGGCAAGATACGCAAAGGAGAAGAACCATTTGGACATTGTTCGATATTTTTTTATGTGTCAATCATTTTTTTACATGCATAGGATAACGTTCACATACCTTTATGCCAGTTTGTAAGCATATTTATGATGCTTTTTTGCATTGTCCATTAAACATATGAATCACATTTATTAATTTAATATGTGTGTATAAGTTTTACTCCATCTTTCACGCCTTTTTTTAGTTCCGAAGCTCCACAGAGACCTGCTACACAGCTGTACCACCCGTTGAAGCACAATTCAAGGCTTGATTCTATTTATATATTTTTTGTCATAGAATTTCAACATAATATTCAGTGATATGCTATATATTTACTTAATAATTTTCAATTTACAACAGCATAAGACCAGGACAAACACTTTTGATGTACCTCGTCCTGACCCATCTGGACAGCACACAATTCACATCGAACTCCCGCTCATCAGGGATTTGATATCAAGCAAGCTGAATCAGCTTCCATCCCGCCACCGCCTGGGTTTCATAGAGAAGTTGTCACATTTTGATACGGAGGTTGGTAAGGCGTGTTCAGTTATTAAACAGACTCTTCAGCAGATTGTTGAGAAACAATACAACCTATCTGATGTTTTCGGCGAGTTAATTGATGAGGTCCTCCGTGCTAGAGTCGGGGGACAATGAAGATGGTTATGATGTGCAGAAAATAACTTCAAAATCAGATGATATTCTTCCCCAGACAGCAGGTTAGTCAGTTTAATGTCTTTACGTCAATATAAAAAAGTTATGCAATCACTTGTCGATATCGTTTTGATGCCATTATTTTAAAAAATGTTTTTTTTGTTTACATGACACGTATAGAAGGATGTACGTGTCCGGCCCCCCCCCCCAACTGTACCCGATATGTCTACTCCAGTTTCCCAGCAGGATACGTAGTTTACAGACACACAGGTACATGAATTACTGTTAAGGCAACAACATATTCGTGTACTATTAGAAAGTTGCCCCGATGAAGCTGATATTGATCCACTGGTTCATACAAATATAACGAAACAAAACAAAACACCTACAACCCGAGTGGTAATGTTTTTCTTATTAATTGTATCTTTCATTTTAGGGTTGTATTCATCGTTTTCTTTAAATAGCATATAACCATTACAATTTTTTCAGGGTAAACATGGTGACGGTGGCAAGAACATGCCGACCAACACAAATGTCACTCCTAAAGCAACACCACATATGGAACCTGACACGCCGATATTTGATGCGACTCCACAAATCAAGGTATGAGTACACCCCCTCGTGGTTTTTCTATATTATTATTAGTAGTTTACTAAACTTCTAATCCATTTATACCATGATTGTTAGTCTACTGGCGGCGTCCAACAAGCGGCAGAAACAGACCTGCCCGACAGTGGTCCATGCTTTGATCAGACTCCATCTGAACATGTCAGCTCAGTAATTTTCATTTTCATTGTAGTTTTAAAACTGTTCACAGATTTTGTACAGTCATGCTTCACAGTCTAACTAGTTTATACATTACACAACGCAGTGTTATGCATATTTGCACATACATGTATGCTAAGTAGATGTACATTCAGTTTGCTGCATAACTGTTAATTGCTTATGATAAATTCCACATACGTTTATGCCAGTTTGCAAGCATATTTATGACACTTGATTTGGATCAGTAATGTCAGCTCAGTAATTTTATGCCAGTTTATGACACTTGATTCCACATATGTTTATGCCAGTTTATGTCAGCTCAGTAATTTCCATTTTCATTATAGTTGTCAAAACTGTTCACAGATTTTTATATATATTTTCATATATCTTTTTAGGTTTCTGTCAAAACCTATCCAGCTACATACACTCCTCAGGTTGACCAGGTTTCACTTGATTCGGAGATGCAAACTGTGTTAGCTCTACACGAATATTTGTGTGGTACACAATCTGACACCAGCAGGTATGAAGTACAGACAAAATCAAAATCTGTTTATATTCTAGTAGTTTTACGCGACCTCACTAATTGTTATAAAAAATTCCCCAGGACCATAATAGATTATGGTGAATATTCTTCGACATGTTCTGATATATATGAATCTTTTGCCGATGGGAAGTGTCTCGACAATGTGTTCATGCAGTGCTTCATCCAGTGTGTTGATGATGGTGCCAAAAATCAGCAACCCTCCATGAGTTCGAACAGATTAATTCTTGATGTTAATGTTGGGGTAAATTATCGTAACATACTTACACTATATTCAGATACACAATCTGTGAACCCAAGTATACTGACTCCATTTATATTGTTTATTGCAGTCACTACTCAACTTTGAGGAAAAGGAACGACACTGTCGGAACCCTCAACCTTTTGATGAATCTGTACTGCACACACTTCTAGACAATGCATTGCCCGAGACAGATGAAATGGATAAATGCAAAGCGGTAACAATCGTATTTCATTTTACAAACATAATTTATTTTTAAATGGTATATATCACATTGTTATGTGGAAGTCATTTACACTGTTCATCTTTATGTTTTTTTACACGGTCAGATCATGGTTCCCATGGTAAGCAGGGGGCACTGGACATTGTATGTTGTAAATACAGTGAAGAAGTGCATTCACATTTTAGATTCCAATCCATACGGGGCAACACTTGGTGGTACTACATGGAAGGACTATCATTTTGCCGGATTTGACTTAGGGGGTAGAAATGTAGCATGGGCTAAGGTTATTACGAGTAGATTAAACAAAGCCATACAACATGTACGACCCAGGACATGCTTTCCCAAATTTGGCAACTTCACAATTGGCTTGTGCCCAAATTGTCCTAACATGGCAACATGATCCAATGATTTTGGGTTTTATGTTATGGGATACATTCTCTTTTATGACTGCGTCAAAGGATCTCTGCGGTCAGACATAGAAGCAGTACGTACAAATTTACTAGTTAATTCTATAGTTGGCACAAGGGAACATATGGAACAGAGGTATAACTAACTCAATGTTATTGTATTTCAGGGCAACACTAGTGAGATACGGTCTCTTGCGCTGCATTATATCACATTCCACCCGAAGAACAAAGCATTATCGCTGCTCGAAGACATCCAAAGATTCAAGGTCTAATGGATGTAGCTTAGTTTGGACATGTAATAAATTTTGTATACAATGGTTTCCTAAACTTCAGATCAGTCATGTGTGTATAATATGGGCAAAGACCGTAGATGTTTCTTAGTTTATGTCAATGACAACTTTGGGGATCAGCTAACCTCTAAACTGGAATATTGTACCAAATGTGTTTGATAGTAATGTGTGTTTCTTGCATTTGATTCTGCCAAATTCCTGTACAATTTTGTGCTATCAATAACGTCGAAGTATGCATGTTTTGTCCGAAGTTTATGATATACTTATTGCTGGTCTTATGCATGCTTGCCCATACACTTATGATACAATAGTCATCATTCTATGCCCATACATTATTCTAGTTTTGTCTCAAGTGTATGATACAATTATCAGCGTTATATACTAGAAACAGGATCATTTTTTTGTGCAGACATGGGTCATAGTCTAACCATCTTATGCATTACACAACGCAGTGTTATGCATTTTTTCACATACATGTATGCTAAGTCTATGTACACTCAGTTGCTACAGACCTGTTAATAGCTTATGACAACTGACACATACGTTTATGCCAGTTTGCAAATATATTTATGATACTTTCTGGACTTTGTGAAATAAACACAGGAATCACATTTACATCCAGATATATTTTTATCTTATGGTCTTCTACTCTCTACCAGATGAATCATCATCTCCGACATCCACCGTTCGTTTTTTGACGTCGATGTCTCATTCCATTGTGGGGCTGCAGCTATGATTTTGTTCCTTGAACCAGGAGGCCGTCCTCGCTTACGTCCAGATAGGTTAGCCAATCGAACCCTATTATCCTCAACAGTTAAACACGTACGGCTGTTGTGACCATCAGCTATGCCACATTTCTGGCACTTCCTGCTCATCTTCTTAGCTCCTTTCGCACCCAATTTAAAAACTTGTTGCTCACTACTTTTGATTGTTCTTCCCTTAGGCTTGGCCTTATCTGGTCTTGCTAAGTTTACACCTTCCATATGAAATTCCAGTTTCTACAAAACAAAGATATTAAGTCAGTTTTTATATTCACGTATTTCATCATATATTGTAGCAATGTTATTACCTTTCTAGCTTCCACATCCGTAGAACTACTATCAACCAGCCGAATGTCAGTGTTATGTTCCAATGTTAATATCGGCATATTACATTGATCATCCTTAGTATTGCATTCATTTGTATTAGACCCCATTAAAATTTCCTGTGAAATAAAGCAAAGTCCAATGAAGACACAAATCAGCATATGTAATACATTATAAAGATTTGTTCCATACCTCGTTCCCATCATCTAATTTGCGTAAGTTGTCTACAGCCATTTCGTCTGTTTCATACGCTTCGACCTATATCATCATTACAATCATGGATCATTATCGACAAGTAATTATGCAAAATTCATAACAATACGATGTGCGTACCTGGATGTCATCGCAAGCACTTGTGCCACAACTCTCACCAGTACCTATATCAGGCTCCACACGCATCAATAACCCTAATAATTCGTCCATCATCTCTAGGGCTTTATCATTCCCAGCTTTAGACAGACTCGCATGGTGTACTACTTTCATTGCTTTTTTAAGCAACATCTTCTGTCTATATGATCTAGTTTCTCCATCTTTTCCTTTCAAATTCCTATCGTCTCTTGAAAAAGCCACATCTTGATGCGCGGAGTATGTGTATCGTTGCAAAATATACTCACTCGGGATCCTTTCAATTTGTAGATGCATGAAAGCGCGTACAAGATGAACACAAAATAGACCTATAATTGATTAAACATACATTCTGTCATATATTAATTGCAAACAGCTATGTATTCGTAATAATTTAGAATTTTATATAGAAATAATCGTTTAGTATAACATACCTGTATGCTCCCAATGCTTGCACTCACATGAATACTTTCCGGCATCCACATCAGCCCTTACTTTGAATTGGTGTTGACCCCAAACAATTTTATTTGATCTTGTAGTATGTTTCACCACCCAATCATGTTCATCACCCTCTGTATCACGGTCTATTCGGTATGCAGTTGCATATTTTATTGTCTCCTGGAACCTTGTCATCACAGCTCTAGTGTATGCCCTTGCAACTCTGATTTCAAACATATACAATGCAGTTGTATCCTTTTGACCCTGTAAATTACACAGTATAGTATTAATACCGGTTTGTTTTTAATAGCATAAAACATATGTTTATTATTTTTTCACTTACCATGCATCCTAGTGCCTCTTTGGCCTCTTTCATCTTCCTACTATGCAGGAGCTTCATCATTTGCTTTGCAAATTGATGAAGCGGTGTGTTTGCATCCACGTGGGCACTCTTCACCAACTTGTTCATGCTCTCGCTTCGTTGTGTAGAGACCATAAGACCACAATAGTCTCCTTTGAAAAATGCAGGTACCCAATCTTTGCGTATTTCATATAATCTGGCAAGGGTGTTGTTCTCGTGTAGCTGGAAATCATTTACCATCATTTGCCAGGCAGCCTCGAACTCCATTTCATTCAACGGATGGTGTATTATAGATTGGAACCTTGTTTTGAAATCCATCTCCTCAAATCTAGCATACAATTCATTCAAGTGGGGCATATACCTGTTTTGCACATGCCACAAACACAATCGATGAATTGTGTTTGGGAATACTCTGCCTAGTGCGATTGGAATAGCAGGGTCTTGATCTGAAATATATAAATTTACATAACATTATGCAAGCCAATGTGATATCATATAGTACATGCCATAATTAATATGAGCCATCTATTGCAACATACCTGTCAACATCACTCGTGGTCCGTCACATCCCATGCATGTTTTGAACGTATTGAAGACCCACTCGAATGTATCAACTGTCTCGTCTCCTAGTAAAGCAAACCCAAATATTGTGCATTGTAGGTGGTGGTTCGAGCCAACAAACATGCCTAATGGCTTATCGTACATATTAGTCTTATGTGTAGTATCAAATGTAACTGCATCACCAAAATCAATGTACTCGGCTTGCTGGCTAGCATGGGACCAAAATATGCTTAAAATTTTCCCTTCTTTGTCCAGTTGAAAGTCTGAAAAAATTGTGGATTATCTTTCTTGCATAATGAAAAAAAAGATAACAGCTTCGACACATCATTTGCATTTCTTTCCCTTTGCCATGCTTTTTTCTTGTCAAAAAATGTAATGATTATGCACTATATCTACCTCAACACATTACGATTGTTTCTGTAATATAAAATACAATTATTTTCAATGCATAATACACTTACAGGTTACTCATGTCCTGCACGGTGATTGGAACGTTTTCTGGGCCACCATGCATTTCTGTAACAAAATCCATAATGCAATGTTGTGGAATCCTGCTTTCTTGCATCGCACTAAGGAACTCCATATATTCACGATCATGTGTTTTGTTGCATTGCAATTGCCCTTTTTCTGTATCTTTCTTCACAAATTCATGATTATGCTCATAGTTTACCAGATCAATCCGAACGGAAATAATATTCTCTTTAGCATCATCGTAGATTTTTTTAGTTTCATCCCAGCCTTGCACTGTGTTCGTTTCGAACATGTGTTACGTATCCTTGGATTTCCAGCTACTCTTTCAGCATTCTTTCCTTCCATTGAACAATTCAACCATTTACAATTCTTCCGCTCCCTATATTTCTTCAACGGAAATCCAACCTCGTATGCATATTGACTATAAAAATTATACGCCTCGTCCACGTTACTAAATGTCATACTTATATCAATATTGTCCGGCTGCGCACATAAATTTAACATTTACTATTCAATAGCGTCTAAATTTTACATGGTATATGTACAACATTACAAAGAAGTATGTAAGAAAATCAGAGTATCATATTTGGGAGAACTTACATGGCTCTGAAGAATATGAGGTGTGTCCTGTTCATGCGGTCCTATATGTCTCATGGGGATGTGCTTCTCTGCGCCGACTACATCTGTCGTTTTTGTGTGCTCATTGATATGTCCAGGTGCCCTCAATGCTGCCGGGGGAGTAACGGAGACACCCTCTGTGTATGGGGCGATCGCAGCAAACGCTACAGGATGCATGTCCATTGAAATAGACGTACCTGCTGGCGTATGCACAGATGATACAGGTGGCATGTCATCGCCAGCTCTGGTGCTGGACATTTTCTCGCCGCCGGCCGTATCTCTCACTTCCGCCGCCGCTATCCGCCGCCAATACCTCAGATAAAGATGTGGACGAGCGAACGTGGACAAGCGGCTGTAACCTTGTATTTGTTTCCTCCCGTAACTGCGCCTATATTTACGCGCACGAAGAGCACGTCTTTCCTTACCTCAAACCGGTTGGAGATTTTAAATGTTGCATGGTTTACGCTATCATGTCTCACAGCGTTATGCAATCGTAAACCGACATGCACATGCAAATATTCGTTCCTGTGATTCGTGGCAGAAACTTTTCCATTTATGCATGAGTTATGCACATTTCCACATACCTTTATGCGTGCGTATATCGGTTGCAGCGTCTCAGCCGGGATACGCTGCTATCCTATGCATGGCTGACGCAAGTTGGCGTCCAGTGGGCCGAACGCGACCCGATCGACCTCCTGGTTGGGGCTTCGTCCACAGACGGAAGCCCAGGGCTTCCATTACCTCTTCCCTATATATATATATATAAATTCACCATCCAAGAACTCTTCTATATTTTATGTGCACTTTAGAAAGCTACCCTTCTTCTCTAGATCCAAATAAGCCGGTTTGTTTCAGCTTTTTTAGCTTCTAGCCACTAAAAGCTGCTGCGGACTGCCAAGCGCTAGCTTTTCAGCCTGCTTCTATAAGAATCGATTAGGTAAAAACCATCTAAAATCAACATGAATATAAAATCGGTCAAGTCTTGCAATAGTAGGAATCCATTACTTTCTAGATCTGAACCTTATGGACTCATTCATCTTTCTCCGCACGTAATTACCACGATATTCAGATTGTCCCCATAGCTAGATTCTCCCGACAGCTAGATTTTCAGAAAAAGCTGGTCTAAAAAAAGCTGAACCAAACAGTCATGTCGACGTTTCGGACCCGGGGGGTCCCTGGACCGACGAGTGAAATTGTCGCTGCGTGCCCCTGCCCAGATGGGTTGGCGCGGGATGGAACACAAGAGGTGGGGCAAGCCTTGTATTATCCTGCACCAGGGGTGCCGCTCGTAGTAGGGGTACAAGCACGTCGCGAGAGGGAGAGAGAGAGAGGGAGCCTGTTCGTTCGCTCCTTCCCCCGCGCGAACCCCCCTCCAGGATGGCCCTGGACCTCCCTTTTATAGACGCAAGGAGAGGGTCCAGACGTACAATGGGGGGTGTAGCTATGCGCTAACGTATCCGGTAGAGAAATGCCTAAGCCCTGTGTACATGCCAACGTGGCTGTCGGGGGAGAGCCTGAGCCCTGTACACGTGATAGCGTGGCCGTCGGAGAAGCGCCTGAGACCTGTAGGAGCACAGATGGCAGTGCGGCAAGGATCCTGCTGACGTCTCCTTGTTGTCGTAAGGGGCTGAGAGCCACCGACGTCATGGTTGCACGCGGGGCACCATCATTACCTGTCGCCGGGGTAAGCCAGATGGGACGTCGGTCTTGTTCCTTGTAGCCTGAGCTGGCTAGGGATAGGGTAATGATGTATCCCCTGTTGGCGCTGTCGGTCCGAGCCCAAGGTCGGGGAGGCGGAGACTTCTCTTGAGGCCGAGGCCGAGGTCGGGCGAGGACGCGATTCCTCCCGAGACCGAGGTCGAGGCCGAGTCCGGGGGTCGGGCGAGGCGGAGACCTCCTCCTGAGGCTGGAGCCTGAGGTCGGGCGAGGCGGAGCTTCCTGTTGCGCCCAAGACCGAACTCGGTGGTTGATTGTGACTTGTTGTCAGCTTCGCCTGGGTGGTTGGCACGGCAGTCGGAGCGGGGCGGGCGGCGCTGTTTTCCCGTCATATCGGACAGTAAAAGAGAGGGGCAAAGTGACTGCGGTCACTTCGGCCTGGCCGACTGAGGCGCGTGTGTCAGGATACGGCGTCAGGCGTCCCCTGCATTGAATGCGCCTGCGAAGCAGTCGGTTGGTGAGGCAGTCTGGCCAAGGTTGCTTCACAACTAAGCCTGCCGAGCCGGGCTTTGGGAGAGCCGAGGAGGTGCCCGCTGCCTAAGGAGGCCCTCGGGCGAGGCATGAACTCGTCTGGGACTACTGCTCCAGCCAGAGGCTGGGCTCGAGCGAGGTCGCGTCCCTTGAGTAGACGAAGCCTTGACTTGAACCGCGCCTGTCAGTTGGTCAGAGGGTGTTTACTAGCCATGATTAGGAGTGTTAGGGGTACCCCTAATTATGGTACCCGACAGTAGCCCTCGAGCCTCGAAGGGAGTGTTAGTACTCGCTTGGAGGTTTTTGCTGCATTTTCGGTGAGGGGACCAGCCTTTCTTGGTTTTGCTTTGTTCTGGTGGGTGCACGCGAGCGCACCCGCCGGGTGTAGCCCCCGAGGCCTCGGAGGAGTGGTTTGACTCCTCTGAGGTCTGAATGCTTTTCGTGGTGCCTCGGCCGGTGTCGGGTACCATAATTAGGGGTACCCCCAACGCTCCTAATCCTGGCTGGTAAACACCCTTAGACCAACTGACGGGTGCGGTTCAAGTCAAGGCTTCGTCTACCCAAGGGACGCGATCTCACCCGAGCCCAGCCTCGGGCTGGAGCAGTAGTCCCAGACGAGTTCACGCCTCGCCCGAGGGCCTCCTTAGGCAGCGGGCGCCCCCTCGGCTCTCCCGAAGCCCAGCTCGGGCAGGCTTCGTTGTGAAGCAACCTTGGCTAGACCGCCTCACCAACCGACCGCTTCGCAGGCGCATTCAATGCAGGGGATGCCTGACGCCGTATCCTGACACACGCGCCTCAGTCGGCCAGGCCGAAGTGACCGCAGTCACTTTGCCCCTCTTCTTTACTGTCTGAGGTGATAGAAAAACAGCGCCGCTCACTCCGCTCCGACTGCCGTGTCAACCACCCAGGCGACGGCTGACAACAAGTCACGATCAACCACCGAGTTCAGCCTTGGGCGCAACAGGAAGCTCTGCCTCGCCCGACCTCAGGCTCCGGTCTCGAGGGGAGGTCTCTGCCTCGCCCGACCTCAGGCTCCGGCCTCGGGAGGAGGTCTCCGCCTCGCCCGACCCCTAGACTCGGCCTCGACCCCGGTCTTGGGAGGAATCGTGTCCTCGCCCGACCTCGGCCTCGGCCTCAAGAGAAGTCTCCGCCTGGCCCGACCTAGGGCTCGGACCGACCGCGCCAACAGGGGATACATCATTACCCTATTCCTAGCCTGCTCAGGCTACAAGGAACAAGACCGGCATCCCATCTGGCTTACCCCGGCGACGGGTAATGATGGTGCCCCGCGTGCACCATGACGTCGGTGGCTCTCAGCCCCTTACGGCAGCAAGGAGACGTCAGCAGGATCCTTGCCGCACTGCCAGCTGTGCTCCTACACGACTCAGGCGCTCCTCCGACGGCCACGCCATCACGTGTACAGGGCCCAAGCTCTCCCCCGACAGCCACGTTGGCATGTACACAGGGCTTAGGCACTCCTCTGTCGGACATGTTAGCGCATAGCTACGCTCCCTGTTGTACGTCTGGACCCTCTCCTTGCGTCTATAAAAGGGAGGTCCAGGACCACCCTGAGGGGGGTTCACGCGGGGGAAGGAGCGGACTAACGGGCTCCCGCTCTCTATCTCTCTCTCCCTCACGCGACGCGCTTGTAACCCCTACTACGAGCGGCACCCCTGGTGTAGGATAATACAAGACTTGTCCCACCTCTTGTGTTCCATCCTGCGCCAACCCATCTGGGCAGGGGCACGCAGCGATTTCACTCGTCGGTCCAGGGACCCCCTGGATCCAAAACGCCGACAGTTGGCGCGCCAGGTAGGGGCCTGCTGCGTGTTAACGAACACCTTCCCGTTGAGTTCCAGATGGGGAGTCTTCAGCAATCTCTTTATCCCGGGACGGTGCTCCGCTTTGGGAGTCTCGAGTTCATGTCCCTCGACGGCAGCTATGACATGGTACTCCTCCCCCCGCGGCGCGACGACAACGACGGTCTCCGACTCACCCGGCGGCGGCGAGCTCGGCGACGACATCTCCCCGCGGCGGAAGGGGTGCGCTCCGGTCGTCCTCGCCACCCTCCTCGCCGGAGGAGGCGGAGACGAGGCAACCATGGCCACACAGGAGGCGGCACCTTGACGGCTGTCGCACCAGAGCGAGTCGACGACACCAGCACTCCCCCGGGGGACATGTTGGGCATTGCCCTCGCACCTGAGACGACGGCGGGTGTCACTTCCCTGCGACGTGTCAACCCCAAGCGGGCTGATGATGCCAACACCCTCTCAAAGGATCTGCTGGGCGTTACCCTCGTACTTGAGATGACGGTGTGCTCCGCCCCCGACGCGATGTCATCACCGTCCATCGACCAAGAGGTACCGTCCGTTTTTCATCCCGTACCTTTTCGGTTCAGCTTCGATCCACTCAGCGACCCCGCTACGGTGAGCGCCTTCGTAAAGGCATATCCAAACCTTCTGGGGTACCACATGTGGTCGACCTAGGACCGACTAACAGCTGTCTCAACCTTCGGACCGGTGGGTTCCAAGGAAGAGGGCGACCCCGACTCTGGTTGGGATTTCTCTGGCCTCAATGACCCCGGTGCCAGGCGGGACTTTATGATCGCATGTGACCACTGCCTCTCCGGTTGTTCTGACGATGGCCATGACCTTAGCGATGAAGGTTACGGCCCAAGTCGCGAATGTTTCCACGTCGATCAGGGAGATCACAACGAAGGCAACCACCTCGGTATGCCAGAGGTTGACGATCCCCCTGGGCCCGTATCTCGCGTTGACATCCTGCGGGAGCTAGCTGTGGTCCCAGTCCCTGCGGGGGGTCAGGACATACAGCTCGAGCAAATCCATGAGATGCAGGCCCGGGTCGACGGGGAAGCAGGCCGGCTTGTGCAGCTCCGACAAAACATCGAACAGGAGTGGGCAGGCCGAACACTTGCCGGAGAAGCCTGTCATCGGGCCCAAGACATCCGGCGCCGCATCGTCGACAGTGCCAGGGCAGCGCTGCCCCCGGGCGTCAGCAGGTCTAGCCAGGACCTAGCTGCAGCGGCGATGCTACTTCGAGCCATACCGGAACCATCCACCACCGAGGGACAGCGCATCCAGTGCGAACTCAAGGATCTCCTGGAAGGCGCCGCAGTTCGACGAGCCGAGAGCTCCACCTCTTGGAGGCGAGCTGACCCCTTGGCGCATCACGTGGTGTCCTCCTGACGCATTCGGGAAGCCTCGGTCCATCTCGAGCACAAGCGGGACGAGGCGCCTGTCGCCTGGGATCGCCTCAGCAACGAGCACCACCATCTTGACCATCGAGCCCGCCTTGACGAGAAGGTGCGCTGAGGCTACCATCCTAGGCATGGGGGACGCTGCAACAGCGAGGAGGACCGCAGTCCTTCGCCCGAACCACCCGGTCCGTGGGTCTTCAGCCGGGCCATACGACGAGCGCCGTTCCCTGCCTGTTTCCAAGACCCCGACTACCATCACCAAGTACTCGAGGGAGACGAGGCCGGAGCTGTGGCTCGCGGACTACCAACTGGCATGCTAGTTGGGAGGGGCGGATGATGACAACCTCATCGTCCGTAATCTACCCCTTTTCCTCTCTGACGCCGCCCGAGCCTGGCTGGAGCATCTGCCTCCTGCGCAGATCTTCGACTGGGACGATCTGGTCAAGGCTTTCGCGGGAAACTTCCAAGGCACGTACGTGCGCCCTGGGAATTCGTGGGATCTCCGAAGCTGCCGCCAGCAGCTAGGGGAGTCCCTCCGAGAGTACATCCGGCGGTTTTCGAAGCAGCGCACTGAACTGCCCAACGTTACCGACTCGGATGTCATCGAGGCTTTCCTCGCCGGCACCATTTGCCGAGACCTGGTGAGCAAACTGGGGTGCAAGACTCCCACCCGTGCGAGCGAACTGATGGACGTCGCCACCAAGTTCGCCTCGGGTCAAGAGGCGGTCGAAGCCATCTTCCGAAAAGACAAGCAACCTCAGGGAGAGCCGAAGAAAGACACCCCCGAGGCGTCCGCCCCGCGGGGCACGAAGAAGAAGGCCAAGAACAAGTCGCAAGCGAAACGTGACGCCGCCGACGCGAATCTCGTCGCTGCGGCCGAGCACAGGAACCTTCGGAAACCTCCTGGAGGGGCCGACGCGTTCGACAAGATGCTCAAGGAGCCATGCCCCTATCACCAGCGGCCCGTCAAGCACACCCTCGAAGAATGTGTCATGCTCCGGCGCTACTTCCATAAGACCGGGCCCCTGGCGGAAGATGGCAAGGGCCATGACAACGACAAGAAGGAGGGCGACAAGGAAGAGGAGTTCCCGGAGGTCCACAACTGCTTCATGATCTACAGCGGGTAGGCGGCGAACGCCTCAGCTCGACACCGCAAGCAGGAGCGCCGGGAGGTCTGCTTGGTGAAGGTGGCAGCGCCAGTCTACCTAGACTGGTCCGACAAGCCTATCACCTTCGACCGAGGCGACCACCCTGACTTCGTGCCAAGCCCAGGAAGGTACCCGCTCGTCGTCGATCCGATCATCAGCAATGATAGGCTCTCCAAAGTCCTCATGGACGGAGGCAGCAGCCTTAACATCATCTACACCGAGACCCTAGAACTCTTGGGGGTTGATAGGTCCGAGGTCCGCGTAGGTGCGGCACCCTTCCATGGGATCGTGCCCGGGAAGCGAATCCTGCCCCTCGGACGGATCGACTTACCCATCTGCTTCGGGACACCCTCCAACTTCCGAAAGGAAGCTCTCACCTTCGAGGTTGTCGGGTTCCAAGGAACCTACCATGCGGTGTTGGGAAGGCCATGCTACGCCAAGTTCATGGTCGTCCCCAACTACACCTACCTCAAGCTCAAGATGCCGGGCCCGAATGGGATCATCACCGTCGGATCCACGTACCGCCACGCGTACGAATGCGACGTGGAGTGCGTGGAGTATGTTGAGGCCCTCGCCGAGTCCGAGGCCCTCATCGCCGACCTGGAACGCCTCTCCAAGGAGGCGCCCGATGCGAAGTGGCACGCCGGTGAGAGCACCTAGAGGGGGGTGAATAGGTGATCCTGTGAAACTTGAAACTTAAGCCACAAAAGCTTGGTTAAGCGTTAGCACAATAATCACCAAGTGGCTAGAGAGGAGTCTCAACAAAACACAATAACCACAAAGATATCAATCACAAAGATGACACGGTGGTTATCCCATGGTTCGGCCAAGACCAACGCTTGCCTACTCCACGTTGTGGCGTCCCAACGAACGAGGGTTGCAATCAACCCCTCTCAAGCGGTCCAAAGACCCACTTGAATACCACGGTGTTTTGCTTGCTTTTCTTAATCCCGTTTGCGAGGAATCTCCACAACTTGGAGCCTCTCGCCCTTACACTTGAAGTTCACAAAGAAGCACGGAGTAAGGGAGGGATTAGCAACTCACACAAGACACTAAGATCACAGCAAATACACACACGCAAGACCCAGACTTAAGCTCAAAAGACTAGCACACTAGAACGGAGCTCAAATCACTAGAATGTCAAACAAGTGCGCAAGAATGGAGTGTGAGTGATCAAGAGTGCTCAAGGAATGCTTGGTATTGCTCCTCCATGCGCCTAGGGGTCCCTTTTATAGCCCCAAGGCAGCTAGGAGCCGATGAGAGCAATCCTGGAAGGCAGATCTTGCCTTCTGTCGACTGGCGCATCGGACAGTCGGGTGCACCACCGGACACTGTTCGGTGCAGATATCCTTCCTTATTTGGCGAAGCCGACCGTTGGAGTCTGAGAGCCGTTGGCGCACCGGACACTGTCCGGTGCACACCAGACAGTCCGGTTCACCAATGTGACCGTTGGCTCGGCCACGCGCCACGCGCGGAATCCTTGGCCGACCGTTGCCCCGGCTGACTGTTGACTCACCGGACAGTCCGGTGCGCCACCGGACAGACTGGTGAATTTTAGCCGTACGCCGTTAATCATCTCCCGAGAGCGACGAGTTCGTCTGTGAACGGCTCACCGGACAGTCCGGTGCACCACCGGACAGACCGGTGAATTTTAGCTGTACACCGCCGTCGAAGTCCCGAGAGGAGCCTGTTCGCTAGAGCCAGCCTGGCGCACCGGACAGTGTCCGGTGCACCACCGGACAGTCCGGTGCACCACCGGACAGTCCGGTGCACTCAGACTGAGCAGACTTTGGCTGAACAAAGCCATCTCATTTCCAATTCAATTTTTCCTGTTTCCAGCACTTAGACACAATACATTAGTCCATAAAACAATGTACTAAGTCTAGAAACATACCTTTTTACATGATTTGTACTTTGTCCACCATTTTACATAGATTAACACAAAGACACTTGTGTTGGCACTCAATCACCAAAATACTTAGAAATGACCCAAGGGCACATTTCCCTTTCAATCTCCCCCTTTTTGGTGATTTATGCCAACACAACATAAAGTGACTAGAACAAGTGCAATATCAATGCAAATGAAAAGTCAAAGTTGTTTTGAATCAAATTTGACATATATGGATCACTCTTTGCCACCACTTGGTTTGTTTTTGCAAATCAAACTCAAACTCCTATCTCTAAGTCAAATTCACTTGTAGAGACATAAAGAGAGGTATTCCAAAGGAAATTGATCAAGGATTTCAAAAACTCCCCCTTTTTCCCATAATCAACACTTCTCCCCACAAGAGGCCAACTTTTGACAAAAGAGACAATAAACGAGTTTTGACAAACCAAAAGCTCTAATCTACTATTTTCAAAATTTCTCAAGTGGTAGCTGATCCATCTATTGCTTTGGCCTTTATTTTCTCCCCCTTTGGCATCAAGCACCAAAACGGGATCAATCTTGGCCCAAAAACCCCATTGCCTCACCAAAATCTTCAAATAAGAATACAGAGGCAATAAGAGTACATGAGATGAACTTGGAATAAGTTACCCTCTCATCGGAGTGCAGTGGAAGTCTTTCATGGTCCAAGTCCACATTTTCCCTTTCAAACCTCCTTTGAGACTAAATCAAGCAAACTCAAGCAAACGGTAGTCTCAAAGGGTCAAGTTGTAACACAACTCCCCCTAAATATGTGCATCACTTGCAAAAAGGACTTGTGAGGTCCGAGGAGTGATTGTACAACTTGAGCACCACAGTAAGCAACAAAAACGCATAAGGAACATGATCAAAGGCATAAACACATGTATGCTATGAATCAATCCAAGTTCTGCGAATCTAGGACATTTAGCTCACTACGCAGCCTGCAAAAGGTCTTTTCATCTAAAGGCTTAGTGAAGATATCGGCTAGCTGGTTCTCGGTGCTAACATGAAACACTTCGATATCTCCCTTTTGCTGGTGGTCTCTCAAAAAGTGATGCCGGATGTCAATGTGCTTTGTGCGGCTATGCTCAACAGGATTTTCCGCTATTCGGATAGCACTCTCATTGTCACATAGGAGTGGGACTTTGCTCAGATTGTAGCCAAAGTCCCGGAGGGTTTGCCTCATCCAAAGTAGTTGCGCGCAACACTGTCCTGCGGCAACGTACTCGGCCTCAGCGGTGGATAGGGCAACGGAAGTTTGTTTCTTAGAGTTCCACGACACCAGGGACCTTCCTAAGAATTGGCACGTCCCCGATGTACTCTTCCTATCGACCTTACATCCAGCATAGTCGGAATCTGAATATCCAATCAAGTCAAAGTTAGACCCCTTTGGACACCAGATCCCGAAGCAAGGCGTAGCGACTAAATATCTAAGAATTCGCTTCACGTCCACTAAGTGACACTCCCTTGGATCGGATTGAAATCTAGCACACATGCATACGCTAAGCATAATATTCGGTCTACTAGCGCACAAATAAAGTAAAGACCCTATCATAGACCGGTATGCCTTTTGATCAACGGACTTACCTCCTTTGTTGAGGTCGGTGTGTCCGTTGGTTCCCATCGGAGTCTTTGCGGGCTTGGCGTCCTTCATCCCAAACCGCTTTAGCAAGTCTTGCGTGTACTTCGTTTGGGAGATGAAAGTGCCGTCCTTGAGTTGCGTGTACATCTCGAATTTTTGCGTCATCACCCTGCTAAACTCTTCACAAGACTTTTGATTAGTAGAACCAAATATTATGTCATCGACATAAATTTGGCACACAAAAAGATCACCATCGCAAGTCTTAGTGAAAAGAGTTGGATCGGCTTTCCCAACCTTGAAAGCATTAGCAATTAAAAAGTCTCTAAGGCATTCATACCATGCTCTTGGGGCTTGCTTAAGTCCATAGAGCGCCTTAGAGAGCTTACACACGTGGTCGGGGTACCGTTTATCCTCGAAGCCAGGGGGATGCTCCACGTACACCTCCTCCTTGATTGGCCCGTTGAGGAAAGCGCTCTTCACATCCATTTGGTACAACCTGAAAGAATGGTGAGCGGCATATGCTAGCAAAATACGAATTGATTCTAGCCTAGCCACAGGAGCGAACGTCTCCTCAAAGTCCAAACCTGTGACTTGGGCATAACCTTTTGCCACAAGTCGAGCTTTGTTCCTCGTCACCACCCCGTGCTCGTCCTGTTTGTTGCGAAACACCCATTTGGTTCCCACAACATTTTGCTTGGGACGAGGCACCAGTGTCCAAACTTCATTGCGCTTGAAGTTGCTGAGTTCCTCCTGCATGGCCAACACCCAGTCCGGATCTAGCAAGGCCTCTTCTACCCTGAAAGGCTCAATAGAAGAGACAAAGGAGTAATGCTCACAAAAATTAACTAATCTTGAACGAGTAGTTACTCCCTTGCTAATATCACCCAAAATTTGGTCGACGGGATGATTCCTTTGAATCATTGCTCGAACTTGGGTTGGAGGTGCCTGAGGTGCTTCTTCCTCTTCAACTTGAACATCCTGTGCTCCCCCTTGATCACACGCCTCCACTTGAGGTACCTGTTCGTCATCTTGGGTTGGAGGATGCACCATTGTTGAGGAAGAAGGTTGGTTTTGCTCCAATTGTTCCTGTGGTCGCACATCGCCAATCGCCATGGTGCGCATTGCGGTCGTTGGAACATCTTCTTCATCTACATCATCAAGATCAACAACTTGCTCTCTTGGAGAGCCGTTAGTCTCATCAAATACAACGTCGCTAGAGACTTCAACCAAACCCGATGATTTGTTGAAGACCCTATACGCCTTTGTATTTGAGTCATAACCTAATAAAAACCCTTCTACAGCTTTGGGAGCAAATTTAGAAGTTCTACCTTTCTTCACAAGAATATAACACTTGCTCCCAAATACACGAAAATAAGACACATTGGGTTTGTTACCAGTTAGCAGCTCATATGAAGTCTTCTTGAGGAGGCGGTGAAGATAGACCCTGTTGATGGTGTGGCAAGCCGTGTTCACGGCTTCCGACCAAAAATGCTCGAGGGTCTTAAACTCTCCAAGCATAGTCCTCGCCATATCGATGAGCATCCTGTTCTTCCTCTCTACCACACCATTTTGCTGAGGTGTGTAGGGAGCGGAGAACTCGTGCTTGATCCCTCCTCCTCAAGGAACTCCTCCACTTGAAGGTTCTTGAACTCGGACCCGTTGTCGCTCCTTATCTTCTTCACCTTGAGCTCAAACTCATTTTGAGCTCTCCTGAGGAAGCGCTTGAGGGTCCCTTGGGTTTCAGATTTATCCTGCAAAAAGAATACCCAAGTGAAGCGGGAAAAATCATCAACTATAACAAGACCATACTTACTTCCTCCTATACTTAGATAGGCGACGGGTCCGAAGAGGTCCATATGAAGCATCTCCAAGGGTCTTGATGTGGTCATCACATTTTTGGTGTGATGAGAGCCTCCCACCTGTTTCCCTGCTTGACAAGCTGCACAAGGTCTATCTTTTTCGAAATGTACATTAGTTAGACCTATCACATGTTCTCCCTTTAAAAGCTTGTGGAGGTTCTTCATCCCCACATGTGCTAAGCGGCGATGCCACAACCAGCCCATGCAAGTCTTAGCCATTAAGCATGCATCTAGACCGGCCTCTTCTTTTGCAAAATCAACCAAATAAAGTTTGCCGTCTAGTACACCCTTAAAAGCTAGTGAACCATCACACCTTCTAAAGACAGACACATCTACATTTGTGAATAGACAATTATATCCCATATTTCATAATTGACTAACAGATAACAAATTATATCTAAGCGACTCAACTAAAAACACATTAGAAATAGAGTGCTCGGATGAAATAGCAATTTTACCTAACCCTTTTACCTTGCCTTGGTTCCCATCACCGAATATTATTGAATCTTGGGGATCCTTGTTCTTGACGTAGGAAGAGAACATCCTCTTTTCCCCCGTCATGTGGTTTGTGCATCCGCTGTCGATAATCCAGCTTGAACCCCCGGATGCATAAACCTGCAAGGCAAATTTAGGCTTGGGTTTTAGGTACCCAACTCTTGTTGGGTCCTACAAGGTTAGTCACAATTGTCTTAGGGACCCAAATGCAAGTTTTATCTCCCTTGCATCTTGCCCCTAACTTCCTAGCAATCACCTTCTTATTCTTTCTATAAATGGCAAAAGAAGCATTGCAAGCATGATATATTGTAGAAGGTTCACTAACTTTCCTAGGAACATTAACAACATTTCTCCTAGGCATATTATGAACAACATTTCTCTTACCAACATTTCTATCATGCACATAGGAAGAACTAGAAGCAAACATGGCATGAGAATCAAAAGCATCATATGCATTACAACTCCTATAAGTATTTCTAGATAGTCTCCTATCATGGTACATAAAAGCATGGTTCTTTTGCACACTACTAGCCATAGGGGCCTTCCCTTTCTCCTTGGCGGAGGGGAGCCTTATGGCTCGTTAAGTTCTTGACTTCCCTCTTGAAGCCAAGACCATCCTTAATTGAGGGGTGTCTACCAATTGTGTAGGCATCCCTTGCAAATTTTAGTTTGTCAAATTCACTCTTGCTAGTCTTAAGTTGAGCATTAAGACTAGCTACTTCATCATTTAGTTTAGAAATGCACTCTAGGTGTTCACTACAAGTACCAACATTAAGATCTTTACACCTAGTGCAAACATGTTCTATACAAGAGTTAGATTTACTAGCTACTTCTAGTTTAGCATTTAAATCATCATTAACACCTTTTAAAGTAGCAATGATTTCATCACAAGTAGATAGTTCATAAGAAAGCATTTCATTTCTTTTAACTTCTAAAGCATGAGCTTTTTGTGCCTCTACAAATTTATCATGTTCTTCATACAACAAATCCTCTTGCTTTTCTAAAAGTCTATCCTTTTCATTCAAGGCATCAATTAACTCATTAATTTTGCCAATTTTAATTCTATCCAAACCTTTAAATAAACTAGAATAGTCTATCTCATCGTCATCACTAGAATCATCACTTGAAGAAGCATAAGTGGTATCCCGAGTACATACCTTCTTCTCCTTCGCCATGAGGCATGTGTGATGCTCGTTGGGGAAGAGGGATGACTTGTTGAAGGCAGTGGCGGCGAGTCCTTCATTGTCGGAGTCGGAGGAGGAGCAATCCGAATCCCACTCCTTTCCGATATGTGCCTCGCCCTTGGCCTTCTTGTAATTCTTCTTCTTCTCCCTCTTGTTTGCTTTTTCCTGGTCACTATCATTAT
Source organism: Zea luxurians (assembly GCA_029449295.1). Lineage (NCBI taxonomy): Eukaryota > Viridiplantae > Streptophyta > Magnoliopsida > Poales > Poaceae > Zea > Zea luxurians. The sequence continues at coordinate 5,720,580 of JAOPSE010000134.1, read as the reverse complement.
CGGGACAGTTAGCAATAAAATGACCAAGCTTACCACATTTGAAGCATGAGCGCTTCCCCTTTGACTTGGTCTTGCTTGGCTGTCCCTTGCGACTCTTAAGCGCTATCTTGAAGCGCTTGATGATGAGGGCCATCTCTTCATCATTGAGCCCTGCCGCCTCAACTTGCGCCACCTTGCTAGGTAACGCCTCCTTGCTTGTCGTTGCCTTGAGAGCAACGGGTTGAGGCTCATTGATTGGACCATTCAGTGCGTCGTCCACGTACCTCGCCTCCTTGATCATCATTCGCCCGCTTACGAATTTTCGAAGGACTTCTTCGGGTGACATTTTGGTGTACCTGGGATTCTCACGAATATTATTCACCAAATGTGGATCAAGAACGGTAAAGGACCTTAGCATTAGTCGGACGACGTCGTGGTCCGTCCATCGCGTGCTTCCGTAGCTCCTTATTTTGTTGATAAGGGTCTTGAGCCGGTTGTATGTTTGGGTTGGCTCCTCGCCCCTTATCATCGCAAATCTTCCGAGCTCGCCTTCTACCAACTCCATCTTGGTGAGCAAGGTGACGTCATTCCCCTCATGAGAGATCTTGAGGGTGTCCTAGATTTGCTTGGCATTGTCCAAGCCGCTCACCTTATGGTACTCGTCCCTGCACAAGGAGGCTAACAACACAGTAGTAGCTTGTGCATTTCTATGAATCTGTTCATTAATAAAAATAGGACTATCCGAGCTATCAAATTTCATTCCATTCTCAACAATCTCCCATATGCTTGGATGGAGAGAGAACAGGTGACTATGCATTTTGTGGCTCCAAAATCCATAGTCCTCCCCATCAAAGTGTGGAGGCTTGCCGAGAGGAATGGAGAGCAAATGTGAATTTGAACTTTGAGGAATACGCGAATAATCGAAAGAAAAGTTTGAGTTAACCATCTTTCGTTTGTCGTAGTCGTTGTCGTCGTTGTCCTTATGGGAAGAAGTGGACTCATCACTGTCGTCGTAGTAGACGATCTCCTTGATGCGTCTCGTCTTCTTCTTCTTTCCATCTTTGCGTCTGTGGCCTGAGCTCGAGTCGGTAGGCTTGTCATCCTTAGGCTCGTTGACGAAGGACTCCTTCTCTTTATCGTTGATCACGATTCCCTTCCCCTTAGGATCCATCTCTTCGGGCGATTAGTCCCTTTGTGAAGAGAACAGCTCCGATACCAATTGAGAGCACCTAGAGGGGGGGGGGGGGGGGGTGAATAGGTGATCCTGTGAAACTTGAAACTTAAGCCACAAAAGCTTGGTTAAGCGTTAGCACAATAATCGCCAAGTGGCTAGAGAGGAGTCTCAACAAAACACAATAACCACAAAGATATGATCACAGAGATGGCACGGTGGTTATCCCGTGGTTCGGCCAAGACCAACGCTTGCCTACTCCACGTTGTGGCGTCCCAACAGACGAGGGTTGCAATCAACCCCTCTCAAGCGGTCCAAAGACCCACTTGAATACCATGGTGTTTTGCTTGCTTTTCTTAATCCCGTTTGCGAGGAATCTCCACAACTTGGAGCCTCTCGCCCTTACACTTGAAGTTCACAAAGAAGCACGGAGTAAGGGAGGGATTAGCAACTCACACAAGACACTAAGATCACAGCAAATACACACACGCAAGACCCAGACTTAAGCTCAAAAGACTAGCACACTAGAACGGAGCTCAAATCACTAGAATGTCAAACAAGTGCGCAAGAATGGAGTGTGAGTGATCAAGAGTGCTCAAGGAATGCTTGGTATTGCTCCTCCATGCGCCTAGGGGTCCCTTTTATAGCCCCAAGGCAGCTAGGAGCCGATGAGAGCAATCCTGGAAGGCAGATCTTGCCTTCTGTCAACTGGCGCACCGGACAGTCCGGTGCACCACCGGACACTGTCCGGTGCAGATATCCTTCCTTATTTGGCGAAGCCGACCGTTGGAGTCTGAGAGCCGTTGGCGCACCGGACACTGTCCGGTGCACACCGGACAGTCCGGTGCACCAATGTGACCGTTGGCTTGGCCACGCGCCACGCGTGGAATCCTCGGTCGACCATTGCCCTGGCTGACTGTTGACTCACTAGACAGTCCGGTGCGCCACCGGACAGACCGGTGAATTTTAGCCGTACGCCGTTAATCATCTCCCGAGAGCGACGAGTTCGTCTGTGAACGGCTCACCGGACAGTCCGGTGCACCACCGGACAGACCGGTGAATTTTAGCCGTACACCGCCATCGAAGTCCCGAGAGCAGCCTGTTCGCCAGAGCCAGCCTGGCGCACCGGACAGTGTCCGGTGCACTCAGACTGAGCAGACTTTGGCTGAACAAAGCCAACTCATTTCCAATTCAATTTTTCCTGTTTCCAGCACTTAGACACAATACATTAGTCCATAAAACAATGTACTAAGTCTAGAAACATACCTTTTTACATGATTTGTACTTTGTCCACCATTTTACATAGATTAACACAAAGACACTTGTGTTGGCACTCAATCACCAAAATACTTAGAAATGACCCAAGGGCACATTTCCCTTTCAGCCGGCAACTTCGAACTTGTTGAGGCGGTCAAGTCCGTCACTCTCGACCCCAGCAACGACTTCAGCAGGAAATTCCGGATCGGCTCCGAGCTCGACCCCAAATAGGAAGCAGTGCTCGTCGACTTTCTCCGTGCAAACACCAAAGTCTTTGCGTGGAGTCCCTCGAACATGCCCGGCATACCGAGGGATGTCGCCGAGCTCTCACTGGATGTCAGAGCTGGAGCCCGACCCGTGAAGCAAACCCTGCGCCGTTTTGACGAAGAAAAGCGCAGGGCCATAGGCGAGGAGATCCACAAGCTACTCGCGGCAGGTTTATCAAAGAGGTATTCCATCCCGAATGGTTAGCTAACCCTGTTCTTGTAAGGAAGAAGGATGGGAAATGGAGGATGTGTGTAGACTACACTGGTCTAAACAAAGCATGTCCGAAAGTTCCCTACCCTCTACCTCGCATCGATCAAATCGTGGACTCCACTGCTGGGTGCGAAACCCTGTCATTCCTCGATGCCTACTCAGGCTATCACCAAACCAAGATGAAAGAGTTCGACCAGCTCGCAACTTCTTTTATCACACCTTTTGGCATGTACTGTTACACTACAATGCCATTTGGTTTGAGGAATATAGGCGCCACCTACCAGAGGTGCATGAACCATGTGTTCGGAGAACACATCGGCAGAACGGTCGAGGCTTACGTCGATGACATCGTTGTCAAGACGAAGAAAGCCTCCGACCTCCTCTCTGACCTTGAAACGACATTCAAGTGTCTGAGAGCGAAAGGCATAAATCTCAATCCCGAGAAGTGTGTCTTCGGAGTCCCCCGAGGCATGCTCCTTGGATTCATCGTCTCCGAGCAGGGCATCGAGGCCAATCCGGAGAAAATCGCGGCCATCACCAACATGGGACCGATCAAGGATTTGAAAGGAGTATAGAGGGTCATGGGATGCCTTGCGGCTCTGAGCCACTTCATCTCACGCCTTGGCGAGAAAGGCTTGCCTCTGTACCACCTCCTAAGGAAGGTCGAGCGCTTCACTTGGACCCCCGAGGCCGAGGAAGCCCTCGGAAACCTTAAGGCGCTCCTTACAAACACACCCATTCTGGTGCCCCCCGCTACGGGAGAAGCCCTCTTGATCTACGTAACCGCAACCACTCAGGTGGTCAACGCCGCGATCGTGGTCAAGAGACGAGAAGTAGGGCATGCACTGCTCATCCAGAGGAAAGTCTACTTCATCAGCGAAGTGCTTTCCGAGACCAAAGTCCGCTACCCACAAATCCAGAAGCTGCTCTATGCAGTGATTCTGACACGGCGAAAGTTGCGACACTACTTCGAGTCTCATCCGGTGACTGTGGTGTCATCCTTCCCCTGGGGGAGATCATCCAGTGCCGTGAGGCCTCGGGTAGGATAACAAAGTGGGCGGTGGAACTCATGGGCGAGACGCTATCATTCGCTCCTCGAAAGGCCATAAAATCCCAGGTCTTGGCAGAATTCCTGGCTGAGTGGACTGACACCCAGTTGCCAACAACTCCAATCCAACCCGAGCTTTGGACCATGTATTTCGATGGGTCACTCATGAAAACAGGGGTAGGCGCTGGCTTGCTCTTTGTTTCACCCCTTGGAAAGCATCTCCGCTACGTCATACGCCTCCATTTTCTAGCATCAAACAACGTGGCAGAGTACGAGGCTCTGGTTAACGGGCTGCACATCGCCATCGAGCCAGGGGTCCGGCGCCTCGATGCTCGTGGTGACTCACAGCTTGTCATCGACCAAGTCATGAAGAACTCCCACTGCCGCGACCGGAGGATGGAAGCCTACTACGACGAAGTCTGGCGCCTGGAAGACAAGTTCTACGGGCTGGAGCTCAACCACATCGACCGACGGTACAACGCGACTGCGGACGAGCTGGCGAAGATAGCCTCAGGGCGGACGACGGTTCCCCCGGACATCTTCTCCAGAGACCTACATCAACCATCCGTCAAGATCGACGACACGCCCGAGCCCGAGGTACCCTCGCCTGAGCCCGAGGAGGCCTCGGCCGAGCCCGAGGTACCCTCGGTCATCGAGGAAGAGGCCTTGCCCGTCGAGGAAGAACAGAATGGGGTCACGCTAGATCCGGACTGGCAGACCCCGTATCTGGAATATCTCCTCCGAGGAGAGCTTCCCCTCGACAAGACCAAAGCTCGACGGCTGGCTCGGCACGCCAAGTCATTTGTCTTGCTGGGTGATGAAAAGGAACTCTATCACAGCAGCCCCTCGGGCATCCTCCAACGATGCATATCCATCGCCCATGGACAGGAGCTGTTGCGAGAAATACACTCAGGGGCTTGCGGCCACCATGCAGCACCTCGAGCCCTCGTGGGAAATGCCTTCCGACAAGGTTTCTACTGGCCAACCGCGGTGGCCGACGCCATTAGGATTGTACGCTCCTGCCGGGGGTGTCAATTCTACGCAAAGCAGACGCATGTGCCCGCTTAGGCCTTGCAGACGATACCCATCGCCTGGCCGTTTGCTGTGTGTGGTCTAGACCTCGTCGATACATTGCAGAAGGCACCCGGGGACTTCTCGCACCTGCTGGTCGCCATCGACAAATTATCCAAGTGGATCGAGGTCCGAGCAGGCGGTGGCGTTCTTCACCAACATCATCCATCGATTCGGGGTCCCAAACTCCATCATCACCGACAATGGCACGCAGTTCACCGGAAAAAGTTCCTGGACTTTTGCGACGACCACCACATCCGTGTGGACTGGGCCGCCGTAGCTCACCCCATGACGAATGGGCAGGTGGAGCGTGCCAACGATATGATTTTGCAGGGACTCAAACCGAGGATCTAAAACGACCTCAACAAGTTTGGCAAGCGGTGGATGAAAGAGCTACCCTCGGTAGTCTGGAGTCTGAGGACGACGCTAAGCCGTGCCACGGGTTTCTCGCTGTTTTTTCTAGTCTATGGGGCCGAGGCCGTCCTCCCCACGGACTTAGAATACGGCTCCCTGAGGACCAGGGCGTACGACGACCGAAGCAACTAGACCAGCCGAGAGGACTCACTGGACCAGCTCGAGGAGGCACGGGACGTCGCCTTACTACATTCGGCACGATACCAGCTGTCGCTGCGGCGCTACCATGCCCGAAGTGTCCGGCCCCGAGGCTTCCAAGTGCGAGACTTGGTGCTTCGTCTGCGACAGGACGCCCGAGGGCGCCACAAGCTCACTCGTCCCTAGGAAGGGCCCTTCATCATCGCTAAGATTGTGAAGCCCAGAACATACAAGCTGGCCAACGACCAAGGCGAGGTCTACAGCAATGCTTGGAACATCCAACAGCTACGTCGCTTCTACCCTTAAGATGTTTTAAGTCGTTCATGTACCTCGTTTACATACACAAAGTCTAACCGTCAAGGAAGGGTCGGCCTTGCCTCAGCAAAGCCCGACCCTCCCTCGAGGGCTAGAAGGGGGGAACCCCCTCTGCGTCAAAATTTTCCTCAAAAAAATTTTCTACCAAAACAACCTTTGTGCTTTCGACTTTCGTATCGATAGCGGGATCCTAAAAACGACGATAGTACATGTAAGCGGCAAGGCCGACCGAGCCGAGGAACTCCTACGCCTCCAGGATATGGATACCTCACTCATCACCTTCCGTGAGAAGTAACTCATGCTCGGATAAGCGATCCTGCTACCGAACAAGTCCAAACACTCGGGTAGAAAATGACTTTCGTGCCTTCTTGACTGTATCAATAACGGAATCCTACGACCAAATGAGAGTGCACGTAAGCAGCATGGCCGACCGAGCCAAGGAACTCCTACGCCTCTGGGATATGGATACCTCACTCATCACCTTCCGCGAGAAGTAACTCTCGCTTGGATAAACGATTCTGCTACTGACAGACAAGTCATGATACTCGAAACAAGAGGAAAGAAGATGTAGCTTTTTAACACGATGATAAAGTGTTTAGGCCTCGGCGGCCGCGGAAAAACATGCGCATGCTACAGACAAACCGTTCCTGCAGGTTCGGGCATCGGCAGGGGGAGCAGCAGCACCCTCGGCGTTGTTTCCACCCTCGGCGGAACCTGGCCCGGCCTCGGACGGTGACCCGGGCGAAAGGACCTCCACCTAAGGGAGGACACCAGCACCGCGCCAGCAGATGTCTTGGCCAAGCTTCAGCGGTTGCTGCCACATCTTCCTCGACCTAGGAAGCCGCCAGCTCCCGGGGCGACGAAGTCTCTTTCCAAGCCAACTCCACCTCTATCCACGCTAACACCGCTGCCTCCGGCTCCGGCTCATCGCAGAGCAGCCGAGGGTTCTAAAAGCTGAGCAAGAGAGGACTAGAGCGGCAAGGCCGACCGAGCCGAGGGACTCCTACGCCTCCGGGATACGGATACCTCACTCGTCACCTTCCGCGAAAGGCAACTCACACTCGGTTAAGTGGTTCGGCTAGCCAATAGGAAAGTCCCAGTGCTCGGAATGAGGAAGACACACAGCTTCATACTCGAAATACCCAAATGTTCAGGCCTCGATAGCCACAAAGAACAGCACATATACTTGGGGTAACTATGCTACACAGACTTAGACGTCGGCAGAACCCTCAGCGGTTCTCCCAACCTACGACAAATGTCTAAGTACTTGAAGCGGTTACATTTTGCTCCGGCAAAAACCTAGTATATCCCCTTACAAATGGGACTCCGGTTCCGTTCCCGCAGGCCCGAACAACCCCCACACCAGGGGGCCTGCAGGACAACAAATTCCAAGCGGCTTGCCGGCGGACCTCTGCAGCCGCAGCGACAACGACCCCCGCTTCGGGCGGCTAAACAGCAGCAGCGATGACCTCAGGGCTGACGCTGCTGTGACGAGGCTCTCGACCGCGTCTCCGCTCGAGGGGCGAGGACAAGCCATCAAAGCCAAAGAGCCGAGGGTTCGGTCGCAGCTAGCACTGATGGTCTCATCGGCGGAGAAAACTTCTCTGGCTGCCACCACCTCAGCACCGACGACAGCGGCCACCTGCGCGCCAGCGCCACGCCGACGAATGGCAGACGCCCCAGCCTACACCGACAGGTCCCCACTCAAGTCCTCGCGGACAGGCAGGCCCCGACCTCCGCGCGGAGGCGTCGTGCCGGAGTGAGGACAAGATAATCCAAGAACACGAACGCCGCCCATGCGGCGTACGGCGTCTTGGATGGTCCACCGGTGCGCACGGCGCAACTGACACCCACGCCCGGATCAAGCGGCAGGAGGCAGCGTTGGAGGCCGCGACAGAGCCAGCTGAGCCAGTGAGCCAGGCACGCTGGAGCTGACGACGCTTGCGGCCGACTGGTCCCGCGTTGCCAAAGTTTGCCCCTCCGCAAGGTTGGTAAGCACCTTCTCCCCTGAATGCTGAAGGAGGAGACGGCCTGCCGGCCCATGCGGGAGGAAGAACCCCGGCTCAGCTCGCCCTCCGCCTCAGCAAGGTTATCACCCTGCTAAACTCTTCACAAGACTTTTGGTTAGTAGAACCAAATATTATGTCATCGACATAAATTTGGCACACAAATAAGTCACCATCACAAGTCTTAGTGAATAAAGTTGGATCGGCTTTCCCAACCTTGAAAGCATTAGCAATTAAAAAGTCTCTAAGGCATTCATACCATGCTCTTGGGGCTTGCTTAAGTCCATAGAGCGCCTTAGAGAGCTTACATACGTGGTCGGGGTACCGTTCATCCTCAAAGCCAGGGGGTTGCTCCACGTACACCTCCTCCTTGATTGGCCCGTTGAGGAAAGCGCTCTTTACATCCATTTGGAACAACCTGAAAGAATGGTGAGCGGCATATGCTAGCAAAATACGAATGGACTCTAGCCTAGCCACAGGAGCAAAAGTCTCCTCAAAGTCCAAACCTGCGACTTGGGCATAACCTTTTGCCACAAGTCGAGCCTTGTTCATCGTCACCACCTCGTGCTCGTCCTGTTTGTTGCGGAACACCCACTTGGTTCCCACAACGTTTTGCTTGGGACGCGGCACCCGTGTCCAAACTTCATTTCTCTTGAAATTATTGAGCTCCTCCTGCATGGACAACACCCAGTCCGGATCTAGCAAGGCCTCTTCTACCCTGAAAGGCTCAATAGAAGAGACAAAGGAGTAATGCTCACAAAAATTAACTAATCTAGAACGAGTAGTTACTCCCTTGCTAATGTCACCCAAAATTTGGTCGACGGGATGATTCCTTTGAGTCGTCGCTCGAACTTGGGTTGGAGGTGCCGGTTGTGCTTCTTGCTCCATCACATGATCATCTTGTGCTCCCCCTTGATCACACGCCTCCTTTTGATGAACCTGTTCATCATCTTGAGTTAGGGGATGCACCATTGTTGAGGAAGAGGGTTGATCTTGCTCCTTTTGTTCCTGTGGTCGCACGTCTCCAATCGCCATGGTACGAATCGCGTCCGTTGGAACATCTTCTTCATCTACATCATCAAGATCAACAACTTGCTCTCTTGGAGAGCCATTAGTCTCATCAAATACAACGTCGCTAGAGACTTCAACCAAACCCGATGATTTGTTGAAGACCCTATACGCCTTTGTATTTGAGTCATAACCTAACAAAAACCCTTCTACAGCTTTGGGAGCAAACTTAGAATTTCTACCCTTCTTTACTAGAATATAGCATTTGCTCCCAAATACACGAAAGTAAGACACATTGGGTTTGTTACCAGTTAGAAGCTCATATGAAGTCTTCTTGAGGAGGCGGTGAAGGTAGACCCGGTTGATGGCGTGGCAAGCCGTGTTCACGGCTTCCGACCAAAACCGCTCGGGGTCTTGAACTCTCCAAGCATCGTCCTTGCCATGTCTATGAGCGTCCTGTTCTTCCTCTCTACCACACCATTTTGCTGTGGTGTGTAGGGAGCGGAGAACTCGTGCTTGATCCCTTCCTCCTCAAGGTACTCCTCCACTTGAAGGTTCTTGAATTCGGACCCGTTGTCGCTCCTTATCTTCTTCACCTTGAGCTCAAACTCATTTTGAGCTCTCCTTAGGAAGCGCTTGAGGGTCCCTTGGGTTTCAGATTTATCCTGCAAAAAGAATACCCAAGTGAAGCGAGGAAAATCATCAACTATAACAAGACCATACTTACTTCCTCCTATGCTTAGATAGGCGACGGGTCCGAAGAGGTCCATATGAAGTAACTCCAGGGGTCTTGATGTTGTCATCACATTTTGGCATGATGAGAGCTTCCCACCTGTTTACCTGCTTGACAAGCTGCACAAGGTCTATCTTTTTCGAAAGTAACATTAGTTAGACCTATCACGTGTTCTCCCTTTAGAAGCTTGTGAAGGTTCTTCATCCCCACATGTGCTAGATGGCGATGCCACAGCCAGCCCATACAAGTCTTAGCAATTAAGCATGCATCTAGACCGGCCTCCTCTTTTGCAAAATCAACTAAATAAAGTTTGTCGTCTAGTACACCCTTAAAAGCTAGTGAACCATCACACCTTCTAAAGACAGACACATCTACATTTGTGAATAAGCAATTATATCCCATATTGCAAAGCTGACTCACAGACAACAAGTTATATCCAAGTGACTCAACTAAAAACACATTAGAAATAGAGTGCTCGGATGAAATAGCAATCTTTCCTAACCCTTTCACCTTGTCTTGGTTCCCATCACCGAATATGATTGAATCTTGGGAATCCTTGTTCTTGACGTAGGAGGTGAACATCTTCTTCTCCCCCGTCATGTGGTTTGTGCATCCGCTGTCGATAATCCAGCTTGTACCCCCGGATGCATAAACCTGCAAGGCAAATTTAGGCTTGGGTCTTAGGTACCCAACTCTTGTTGGGTCCTACAAGGTTAGTCACAATGGTCTTAGGGACCCAAATGCAAGTTTTATCTCCCTTGCATCTTGCCCCTAACTTCCTAGCAATTACCTTCTTATCCTTTCTACAAATAGCAAAGGAAGCATTGCAAGTATGAAAAATTGTAGAAGGTTCATTGTTTACTTTTCTAGGCACATGAACAACATTTCTTCTAGGCATAGCATTTTTCCTAGCAACATTTCTATCATGCATAATAGAAGAACTAGAAGCAACCATGGCATGATAATCAAAAGCATCATAACTTCTAAACGCATTCCTAGAATGTCTCCTATCATGATACATGAAAGCATGGTTCTTATGAGCACTACTAGCCATAGGAGCCTTCCCTTTCTCCTTGGTGGAGATGGAAGCCTTATGGCTTGTTAAGTTCTTGACTTCCCTCTTGAAGCCAAGACCATCCTTAATTGAGGGGTGTCTACCAATTGTGTAGGCATCCCTTGCGAATTTTAGCTTGTCAAATTCACTCTTGCTAGTCTTAAGTTGGGCATTAAGACTAGCCACTTCATCATTCAATTTGGAAATTGAAACTAGGTGTTCACTACAAGCATCAACATTAAAATCTTTACACCTATTGCAAATTACAACATTTTCTACACAAGATGTTGATTTACTAGCTATTTCTAACTTAGCATTTAAATCATCATTAACACTTTTTAAACTAGAAATTGAGTCATGGCATGCAGACAATTCACAAGAAAGCATTTCATTCCTTTTAATTTCTAAAGCAAGAGAATTTTGCGCCTCTACAAATTTATCATGTTCTTCATACAAAAGATCCTCTTGTTTTTCTAAAAATCTATTCTTATCATTCAAAGCATCAATCAATTCATTGATCTTATCAATTTTATTTCTATCTAAACCTTTAAATAAACTAGAATAGTCTATTTCATCATCATCACTAGACTCATCATCACTTGAAGAAGCATAAGTAGTATCTCGAGTACATACCTTCTTCTCCTTCGCCATGAGGCATGTGTGACGCTCGTTGGGGGAAGAGGGCCGATTTGTTGAAGGCGCTGGTGGCGAGTCCTTCATTGTCGGAGTCGGATGACGAACAATCCGAGTCCCACTCCTTGCCAAGGTGTGCCTCGCCCTTAGCCTTCTTGTAAGTTTTCTTCTTTTCCCTCTTGTTCTCTTGTTCCTGGTCACTATCATTTTCGGGACAATTAGCGATAAAATGACCAATCTTACCACATTTGAAACATGAGCGCTTCCCCTTTGTCTTGTTCTTCTTGGGATGCTTCTTGCGGCCCTTTAGCGCCGTCTTGAAGCGCTTGATGATGAGGGCCATTTCTTCATCATTAAGCCCGGCCGCCTCAACTTGCGCAACCTTGCTAGGTAGCGCCTCCTTGCTCCTCGTTGCTTTGAGAGCAATGGTTTGAGGCTCTTGGATTGGGCCATTCAACGCATCATCAACGTATCTAGCCTCCTTGATCATCATCCGCCCGCTTACGAACTTTCCAAGTACCTCCTCGGGCGTCATCTTGGTGTACCTAGGATTCTCACGAATATTGTTCACAAGATGTGGATCAAGGATAGTAAACGACCTTAGCATAAGGCGGACGATGTCATGGTCCATCCATCGCGTGCTTCCATAGCTCCTTATTTTGTTGACGAGGGCCTTGAGCCGATTGTACGTTTGGGTTGGCTCCTCGCCCCTGATCATTGCAAATCTCCCAAGTTCGCCCTCCACCAACTCCATCTTGGTGAGCATGGTGACGTCGTTCCCCTCATGTGAGATCTTGAGGGTGTCCCAAATCTGCTTGGCGTTATCCAAGCCGCTCACCTTATGGTATTCGTCCCTGCACAATGAGGCTAGAAGAACAGTAGTAGCTTATGCATTTTTATGAATTTGCTCATTTATAAACATGGGACTATCAATACTATCAAATTTCATTCCACTCTCGACTATCTCCCATATGCTTGGATGGAGAGAGAACAAGTGACTACGCATTTTGTGGCTCCAAAATCCGTAGTCCTCTCCATCAAAGTGAGGAGGTTTACCAAGTGGAATGGAGAGTAAATGAGCATTGGTACTTTGCAGAATACGAGAGTAATCAAAAGAAAAGTTCGAATTGACCGTTTTCTTTTTCTCGTAGTCGTTGTCATCGTTGTCCTTTTGGGAAGAAGAGGACTCGTTGCTGTCGTCATAGTAGACGATCTCCTTGATGCGCCTTGTCTTCTTCTTCTTCCCATCTTTTTGTTTGTAGCCCGAGCCCGAGTCGGTAAGCTTGTCATCTTTCGGCTCGTTGACAAAAGACTCCTTCTCCTTATCATTGATCACCATCCCCTTGCCCTTAGGATCCATCTCTTCGGGCGATTAGTCCCTTTCTTGAAGAGAACGGCTCCGATACCAATTGAGAGCACCTAGAGGGGGGTGAATAGGTGATCCTGTAACACTTGAAACTTAATGCCAAAAAACTTGATTAGATGTTAGCACAATAAAGCCAAGTGGCTAAAGAGGAGTCTTAGCAAAACACAATAACCACAAAGGGATCAACACAGAGATGGCACAGTGGTTTATCTCGTGGTTCGGCCAAGTCCAACGCTTGCCTACTCCACGTTGTGGCGTCCCAACGGGCGAGGGTTGCAATCAACCCCTCTCAAGCGGTCCAAAGACCCACTTGAATACCACGGTGTTTTGCTTTGTTTACTTTATCCCGCTCGCGAGGAATCTCCACAACTTGGAGCCTCTCGCCCTTACACTTTGATGTTCACAAAGAAGCACGGAGTAAGGGAGGGATGAGCAACGCACACAAGACACAAAAATCACAACAAATACGCACACACAAGACCCAGACTTGAGCTCAAAATAATATCACGAGGTTCTCACTAGAACGGAGCTCAAATCACTAAGAATGTCGAACAAGTGCGCAAGAATGAAGTGTGAGTGATCAACAATGCTCAAAGGATGCTTGGTGTTATCCTCCATGCGCCTAGGGGTCCCTTTTATAGCCCTAAGGCAGCTAGGAGCCGTTGAGAGCATTCCAGGAAGGCAATTCTTGCCTTCTGTCGCCTGGCGCACCGGACACTGTCCGGTGCGGATCTCTTTCCTTATTTGGCGAAGCCGACCGTTGAAGATTCAGAGTCGTTGGCGCACCGGACACTGTCCGGTGCACACTGGACAGTCCGGTGCCCCCTTCTAGCCGTTGGCTCGGCCACGTGTCCCGCGCGGATCGCGCGGCCGACCGTTGGCCCGGCCGACTGTTGGCTCACCGGACAGTCCGGTGCACCACCGAACATTCCGGTGATTTATAGCCGTACGCCGTTAATCACTTCCCGAGAGCGACGACTTCGCCTGTGAATGGCTCACCGGACAGTCCGGTGCACCACCAGACAGTCCGGTGATTTATAGTCGTACACCGCCGTCGAAGTCCCGAGAGCAGCAAGTTAGCCAGAGCCAGTCTGGCGCACCGGACACTGCCCGGTGCGCCACCGAACACTGTCCGGTGCACCACCGGACAGTCCGATGCACCCAGACTGAGCAGACTTTGGCTGAACGAGCCAAGTCATCTCCAAATTGATTTCTCCTGTTTCCAGCACTTAGACACAATACATTAGTTCTCAAAACAATGTACTAAGTCTAGAAACATACCTTTAGACTTGATTTACACTTTGTCCATCAATTGGCATAGATTTTCACTTAAGCACTTGTGTTGGCACTCAATCACCAAAATACTTAGAAATGGCCCAAGGACACATTTCCCTTTCACTCGAGCCCTCCTACTGATCAGGGGTTCGAAGGCTGGCCCCTCGGAAGGGTTTCGATAGCCGCCCCTGAGCACTCGGACTTCAAGCCCATTACTGATCAGGGGTTCGAAGGCTAGCCCCTCGGAAGGGTTCGACAGCCGCCTCAGAGCGCTCGGGCTCCGTGCCCATTACTGATCAGGGGTTCGTAGGCTGGCCCCTCGGAAGGGTTCGACAGTCGCCCTAGAGCACGCAGAGTGAGGGATGACTCTGAGTACGTCTGATACATGGCCGAGGCTCGGGCTACGCTCCCGAGGTACCCTAGGACATTTCCGAGACCGGCGGGAACGATTTTTAATGGAATCCCACTGGAGGGAGGCATCGAGCCCTCGGACCCTGTCGAAGGGGTCTGGGTCCGGCGAATCACCCGCAGGTATTTTTGGAGCGCGCCTCTGGGCCACCAGCCGACCCCTAATGAACGGGGCACGAGCGTCCACTCAGATCACCCGTTAGCAGCTCACTGGAAACACCATGTTCGGCGCCTTCCGAGTGCAACATGGCGCTTCCCCCCTCCTTGCAGAAAGGCGCCGCATGGGCGTATGATAAAAGTCGGGAAAGTCCTTGATCGTCCTCTCGCTCCGTGCAGAGGCTCGGGGGCTGCTCTCGTACCCGGCTACGGCTAAAACTGTTGACAGCGTCAACAAACCAGCTTGATAACTCGGAACCCGACCACATACCTGGGCTACAGCCAGGCCGCATGAGGGAACGATCAGACTGGCCAAAGCACCACGAAAAGCATTCAGACCTCAGAGGAGTCAAACCACTCCTCCGAGGCCTCGGGGGCTACACCCGGTGGGTGCGCTCGCGCGCACCCACCAGAACAAGGCAAAAACCGAGAAAGGCCGGTCCCCTCACCGAAAATGCGGCAAAAGCCTCCAAGCGAGTACCAACACTCCCTTCGAGGCTCAGGGGCTACTGTCGGGTACCATAATTAGGGGTACCCCCAATGCTCCTAATCATGGCTGGTAAACACCCTCAGACCAACTGACGGGTGCGGTTCAAGTCAAGGCTTCGTCTACCCAAGGGACGCGATCTCACCCGAGCCCAGCCTCAGGCTGGAGCAGTAGTCCCAAGACGAGTTCACGCCTCGCCCGAGGGCCTCCTCAGGCAGCGGGTGCCCCCTCGGCTCTCCCGAAGCCCGGCTCGGGCAGGCTTCGTTGTGAAGCAACCTTGGCCAGACCGCCTCACCAACCGACCGCTTCGCAGGCGCATTCAATACAGGGGATGCCTGACGCCGTATCCTGACACACGCGCCTCAGTCGGCCAGGCCAAAGTGACAGCAGTCACTTCGCCCCTCTTCTTTACTGTCTGAGGTGACAGGAAAACAGCGTCGCTCGCTCCGCTCCGACTGCCGTGTCAACCACCCAGGCGACGGCTGACAACAAGTCACGATCAACCACCGAGTTCGGCCTCGGGCGCAACAGGAAGCTCTGCCTCGCCCGACCTCAGGCTCCGGCCTCAAGGGGAGGTCTCTGCCTCGCCCGACCTCAGGCTCCGGCCTCAGGAGGAGGTCTCTGCCTCGCCCGACCCCCGGACTCGGCCTCGACCCTAGTCTCGGGAGGAATCGCGTCCTCGCCCGACACCGGCCTCGGCCTCAAGAGAAGTCTCCGCCTCGCCCGACCTTGGGCTCGGACCGACCGCGCCAACAGGGGATACATCATTACCCTATTCCTAGCCTGCTCAGGCTACAAGGAACAAGACCGGCGTCCCATCTGGCTTACCCCGGCGACGGGTAATGATGGTGCCCCGCGTGCACCATGACGTCGGTGGCTCTCAGCCCCTTACGGCAGCAAGGAGACATCAGCAGGATCCTTGCCGCACTGCTAGCTGTGCTCCTATAGGACTCAGGCGCTCCTCCGACGGCCACGCCATCACATGTACAGGGCCCAAGCTCTCCCCCGACAGCCACGTTGGCATGTACACAGGGCTTAGGCACTCCTCTACCGGACACGTTAGCGCATAGCTACGCCCCCCGTTGTACGTCTGGACCCTCTCCTTACGTCTATAAAAGGGAGGTCCAGGGCCACCCTGAAGGGGGTTCGCGCGGGGAAGGAGTGGACGAACGGGCTCCCGCTCTCTATCTCACTCTCCCTCACGCGACGCACTTGTAACCCCTACTACGAGCGGCACCTCTGTAGGATAATACAAGGCTTGTCCCACCTCTTGTGTTCCATCCCGCGCCAACCCATCTGGGCAGGGGCACGCAGCGATTTCACTCGTCGGTCCAGGGACCCCCCGGGTCCAAAACGCCGATAGCCGGTCTGATCGTTCCCTCATGCGGCCTGGCCGTAGCCCGGGTGCTTGGTCAGGTTCCGAGTTATCACGCTGGTTGGTTGACGCTGTCAACAGTTTGGCCATAGCCGGGTGCGAGAGCAGCCCCCGAGCCTCTGCACGGAGCGAGAGGACGATCAAGGTCTTTCCCGACTTTTATCATACGCCCCTGCGTCGCCTTTCCGCAAGGAGGAGGGGGGAAAAGCGCCATGTTGCCCTCGGAGGGCACCGAACATGGTGTTTCTGTGAGCTGCTAACGGGTGATCCGAGTGGACGCCTGTGCCCCGTTCGTTAGGGTCGGCTGGTGGCCTAGAGGCGCACTCCAAAAGTACCTGCGGGTGATTCGCCGGACCCGGACCCCTTCGATAGGGTCCAAGGGCTCGATGCCTCCCTCTGGTGGGATTCCGTTACAAATCGTTCCCGCCGGTCTCGGAAATGTCCTAGTGTATCTCGGGAGCGTAGCCCGAGCCTCGGCCATGTATCGGACGTACCCAGAGTCATCCCTCACTCTGCGTGCTCTAGGGCGACTGTCGAACCCTTCCGAGGGGCCAGCCTTCGAACCCCTGATCAGTAATGGGCGCGGAGCCCGAGCGCTCTGGGGCGACTGTCGAACCCTTCCGAGGGGCCAGCCTTCGAACCCCTGATCAGTAATGGGCTTGAAGCCCGAGTGCTCTGGGGCGGCTGTCGAAACCCTTCCGAGGGGCCAGCCTTCGAACCCCTGATCAGTAGGAGGGCTCGGGGCCCGCTTCCTTCGCCGAGAAGGATCCTTTCCACAACATCCCCTTTCCCGGTCCCTATAGCAAGAGAGAGAGGAGGAGGAGGGGAAGAGTACGAATTTAAATAAGGTGGCGCACCTTTTTCGACGTGGTCGTCATGGTGGAGGCGAAACGACGCCCGCCTCGCCTGCCAGAGGTGTCGCTTGCTCCGCCGAGGAGTCAATGCGACGGGATGGGCGATCCGCGTGGCGCCCGTTGCACATACGAGCCGTTCAAGGAACGGGACATGGGTGCGTCGTCTTCACGCCGTGGGAGAGATCTCCCGTCGCTTCAGGAGGGGACGCGAGCCTGTGGGCGATTTGACCGCTGCTTCCGTTCGTCTGCTGCCATTACTGTCGGCCCACTTTTGGGGCCATGCCAACCGCCGCGCCTATCCCTGCAGCTGACTGACCCGTGATCGTTGCCCTAAATTGGCACTGTTGGGTCATGCACGGGGCTGCCTCGAGTCGCGGCACCGGTTCCGCAGTCGAAGAGGCACAACATTCAGTGCAAGTGGCGGTGCAGTTTCTTACACGTCGTAACCGACGCGCCAGTTACATGACATGTGGGCCCACTTCCTTTGCGCTAGTCCACCGGATGTGGTCGAAGCCGAAAGGGTGCACAGTCACGGTGCGGTTGGATGCCTGTCGTGTGGCAGTCCACCCTTTCGGCCACCGGTTTCTGCGAAGATGGGAGAGCACCTATAACCGCGGGGCGGTTGCATGCCTCGCGTGCGGTGGTTCGCCTTCTTCGTGCTTCGGATCAGCTTGTATGACGTGTGGGACCCAGCCCCCGTGTCGTAGGGGGAGAACCCTAGAGTATGTCAGTGGAGACTTTGCTCGTGACGCTAAGGGGTGCAAGTGAGGAGGTCTGCCTATAAAAGGGGATCGATCCCCCGGGCAGTGGCCATGCCTTCGTTCTCCCCTCATGCATTGCGTCCTTCCACCCTTCGAGCCCCCGGATGGGGTGCACCAGCGTCGCCTTGCTCTTGCTGTCGTTGGAGGAGCGCGGCCTCGTGGAGATCGGCGCCCTTCAGCCATCGCTCGGCTTCAAGGATTTTCGTCGTGCAGCCCGGCTGCATTCCCTCACCAATGGTCAGTTTGGTGGGGAGAAGCAAGCCGGGCTGCAGCCTCGGCCCCGCCCTCAGCTTCAAGGATCTTCGTCATCCTTGCTGTGGCAGAGGGCGAGCTGAGCCGGGGCCTGCCTCTGCATAGGCAGCGGCCCGCTCCTTCCCTCAATGATCTGGGGAGAAGGGCGTTCGCCGCTTGTGGCGCTTGGCAGCTGCCGCGCGCTTGGCTCCCTGGCACGAGCGGCTCTGGTGCTGCTTCCGGTGTCGCCCCTCACCGCCGGTCCTCGTTGCGCCGCTGGCTGTTGGGGGGTCGCCCAACACGTCGTACGCCTCGAGGGCGGCATTCGTGTTCTAGGACGGACCCGTTCTCGTTCTTGTGGCAAGGACGGGAACGAGGACCTACCGGTGCGCTTTTGGAGCGGACGCCGTACGCCGGTGCGGTGTTGGTGAGCAGGTGGCCGTCGGCGCTGAGGTGGTGGCAGCCGGAGGAGGTTGTCTCTGCCGACGAGACCGCCAGCGCCGCCTGCACCCCGGACCTCTGTCTCTTTGGCTTTAATGGCTGGTTCTCGTCCTTCGTGGGCGAGGGCTTTTCCGCTGCAGCGTTTGCCCTGAAGCCGTTGCTGCAGCTGTCTAGCCGCCCGAGACAGAGGTCGTTGTCGCTGCTGCTGGAGAGGTTGCCGACGAGCCACCCGGAGTTTGTTATCCCGCAGGCCCTTCGGTGTGGAGGTTGTTCATACCCGCGGGAGTGTAACCGGAGTCCCGTTTGTAAGAGGATATACTGGGTTTTTGCTGGAGCAAAATGTAACCGCTTCAAGGACTTAGACATTTGTCGTGGGTCAGGAGAACCGCCGAGGGTTCTGCCGATGTCTAAGCCTGTGTAGCATAGTTACCCCCAAGTATATGTGTTTGTTCTTTGTGGCTGTCGAGGCCTGAACATTTGGGTATTCGAGTATAAAGCTGCATTTCTTCCTTATTTCGAGCACCGGGACTTGCCTGTTGGCTAGCCGAACCACTTAACCGAGCGTGAGTTGCCTTTCGCGGAAGGTGACGAGTGAGGTATCCGTATCCCGGAGGCGTAGGAGTCCCTCGGCTCGATCGGCCTTGCCACTCTAGGCCTCTCTTGTTCAGTTTTTAGGACCCTCGGCTGCTCTGCGATAAGCCGGAGCCGGAGGCAGCGGTGTTGGCGCGGACAGAGGCAGAGTCGGCTCAAAAATAGACTTCGTCGGCCTGGGAGCTGGCGGCTTCCCAGGCCGAGGAAGATGTGGCAGCAGCAGCTGGAGCTTGGCCAAGACATCCGCTGGCGCGGTGCTGGCGTCCTCCCTTGGGTGGAGGTACTTTCGCCCGGGTCGCCGTCCGAGGCCGGGCTAGGTTCCGCCGAGGGTGGAAACAACGCCGAGGGTGCTGCTGCTCCCTCTGCCGATGCCTGAACCTGCAGGAACAGTTTGTCTGTAGCATGCGCATGTTTTTCACGGCCACCGAGGCCTAAACACTTTATCGTCGCGTTAAAAAGCTGCGTTTTCTTTCCTCTCGTTTCGAGCATCACGACTTGTCTGTCAGTAGCAGAATCGTTTATCTAAGCGAGAGTTACTTTTCGCGGAAGGTGATGAGTGAGGTATCCGTATCCCGGAGGCGTAGGAGTTCCTCGGCTCGGTCGGCCTTGCCGCTTACGTGCACTCTCATTTGGTCGTAGGATTCCGTTTTTGATACAGTCGAGAAGGCACGAAAGTCGTTTTCTACCCGAGTGTTTGGACTTGTTCGGCAGCAGGATCGCTTATCCGAGCGTGAGTTACTTCTCGTGGAAGGTGATGAGTGAGGTATCCGTATCCTGGAGGCGTAGGAGTTCCTCGGCTCGGTCGGCCTTGCCGCTTACGTGTACTCTCATCGTTCTCAGGATCCCGCTATCGATACGGAAGTCGAAAGCACGAAGGTCGTTTTGGTAGAAAATTTTTCCCGAGGAAAATTTTGACGCAGAGGGGGTTCCCCCCTTCTAGCCCCCGAGGGAGGGTCGGGCTTTGCTGAGGCAAGGCCGACCCTTCCTTGACGGTTAGACTTCATGTATGTAAAGAAAACGAGGTACATGAACGACTTAAAACATCTTAAGGGTAGAAGCGACGTAGCTGTTGGATGTTCCAAGCGTTGTTGTAGACCTCGCCTTGGTCGTTGGCTAGCTTGTATGTTCCGGGCTTCAAAATATTAGCGATGATGAAGGGCCCTTCCTAGGGAGGAGTGAGCTTGTGGCGCCCTCGGGCGTCCTATCGCAGACGAAGCACCAAGTCTCCCAGTTGGAAGCCTCGGGGCCGAACGCTTCGGGCATGGTAGCGTCGCAGAGACTGCTGGTACCGTGCCGAATGTAGTATGGCAACGTCTCGAGCCTCTTCGAGCTGGTCCAGTGAGTCCTCTCGGCTGGTCTGGTTGCTTCGGTCGTCGTACGCCCTGGTCCTCGGGGAGCCGTATTCTAAGTCCGTGGGGAGGACGGCCTCGGCCCCATAGACTAGAAAAAACGGCGAGAAACCCGTGGCACGGCTCGGCGTCGTCCTCAGATGCCAGACTACCGAGGGTAGCTCTTTCATCCATCGCTTGCCGAACTTGTTGAGGTCATTGTAGATCCTCGGTTTGAGTCCCTGCAAAATCATACCGTTGGCACGCTCCACCTGCCCATTCGTCATGGGGTGAGCTACGACGGCTCAGTCCACACAGATGTGGTGGTCGTCGTAGAAGTCTAGGAACTTTTTTCCGGTGAACTGCGTGCCATTGTCGGTGATGATGGAGTTTGGGACCCCGAATCGATGGATGATGTCAGTGAAGAATGCCACCGCCTGCTCGGACCTGATGCTGGTCAAGGGTCGGACCCCGATCCACTTGGAGAATTTGTCGATGGCGACCAGCAGGTGCGAGAAGCCCCCGGGTGCCTTCTACAAGGGACCGACGAGGTCTAGACCCCACACAGCAAACGGCCAGGTGATGGGTATTGTCTACAGGGCCTGAGCGGGCAGGTGCGTTTGCCTCGCGTAGAATTGACACCCCCGGCAGGAGCGTACAATCCTAGTGGCGTCGGCCACCGCGGTTGGCCAGTAGAAACCTTATCGGAAGGCATTCCCCACGAGGGCTCGAGGTGCTGCATGGTGGCCGCAAGCCCGCGAGTGTATTTCTTGCAACAGATCTTATCCTTGGGCGATGGATATGCATCGTTGGAGGATGCCCGAGGGGCTGCGGTGATAGAGCTCCTTTTCATCACCCAGCAAGACGAACTACTTAGCGCGCCGAGCCAGTCGCCAAGCTTTGGCCTTGTCGAGGGGAAGCTCTCCACGGAGGAGATATTCTAGGTACGGGGTCTTCCAGTTCGGATCTAGCGCGACCCCATTCTGTTCCCCCTCGATGGGAAAGGCCTCCTCCTCGATGGCCGAGGGTACCTCAGGCTCGGCCGAGGCCTCATCGGGCTCGGCCGAGGGTACCTCGGGCTGGGCCGAGGCTTCCTCAAGCTCGGGCGTGTCGTCGATCTTGACGGATGGTTGATGTAGGTCTCTGGAGAAGACGTCCGGGGGAACCGTCGTTCGCCACGAGGCTATCTTTGCCAGCTCATCCGCAGTCTCGTTGTACCATCGAGGGATGTGGTTGAGCTCCAGCCCGTAGAACTTGTCTTCCAGGCGCCGGACTTCGTCGCAGTAGGTTTCCATCCTCCGGTCGCGACAGTGGCAGTTCTTCATGACTTGGTCGATGACAAGCTGCGAGTCGCCACGAGCATCGAGGCGCCGGACCCCTAGCTCGATGGCGATGCGCAGCCCGTTAACCAGAGCCTCGTACTCGGCCACGTTGTTTGATGCCAGAAAATGGAGGTGTATGAAGTAGCGAAGATGCTTTCCAAGGGGTGAAACGAAGAGCAAGCCAGCGTCTGCTCCTATTTTCATGAGTGACCCATCGAAGTACATGGTCCAAAGCTCGGGTTGGATTGGAGTTGTTGGTAACTGGGTGTCAGTCCACTCAGCCAGGAAGTCTGCCAAGACCTAGGATTTTATGGCCTTCCAAGGGGTGAATGATAGCGTTTCGCCCATGAGCTCCACTGCCCACTTTGCTATCCTACCCGAGGCCTCACGGCACTGGATGATCTCCCCCAGGGGGAAGGATGACACCATAGTCACCGGCTGAGACTCGAAGTAGTGTCGCAACTTTCGTCGTGTCAGAATCACTGCGTAGAGCAGCTTCTAGATCTGTGGGTAGCGGATCTTGGTCTCGGATAGCACTTCGCTGATGAAGTAGACTGGCCTCTGGACGAGCAGTGCATGCCCTTCTTCCCGTCTCTCAACTACGATCGCGGCGCTGACCACCTGAGTGGTCGTGGCTACGTATATCTAGAGAGCTTCTCCTGCAGCGGGGGGCACCAGGATGGGTGCATTTGTAAGGAGCACCTTAAGGTTTCCGAGGGCTTCCTCGGCCACGGGGGTCCAAGTGAAGCGCTCGGTCTTCCTTAAGAGGCGGTATAGAGGCAAGCCTTTCTCGCCAAGGCGTGAGATGAAGCGGCTCAGAGCCGCAAGGCATCCCATGACCCTCTGTACTCCTTTCAAATCTTTGATCGGTCCCATGTTGGTGATGGCCGCGATTTTCTCCGGATTGGCCTTGATGCCCCGCTCGAAGATGATGAATCCCAGGAGCATGCCTCGGGGGACTCCGAAGACACACTTCTCAGGATTTAGTTTCACGCCCTTCGCTCTCAGACACTTGAATGTCGTTTCAAGGTCAGAGAGGAGGTCGGAGGCTTTCTTGGTATTGACAACGATGTCATCGACGTAAGCCTCGACCGTTCTACCGATGTGTTCTCCGAACACGTGGTTCATGCACCTCTGGTAGGTGGCGCCTGCATTCCTCAAACCAAATGGCATTGTAGTGTAACAGTACATGCCAAAAGGTGTGATGAAAGAAGTCGCGAGCTGGTCGGACTCTTTCATCTTGATTTGGTGATAGCCTGAGTAGGCATCAAGGAATGACAGGGTTCCGCACCCAGCAGTGGAGTCCACAATTTGATCGATGCGAGGTAGAGGGTAGGGAACCTTCGGACATGCTTTGTTTAAACTGGTGTAGTCTACGCACATCCTCCATTTCCCATCCTTCTTCCTTACAAGAACAGGGTTAGCTAACCATTCAGGATGGGATACCTCTTTGATGAACCCTGCCGCGAGTAGCTTGTGGATCTCCTCGCCTATGGCCCTGCGCTTTTCTTCGTCAAAATGGCGCAGGGTTTGCTTCACGGGTTGGGCTCCAGCTCTGATGTCCAGTGAGTGCTCGGCGACATCCCTCGGTATGTCGGGCATGTCCGAGGGACTCCACGCAAAGACTTCGGCGTTTGCGCGGAGAAAGTCGACGAGCACTGCTTCCTATTTGGGGTCGAGCTCGGAGCCGATCCGGACTTTCTTGCTGGCGTCGTTGCTGGGGTCGAGAGAGACGGACTTGACCGCCTCACCGGGTTCGAAGTTGCCGGCGTGCCGCTTCACATCGGGCGCCTCCATGGAGAGGCGTTCCAGGTCGGCGATGAGGGCCTCGGACTCGGCGAGGGCCTCAGCGTACTCCACGCACTCCATGTCGCATTCGTACGCGTGGCGGTACGTGGATCCGACAGTGTAGATCCCGTTCGGGCCCGGCATCTTGAGCTTGAGGTAGGTGTAGTTGGGGACGGCCATGAACTTGGCATAGCACGGCCTTCCCAACACCGCATGAGAGCTTCCTTTCGGAAGTTGGAGGGAGCCTCGAAGCAGACGGGTAAGTCAATCCGTCCGAGGGGTAGGATTCGCTTTCCGAGCGCGATCCCATGGAAGGGTGCCGCACCGGCCCGGACCTCGGACCTATCAACCCCCAAGAGTTCCAGGGTCTCGGCGTAGATGATGTTAAGGCTGCTGCCTCTGTCCATGAGGACTTTGGAGAGCCTAACGTTGCAGATGATCGGATCGACGACGAGCGGGTACCTTCCTAGGCTTGGCACGAAGTCGGGGTGGTCGCCTCGGTCGAAGGTGATAGGCTTGTCGGACCAGTCTAGGTAGACTGGCGCTGCCACCTTCACCAAGCAGACCTCCCGGCGCTCCTGCTTGCTGTGCCGAGCCGAGGCGTTCGCCGCCTGCCCGCCGTAGATCATGAAGCAGTTGTGGACCTCCGAGAACTCTTCTTCCTTGCCGCCCTCCTTCTTGTTGTCGTCATGACCCTTGCCCTCTTCCGCCGGGGGCCCGGTCTTATGGAAGTAGCGCCGGAGCATGACACATTCTTCGAGGGTGTGCTTGACGGGACCCTGGTGATAGGGGCACGGCTCTTTGAGCATCTTGTCGAATGCGCCAGCCCCTCCAGGAGGTTTCCGAGGGTTCCTGTGCTCGGCCGCAGCGACGAGATTCGCGTCGGCGGCGTCGCGCTTCGCTTGCGACTCGTTCTTGGCCTTCTTCTTCGTGCTCCGCTGGGCGGACGCCTCGGGGGCGTCTTTCTTCGGCTCTCCCTGAGGCTGCTTGTCCTTTCAAAAGATGGCTTCGACCGCCTCCTGACCCGAGGCGAACTTGGTGGTGACGTCCATCAGTTCGCTCGCACTGGTGGGAGTCTTGCGCCCTAGTTTGCTCACCAGGTCTCGGCAAGTGGGGTCGACAAGGAAAGCCCCGATGACATCCAAGTTGGTAACGTTGGGCAGCTCGGTGCGCTGCTTCGAAAACCGCCAGATGTACTCTCGGAGGGACTCCCCTGGCTGCTGGCGGCAGCTTCGGAGATCCCACGAGTTCCCAGGGCGCACGTACGTGCCTTAGAAGTTTCCCGCGAAAGCCTTAACCAAATCGTCCCAGTCGGAGATCTGCGCAGGAGGCAGATGCTCCAGCTAGGCTCGGGCGGCGTCGGAGAGGAAAAGGGGTAGATTACGGATGATAAGGTTGTCATCATCCGCCCCTCCCAACTGGCATGCCAGTCGATAGTCCGCGAGCCACAGCTCCGGCCTCGTCTCCCCCGAGTACTTGGTGATGGTAGTCGGGGCTCGGAAACGGGCAGGGAACGACGCTCGTCGTATGGCCCGACTGAAGACTCGTGGACTGGGTGGTTCGGGCGAGGGGCTGCGATCCTCCTCGCTGTTGCAGTGTGCCCCACGCCTAGGATGGTAGCCTCGGCGCACCTTCTCGTCGAGGCGGGCTCGACGGTCGAGATGGTGGTGCTCGTTGCCAAGGCGAACCCGGGCGACAGGCGCCTCGTCCCGCGTGCGCTCGCGATGGATCGAGGCTTCCCGCATGCGTCGGGAGGACACTGCACGGTGCTCCGAGGGGTCGGCTCGCCTCCGGGAGGTGGAGCTCTCGGCTCGTCGAACCGCGGCGCCTTCCAGGAGATCCTTGAGTTTGCTTGGATACGTCGTCCCTCAGTGGTGGATGGCTCCGGCATGGCTCGAAGTAGCATCGTCGCTGCAGCTAGGTCCTGGCCGGACCCGCTGACGGCCGGGGCAGCGCTGCCCTGGCATTATCGACGATGCGGCACTGGACGTCTTGGGCCCGATGACAGGCTCCTCCGGCGAGTGTCCGTCCTGCCCACTCCTGTTCGATGTTTTGTCGGAGCTGCCCAAGCCGGCCTGCTTCCCCATCGACCTGGGCCTGCATCTCACGGATTTGCTCGAGCTGTATGTCCCAACCCCCCGTAGGGACTGGGACCACAGCTAGCTCCCGCGGGATGTCAACGCGAGATGCGGGCCCAGGGGGATCGTCAACCTCCGGCATACCGAGGTGGTTGCCTTCGTTGTGATCTCCCTGATCAACGTGGAAACATTCGCGACTTGGGCCGTAACCCTCGTTGTCAAGGCCGTGGCCATCATCAGAACAACCGGAGAGACAGTGGTCACATGCGAACATGAGGCCCCGCATGGCACTGGGGTCATTGAGGCCGAAGAAATCCCAACCGGAGTCGGGGCCGTCCTCTTCCTCGGAACCCGCCAGTCCAAAGGTTGAGACGGCTGTCAGTCGGTCCCAAGTCGACCACATATGGTACCCCGGAAGGTTTGGATACGCCTTTACGAAAGCGCTCACCGTAGCGGGGTCGCTAAGTGGATCGAAGCTGAATCGAAAGGGTACAGGATGGAAAACAGACGGTACCTCTTGATCGATGGATGGTGGTGAAGTCGCGTCGGGGGCAGAGCACACCGTCAAATCAGGTATGAGGGTAACACCCAGCAGATCCTTTGCGAGGGTCCTGGCGTCATCAGTCCGCTTGGGGCTGACATGTTGCAGGGAAGTGACACCCGCCGTCGTCTCAGGTGCGAGGACAATGCCTGACATGTCCCCTGGGGGAGTGCCGGCGTCGTCGACTCGCTCTAGTGCGACAGCCGACAAGGTGCCGCCTCCCGCGTGGCCATGGTTGCCCCGTCTCCGCCTCCTCCGGCAAGGAGGGTGGCGGGGACGACCGGAGCGCTCCTCTTCTTCCGCGGGGAGATGCTGTCGCTGAGCTCGCCGCCGTCGGTCAAGTCGAAGACCGTCGATGTCGTCGCGCCGTGAGGGGAGGAGTACCATGTCGTAGCTGCCGTCGAGGGACATGAACTCGAGACTCCCGAAGCGGAGCACCGTCCCGGGCTGAAGAGGTTGCTGAAGACTCCCCATCTAGAACTCAACGGGAAGGCGTTCGTCAACACGCAGCAGGCCCCTACCTGGCGCGCCAACTGTAGGCGTTTCGGACCCGGGGGGTCCCTGGACCGACGAGTGAAATTGTCGCTGCGTGCCCCTGCCCAGATGGGTTGGCGCGGGATGGAACACAAGAGGTGGGGCAAGCCTTGTATTATCCTGTACCAGGGGTGTCGCTCGTAGTAGGGGTTACAAGCACGTCGCGAGAGGGAGAGAGAGAGAGAGAGGGAGCCTGTTCGTTCGCTCCTTCCCCCGCGCGAACCCCCCTCCAGGATGGCCCTGGACCTCCCTTTTATAGACACAAGGAGAGGGTCCAGACGTACAATGGAAGGTGTAGCTATGCGCTAACGTGTCCAGCAGAGAAATGCCTAAGCCCTGTGTACATGCCAACGTGGCTGTCAGGGGAGAGCCTGAGCCCTGTACACGTGATAGCGTGGCCATCGGAGAAGCGCCTGAGCCCTGTAGGAGCACAGCTGGCAGTGCGGCAAGGATCCTGCTGACGTCTCCTTGCTGTCATAAGGGCTGAGAGCCACCGGCATCAAGGTTGCTGAAAGGGAAATGTGCCCTTGGGCCATTTCTAAGTATTTTGGTGATTGAGTGCCAACACATGTGTTTAAGTGTGAATTTGTGTACATGGATGAACAAGGTGCAAATCATGAAGTAAAGGTATGTTTCTAAGCCTTAGTACATTGGTTTTATGGACTAACATATTTGTCTAAGTGTTAGAAACAGAAAGAAGAAAAAGAGAAAAGGGGAGAGAATGACTTGGCTGTGTGCAGCCAAGTCCCAGCTCGGTCTGGAGCACCGGACTGTCCGGTGTGCACCGGACAGTGTCCGGTGCGCCAGACTGACTCGACCCGAACTGGCCGCTCTCGGGTTTTTGGCCGGCGGCGTACGGCTAAAATTCACCGGACTGTCCGGTGTGCACCGGACTGTCCGGTGAGCCAACGGTCGGCCGCGCAATCGGCGCGGGACACGTGGCCGAGCCAACGGTCGGAAGACGGCACCGGACTGTCCGGTGTGCACCGGACTGTCCGGTGCGCCAACGGCTCGCAGATCCACGGCAGTCTTCCAACGGTCGGAAGCGCCAGGAAAGGAAAGAAATCGGTCACCGGACATGTCCGGTGTGCACCGGACTGTCCGGTGCCCCCGACGACAGAAGGCCAGGATAGCCTTCCAGAATTGCTCTCAACGGCTCCTAGCTGCCTTGGAGCTATAAAAGGAGCCCCTAGGCGCATGGAGGAGCACACAAGCAACTCTTAAGCATTCTTGATCATCCACACAAGTTCTTTGCGCATTCGTTTGTGATTCTAAGTGATTCGAGCTCTGTTCTAGTGTGAACTCTGAGATAGTCATTCGAGCTCGAGTCTTGGCCGTGTGTGTGCGCTTTTGTTGTGGATTTGTGTGTGTTGCTTCCCTCCCTTACTCTGTGCTTTCTTTGTGATCATACTTGTAAGGGCAAGAGACTCCAATTTGTGGAGATTCCTTGCAAACGGGATAGTGAAAGGAACAACAAAACAACGTGGTATTCAAGTAGGTCTTTGGACCGCTTGAGAGGGGTTGATTGCAACCCTCGTCCGTTGGGACGCCACAACGTGGAAGTAGGCAAGCATTGGCTTGGCCGAACCACGGGATAAACCACCGTGTCACCTCTGTCTTGATCTCTTGTGGTGTTGTGTTTTGTTGAGACTTCACCTTAGCCACTTGGCAATAATCGTGCTAACACATAACAAGTTTTTGTGGCTTAAGTTTGAAGTTTTTACAGGATCACCTATTCACCCCCCCCTCTAGGTGCTCTCAATTGGTATCAGAGCCGTTCTATTCACAAAGGGACTAACCGCCCGAATAGATGGATCCTAAGGGGAAGGGTATAGTGATCAACGACAAAGAGAAGGAGACCTTCGTCAACGAGCCGAAGGACGACAAGCCTACCGACTCCGGCTCGGGTCAAAGACGAAAGGAAGGGAAGAAGAAGAAGACCAGGCGCATCAAGGAGATCATCTACTACGACAGCGACGAGTCTACTTCTTCCCAAAAGGATGAGGACCACAACGACTACGAGAGGAGAAAACCGGTTAATTCGAACTTTTCCTTTGATTACTCTCGTATTCCGCAAAGTTCACATTCTCATTTGCTCTCCATTCCACTTGGCAAGCCCCCACACTTTGATGGAGAGGACTACGGATTTTGGAGTCACAAAATGCGTAGTCACCTATTCTCTCTCCATCCTAGTATATGGGAGATTGTAGAGAGTGGAATGCACTTTGATAGTTCGGATAGTCCCATGTTCATTAATGAACAAATTCATAAAAATGCACAAGCTACTACTGTTCTTTTAGCTTCCTTGTGCAGGGATGAATACCATAAGGTGAGCGGCTTGGACAACGCCAAGCAAATCTGGGACACCCTCAAGATTTCTCATGAGGGGAACGACGTCACCTTACTCACCAAGATGGAGTTGGTGGAGGGCGAACTTGGACGGTTCGCAATGATAAGGGGCGAGGAGCCGACGCAAACATACAACCGGCTCAAGACCCTCATCAACAAGATAAGGAGCTACGGGAGCACGCGATGGACGGACCACGACGTCGTCCGCCTAATGCTCAGGTCCTTTACCGTACTTGATCCTCATCTCGTGAACAATATTCGTGAGAATCCCAGGTACACGATGATGACGCCCGAGGAAGTGCTGGGAAAATTCGTAAGCGGGCGGATGATGATCAAGGAGGCAAGATACGTCGACGAAGCGTTGAACGGTCCGATCAACGAGCCGCAACCCCTTGCTCTCAAGGCAACACGAAGCAAGGAGGCGCTACCTAGCAAGGTGGCACAGATTGAGGCGGCTGGCCTTAATGATGAAGAGATGGCTCTCATCATTAAAAGATTCAAGACGGTGCTTAAAGGTCACAAGGGACAACCAAGCAAGACCAAAGCCAAGGGGAAGCGCTCATGCTTCAAATGCGGTAAGCTTGGTCATTTCATTGCTAACTGTCCCGATAATGAAAGTGACCAGGAAAAGGGGAACAAAAGAGAGAAGAAGAAGCAATACAAGAAGGCAAAGGGCGAGGCGCATCTAGGAAAGGAGTGGGACTCGGATTGCTCCTCCTCCGACTCCGACAACGAAGGACTCGCCGCCACTGCCTTCAACAAATCGGCTCTCTTCCCCAACGAGCGTCTCACTTGTCTTATGGCAAGAGAGAAGAAGGTAAGTACTAAAGACTCCACTTATGCGTCTTCTAGTGATAGTGAGTCTAGTGATGATGACATAGATTATTCTTGCTTGTTCAAGGGCTTAGATAGATATAAGATAGATAAAATCAATGAGTTGATTGATGCTTTGAATGAAAAGGATAGGCTTTTAGAAAAGCAAGAGGATTTATTGTATGATGAACATGATAAGTTTGTAGAGGCACAGAAATCATATGCTTTAGAAGTGAAAAGAAATGAAATGCTTTCTAGTGAAATATCTTCCTGTCATGAAACCATTTCTACCTTAAGAAGTGTTAATATTGATTTAAGTGCCAAACTAGAAGTAGCTAGTAAATCAAATTCTTGTGTTGAACATGTTGAAATTTGTACTAGGTGTAAGGATTTTGATGTTAATGCTTGTAGTGAACACCTAGTTCTAATTTCCAAATTAAATGATGAAGTGGCTAGTCTTAATGCCCAACTTAAGACTAGCAAGAATGAAGTTGATAAAATCAAATTTGCAAGGGATGCCTACACGATTGGTAGACACCCCTCAATTAAGGATGGGCTTGGCTTCAAGAGGGAAGCCAAGAACTTAACAAGCCATAAGGCTCCCATCTTCGTCAAGGAGAAGGGGAAGGCCCCGATGGCTAGTAATGCTAAAAAGAATCATGCTTTTATGTATTATGATAGGAGACATGCTAGAAATGCTTATAATCATTTTGATTCATATGCTTATGATTCTCATGCAATGTTTGCTTCTAGTTCTTCTTATAATCATGGTAGAGATATGTGTAGGAGAAATGTTGTACATATGCCTAGGAGAGATATTGCTCATGTACCTAGGAAGAATGTTATTCATGCTCCTAGGAAAGTAGTGAATGAACCTTCTACCATTTATTATGCTTGTAATGCTCCCTTTGCTATTTGTAGAAAGGGAAAGAAGGTTGTTGCTAGGAAATTAGGGGCTAGATGCAAGGGAGATAAATCTTGCATTTGGGTCCCTAAAGATATTTGTGCTAACCTTGCAGGACCCAACATGAGTTGGGTACCTAAGACCCAAGCCTAAATTTGCCTTGCAGGTTTATGCATCCGGGGGTTCAAGCTGGATTATCGACAGCGGATGCACAAACCATATGACGGGGGAGAAGAAGATGTTCACCTCCTACGTCAAGAATAAGGATTCCCAAGATTCAATTATATTCGGTGATGGGAATCAAGGCAAGGTAAAAGGGTTAGGTAAAATTGCAATTTCTAATGAGCATTCTATCTCAAATGTATTCTTAGTGGAGAGTCTTGGATATAATTTGCTATCTGTTAGTCAATTATGTCAAATGGGATACAATTGCCTTTTTACAAATGTAGATGTGTCTGTCTTTAGAAGAGGTGATGGTTCACTAGCTTTTAAGGGTGTACTAGACGGCAAGCTTTATTTAGTTGATTTTGCAAAAGAAGAGGCCGGTCTAGATGCATGCTTAATGGCTAAGACTTGCATGGGCTGGCTGTGGCATCGCCGCTTAGCACATGTGGGGATGAAGAACCTCCATAAGCTTCTAAAGGGAGAACACGTGATAGGTCTAACAAATGTTTATTTCGAAAAAGATAGACCTTGTGCAGCTTGTCAGGCAGGTAAACAAGTGGGAGGAGCACATCACAGCAAGAACGTGATGACCACGTCGAGACCCCTGGAGCTGCTGCATATGGACCTCTTCGGACCCGTCGCCTATCTAAGCATAGGAGGAAGTAAGTATGGTTTAGTTATTGTTGATGACTTTTCCCGCTTCACTTGGGTGTTCTTTTTGCAGGATAAGTCTGAAACCCAAGGGATCCTCAAGCGCTTCCTCAGGAGAGCTCAAAATGAGTTTGAGCTCAAGGTGAAGAAGATTAGGAGCGACAACGGGTCCGAGTTCAAGAACCTTCAAGTGGAGGAGTTTCTTGAGGAGGAAGGGATCAAGCACGAGTTCTCCGCTCCCTACACACCACAACAAAATGGTGTGGTAGAGAGGAAGAACAGGACGCTAATCGATATGGCGAGGACAATGCTTGGAGAGTTCAAGACCCCCGAGTGCTTTTGGTCGGAAGCCGTGAACACGGCTTGCCACGCCATCAACAGGGTCTACCTTCACCGCCTCCTCAAGAAGACGTCATATTGAGCTACTAACCGGTAACAAACCCAATGTATCTTATTTTCGTGTATTTGGGAGCAAATGCTACATTCTAGTGAAGAAGGGTAGAAATTCTAAGTTTGCTCCCAAAGCTGTAGAAGGGTTTTTATTAGGTTATGATTCAAATACAAAGGCGTATAGAGTCTTCAACAAATCATCGGGTTTGGTTGAAGTCTCTAGCGACATTGTATTTGATGAGACTAATGGCTCTCCAAGAGAGCAAGTTGTTGATTGTGATGATGTAGATGAAGAAGATGTTCCAACGGCCGCTATACGAACCATGGCGATTGGAGACGTTCGGCCACAGGAACAGGATGAACGTAATCAACCTTCTTCCTCAACGACGGTGCATCCCCCAACTCAAGACGATGAACAGGTTCATCAAAAGGAGGCGTGTGATCAAGGGGGAGCACAAGACGATCAAGTGATGGAGGAAGAAGCGCAACCGGCACCTCCAACCCAAGTTCGAGCTATGATTCAAAGGGATCATCCCGTCGACCAAATTCTGGGTGACATTAGCAAGGGAGTAACCACTCGGTCTCGATTAGTTAATTTTTGTGAACATTACTCTTTTGTCTCCTCTATTGAGCCTTTCAGGGTAGAGGAGGCCTTGCTAGATCCGGATTGGGTGTTGGCCATGCAGGAGGAACTCAACAATTTCAAGCGCAATGAAGTTTGGACACTGGTGCCTCGTCCCAAGCAAAATGTTGTGGGAACCAAGTGGGTGTTCCGCAACAAACAGGACGAGCACGGAGTTGTGACAAGGAACAAGGCTCGACTTGTGGCAAAAGGTTATGCCCAAGTCGCAGGTTTGGACTTTGAGGAGACTTTTGCTCCTGTGGCTAGGCTAGAGTCTATTCGTATCTTGCTAGCATACGCCGCTCACCATTCTTTCAGGTTGTACCAAATGGATGTGAAGAGCGCATTCCTCAACGGGCCAATAAAGGAGGAGGTGTACGTGGAGCAACCCCCTGGCTTCGAGGATGAGCGGTACCCCGACCACGTGTGTAAGCTCTCTAAGGCGCTCTATGGACTTAAACAAGCCCCAAGAGCATGGTATGAATGCCTTAGAGATTTCTTACTTGCTAATGCTTTCAAGGTTGGGAAAGCCGATCCAACTCTTTTTACTAAGACATGTGATGGTGATTTGTTTGTATGCCAAATTTATGTCGATGACATAATATTTGGTTCTACTAATCAAAAGTCTTGTGAAGAGTTTAGCAGGGTGATGACGCAGAAATTCGAGATGTCGATGATGGGCGAGTTGAACTACTTCCTTGGGTTCCAAGTGAAGCAACTCAAGGACGGCACCTTCATCTCCCAAACGAAGTACACGCAAGATCTGCTGAAGCGGTTTGGGATGAAGGACGCCAAGCCCGCAAAGACTCCGATGGGAACCGACGGACACACCGACCTCAACAAAGGAGGTAAGTCCGTTGATCAAAAAGCATACCGGTCAATGATAGGATCTCTACTTTATTTATGTGCTAGTAGACCGGATATTATGCTTAGCGTATGCATGTGTGCTAGATTTCAATCCAATCCTAAGGAGTGTCACTTGGTGGCGGTGAAGCGAATTCTTAGATATTTAGTCGCTACGCCTTGCTTCGGGATCTGGTATCCAAAGGGGTCTAACTTTGACTTAATTGGGTACTCAGATTCCGACTATGCTGGATGTAAGGTCGATAGGAAGAGTACATCGGGGACGTGCCAATTCTTAGGAAGGTCCCTGGTGTCATGGAACTCTAAGAAACAAACATCCGTTGCCCTATCCACCGCTGAGGCCGAGTACGTTGCCGCAGGTCAGTGTTGCGCGCAACTACTTTGGATGAGGCAAACCCTCCGGGACTTTGGCTACAATCTGAGCAAAGTCCCACTCCTATGTGACAATGAGAGTGCTATCCGAATAGCGGAAAATCCTGTTGAGCACAGCCGCACAAAGCACATTGACATCCGGCATCACTTTTTGAGAGACCACCAGCAAAAGGGAGATATCGAAGTGTTTTATGTTAGCACCGAGAACCAGCTAGCCGATATCTTTACCAAGCCTTTAGATGAGAAGACCTTTTGCAGGCTGCGTAGTGAGCTAAATGTCTTAGATTCGCGGAACTTGGATTGAATTGTAGCATACATGTATTTATGCCTTTGATCATGTTCATTCTGCATTTTGTTGCTTATTATGGTGCTCAAGTTGTACAAACACTCCCTGGACCTCACAAGTCCGGTGCAAAGTGATGCACATGTTTAGGGGGAGATGTGTTACAACTTGACCCTTTGAGACTAACCATATGTTGAGTTTGTCTGATTTAGTCTCAAAGGAGAATTGAAAGGGAAAAGGTGGACTTGGACCATGCAAGACTTCCACTGCACTCCGATGAGGGGTAACTTATTCCAAGTTCATCTCATGAACTCTTATTGCCATTTGCTCTTAATTGAAGATTTTGGTGAGGCAATGGGGTTAAAGGGCCACAATTGATCCCGTTTTGGTGCTTGATGCCAAAGGGGGAGAAAATAAAGGCCAAAGCAATAAATGGATCAGCTACCACTTGAGAGATTTTGAAAATAGTAGAATAGAGTTTTTGGTTTGTCAAAATTCTTAAGTTGTCTCTCTTGTCAAAAGTTAGCTTCTTGTGGGGAGAAGTATTGTTTATGGGAAAAAGGGGGAGTTTTTGAAATCCTTGATCAATCTCTTTTTGAATGACTCTCTTTATGCTTAAACATGAGTGTTTAACTTAGAGATAGAGATTTGAGTTTGATTTGCAAAAACAAACCAAGTGGTGGCAAAGGATGATCCATATATGCCAAAATTGAATAACACTTAAATTTATGTTATTTGAATTGAGTTTGCACTTGTTCTAGTGGCTTTATGTTGTGTTGGCATAAATCACCAAAAAGGGGGAGATTGAAAGGGAAATGTGCCCTTGGGCCATTTCTAAGTATTTTGGTGATTGAGTGCCAACACATGTGTTTAAGTGTGAATTTGTGTACATGGATGAACAAGGTGCAAATCATGAAGTAAAGGTATGTTTCTAAGCCTTAGTACATTGGTTTTATGGACTAACATATTTGTCTAAGTGTTAGAAACAGAAAGAAGAAAAAGAGAAAAGGGGAGAGAATGACTTGGCTGTGTGCAGCCAAGTCCCAGCTCGGTCTGGAGCACCGGACTGTCCGGTGTGCACCGGACAGTGTCCGGTGCGCCAGACTGACTCGACCCGAACTGGCCGCTCTCGGGTTTTTGGCCGGCGGCGTACGGCTAAAATTCACCGGACTGTTCGGTGTGCACCGGACTGTCCGGTGAGCCAACGGTCGGCCAGGGCCAACGGTCGGCCGCGCAATCGGCGCGGGACACGTGGCCGAGCCAACGGTCGGAAGACGGCACCGGACTGTCCGGTGTGCACCGGACTGTCCGGTGTGCACCGGACTGTCCGGTGCGCCAACGGCTCGCAGATCCACGGCAGTCTTCCAACGGTCGGAAGCGCCAGGAAAGGAAAGAAATCGGTCACCGGACATGTCCGGTGTGCACCGGACTGTCCGGTGCCCCCGACGACAGAAGGCCAGGATAGCCTTCCAGAATTGCTCTCAACGGCTCCTAGCTGCCTTGGAGCTATAAAAGGAGCCCCTAGGCGCATGGAGGAGCACACAAGCAACTCTTAAGCATTCTTGATCATCCACACAAGTTCTTTGCGCATTCGTTTGTGATTCTAAGTGATTCGAGCTCTGTTCTAGTGTGAACTCTGAGATAGTCATTCGAGCTCGAGTCTTGGCCGTGTGTGTGCGCTTTTGTTGTGGATTTGTGTGTGTTGCTTCCCTCCCTTACTCTGTGCTTTCTTTGTGATCATACTTGTAAGGGCAAGAGACTCCAATTTGTGGAGATTCCTTGCAAACGGGATAGTGAAAGGAACAACAAAACAACGTGGTATTCAAGTAGGTCTTTGGACCGCTTGAGAGGGGTTGATTGCAACCCTCGTCCGTTGGGACGCCACAACGTGGAAGTAGGCAAGCATTGGCTTGGCCGAACCACGGGATAAACCACCGTGTCACCTCTGTCTTGATCTCTTGTGGTGTTGTGTTTTGTTGAGACTTCACCTTAGCCACTTGGCAATAATCGTGCTAACACATAACAAGTTTTTGTGGCTTAAGTTTGAAGTTTTTACAGGATCACCTATTCACCCCCCCCCTCTAGGTGCTCTCAGTTGCACGCGGGGCACCATCATTACCCGTCGCCGGGGTAAGCCAGATGGGACGCCGGTCTTGTTCCTTGTAGCCTGAGCTGGCTAGGGATAGGGTAATGATGTATCCCCTGTTGGCACGGTCGGTCCGAGCCCAAGGTCGGGCGAGGCGGAGACTTCTCTTGAGGCCGAGGCCGGGGTCGAGCGAGGATGCTGTTGGGGACTTGTTCTCAAAGGCTAAGAGTTAAGAACAAGGCAACATACAAAATGTTAAGTGTTAAAGTCCTTCGTCTTTCGGAACATTATGTCCCTTCGGGAGATAATGTATTTCGGACGAAGGACACAAGAGACATACCTTCGTAAACATAACAAGTAATGACAAAGGATTCATATAGGGCATGAAATATAATATAAACACCATCATAGAATCATTTCTATTTTATTAACATGGAAAAATAGAAATGATTTCAGATTACAGATGTACCTTCGGTCCTGAGAGAAGGTAAAAAGTACAAGCGTGACGCAAAAGCGAATGCCCAGTCAGCGTGAACAGTACGGGAGTACTGTTCATCTATTTATAGACGCGGGACGCAGCCCACGTAAAATTACATCCATGTCCATTACATTTGTTAATGACTTATGGAAATCTGTCAAGGCCCACGTAGTCTTTTCATCTTTAAGTCGGTTCCCCTTTCCGCTATCGCGACGAAGCTTCCCTGCGCACAGCTTCGGCTGTGCACCATCCTTCGTAGAGCCTGGTAATCAGCTCGTCCTTCGTCTGGTTCAGGCTTCGTCCTGACCGTGCTTTATGTTCATAATTCTGAGTCCGAAGATACCTGTTCACATAATCCACTTGGAAAACATTGTCAAATCATGTTTTTGAGGACCTTCGGAGGACGAAGGCCCCCAACAGTAGCCCCTCGCAATATTAATTTGTTAATAATAAATTCAGATTGCGATATGGACGAAGGCCTTGAGCCGAAGGTCCGAAAAAACACCTTCCCTTTGCTAGAATAGCAACATTCACTGACAAGCGGGGTCTTTCAATTTTCAGCGCCCTGGGCGTATAAATAAGATCACACCGCCAACTCATTTGGTACGCACACTTGCCATCTGCTTCGGTCCACTAAATTTTTAGCTCTTGTGCATTAAGATTGGTGACCTTTTTGATTTCGAAGCTTCGGCCCTGAAAACAGTTTTTTAGCGTGTCCGAAGATGTCTGAAGGTAAGAAGATCCCTGCTGAGACGAAGCTGAGTCTCGAGGAAGAGAAGAATTTGGGGTTTCTGATAGCGATGGCGGAGACCAATACAGAGAAAATCACCAAGGAGATTCTTGAAGGTTTGTCCGAAGATACTGGTGACAGCGACAGCTATGATGTAGAAAGTGGTGGGGAAGAGGCCGAAGATCGACCATGGCGGCCAAGTCACACGGTTTTCGGTAAGACCACTATCAAGCAGAGTCATATTGATAATATGAGGGGGAGGTATTTTCGAGATATATCTGTTGTGAGGGCTGACGCTGGAGAGAAGACTTCTCCCACCCCAGAAGAAGATGAAGTCGTAGTCTTCCGAAGCTTTCTCAAGGCTGGGCTTCGGTTCCCCCTAAGCAACTTTGTTGTCGAAGTCCTGAAGACATTTCAAGTCTACCTTCATCAAATTACCCCCGAAGCCATCATAAGAATGGGGGTGTTTGTCTGGGCTGTGAGAAGCCAAGGTTTGGAACCAAACGCTAAAAGTTTCTGCAATATTCATGAGTTATTATACGAGACGAAGCCCTGGGGAAAAGAACAATACCACAACAATTTTGGGTGTTATAGCTTCGGTGCCCGCTCCGGGTCAAGCTGCCCTGTGCCGACCTTTCGGAAGAGGTGGCCCGGAGCCTGGATGACAGAGTGGTTCTATGTAAAGAATGACTTATCAGCGCAAGAAAATGTTAAGAGTATCATTATGCGTCCCATCTAGCAACGCTTCGGACTTCGAAGGCCGAAGGTTGAAATGGACGAAGCAGCCGAGGAATGCCAAAGAGCCTTCGGCGTAATCTGCTCTTTCATTGGGACAAGGGACTTGGTCCAAGAGCACATTGCCTTCAGGGTGTGGCTACTTACAGAAAAGTGGAAAATGCCGAAGGAGACCATTAAAGAATCCGACGAAGGCGGATTGGTCAGACTGAAATACACATTCAAATATGCAGATAAATTTGTTGAACCTGATGATGACTGGTTGAAAAGCATTGAAACATTAAGTGACGAACTACTTGGGGCATACTCGAAGGCTGAAAATACTGCGCTATCAGCAGCCTTCGGAGGCCGAAAGAAGAAAAGGCTCAACCGTGTGTTTGACGCAGTCGGGTTTATCTACCCTGACTATCATTATCCGGTATTGGGTCGCAAAAGGAAAAATGCTTCTCCTGCGACAGAAGCTACCACAAGTGCCACTAGTGAGCCAGCGCCTCAAAGGAAAAAGATGAAGGTGCTCACCCATCGGACACGCTTTATTGAGCCGGCCACAGTGCCAGAATTTATTGGTGAAATTTCTTTGGCCTCTGAAGCTACAGAACCAGCTCCAGTGCCGAAGACAGTAGAGAAAACTGAAGCGCCTTCAGCAGTAGAAAAACCGAAGACTGAAGGGCCAAAAACATCAGAAATTTTAAGTCCTTCAGCAAATGTCGACACAACAAAAAATCAAAAGGGCCCATTGGTGACCCCAAGAAGAAAAAGAATAGTGAACGTACTGGATGTCTTGGAGACAATTAAGTCTTCAAGCACAACCGCAAAGGAGTCTGTTGAACTCGCTGAAGCATCTACTGAAGCTTCGAAACAACAAGCTGAAGCTGAAGCTGAAGCTGGGCCCTCAGAGCCCGCCAAGGAACAATCCGAGAAAATATCAGAACCAGCTTTAGTTGAAGAAATTGACACTGCCGCCCCCGAAGCTCCCTCCAGCATACGCGATTACATCGTGCGACATGCTTCAGGGAAGAAACTATCTGAAGAAGAAATCTATGAAGCGAATCACTATGCTAGAGAGTTGAAGTATCCGAAGGGGGCAGTAGTATTCAATGGGACAAACGAAGATGATTTCCTGTACTGTCTCCCAGACAATAAGGAACTATCCGTATGCCGGGAAATGGCTAGAAGCATGGGGTTCCCGAAACTCGAAGCTGGATTATGCGCCATGACGAAAGAGGATCTCGCAGACAGTCTTGCATATAATAGCCTAAAGGTATGGAAATTAAGCGTTTAAAAAAACTTTTTAATGCGTAATTCATTCCTTTATTCTTATATGGATTCTTTTTCATATAGGGCTTGATTCTGAGCAACGCATTAAGAGCCCAAAAAAGCGCCGAAGATGAAAGCTATGACATTGCGTTTAACAATTTACGCTCCGAAGTTATCAAACTGAGAAACGAAGCTCTGGAAAAGGATAAAATTCTGCTTACACTGGTAGATAAAGTGAAGAAGGACGAAGCTGCTTCAAAAGCCCAGGCCGAAGCCCAAAAGCGTGAAATTAAAGATCTTCAGAAACAGCTAACTAGAGCCAAAGAGGAACGTGTGCTTGAGGAAACGAAACGAGAACTTAGTGATTATATGGTCAATAAATTGGAGTTAAGTGTTAAAGAG
Source organism: Zea luxurians (assembly GCA_029449295.1). Classification (NCBI taxonomy): domain Eukaryota; kingdom Viridiplantae; phylum Streptophyta; class Magnoliopsida; order Poales; family Poaceae; genus Zea; species Zea luxurians. The sequence goes on along the minus strand of JAOPSE010000134.1, from coordinate 5,680,639 downwards.
CTTCGTGCATCTCAGAGGAAATGTTATGTTAAATCTGTAGAATGCGTGAAAAAGATAAAATCCAGCTTCGCCAGCGTTGGCGCCTTTTCTAGTGAAGAGGACTTTTCAAGAGGCAATCCCGAAGGTCCACTGGACTGGATTAGTCACGAAGCAGAAGCCTTCGAGGAAATCCTGAGCAGTCGCGGTGACATCTGCGCTTTTTCAGGCGCCAGGGGAATTGCTGCTGTTTTGGAGAAGAAAGGTTGTGAACATATAAAATCCTTAGCTCAGTCCGAAGCTGCCCTGTCCCCTGAAGACATCAAAGATCCCTCAACTGAAGTAAGCATGGTTGGCGGTAAATTCTTCACTGATATCTGGAACAATGGCGGCCGAGAAATGGCGCAAGAAATAATTCAAAGAAGCGAAAAAGGCATCCATGATGCTAGGAAAGTGACAGAAGCTGCCGAAAAAAGTACAGAGCCCGAAAGGCAATTAGGTACCAATTAGTCGTTCTTATTGTGTTGTAATTTTTATTTCAAACTTTGCTCACGGTTTGTAATAGTAATGAAGAAATGTTCTCTTCCCTCAGAAGCTGCTGGATCGACTGCCGACCCCCACACAAAAGGGGATGATGAAATTAAACAAATGGCCGAAACTATCATGGACAAAGTTGTTGATCAACTTCTAAATGAAGCCGCCGAAGCAGTATTAAGAGAAGACTAGATGCTATTTAGAAAAAAACATTTAAAGTGTGATCTATGTAACATTTTGTACATTCGAATGTAATATACAAGTCTCTTTTCATTATTCAATTCTTTACGATGCATGAAACTCTACATACATACCATTTTTGAGCCTTCGGCGAAAAAACACCTTCCCTTCTTTTCATGCTTCGTGAAGAAGACATTCTCCGTTAAAATTATTCTGATGAAACACGTTCATGCTTCATGAAAACATTCTCCGAAGCTATACAACTTCGATATTGCTCTGATGAAGCTCGTCCATGCTTCGTAAAAATATTCTCCGAAGCTGTATTCCGAAGATTATCATTGTATTCCCTCGTGACTTTACACAATTTTCACTTTCTCAAAGCGTCCTTTCGAAGGTTGATATTGTGTCCCCTTCTTTTGCCAGATGCAACATGATGTATGATGCTTATGTTATGCAAAATGATGTGATGATGTTATGTTATGCAAATGACATTTGTTCCGAAGATACACACAAAATATATTCGTAAGCTCTGCATTCCCTTAGGAACGTCTTTGGAGCTTCTTCGTCTTTTACTTAGACGGTATAAGCTCTGCATTCCCTTAGGAACGTCTTTGGAGCTTCTTCGTCTTTTACTTAGACGGTATAAGCTCTGCATTCCCTTAGGAACGTCTTTGGAGCTTCTTCGCCTTTTACTTAGGCGGTATCAGCGTTGACTTTTCGCTGTATGCTCTGCATTCCCTTAGGAACGTCTTTGGAGCAAAAAACTTACACTGCGCTCCCTTTGGAACGACTTTTTGTAACTTCGGCAACTTACTCTGCGTTCCTTAGAACGACTTTTGGTTGCGTTGAAGGATCTTTAATAATCCGAAGGTCCTCCTTGCTTCCGCAAAGTTTTAAGCTTCAGCAACTTAAGCCTGTAAATAAGATAGATTTTTCTGATAACCAACCACGAAACTATTATATGAAAACTGAAGTGTTCTTTATTACACAGAAAACAGAACTTAAACGGAAAGGACTGCTATCAAAGTAGGATATTTGTCAATAAATGTGCTTCGACTCTGGCACAGTACTATTGACTGTACGAGCTTCAGATTGCTCTCTGAGATCCCTTTGGTGCGGAACATATTGGCTCCCTTCTGGTTGCTGGCCTTGTTGCAGCGGAGGTGGAGGCGGGGGCTGCTGCCATGAAGCTTGAGGCTGACTTGCCGAAGCTACGGAAACTGCAGGGTGGTTGCCCACGTACTCCGGGATGTAAGGCTGATGGTACGAAGCAGTATGCATGACCTGCTTCGGCTGTCCCTGTTGCGCTGCAGCTTCTGCTAGCTCCTTTTGTTTCTGGATGGTAACATGGCACATCCTGGTGGTATGGCCCTTGTTCTCACCGCAGAATAAGCAAAATGTCCTCCTTGGTTGATCTCCAAATCTCCCGCCGAAGCCCCTGGCGCCTCTGCCTCTTGGAGCTGGTGGCCGAAAGAAAGTTTGCTGCTGCCCCGAAGCCTGTGAGGAGCACTGCGGCCTGTTTTGCTGACTGCCCTTATCATCATTTTGAGTGTTGTGGATGGACCTGACATGCCTCGGATAGAATCGTCCCCCGAAGCCCCTGGTCATCTCAGAAAATCTGAAGGCCTCCTCCCTTCTTTGGCGAAAGTCGTTATCTGCACGAATGTACTCGTCCATCTTTTGGAGTAGCTTCTCCAGAGTCTGAGGAGGCTTCCTAGCAAAGTATTGGGCTGCAGGTCCAGGTCGAAGCCCCTTGATCATGGCTTCGATAACAATTTCATTGGGCACCGTTGGTGCTTGTGCCCTCAAACGCAAGAACCTTCGGACATACGCCTGAAGGTATTCTTCATGATCCTGAGTGCACTGAAACAAGGCTTGAGCAGTAACCGGCTTCGTCTGAAATCCTTGAAAGCTGGTTAACAACATATCCTTCAGCTTCTGCCATGAGGTGATCGTTCCTGGTCGAAGGGAGGAATACCAGGTCTGAGCAACATTCCTGACGGCCATAACGAAAGACTTCGCCATGACTGCAGCATTGCCCCCATACGAAGACACTGTTGCTTCGTAGCTCATTAAGAACTGCTTCGGGTCTGAGTGGCCGTCGAACATGGGAAGCTGGGGTGGCTTATAGGATGGAGGCCAAGGTGTAGCCTGCAGCTCAGCGGACAAAGGAGAAGCATCATCGAAAACAAAATTTCCCTGATGGAAATTGTCATACCAGTCATCTTCGTTGACGAAGCCCTCCTGATGAAGGTCTTTCTGCTGAGGCCTTCTGTTTTGCTCATCATGAGTAAGATGGCGAACTTCCTCAGAGGCTTCGTCTATCTGCCGTTGCAACTCAGCTAGCCGGGCCATCTTCTCCTTCTTTCTCTGCACCTGTTGATGTAGCATCTCCATATCCCTGATTTCTTAGTCTAGCTCTTCCTCCTGAAGCGTTGGGCTGACGGCCTTTCTCTTCTGGCTTCGGGCCTCCCGAAGAGAGACGGTCTCCTGGTTGTGGTCCAGCGGTTGCAGTGCTGCAGCCCCAGCCGCTGAAGCTTTCTTCGGTGCCATAGCGAAGGTCTACAGCTTCCGAAGGTGTTCAAAAAACTCGAAGTGGAAGTGAGTTCACCGGAGGTGGGCGCCAATGTTGGGGACTTGTTCTCAAAGGCTAAGAGTTAAGAACAAGGCAACATACAAAATGTTAAGTGTTAAAGTCCTTCGTCTTTCGGAACATTATGTCCCTTCGGGAGATAATGTATTTCGGACGAAGGACACAAGAGACATACCTTCGTAAACATAACAAGTAATGACAAAGGATTCATATAGGGCATGAAATATAATATAAACACCATCATAGAATCATTTCTATTTTATTAACATGGAAAAATAGAAATGATTTCAGATTACAGATGTACCTTCGGTCCTGAGAGAAGGTAAAAAGTACAAGCGTGACGCAAAAGCGAATGCCCAGTCAGCGTGAACAGTACGGGAGTACTGTTCATCTATTTATAGACGCGGGACGCAGCCCACGTAAAATTACATCCATGTCCATTACATTTGTTAATGACTTATGGAAATCTGTCAAGGCCCACGTAGTCTTTTCATCTTTAAGTCGGTTCCCCTTTCCGCTATCGCGACGAAGCTTCCCTGCGCACAGCTTCGGCTGTGCACCATCCTTCGTAGAGCCTGGTAATCAGCTCGTCCTTCGTCTGGTTCAGGCTTCGTCCTGACCGTGCTTTATGTTCATAATTCTGAGTCCGAAGATACCTGTTCACATAATCCACTTGGAAAACATTGTCAAATCATGTTTTTGAGGACCTTCGGAGGACGAAGGCCCCCAACAGATGCGATTCCTCCCGAGACCGAGGTCGAGGCCGAGTCCGGGGGTCGGGCGAGGCGGAGACCTCCTCCCGAGGCTGGAGCCTGAGGTCGGGCGAGGCGGAGCTTCCTGTTGCGCCCGAGACCGAACTTGGTGGTTGATTGTGACTTGTTGTCAGCTTCGCCTGGGTGGTTGGCACGACAGTCGGAGCGGGGCGGGCGGCGCTGTTTTCCCGTCATATCGGACAGTAAAAGAGAGGGGCGAAGTGACTGCGGTCACTTCGGCCTGGCCGACTGAGGCGCGTGTGTCAGGATACGGTGTCAGGCATCCCCTGCATTGAATGTGCCTGCAAAACGGTCGGTTGGTGAGGCAGTCCGGCCAAGGTTGCTTCACAACGAAGCCTGCTCGAGCCAGGCTTCGGGAGAGCCAAGGAGGTGCCCGCTGCCTAAGGAGGCCCTCGGACGAGGCGTGAACTCGTCTGGGACTACTGCTATAGCCCGAGGCAGGGCTCGGGCGAGGTCGCGTCCCTTGGGTAGACGAAGCCTAGACTTGAACCGCGCCCGTCATTTGGTTAGAGGGTGTTTACCAGCCGTGATTAGGAGTGTTGGGGGTACCCCTAATTATAATACCTGACAAGTCACATCGACTATTATCTAACAAACTATCAACACTTATAGATTTCAACGGAGTCTAAACTTCATCGTAAGATTGGTGCCGCGCGCCTAACAATTGGCAAAGACCTCTACATTTTTCCAGGCAGGATCTAGAGCAAAAGTCATTTTGTTGTTTAACTGAAACTAAAGCATTTTTCTGTTCATTTCGAGGGAAGGCAACATATATATTAAAACACCTTCTTAATATGTAAGGGAGTGACAGCCCATCCTCATTCAGAGCATTCAACGCCTACAAGCCTGAGCCCTCCGAGGAAGGAAAGCAGCAACATTGAAGTCGTCGATGCAGGTTGGGAGATGGTTAAGCCTCCCTTCTGGTGGAGGAAAGACAGGCGCAACGCTCGCTCTGCCCAGGCCTCGCAAAGACCCATCTCCAAAGAGGAGCAAGAAGAGAGGAAAAAAAGATTTTTGAAGCACGTTCAGGGTAAGTGCTGTAATTGTTTCGCCACCAACCACAGAGCTGCAGCCTGTACTAAGCCCACTAAATGCTGGAGATGTCACAAGGATGGGCACCAAGCCTCTCGTTGCCCCTCCTATAAAGAGAGCAATTTGAAGATTGTTGAACAGCATAGCAAAACTTCATCTCCAATCTCTGAACCACCGTACAAATCCTACCTCCAAGTTGTCAAGGGTGGTCACCAGGCCATGGCCACATACCCCGGTGACCCACGCGCACGGCCAGGGCGTGTGGACTGTGCGGTGTCGGCAAATGGAGAGATTAAGCGTGAGAGGGATAGCCTGGTTGGTAAATCGGTGGTGTGCTCTCATGATGGCAACAGCCATGCCTCAGAGCCCAGGCATGTCATTGAAGCACTATCCGAGCAACTAGGGATCAGAGGAAACAAGATGAAGGTTTTGAAGCATCACCCGGAGCAGTACCTCATCATCTTTGAGGAGCAGCAAGATCAGAGAAGGGTGCTACACCAAAGTCGCCTCCATCACCGTGGCTGGGTTTTCTGCTTTGCTGAGTGGAATGAACAACGCTACAGCTCCGTGGCGCGCTAGAACTTCCATGTTTGGCTACGGCTGGAGGGTGTCCCGGTGCACGCCTGGAACAAGGACGTTGCTGCCCAGATCATTGGAAGCCACTGTGCCATCCATGTGTTGGACGAGAAGACCATGCCTCGCAAGCGAACTCGCACTTTTGATCTATGGGCATGGAGTGAAGATCCTAGCAAGATCCCCCGCGAGGTGAGACTAACCATCACTGATCCTGATAGGGAGATGGAGGATCCAAGGGGCATCAAGCACGGCCTTTCTTACATAGTGCTTATTCACTTGGAGGTGGTGGATGATCTCTCTTTCTTCCTTGGTGGGGGAGCTGAACCTGGCCGGATGCGTCGCTGCATGTTTGAGTGGCACTATGGTGTTCCTGACCATCTAGGAGCTCGTAGGGAGCGTGGCCGTGCTGTCGCGCGTGACCCCCTGCACCGGCGTCGTGACGACCATGAAGACCATGATGACGACTGCAACGATCGCGGGCACCATCGCCATCACAGTCGCTCGGGTGGGAGCGGGGGGGCCTCTGCCATGGTGAGGTGGAGGACTGCGTCTCCTCTAGTAGGTGCCGCTGGAATTGCACTCCCACCCCTTTTTGGCGCCGCCCCTTCGAGCCCCCCACCTTGCCTGGGGACATGGTGCGCAGGCGTCGAGCACTAAGCTCATATGGCGCCCCAAGAGGAAGCCCTCCGGCAAGCGTGTCTCCTTTGCCAGCCCTTTGGCTGTGGTCCTGGGAGTGAACCCTATTGTGCAGCTATTGCCCAGCGTTGATCCAGCTTCTGGTATTCTCCCTCTTGTTGTTTCTACCTTTCATCCACGTAATGACCCAATGCTTGATGAAGTGCTATATGGTGCTGCTGTTTCAGAAGTGCAAGCGCTGCATGCATCCAAGATTATGCAGTTGATCCATTCAGCGGAGGACAGGGAGTACATGCTAGCTGCTCTTCCAGGGCTGACTAGTGAAGCTACCTTGGAGCACAACATCCAGGTGGAAACTATGCAGGTGATAGGGCCTGCCCCTTTGGTGGCGCCCCTACAGGAGGAAATCAGGCCTAATTCAGAGGTACACAACATTGATGATTTCCTGATTTCCATATCTAAACCTATCCCAGTACCATTACTTATAGAGCAACCACCAGGTGACAATTCTAGAAATGATGAACACATCAATGATTTTCCTAACCACACTCCAAACAGCCAGAGCCACATGCATCATAACATAGACAATACTAACCACAACTCTCCCATGCAAAAGCAGCGTAGAAGCTCTAGGCTAGCTAAAAAAGCTGAAAGCAGAACCGATAAAGGGACTATTCAAATTGCAGAAGACCTTCTAGTTAAAAAACTAAATGCTCTCTCCTCCAAAAAGATATTGACAGAGCTTGATGTTGTGGAACAGCTTGCGCAACATTTTGAACAGCCCCTATCCGAGAGGAAAGCAGAGGCGATCATCACTCTGGTGAACCATGGCAAGCAAAGCAAGGGCAAGATGAAGAAGAAACTCCATGCTGGAGGATCTGTGGCTCCAGCACCGCTTGAGATGGAGGTGGCTTAGGCCTTGAGTCTACTCTACTAGCGTCTTTGGGTTTCATCATGTTTAATCAAGGTGTTGCAGTAGTCTTTTTTAAAGTTTCTGATTGTCGGATGTGTTCTAGTCACTCCAGTTTGGGGCTTAGTTGTTGTTGGTTGTATGGTCTACATTTAGTGTACGGACTTGGGTTTGGCCTGCTTTGTTTGGGGCTTGTTCAGCCAGCATGCCACCCTCTCCTCGGATTGTTACCTCATATTTCTCCAAAGATCTTAGCGATTGCTCTTTTATCAAATGTCAGCTTTAGACTATAAGATTCTTTGTTGGAACGTTAGGGGTCTTAATGCAGCGGCAAAACGGGCAAGTGTACGCAATCTAATTATTTCCTCAAGAGCCTCGATTGTTTGCCTCCAGGAGACCAAAATCTCAGTCTGGAATGACATCCTCCTAAAGGAAACTCTAGGCCCAAACCTAGTAAATCAGTCAGTGTTTATTCCAGCAACAGGGGCGTCCGGGGGAATTATTGTCGCTGCTTCCGATCTTTTTTTGACTTACAAAGTCTCTCGTCTATGCCACACACTGTTTCTGCTAACATTGTCTCTAGAGCGGATGGCACTTGTTGGACAATTTCCTCAGTTTATGGCCCACAGACAGAGCAAGACAAAATAAACTTCCTCGCCGGTCTCTCCTCGCTTAAAACTACAGTAAAACCGGCTTGGCTGTTACTTGGTGATTTTAATCTAATTTGCTCGGCGCAAGACAAAAACAACAATAGAATTAGCATGAACATGATCCAACGGTTCAATAGAACTTTAGACGACCTGCAAGTTATGGAGATCGCTCTCAACGGCAAACGATTCACTTGGAGCAATGGGCAAGATTCACCTATGTTGTCCAGAATAGATCATTTCTTTGCTACAACAGAGTGGCTTGATCTCTTCCCAAATTCGGACCTTCAAGCGATAGCGTCCATGGGCTTAGACCATTCTCCATTATTCCTACAGGGTAATGTTAATTATAACTTTTATAAAGGTTTTCGCTTTGAAGCATTCTGGTCTACTCTTCCCGGTTTCTTAGAGATGGTGCAAGCATCTTGGAGCCAGTCGGTAGATACGAGAGACGCAATCCTAAGGCTACATATTAAGATGCGACGTTTGGCCACATCAATAAAAATTTGGAAAGCGCAACAAGTTGGTAACATTGAGCTACAATTAGCCATTGTTCAGGTCGTCCTTCTCTGCTTAGAAAAAGCGCAGGAGCGGAGACAGCTCTCTGAGATTGAACTTCACCTGCTCCGATCCTTGAAGGCTAAATCTTTAGGGCTAGCTGCCATGCAGAAATCAAGAGCGAAACAACATTCGAGATTGAAATGGATCAAACAAGGTGATGCAAATACTAAATTCTTCCATCTGCATGCTAATATTCGACGTAATCAGCATTTCTAAAAGAGCTACAATCAGAAACAGGCATTGTCATGACACAACAAGACAAGGAGGAAGCAATATTTAACTTCTATAATTCCATCTTAGGGGTTCCCCCAGCCAGAAATTCCTCCTTGGATTGGACAGCCTTAGGATATGAGCGAACTGACCTTTCAGACCTCGAAGCTCCTTTTTCAGAAAACGAAATTAAGAGGATTATTCATCTCATGCCTTCGCAACGGCTCCGGGCCCAGACGGTTTCATTGGGCTGTTTTATAAGAAATGTTGGGACATTGTAAGAAGCGATTTGTCCGAGGCGCTTTGTGGGTTTTACAATTTACGCACTAACAAGCTGCACCTAGCGAACGAGGCCAATATTGTGCTCCTCCCAAAAAAAGAGAATGCTTTGCACCTTATGGACTTTCGACCGATCAGCTTGATCGATAGCCTAGCAAAAATAATCACAAAGGTACTGGCTGAGAGATTGGCTCCAAAACTGGGACAACTAGTATCTCGCTCACAAAATGCCTTTATCAAGGGAAGGTGCATTCATGACAATTTTTTATATGTCCAAAGAGTAATCCAGAAGCTGCACAAATCCAAGAAGCCATCTCTCTTCATCAAGTTGGACATATCAAAAGCTTTTGACTCTGTTAGCTGGGCATATCTTTTGGAGGTGCTGGAAGCTTTTGGTTTCGGCAGAAAATGGAGAAATTGGATTTCAGCTATCCTTGCTTCCTCTTCGTCGCGTATCTTCATGAATGGCAGACTAGGAAGAAAAATCATTCATAAGCGTGGCCTTCGTCAAGGAGATCCTTTATCTCCGATGTTCATCTTGGCTATCGATCCACTTCAGAGAATTATAGAGCGTGCTATTCACTCGAGCGTCCTCTCTCATGCCCTTCTTAAGCCGGCTACTTTGCACTGCTCACTCTATGATGACGACGCTGGACTATTTGCAAAGCCGTCGGCTTCTGACCTGTATGCTTTAAGGTGCATCCTCCAGACCTTTAGTGATTGTTCTGGCCTCAAGTTTAATATGAGTAAAACTAAGTTGTACCCTATTCGGTGTCATCCTGGTGTAGTTGAGGCTCTGCTTCACTGCTTCCCCGGAAAGATTGCCTCTTTCCCTGGAAAATATCTTGGTCTGCCCCTTCACACTAGAAAACTTAGAAGAATTGAGATGCAGCCTCTGGTTGACAAAATTCGTGCAAGGCTTCCAAGATGGAAAGGAAAACTGCTCTCCAAAGCGGGTAGATTGACTCTTGTTAACACAGTTCTGTCCTCTCAACCAATCTACCACCTAACGGTATTTCCAGCCCAGAGATGGTTACTGAAGCAAATTGACAAAATTAGACGGGGTTTCTTTGGAAAGGCGAGGAACCAGAAGTAATGAGTGGTGGCATTTGCCTTGTGAACTGGCCAACGGTTTCACGCCCAAAAAATCTTGGTGGTCTTGGAGTGGTAGACCTGGAACGCTTTGCTCGAGCTCTTCGAATCCGTTGGATGTGGTTCCAATGGAGAGACCGGGACAGGGCCTGGACAGGGCTTGACACCCCATGTACCAAAGAAGATAGAGACTTTTTTCATGCTTCAACTTCGGTGACAGTTGGCAATGGGACCCTTGCTTCTTTCTGGTTCTCCAATTGGATTAATGGCACGGCGGTGCGTCTCATTGCCCCCAATCTCTTCATTAAGGCAAAGCGCAAAAACATTAAGGTACAAAAGGCCCTGCTCAACAATACATGGATTTCTCTTATTTCTCTGGTTTCTGGGGAAACTGAAATAATTGAATTTGTGAGACTTTGGGAAGCCATCCATGAAGTCCATATAAATATTGAGGAAGTAGACAAAATCAGATGGCGCTGGACATCAGATGGCGAATACTCTACCAAGAGTGCTTACCTGGCTCAGTTCCACGGGAGTTTTGCCAAGCTCAAACTTTCTCCAGTTTGGAAGGCGAAGACAGAGCCTAAATGTCGATTCTTTGCATGGACCCTCCTCCATAAAAAAAATTCTAACGGCCAATAATCTTCAGAAGCGAGGTTGGAATAATGATCCTATCTGCAAGCTTTGTAAGCGCGAACCGGAGACGGTGGGCCATCTAGCAAAAGATTGCATATTCACAAAATCGTGTTGGAGTTGGCTCAGCTCGTGGTACAACCTCTCCTCTCTGCCAAAGTTGGACCAGTGCTCGTCGGTCTATGGATGGTGGAGGAAGTGCAGACTAAAAGTAGAGAAAATTGTTCGCAAGGAATTCGATGGTCTCTGTATTTACTTTTGGTGGGAGATTTGGAAAGAAAGAAATCGAAGAATCTTTCATGGTCTTGAGAAGAGCGAGCGAGAAGTGGCCAACTTCGTCAAAGAAGATTTCAACCCGCAAAGAGCTTCTAGTTAATTTTAGCGTTTTGTTTGTGTGGTGTGTGGCGTGCTGGGTTTCTAGTGGGCTGTTTTGCTAGTGCTTCTTTTCTTTTCTTTGCCCCCCCCCCCTCTACCCTAGTGTTGTTTTTCCTTTTCCTTTCCAGTGTTTGTAAGTGTCACTTTCTAATAAATTTTTGGCCATGGCAATGCTCTTGCCGTGTCCTTTTTCAAAAAATATGTATCCATCATCCATGGCACGCAATAAAGAAATTGTGCTAGAATCCTATTAGTTTTTTCCATCAAAATAGTAAGGTCATGTTCAGTTATTCTCATCCATAGAAATTAGAGTGGATAGAAAAAAAAATTAAGTAGGATTTTAATTTGATAGGGATTTAAACGCACTCAATCCTCATGAATTGAATTTAAAACGAACAACGAACAGACCGTAATAGGGGTTTGGAGGAGAGTCCACATGGCTCCCGTCGTAATAAACCAAAGCAATAGCTGGGGCATGCAAAAATCCCTGACAGCCTGGTCCAGCGCAGGAAGTTTCAAACCAAGAGTCCAAGAGGCCGAGATCGATCAATTCGTGCGTGTACAATTACTGGCTCTGTTTGACACCGCCATGCATGTCTGTCACACACGTACGACACCGACAGAACAGTTCGGCGCCGATGGATCAGCAGCCGCGGCTCCCGCTCCACCACGTACAGAACGGGGGGAATTCCTTTGCACGCACGGGATGGAAAAAAAAACACCAGCAGGCGGCGGCAGCAGCGAACACTGCAAGCTGCAGTGGTTCTGAACTTCTGATGCAGTCAGTGTGCAACGAGCGGGAAGCGGGGGCCAAATGATCTTTACGCAGACGCGCAATGCAGCAACACCCGCATGCAGTACGTAGCACTGTCTGCACTGCATGTGTAGAAAGCAAGATGATCAGCTAGCCTAGGGCCAGGGGGCATCTCCGCATCTGCTTTCCGATTACGCTTTCCTCTGTGACTGCCCTGGCTGGGAGAGCAAAGCACGGAAAGGTTACTTGGATTAGGCCACCTTTCTTTTGCTTCCATACAAAAGCCACACCGTGGTGTGGGAGTGGGACAAGCATACATAGATCGATGGATGCGCCATGGTCGTTTAGCCCTCACCCCGTGCAACTTTTCTTCCCATTTATATGTACCTTTAGGCCTCAGGGGCTCCCTCCATTGCGCTATGCACGATCGCGCTCCATCTTTCAGGTGAAAAGCTCTCGAGGTCGTCTCCTCCTGGGCTTTCTTTACCGGCCGGTTGCTTTGGTTTTGACAGAAAAGGAACAAAGATGCACCACATGCACGTCCGAACAGAACAGGCATCATCTACGTACTCTTGCGACTTCTTCTCTGCATGCAAATAAAGCGCCAATGCATGGCCGCCTTCGTCGTCGTTCCGAAACTCGGCTTTGTCCATGCAGGATGCAGCGGCTGCGGCGCTCTGCACTCTGCTTCTTTCTTGGGAATCCATGCCGCGCCGTTGCTGCTTTTATTTCCCTCCGGGACGGACGTACAGGTACAGGCAGCTCTTTCAAGTCGACGTCACCTTTGCTTTTGTTTCTGCATACCAGGTCACCCCTGTCAATTGTCATGGCCAAAGAAGAAGATAGAAAAGGTGTATATGTCTGTCCATTGCCATACAACTGCAGTCGCTACTGTTTCTCTGAAACTCTACAGCAGGTTCAGCATTCAGCCCCAAAACAAACGTCAAAACAATGAGTCATGTACAGTCTCTCATAGGCAAGGAGTTGTTGACCAGACGACGCGTTTAGGATAGATAGAGATGAGTATTATTGGGCTATGCCTATGTGTGTTTGTTGGCAAACTTTTGGTCTCTCCCCCTTTCTACAGGCCAAATCGTACGATAAGCATTTGTTCCAAGCGCCCTTTGTTCTGCACATATATATAAGTAGCAGGATTCCTTGTGCCTTTTTTCCCCACATGCACATCTCTTCTGAATAACACTTCTTCCTCCTGACAACCCTTGGGCGCTCCTTCTTACACAGTGCCAGTTTCACTAGCTAGTCATATTAAAAGTTTGTGGGTGAATTTAGGTTGACACACAACTAATTAAAATTGCACTAGTCCATTAACCCGTGTTTATGGCCACGCTACAATCCTATAAGAGATATGTATATGAGTTAGAAGTTTGTGGATGGATTTGAAGGTTGCAAGTAATATATGCCTCTTTCTGGTTGGTTCTGATAGATTTACTAATTATTCTATTTGTTTTCCATCCATATTCATAGCTCTCCCCTCTTATGTCTAGCATAAGTGTTTAGGTGAAATATTAGCTTTAGTTATATCGACAACTATTGTAGCACATATGTCGTGAAGTTAAGGTAAAGACACGGGAGCCACGAAGATTTATACATGTTCTGGTACTCGGTGTGAGATGATACCCTATGTTCTGTTTATGGCGGTGTTTATTGTCTAACATTGTGATTTAATGGTCTTTGTCCCAGACCTTCTTTTCTTGTTCAAGGAGGGATAATATATAGGAAATGCATCTAAGTCAGTTACAAGATATGGATAGCAACCGAGCCTAATCGAGTCTATCTTGAATTGTTAGGTAGATGTTCTCTATCGATACATGTGTTTTACCCTTATCAACAAAATTTTACAGTACATATATGGATTTCTATCTTATCTTCGAAACTGGCAAGAAATTTTCTGTCATTATCCTTTTGGAACCCTCCTGCGGATTGAATGTCCCTCCTGTAGTGTTAGCCGAGTCCCTAAGGTCTAGGTCGAGCCGGTGGACCCACATGTTATATCTTTCTCGATGAGGTGTCCTTGTATACCTTGATATGTATCTTTAACAGTTGAAATTCAAACATAATTTTATATATGCATAGATAACTTCAAATGATGAAGTTTTCAAATAAGTTCCATAACCTTTTAGGAATCTACAACTCTATTTTGCTCTTCTTCTAAAAATAAAAATTTCAAAAATAGATTTTTTTAAAAAAATAACTTTTCATGCATAAATGAATTCAAATGAAAAAAATGTTAACAACAAAGTTTCATAACCTTTGAGAATTCAATTTTATTTTGGTCGTTTGTTCACCTGACGTCATTTAAAAATTCAAATTTTACTGTTCCATTAGATACGGCTAAAAATAGAAGTATTTACAGAGACAACTTAAAATAACAGCCATCTCTAAAAATCTATATACTATACTTAGGGCCTGTTTGTTTACCCCCAGATTATATAATCTTGATTAAATAATCCTAAGAGGCAAACAAACAGTCCAGCTTATTTGCCCAGATTATATAATCTAACCCCTTGGATTATGATAATCCATAAGCAAGTGAGGAGGTGCTTATTTCAGATTATTTTTTTCCACTTCCCCACTACCTTTCAAGTTTCTTAGAAATTACCCACCAATGCCATTATAATCCACCGAATCGTTTTTGCGCCTATCCGGCATCCAGCGACCAGCAAATCCAGCATAATTCCTCCTCGACTCCTCCTAACCCTAGCCGCCAGGCTCCAGGTGCCCTTGTCTGGTTCGACCTAGTACAAATATAGAGGGCATTCTTGTCTTCCTCATACAAAAGAATCCTATTAACAACTCAAATAATCTGGGTAAACAAACAGGACTAATCAGATTATATAATCCAGATTATATAATCCTCCAAAAATAATCCAGATTATATAATCCATGAGGGTAAACAAACAGGCCCTTAAAGCACCATTACAACGGTCGTCCCGCGTCATCTTTTTACAAATAACCCCTCACAGTTATTTTAAATTAATCCGCTGCACGCCTATACATGGCCAAACGGCGGCCTGTCATACCGGCCTGCTGATTGTGCTGGGCTAGCCCGTTAGCTCATTTGATTAAATTAGCGTAAAATGTTAAAAAACGGTGCAGGAGGTAGTGTTCGAACCCATGTCCTAATGGAAGAAGGGCGGGAGACACTGGGTAAAGCTGTCTAACCAGCAGAACATCATGCTCAGATGTTTTTAATATTGAATATAAATTATATATATGTATATATGTTTTTTGTAAAATTAAAAAAATATAATCGTGTCGGGTCAGAACAGCTCTACGGGCTAAGGCTACAGCTCAAGCACAGCACGACGTTCTTGGCTCTTGCAAGCATTATGTCGTTTCTGAGACCACATTGACGCAATGGACTCCATGGTGTTTTAGGTTGTTGAATTGGATGGAGCAACAATGATTTGTCACACTAACAGTAAAATGAAAGGTTATTTGTTGGTTTTAAACGTTAGTAATTGCTATGAAGTAGCATAATTTATATGGAGTGTATCCAGTTATTATTGATGCCTGACTTTAACAATCACTCTATATTTTGATCTATCTTTTTTATAAGTTTGAGTTTATGTGACTTATTTTAGAAACTAGATGAAAGTCGCCTAGAGGGGGTGAATAGACGGAATCTGAAAATTACAAACTTAAGCACAATCCACAAGCCGGGGTTAGCGTTAGAAATATAAGCGAGTCCAAAAGAGAGGGCGCAAAACAAATCAACCAAGGAAATAAAGCGGATGACACGGTGATTTATTTTACCAAGGTTCGGTTCTTGCAAACCTACTCCCCGTTGAGGTGGTCACAAAGACCGGGTCTCCTTCAACCCTTTCCCTCTCTCAAACGGTCACCTAGACCGAGTGAGCTTCTCTTCTCAATCAAATGGGACACTAAGTCCACTACAAGAACCACCACACAATTGGTGTCTCTTGTTTTGATTACAAGTGTTGTGGAAGCAATAAAGAGGAAGAAGAAAAGCAATCCAAGTGCAAGAGCTCAAAAGAACACAAATGTCTCTCTCTAGTCACTAATTTGTTTGAAGTGATTCCGGACTTAAGAGATGATTTGATCTCTTTGTTTGTGTCTTGTATTGAATGCTATAGCTCTTGTATGTGGTTTGAAGTCTGAAAACTTGGATGCAATGAATGGTGGGTGGTTGGGGTTATTTATAGCCCTAACCACCAAAGTAGCCGTTGATGGAGGCTGCTGTCGCATGGCGCACCGGACAGTCCGATGCGCCACCGGACACTGTCCGGTGCGCCAGCCACGTCACCCAGCCGTTAGGGTTCGACCGTTGGAGCTCTGACTTGTGGGGCCACCGGACAGTCCGATGGTGCACCGAATAGGTCCTGTAGACTGTCCGGTGCGCCTTCTGGCGCCTGCTCTGACTTCTGCGCGCGCAGGCGCGCACTGTAGCACATTTAATGTCTTCGCAGACGACCGTTGGCGCGAAGTAGCCGTTGCTCCGCTGGCACACCGAACAGTCCGGTGAATTATAGCGGAGCGACTCCCAGAATTCCCGAAGGTGGCAAGTTTGGAGTTGGATTCCCTGGTGCACCGGACAGTCCGGTGCGCCAGACCAGGGCTGCCTTCGGTATACTTTGCTCCTTTGTTTTGAACCCTTTCTTTTGTCTTTGTATTGGTTTATTGTGAACCTTTGGCACCTATAGAACATATTTTCTAGAGCAAACTAGTTAGTCCAATAATTTGTGTTGGGCAATTCAACCACCAAAATTCATATTGGAAAAGGTTTGACCCTATTTCCCTTTCAATCTCCCCCTTTTTGGTGATTGATGCCAACACAAGCCAAAGCAAATAAAGAACTGCAGAATTGAACTAGTTGCATAATGTAAGTGCAAAGGTTGCTTGGAATTGAAACCAATATACTTATTTCAATAGATATGCATGGATGGTTTTTCTTCTTATTTAAAATTTTGGACCACATTTACACCACGAGTTTTGTTTTGCAAATCCTTTGTAAAATTCTTTTCAAAATCATTTTGCAAATAGTCAAAGGTATATGAATAAGATTGAAGAAAGCATTTTCAAGATTTGAAATTTTCTCCCCCTGTCTCAAATGCTTTTCCTTTGACTTAAAACAAAACTCCCCCTAAATAAAATTCTCCTCTTAGTGTTCAAGAGGGTTTTGCAAGTTTTGAAGATACTACTTTCTCCCCCTTTTGAACACAATAAAATATCAATTTGAAAAAACTTCATTTTTTAAAATTTGGTGGTGGTGCGGTCCTTTTGCTTTGGGCTCATACTTTATCCCCCTTTGGCATGAATCGCCAAAAACGGATACTTGTGAGTGAAATATAAGCCCTTTCTCAAACTTTTCTCCCCCTTTGGCAAACACAAAAATATGAGTGAAGATTATACCAAAGTGGAGAACGATGTGGAGTACCGGCAAATACAATTGGAGTTGAGTGGAAGCGCCTTCTTGCCGAATACTCCATTTCCCTTTCAATATCTGTGACTAAGCATAAGATGACACTTGAAAACACATTAGTCATAGACATAAAAGAGATATGATCAAAGGTATATAATTGAGCTATGTGTGCAAAGAATCAATCAAAATTCCTAGAATCAAGAATATTTAGCTAATTCCTAAGTTTGGTAAAAGATTGCTCATCTAAAGGCTTGGTAAAGATATCGACCAATTGATCTTTGGTGTTTATATAGGCTATCTCGATATCCCCCTTTTGTTGGTGATCTCTCAGAAAGTGATAGCGAATGGCTATGTGCTTAGTGCGGCTGTGTTCAACGGGATTATCCGCCATGCGGATTGCACTCTCATTGTCACATAGGAGAGAGACTTTGCTAAACTTGTAGCCATAGTCCCTAAGGGTTTGCCTCATCCAAAGTAATTGCGCGCAACAATGGCCTGCGGCAATGTACTCGGCTTCGTCGGTAGAAAGATCTACTGAGTTTTGTTTCTTTGAAGCCCAAGACACTAGGGATCTTCCCAGAAACTGACAAGTCCCTGATGTGCTCTTCCTATTAATCTTACACCCTGCCCAATCAGCATCGAAATATCCTAATAAATCAAATGAGGATCCCTTGGGGTACCAAAGACCAAACTTAGGTGTTTGAACTAAATATCTCAAGATTCGCTTCACGGCCCTAAGGTGAACTTCCTTAGGGTCGGCTTGGAATCTTGCACACATGCATACGGAAAGCATAATGTCCGGTCGAGAAGCACATAAATAGAGTAAAGAACCTATCATCGACCGGTATACCTTTTGATCTACGGATTTACCTCCCGTGTCGAGGTCGAGATGCCCATTGGTTCCCATGGGTGTCTTGATGGGCTTGGCATCCTTCATTCCAAACTTGGTAAGAATATCTTGAATGTACTTCGTTTGGCTGATAAAGGTGCCCTCTTGGAGTTGCTTCACTTGAAATCATAGAAAATACTTCAACTCCCTCATCATAGACATCTCGAATTTTTGAATCATGATCCTACTAAACTCTTCACAAATAGATTTGTTAGTAGACCCAAATATGATATCATCAACATAAATTTGGCATACAAACAAATCATTCTCATTGGTTTTAGTGAATAAAGTAGGATCGGCCTTTCCGACTTTGAAGTCATTAGTGATAAGAAAATCTCTTAGGCATTCATACCATGCTCTTGGGGCTTGCTTGAGCCCATAAAGCGCCTTAGAGAGTTTGTAAACATGGTTAGGATACTCACTATCTTCAAAGCCGGAAGGTTGCTCAACATAGACCTCTTCCTTGATAGGTCCGTTGAGGAAGGCACTCTTCACGTCCATTTGGTAAAGCTTAAAGTCATGGTGAGTAGCATAGGCAAGTAATATTCGAATTGATTCAAGCCTAGCTACGGGTGCATAGGTTTCACCGAAATCCAAACCTTCGACTTGTGAATACCCTTTGGCTACAAGTCGTGCCTTGTTCCTTGTCACCACACCATGCTCATTTTGTTTGTTGCGGAAGACCCACTTGGTTCCTACAACATTTTGGTTAGGACGTGGAACTAAATGCCATACCTCATTCCTCTTGAAATTGTTGAGCTCCTCTTGCATCGCCAGCACCCAATCCGAACCTTGAAGTGCTTCCTCTACTTTGTGTGGCTCAATAGAGGAAACAAAAGAGTAATGTTCACAAAAATGAGCAACACGAGATCGAGTAGTTACCCCCTTATGAATATCTCCTAGGATGGTGTTCACGGGGTGATCTTGTTAAATTGCTTGGTGGACTCTTGGGTGTGGCGGTCTTGGATTTTGTTCATCCTCCTTGTCTTGATCATTTGCATCTCCCCCTTGATCATTGCCATCTTCTTGAGGTGGCTCATCTTCTTGATCTTCTCCTTCATCATCCTGAGCCTCATCCTCATCTTGAGTTGGTGGAGATGCTTGCATGGAGGAGGATGGTTGATCTTGTGCTTGTGGAGGCTCTTCAAGTTCCTTAGGACACACATCCCCAATGGACATGTTCCTTAGTGCGACACACGGAGCCTCTTCATCATCTAATTCATCAAGATCAACTTGCTCCACTTGGGAGCCGTTAGTCTCATCAAACACAATGTCACAAGAAACTTCAACTAGTCCAGTGGACTTGTTAAAGACTCTATATGCCCTTGTGTTTGAATCATACCCTAGTAAAAAGCCTTCTACAGCTTAGGAGCAAATTTAGATTTTCTACCTCTTTTAACAAGAATAAAGCATTTGCTACCAAAGACTCTAAAATATGAAACATTGGGCTTTTTATCGGTGAGGAGTTCGTATGATGTCTTCTTGAGGATTCGATCTAGATACAATCGATTGATGGTGTAGTAGGCGATGTTGAC
This sequence comes from Zea luxurians, assembly GCA_029449295.1. Lineage (NCBI taxonomy): Eukaryota > Viridiplantae > Streptophyta > Magnoliopsida > Poales > Poaceae > Zea > Zea luxurians. Next base: position 5,661,050 of record JAOPSE010000134.1, on the reverse strand, counting down.
TGCCTCGGTCCAAAACCGATCTGAAGTCTTGTACTCATCAAGCATGGTCCTTGCCATGTCCAATAGAGTTCTATTCTTCCTCTCCACTACACCATTTTGTTGTGGCGTGTAGGGAGAAGAGAACTCATGCTTGATGCCCTCCTCCTCAAGAAAGCCTTCTATTTGTGAGTTCTTGAACTCCGTTCCATTGTCGCTTCTTATTTTCTTGATCCTCAGACCGAACTCGTTTTGAGCCCGTCTCAAGAATCCTTTCAAAGTCTCATGGGTTTGAGATTTATCCTGTAAAAAAATACCCAAGTGAAGCGAGAATAATCATCCACAATAACAAGACAGTACTTACTCCCGCTGATGCTTATGTAAGCTATCGGGCCGAATAGGTCCATGTGGAGGAGTTCGAGTGGTCTGTCAGTTGTCATGATGTTCTTGTGTGGATGATGAACACCAACTTGCTTCCCTGCTTGACATGCGCTACAAATCCTGTTGTCGGCGTTCCGAGACCGGGGGGTCCCCGAGCCGACGAGTGAGTGTGCCGCGTGCCCCAGCCCAGATGGGTCGAGCGCGTGGGCGAGCGCGAAGGGGGGAGAGATAGCGAGAGCGAGGCGGCCGGAGCCGGGTCGTGAGGGAGTCGGAGAATTCCCGCGGCCTTCGTGTTCGTCCCGCGCCTAGGTCGGGTGCGCTTGCAGTAGGGGGTTACAAGCGTCCGCGCGAGGTGAGGGGAGCGGGCGGCCCCGAGAGAGCGCCTGCCCCTGCCCTTCGTCCCCGCGAGGCCAACCTTCTCTAAGAAGGCCCTGGTCCTTCCTTTTATAGTCGTAAGGAGAGGATCCAGGTGTACAAAATGGGGGTGTAGCAAGGTGCTACGTGTCTAGCGAGGGAGAGCTAGCGCCCTAAGTACATGCCAAGGTGGCAGCCGGAGAGATCTTGGCACCCTGTTGGTGTGTCGTCGTGGCTGTTGGAGAAGTAGTGGAGCTTGACGGAGGGACAGCTGTTGGAACAGCTGTGCTCTTGCTGACGTCTCCCTGCTTTCGTAAGGGAGCTGAGAGTCGCCGTCGTCATGGTCTAGTGAGGCGCCATCATTGCCTATCTGGCGGAGCTGGCTAGATGGGACGCCGGTCTTGTTCTCTGCGACCCGAGTCGGCTCAGGGCAGGGTGATGATGACGCTTCCTGTTGACGTGGCGGTCTTGTGTCCTAGGTCGGGCGACGTGGAGGCTCCTCCGAAGTCGAGGTCGAGTCCGTCCTGCATGACAGAGGCCGAGCCCGAACTCCTGGGTCGGGCGAGGCGGAGGTCGTTCGGCAGAGGCCGAGGCGGAGTCCGAGCCCTGGGTCGGGCGAGGCGGAGGTCGTCGTCTTCCGGGGCCTTAGCCCGAGCCCGAGCCCTGGGTCGGGCGAGGCGGAGTTCGCCGTCTTTCGGGGCCTTAGCCTGAGTCCGAGCCCTGGGTCGGGCGGAGCGGAGTTCGCCGTCTTCCGGGGCCTTAGCCCGAGTCCGAGCCCTGGGTCGGGCGGAGCGGAGTTCGCCGTCTTCCGGGGCCTTAGCCCGAGTCCGAGCCCTGGGTCGGGCGGAGCGAAGTTCGCCGTCTTCCGGGGCCTTAGCCCGAGTCCGAGCCCTGGGTCGGGCAGAGCCTCCTATGGCACCTCTGGCGAAGTCTGGTCGCCCGTCGGTCTTACCTTTTGCGTTAAACGCCCCGGTGACTTGGTCGGTTGGCGCGGTGATTTAGTCAGGGTTACTTCTTATCGAAGGCGGGGCCTCGGGCGAGCCGGTGATGCGTCTGCCGTGAAAGAGGAGGCCTCAGGCGAGACAGAGTCATCTTAGGGTCGGCTGCCCTCGCCCGAGGCTAGGCTCGGGCGTGGCGTGATCGAGTCACTCGTATGGACTGATCCCTGACTTAATCAAACCCATCAGGCCTCTGCAGCTTTATGCTGATGGGGGTTACCAGCTGAGAATTAGGCGTCTTGAGGGTACCCCTAATTATGGTCCCCGACAGTAGCCCCCGAGCCTCGAAGAGAGTGTTAACACTCGCTTGGAGGCTTGCGTCGCACTTTTTTGCAAGGGGACCAGCCTTTCTCGGTGGTACTTTGTTCCGGTGGGTGCGCGCGAGCGCACCCGCCGGGTGTAGCCCCCGAGGCCTCGGAGCAGTGGTTTCACTCCTTCGAGGTCTTAATGCCTTGCGTAATGCCTCGGCTGGTCTGGCGGTTCCCTCATGCGAGCAGGGCGTAGCCCAGGTGCACTGTCGGGGCCCAAGTTCTCGAGCTGGTATGTTGACGCTGTCAACGGTTTGGCCGGAGCCGGGTTTGCGAGAGCAGCCCCCGAGCCTCCGCACGGAGCGAGAGGACGATCAGGGACAGACTCGGCTTTTTTATATACGCCCCTACGTCGCCTTTCCGCAAGGAGGAGGGGGGGAGTGCGCCATGTTACCCTCGATGGGCACCGAACATGGTGTCTCCGGTGAGCTGCAATCGGGTAATCCGAGTGGACGTCCGTGCCCCGTTCGTTGGGGGTCGGCTAGGGGCCCGGAGGCACGCCCAAAAGTACCTGCGGGTGATCTGCCGGACCCGGTCCCCTAGCGACGGGGTCCGAGGGCTCGTTGCCTCCCTCCGATGGGATTCCGTTACAGAGTCGTTCCCGCTGGTCTCGGAAATGTCCTAGGGTACCTCGGGAGCGCAGCCCGAGCCTTGGTTATGTATCGAACGTACCCCTGGTCATCCCTCGCTCGGCGTCTGAGGCGACTGTGAACCCTTCGACAGGCCAGCCTTCGAACCCCTGATCAGTAATGGGCGCGGAGCCCTAGTAGCCTGAGGCGGTCGTGGGACCTTTCGGGGGCCGACCTTCGAACCCCTGACCAGTAGTGGGTGTCGGGCCCACGCGATCTGAGGCGGCTGTTGAACCCTTCGGGGGGCCAGCCTTCGAACCCCTGATCAGTAAGGAGGCTCGGAGCCTAGTTCCTTCACGGGGAAGGATCCCTTTGAGGGTACCCTCTTTCCCGGTCCCTGTTGCAAGAGATAGAGAAAGAAGGAAAAGGGAAAAAGGATTCGAAATTGAACGTCGTGGCGTACCTTTTTCGGCGTGGTTGTTTTGGCGAAGGCGAAACGTCGCCAGCCGCTCCCGCCCGTAGCGCTGTCCGTCGAGCCGCGGAGTTAATGCGCCGGGGTGAGTAGTTGGCGAGGTTGCCGTTGCGCGTGCGCGAGCCGTTCGAGGTACGGGTCACGGGCGCGTCGTCTTCACGCCGTGAGAGGGGGTTCTCTTGCTGCCTCCGGATGGGACATGAGCTTGGCAGATGGCGTGACCGCTGCTCTCGCGCGCCTGCCACCGTCATTACTGCCGGCCCATTTTTGACCGCGTTTGACCACTGCGCCAGGCTGGCGCTGCTGGGTCGCGGGCTGGGTCGCCTCGAATCGCGGTATCGGTTCCGCAATCGAGGAGGTGCGGTGGTGGAGCGAGTGGCACAGCGGCTCGCATGCAGCACCCGGTGCGCCAGTTGCACGACGCGTGGGCTTGAGCCGTCGCGCTGGCCTGTCAGGAGTCGGAGAGGCGCGTCCACTTGGCGCGGTTGCATGCCGCCTGCATGGCCGCCTGCCCCTTTCGCCCGCCGGTTTGGGCGAAAGTGGAGGATTACTTGTAACCGCTGGGTGGTTGCGTGCGTCGTGCGCGACGGTTCGGCTTCTTCTGCTTAGAGCCGGTCTGCATGATAGGCGGGCCCCAGCCCCCGCGCCGCAGGGGAGGACTTTGGAGGCGTGTTGGAGAAGACTCAGCCCGTGACGGTTGAGGGTGCAAGCAGGGGGAGTTGCCTTTAAAAGGAGGGCGACCCCCTTCGTAAGGCGACCATGTCTCCTTCCTCCCCTATGCATTGTGTCTCTCCATCTTCCAAGCCCCCGGATGGGGGAAACCGCCGTCTTTTCGCCCCATCGTTGGAGGAACGCAACTCCGTGGGAGTTGGTACCTTTCAGCCATCGTTCGGCTTCAAGGATTTTCATCATGCAGCCCGGCTGCACCCCTCCACCGGCGGTCACCCAAGAGGATGACCTCCGGCTTGGTGGTGGGGGAAAGCGAGCCGGGCTGCGGCCTCTGCCCCTCCCTCAGCCTCAAGGATTTTCATCACCAGGCCAAGAGGGAGGACGAGGCGAGTCAGGGGGCTGTCTCCGTGTGGGTCGGTTGCCCTTTTCTTCCCCGTGCGTCTGGGGGAGAACGGCATCCTCCAGCTTTACGGAGACTTCCTCCAGCCATGCCGGAAGTGGCGGGTCCCGAGGCGTCATCGGACGGAAGTGGCTTCTCTACCGATGAGATTGCCAACTCCGCCAGTAGCCCTGGGTCTCCGTCTCCCGGCCTGAATGGCTGGCTCTCGTCCTCGGGGGGTGAGAGTTTTTCCGCTGCCCCGCAGGCCCGCCCCTATCGAGTGGGGTTGTTCGTACCTGCGGGGCGGGGGGGAACCGGAGTTCCGTTTGTAATGGCACTTCGAGTGCCGGGTTTTTTGTTCATTGTGGCTGTCGGGGCCTGAACATGTATGTAACTACGGCGCGGAGCCGTGTTTTTTCCTCATTTCCGAGCACTAAGACTCGTCTGCTGATTGTCTGAACCGCTTCACCAAGCATGAGTCGCCCCGTGTCAAGGTGACGAGTGAGGTATCCGTATCCCGGAGGCGTAGGAGTCCCTCGGCTCGATCGGCCCTGTTGTCCGAGGCTCCTCTAGCTTAGTTAAAGAGACCCCTCAGCCGCTCTTCGATGAGCTGAGGCCGGGGGTAGCGATATCAGCACGAGCAGAGGCGGAGTTGGCTCGGAAATGAAACCTGGTTGGCCGGAGCCTAGCCGGGTTGTCCGTTGGCAGGATCGACGCCGGAGCTGGTCAGCCGAGGCCTCGGACCGGGCTGGCGCCCTCGGAAGGTGGTCGGCCGAGGCCCCGGGGGTGGCCGGCCGAGCCGTCCGCTCGGGCCGGATCCGGAGAAGTCCCTGACAGCGATTGCTCGAGCGTGGTGATGACGTCGTCCTTCGGAGCGGAGGCCCTCGGACCGCGTCGCCGTCCGAGGCTAGGTCGGGCCTTGCCGAAGGTGTTGTCGATGCCGAGGGTGTCATCGCCCTCTTCCAGCGTTAAGATCCGAGCCTGCAGGGTCAAATCGTCTTGTAGCATGGGCCTTGTGCGGCCGTCGAGGCCAGAACACACACCCTTGCTGCGTTATAAAGCTGCGTCTCTTTTCCTCTTGTTTCGAGTATCTAGACTTTCCGTCGGTAGCAGGGATGTTAGTGCGAGCAAGAGTTGCTTCTCGCGGAAGGTGATGAGTGAGGTATCCGTATCCCGGAGGCGTGGGAGTCCCTCGGCTCGGTCGGCCTTGCCGCTTACGCGTACTTTTACCCGTCCATGAGGCCCTGTCACCGACTCGGTCTAGAAGGCTCGAAGAATCGCTTCGACAGAAGAGCTTCCGTACGTAAAGACTCGTTCGATCCGCGGATTCACCTTATCCGAGCGCGAGTTACTTATCGCAGAAGGTGATGAGTGAGGTATCCGTATCCCGGAGGCGTAGGAGTCCCTCGGCTCGGTCAGCCTTGACTGCTTACGTGTACCCCGTCGTTTCCGGGACCCACTTTTCGAAGTAGTCAAAAAGCACGAAAGATGTTCTGGTAAAAGAGATTTTTTTGTTCGAGGAAAATTTTGACGCAGAGGGGGTTTCCCCCCTTTTAGCCCCCGAGGGAGGGTCGGGCTTTGCCGAGGCGAGGCCGACCCTTCCTTGTTGACTAAACTTTGCGTGGGTGCGAGGTGTATGAACAATTTGGAAACATCTCAAGGGTAGAAGCGACATAGCTGTTGGATGTTCCAAGCGTTGCCGTAGACCTCGCCTTGACTGTTGGCCAGCTTGTACGTTCCGGGCTTCAGAACTTTGGCGATGATGAACGGCCCCTCCCAGGGGGGCGTGAGCTTGTGCCTCCCTCGGGCGTCTTGCCGCAGCCGAAGCACCAGGTCGCCCACCTGGAGGTCTCGGGGTCGGACCCCTCGGGCGTGGTAGCGTCGCAGGGACTGCTGATACCGCGCCGAGTGTAGTAAGGCCCTGTCCCGAGCCTCGTCCAGCTGGTCCAGCGAGTCTTCTCGGCTAGCTTGGTTGCTTTCTTCGTTGTAGGCCCTCGTCCTCGGGGAGCCGTATTCCAGGTCCGTGGGCAAGACGGCCTCGGCCCCGTAGACCAGGAAGAACGGCGTGAAACCCGTGGCTCGGCTTGGCGTCGTCCTCAGGCTCCAGACCACCGAGGGGAGTTCCTTCATCCATCGCTTGCCGAACTTGTTGAGATCATTGTAAATTCGAGGCTTGAGCCCTTGTAGGATCATGCCGTTTGCGCGCTCTACTTGCCCATTCGACATGGGATGGGCTACGGTGGCCCAGTCCACCCGGATGTTGTGATCCTCGCAAAAATCCAAGAATTTTTTGCCGGTGAACTGGGTGCCATTGTCGGTGATGATGGAGTTCGGGACCCCGAAGCGATGGATGATGTTGGTGAAGAACGCCACCGCCTGCTCGGACCTGATGCTGTTCAGGGGTCGGACCTCGATCCACTTGGAGAATTTGTCGACGGCGACCAGCAGGTGCGTGTAGCCCCCGGGCGCCTTCTGCAAGGGGCCGACGAGGTCCAGACCCCACACAGCGAAGGGCCAGGTGATGGGTATCGTCTGCAGAGCCTGAGCGGGCAGGTGGGTCTGCTTCGCATAGAATTGGCACCCTTCGCAGGCGCGGACAATTCTAGTGGCGTCAGCCACCGCCGTTGGCCAGTAGAAGCCTTGGCGGAAAGCGTTCCCGACGAGGGTTCGAGGTGCTGCATGATGACCGCAAGCCCCCAAGTGTATTTCCCGCAGGAGTTCCTGACCTTCGGCGATGGAGATGCATCGCTGGAGGATGCCCAAGGGGCTACGGTGGTAGAGCTCCTTCTCATCGCCCAGCAAGACGAACGATTTGGCGCGTCGCGCTACCCGCCGAGCCTCGGCTCGGTCGAGGGGCAGTTCTCCTTGGTGGAGATATTGCAGGTACGGGGTTTGCCAATCTTGATCTGGCATGACCCCGTTCTGCTCCTCCTCGATGCGCAGTGCTTCGCCCTCGGGCTCCGAGGGTTCCTCGGGTTGAGCCGAGGATGGCTTGGGCTGGGCCGAGGTCACCTCGGACGAGGCCGAGGGTGCCTCGGGCTCGGGCGCGTCGCCTATCTTGACGGAGGGTTGGTGCAGATCTCGGGAGAAGACGTCCGGGGGAACCGTCGTTCGCCCCGAGGCTATCTTCGCCAGCTCGTCCGCAGTCTCGTTGTAGCGCCGGGCGATGTGGTTAAGCTCGAGCCCGTAGAACTTGTCTTCCAGGCGTCGAACCTCCTCACAGTAGGCCTCCATCTTCGGGTCGCGGCAGAGGGAGTTCTTCATGACTTGGTCGATGACGAGCTGCGAGTCGCCGCGTGCATCGAGGCGTCGGACCCCTAGCTCGATGGCGATTCGCAATCCGTTGATCAGAGCCTCGTACTCAGCCACATTGTTGGACGCCGGGAAATGGAGGCGGAGCACGTAGCGCAGGTGTTTCCCGAGGGGCGAGACGAAGAGCAGGCCCGCGCCAGCTCCCGTCTTCATCAGCGACCCGTCGAAAAACATGGTCCAGAGCTCTGGTTGGATCGGAGCCGTTGGCAACTGGGTATCGACCCATTCGGCAACGAAATCCGCCAGTACCTGGGACTTGATGGCCTTCCGAGGGGCGAACGAGATTGCCTCGCCCATGATTTCCACCGCCCACTTCGCGATCCGCCCCGAGGCTTCTCGGCACTGGATGATCTCCCCCAGGGGGAAGGATGACACCACAGTCACCGGATGGGATTCGAAGTAATGTCGCAGCTTTCGCCTCATCAGGATCACTGCATATAGCAGCTTCTGGACTTGTGGGTAGCGGATCTTGGTCTCGGACAGCACTTCGCTGATGAAGTAGACTGGCCTCTGAATGGGCAAAGCATGCCCCTCTTCCTGCCTTTCGACCACGATCGCGGCGCTGACCACCTGAGTGGTTGCGGCGACGTAGACCAGGAGGGCTTCTCCATCAGCTGGGGGTACCAAGATGGGCGCCTGGGTGAGGAGCGCCTTCAGGTTCCCGAGGGCTTCCTCGGCCTCGGGAGTCCAAGTGAAGCACTCGGCCTTCCTTAAGAGGCGGTACAGGGGCAGGCCTCTTTCGCCGAGGCGCGAGATGAAACGGCTCAAGGCCGCGAGGCATCCCATGACCCTCTGTACGCCTTTTAAGTCCTTGATGGGCCCCATGTTTGTGATGGCCGCGATCTTCTCCGGGTTGGCTTCGATGCCCCGCTCGGAGACGATGAATCCCAAAAGCATGCCCCGGGGCACCCCGAAGACGCACTTCTCGGGATTGAGCTTGACGCCCTTCGCCTTGAGACACCGGAATGTCAGTTCGAGGTCGGAGAGAAGGTCAGAGGCTTTCCTTGTCTTGACTACGATGTCATCGACGTAGGCCTCGACCGTGCGACCGATGTGTTCGCCGAACACATGGTTCATGCACCGCTGGTAGGTTTCACCCGCGTTCCTCAAACCGAACGGCATTGTGACATAACAGTACATGCCGAAGGGCGTGATGAAAGAAGTCGCGAGCTGGTCGGACTCTTTCATCTTGATTTGATGATACCCTGAGTAGGCATCGAGGAAAGACAGGGTTTCGCACCCTGCAGTGGAGTCCACGATTTGATCGATGCGAGGTAGAGGGTAGGGGACTTTCGGACATGCTTTGTTGAGACCAGTGTAGTCTACACACATCCGCCACTTCCCCCCTTTTTTCCTCACAAGTACAGGGTTGGCAAGCCATTCGGGATGGAATACCTCTTTAATGAACCCTGCTGCCATCAGCTTGTGGATCTCCTCGCCTATCACCCTGCGCCTTTCCTCGTCGAATCGGCGCAGAGGCTGTCTGACCGGTCGGGCCCCGGCCCGAATATCCAGCGAGTGCTCGGCGACATCCCTCGGTATGCCGGGCATGTCCGAGGGACTCCACGCAAAGACGTCGGCGTTTGCGCGGAGAAAGTCGACGAGCACTGCTTCCTATTTGGGGTCGAGCCCGGATCCGATTCGAATCTGCTTGGAGGCGTCGCCACTGGGGTCGAGGGGGACGGCCTTAACCGTCTCCGCTGGCTCGAAGTTGCCGGCATGTCGCTTCACGTCCGGCACCTCTCGGGAGAGGCTTTCCAGGTCGGCAATGAGGGCCTCGGACTCGGCGAGGGCCTCGGCGTACTCCACGCACTCCACATCGCATTCGAATGCGTGTTTGTACGTGGGGCCGACGGTGATGACCCCGTTGGGGCCCGGCATCTTGAGCTTCAGGTAGGTGTAGTTGGGGATGGCCATGAACTTCGCGTAGCATGGCCTTCCCAACACTGCGTGGTAGGTTCCTCGGAACCCGACCACCTCGAACGTCAAAGTCTCCCTTCGGAAGTTGGAGGGTGTTCCGAAGCAGACAGGGAGGTCGAGCTGTCCGAGGGGCTGGACGCGCTTCCCGGGGATGATCCCGTGGAAGGGCGCAGCGCCTGCTCGGACGGATGACAGATCGACGCGCAGGAGCCTGAGGGTCTCAGCATAGATGATGTTGAGGCAGCTGCCCCCATCCATCAAGACCTTGGTGAGCCTGACGTCGCCGATGACGGGGTCGACGACGAGCGGGTACTTCCCCGGGCTCGGCACGTGGTCGGGGTGGTCGTCCCGGTCGAAGGTGATGGGCTTGTCGGACCAGTCTAGGTAGACTGGCGCCGCCACCTTCACCGAGAGACCTTCCGACGCTCTTGCTTACGATGCCGAGCCGAGGCATTCGCCGCATGCCCTCCGTAGATCATGAAGCAGTCGCGGACCTCTGGGAACTCTCCTGCTTGGTGATCCTCCCTTTTGTCGTCGTCGCGGGCCTTGCCACCCTCTGCGGGTGGCCCGACCCTGTGGAAGTGGCGCCGAAGCATGACGCACTCCTCGAGGGTGTGCTTGACGGGCCCCTGATGGTAGGGGCACGTCTCCTTGAGTGCCTTGTCGAAGAGGTTGGCGCCTCCGGGGGGCTTCCGAGGGTTCTTGTGCTCGGCGGCGGCGACAAGGTCTGCATTGGGAACGTCGCGTTTTGCTTGCGACTTCCTCCTGCCTTTCTTCTTGGCGCCGCGCGGAGTAGACGCCTCGGGAGCATCTTCCGACGGGCGGCCCTGGGGCTGCTTGTCCTTTCGGAAGATGGCCTCTACCGCCTCCTGGCCGGAGGCGAACTTGGTGGCGATGTCCATCAGCTCGCTCGCCCTGGTGGGGGTCTTGCGACCCAACTTGCTCACCAGGTCACGGCAGGTGGTGCCGGCGAGGAACGCGCCGATGACATCGGAGTCGGTGACGTTGGGCAGCTCGGTGCGCTGCTTCGAGAACCGCCGGATGTAGTCCCAGAGAGACTCTCCCGGCAGTTGCCGACAGCTTCGGAGGTCCCAGGAATTCCCGGGGCGCACGTACGTGCCCTGGAAGTTGCCGGCGAAAGCCTGGACCAGATCTTCCCAGTTGGAAATCTGCCCCGGAGGCAGGTGCTCCAACCAGGCACGAGCGGTGTCGGAGAGGAACAGGGGGAGGTTGCGGATGATGAGGTTGTCATCGTCCGTCCCACCCAGTTGACAGGCCAGGCGGTAGTCCGCAAGCCACAATTCCGGTCTCGTTTCCCCCGAGTACTTTGTGATAGTAGTCGGGGGTCGGAATCGGGGCGGAAACGGCGCCCGCCGAATGGCTCGGCTGAAGACCTGCGGACCGGGTGGTTCGGGCGAGGGACTCCGATCCTCCCCGCTGTCGTAGCGTCCCCCACGCCTGGGGTGATAGCCTCGGCGCACCCTTTCGTCGAGGCGTGCCCGACGGTCGCGATGAGGGTGCTCGTCGCCGAGGCGGCCCGGGGCCGCAGGCGCGGTGTTGCGCGTGCGCCCGGTGTAGACCGAGGCTTCCCGCGTGAGTCGGGAAGTCGCGGCACGAGGTTCCGAGGGGTACCCCTGCCTTCGGGAGGCAGAGCTCTCGGCCCGCCGGGCCGCAGCGCCTTCCAGGAGATGCCTGAGTTCTCCCTGGATTCGCCGACCCTCGGTGGTTGATGACTCCGGCATCGCGCGGAGGAGCATCGCTGCAGCGGCCAGGTCCTGACCGGTTCCGCCGGATGCGGGTGGCGGTCTGTCCCTGGCATCGTTGGCGATGCGGTGCTGGAGACCTTGGGGCAGGTGACGTATTCCTCCGGCTGGGGGCTGGCTCGCCCATACCTGCCCGATGTTCTGGCGGATTGCCTCGAGTGCTCCTGCTCCCTCATCGAGCCCGGCCTGCGCCCCGCGGACTTGCTCGAGCTGTGGGTCGTGACCCCCCGCCGGAACGGGGACCACAGCTAGCTCCCGCGGGATGTCGGCGCGAGGCGCTGGCCTAGGGGGATCACCATCCTCCGGCATGCCGAGACAGCCGCCTCCGGAGGGATCCCCTAGCTCGACGTGGAGACATTCGCGGCTCGGGCCGCAGTCCTTGTCGTCAAGGCTGCGGCTGCCGTCGGAACAGTCGGAGAGGCAGTAGTCACATGCGGTCATGAAGTCCCGCATGGCACTGGGGTTGCCAAATCCGGAGAAATCCCAGCAGATGCCGGGGTCGTCATCTTCCTCGGACCTAGAGGGTCCGTAGGTCGAGACACCCGTCAATCGGTCCCAAGGCGACCGCACATGAAACCCCAGAGAGGTTGCACTCGCCTCAACGTGAGCGCCCGCCAAAGCGAGGTCGCCAGGCGGGCTGAGGCCGAGTCGAAATGACGAAAGATGGGTAGCAGTCGGTACCTTTTTGTCGACGAGGAGCGATGAAGTCACGTCGGGGGCTGATCGCGCCGTCGTCTTGGGTACGAGGGCGACGTCCTGCAGGCCCTCCGTGAGCGTGCTGGCGTCGTCCACTTGCTCGGGGTCGACGTGTTGCGGGGGGATGGCGCCCGCCTTTGCCTCGAACGCGAGGGCGACGCTTGGCGTGTCCTCCGTTGGGGCGCTGGGGGTGTCGATTTGCTCGACAGCCGTCGGAGCGCAGCCTCCCGCTCGGCTTTGGTTGCCCCGCCTCCTCCTCCGATGGCGAGGGAGAGGACGGAGCGAGCTCGAAAGTTGTCCTTCCCCCACGCGGGAAAGGCGTCGTCGATTCCGCCGCCGGCGGGCGGGCTGTCCGCCACCATTGTCGCTGTCGCGCGGCGGTGGAAGGAGTATCATGTCGTAGCTGCTGTCGAGAGACATGAACTCGAGGCTCCCGAAACGGAGCACCATCCCGGGTTGAAGAGGTCGTTGGAGACTGCCCATCTGGAGCTTGACGGGAATCTACTCGTCAACACGCAGCAGGCCCCTACCTGGCGCGCCAACTGTCGGCGTTTCGAGACCGGGGGGGTCCCCGAGCCGACGAGTGAGTGTGCCGCGTGCCCCAGCCCAGATGGGTCGAGCGCGTGGGCGAGCGCGAAGGGGGGAGAGATAGCGAGAGCGAGGCGGCCGGAGCCGGGTCGTGAGGGAGTCGGAGAATTCCCGCGGCCTTCGTGTTCGTCCCGCGCCCAGGTCGGGTGCGCTTGCAGTAGGGGGTTACAAGCGTCCGCGCGAGGTGAGGGGAGCGGGCGGCCCCGAGAGAGCGCCTGCCCCTGCCCTTCGTCTCCGCGAGGCCAACCTTCTCTAAGAAGGCCCTGGTCCTTCCTTTTATAGTCGTAAGGAGAGGATCCAGGTGTACAAAATGGGGGTGTAGCAAGGTGCTACGTGTCTAGCGAGGGAGAGCTAGCGCCCTAAGTACATGCCAAGGTGGCAGCCGGAGAGATCTTGGCACCCTGTTGGTGTGTCGTCGTGGCTGTTGGAGAAGTAGTGGAGCTTGACGGAGGGACAGCTGTTGGAACAGCTGTGCTCTTGCTGACGTCTCCCTGCTTTCGTAAGGGAGCTGAGAGTCGCCGTCGTCATGGTCTAGTGAGGCGCCATCATTGCCTATCTGGCGGAGCTGGCTAGATGGGACGCCGGTCTTGTTCTCTGCGACCCGAGTCGGCTCAGGGCAGGGTGATGATGACGCTTCCTGTTGACGTGGCGGTCTTGTGTCCTAGGTCGGGCGACGTGGAGGCTCCTCCGAAGTCGAGGTCGAGTCCGTCCTGCATGACAGAGGCCGAGCCCGAACTCCTGGGTCGGGCGAGGCGGAGGTCGTTCGGCAGAGGCCGAGGCGGAGTCCGAGCCCTGGGTCGGGCGAGGCGGAGGTCGTCGTCTTCCGGGGCCTTAGCCCGAGCCCGAGCCCTGGGTCGGGCGAGGCGGAGTTCGCCGTCTTCCGGGGCCTTAGCCCGAGTCCGAGCCCTGGGTCGGGCGGAGCGGAGTTCGCCGTCTTCCGGAGCCTTAGCCCGAGTCCGAGCCCTGGGTCGGGCGGAGCGGAGTTCGCCGTCTTCCGGGGCCTTAGCCCGAGTCCGAGCCCTGGGTCGGGCGGAGCGGAGTTCGCCGTCTTCCGGGGCCTTAGCCCGAGTCCGAGCCCTGGGTCGGGCAGAGCCTCCTATGGCACCTCTGGCGAAGTATGGTCGCCCGTCGGTCTTACCTTTTGCGTTAAACGCCCAGTGACTTGGTCGGTTGGCGCGGTGATTTAGTCAGGGTTACTTCTTATCGAAGGCGGGGCCTCGGGCGAGCCGGTGATGCGTCTGCCGTGAAAGAGGAGGCCTCAGGCGAGACGGAGTCATCTTAGGGTCGGCTGCCCTCGCCCGAGGCTAGGCTCGGGCGTGGCGTGATCAAGTCACTCGTATGGACTGATCCCTGACTTAATCAAACCCATCAGGCCTCTGCAGCTTTATGCTGATGGGGGTTACCAGCTGAGAATTAGGCGTCTTGAGGGTACCCCTAATTATGGTCCCCGACACCTGTCTTTCTCAAAATGAACATTTGTTAGTCCCAAAATGTGTTCTCCCTTTAGAAGCTTGTGAAGATTCTTCATCCCAACATGGGCTAGTCGGCGATGCCAGAGCTAACCCATGTTAGTCTTAGCAATTAAGCAAGTATCGAGTTCAGCTCTATTGAAAACAACTAAGTATAGCTGACCCTCTAATACTCCCTTAAAAGCTATTGAATCATCACTTTTTCTAAAGACAGTAACACCTGTATCCGTAAAAAGACAGTTGTAGCCCATTTTACATAATTGAGAAACGGAAAGCAAGTTGTAATCTAATGAATCTACAAGAAAAACATTGGAAATAGAATGGTCAGGTGATATAGCAATTTTACCCAATCCTTTGACCAAACCTTTATTTCCATCCCCGAATGTGATAGCTTGTTGGGGATCTTGGTTTTTCTCGTAGGAGGAGAACATCTTTTTCTCCCCGGTCATATGGTTTGTGCACCCGCTGTCGATGATCCAACTTGAGCCCCCGGATGCATAAACCTACAAAACAGATTTAGTTCTTGATTTTAGGTACCTAAACAGTTTTGGGTCCTTTGACATTAGATACAAGAACTTTGGGTACCCAAACACAAGTTTTTGATCCCTTGTGTTTGCCCCCAACATACTTGGCAACTACCTTGCCGGATTTGTTAGTTAGCACATAACAAGCATCAAAGGTTTTGAATGACACATTATGATCATTTGATGCTTTAGGAGTTTTCTTCTTAGGCAATTTAGCATGGGTTGATTGCCTAGAACTAGATGCCTCACTCTTATACATAAAAGCATGATTAGGGCCAGAGTGAGACTTCCTAGAGTGAATTCTCCTAATTTTGTGTTCGGGATAACCGGCAGGGTATAAAATGTAACCCTCGTTATCCTGAACCATGGGAGCCTTGCCCTTAACAAAATTAGACAATCTTTTAGGCGGGGTATTAAGCTTGACATTGTCTCCCTGTTGGAAGCCAATGCCATCCTTAATACCAAGGCGTCTCCCACTATAGAGCATGCTTCTAGCAAATTTAAATTTCTCATTTTCTAAGTCAAGCTCATTAATTTTGGCACTAAGTTGAGCTATGTGATCATTTTGTTGTTTAATTAAGGCTAGGTGATCATGAATAGCATCAACATTAATATCTCTACATCTAGTGCAAATAGTAACATGCTCAATGGAAGATGTAGAGGGTTTGCAAGTATTTAATTCAACAATGTTAGCATGCAAAATATCATTCTCATTT
Source organism: Zea luxurians (assembly GCA_029449295.1). NCBI lineage: Eukaryota > Viridiplantae > Streptophyta > Magnoliopsida > Poales > Poaceae > Zea > Zea luxurians. The sequence continues at coordinate 5,645,956 of JAOPSE010000134.1, read as the reverse complement.
CTAAGATTGGAAATAGAAGCATTGCAAACATCTAAATCCTTAGCCTTAGCAATTAATTTTTCATTTTCAATTTTAAGGCTAGAAAGAGAAGCATTCAATTTATCAATCTTAGCAATTAAGTTGGCATTATCAATTGAATCATCACAAACATCAAGCTTCCCAACCTTAGCAATTAAATTGGCATTCTCATTTCTAAGATTGGAAATAATATCATGGCAAGTGCTTAGCTCACTAGTTAATTTTTCACATTTTTCTACTTCTAGAGCATAAGCATTTTTTACCTTAACAAGTTTTTTGTTTTCTTTAATTAGGAAGTCCTCTTGGCTATCCAAGAGTTCGTCCTTCTCATGAATAGCGCTAATCAATTCATTTAATTTTTCTTTTTGTTGCATGTTTAAGTTGGCAAAAAGAGTAAACAAGTCATCCTCATTATCACTAGAATTAGCCTCATCGCTAGATGTTGCATATTTAGTTGAGGATTTTGATTTTACCTTCTTCTTTTTGCCGTCCTTTGCCATAAGGCATTTGTGGCCGACGTTGGGGAAGAGGAGCCCTTTGTTGACGGCGATGTTGGAAGCGTCCTCGTCGGAGGAGGAGTTGGTGGAGCTCTCGTCGGAGTCCCACTCCCGGCAAACATGGGCATCGCCGCCCTTCTTCTTGTAGTACCTCTTCTTTTCTCTCCTCTTTCCTTTCTTGTCGTCGCCCCTGTCACTATCACTAGATAATAGACATTTTGCAATAAAATGACCGGGCTTACCACACTTGTAGCAAACATTCTTGGAACGGGACTTGTAATCTTTCCCCTTCCTTTGTTTGAGGATTTGATGGAAGCTCTTGATGATGAGCGCCATCTCCTCATTGTCGAGCTTGGAGGCGTCGATGGGGATTCTACTTGGAGTATAATCTTCTTTCTTCTCCTCCGTTGCTTTGAATGCAACGGGTTGTGCTTCGGGTACGGAGGAGGATGCGCCTTGCTCGATGATCTTTTTGGAGCCTTTGCTCATTAGTTCAAAGCTCACAAATTTGCCTATCACTTCCTCGGGAGACATTAGTTTGTATCTAGGATCACCACGAATTAATTGTACTTGAGTAGGATTAATAAAAAGTAGTGATCTTAGAATAACCTTGACCATCTCATGGTCATCCCATTTGGTGCTCCCGAGGTTGCACACTTGGTTCACCAAGGTCTTGAGCCGGTTGTACATCGCTTGTGGCTCCTCCCCTTGGTGAAGCATGAATCGACCGAGCTCCCCCTAGATCGTCTCCCTTTTGGTGATCTTGGTCACCTCATCTCCTTCGTATGCCGTTTTGAGTATGTCCCAAATCTCTTTGGCGCTCTTCAATCCTTGCACCTTGTTATACTCCTCTCGACTTAGAGAGGCGAGGAGTATTGTGGTTGTCGGTGTTTTGGGTCCGACCGCACACCCGGGGTTGCCCCTCAAGGTGTTTTAGGAGTAGGACGGTGTCAACAACTGTAGCAAGATGGTTCGTGCAGATCGCACGAGGGACGGTGGACAAGGTTTACAGGTTCGGGCCGCTTGGAGATGCGTAACACCCTACGTCCTGGTGAGTTTGCGTGGTGAATGTGGTTACAAGAGAGCTCTCTGGATTGAGAATACAGAGAGTTGATGTGGGCGGCTAAGTAAAGGGTCCCCCGTTCTGAAGGGGTGCCCCCTAGGCCTTATATACTCGACCGTGGGGTAGTACACGTGGATAAGATAACAACAAGTAGCTAAAAGATAGTGAACCTCTTGAGATTATCCCCACGTAACCCTCGCCGACTTATCCTCGCATGGCTTCGTTGCATGGAGGCTCCAGCGCGGGAGAGTCGGATCTCTGTTGCGGTCATTCGCTCGATGCTGTGGGCCGTCCGGGTTTACACCAATCCGGCCTCATGTCGTTCTGTTTTGCTGATTGCTTCTCCCCAGGCCCACGAAAGAATGACCTTACGATTTATTGGGCTCTTGAGCCTTTCGTGAGGTCCTTTACTCTTTTAGTGGACCCGGGGGATATCTATCCCCCACAAGCCCCCGATCTTTGGGTTAATTTAGAGGTAATCAACCCAAAGATCCCAGGTCCAGCTTGCGGGTGATTTGAAGAAAGATGGCTTCCTGTTGTCTTCTCCTGCTCCGATCACTCGTTGACCAAAGCCTAGTTTCATGTCTGTGCCTTAGAGGTTGGCATTCCAATTTGTAGGATTCTGAACTTCTTTGAGTGCACCAGAGGTGCACCCAATGGGTGTAGCCCCCGAGCTTCGAGTAGATTTTAGAAAATAATCTACTCGAAGGTCTTCAGTATAGATTATTTCCATTTGTGTTCCTTCATTTTGGTTGAAGGTTGGCTTCTTTAATCTAGTCCCACGCTTTAGAAGTCGGCTCTATCTTGATTTGGAATGATAATCCATGGGGTGCACCGGAGGTGCACCCAATGGGTGTAGCCCCCGAGCTTCGAGTGGATTTTTGAGAATAATTCACTCGAAGGTCTTCTTTTTATGTCCTTTTGCTGAAGATTATCCTTTCTGCCTGTAAAAAAGTTGGCATGATGTCATCCGCGTTATGTCATCAATATTATGCTTCAGAGATCAGCATGTATTTTGTCTTTTGCAGCCTAGTTCGCAATCCATCCGTATCTTGCTAGGTAGTGTAATTTATTTGCTCTGTGACTGATTGGACATTTGATGGACGTTCTCTGTCTAGTCTTCAAGTCATGTCTGTCGACCATATTTTGCACTCTACTGGCTATATTTGGCTTCCTTCTAACTCTCGCTGATATCTCATTTTTGTCTTGAGGCATTCACTGCGTGCTCTGCACAGATGTGACCATTTTGAAAGAATATACTGATAATTCCTGGGCGTCCCCCCCCCCAATGGGTGTGGGCGAGGGACGGCTTGGTACGCTGAGTGTTTTAGCCGGCTGCTTCTGAGTAGTAATGTGATGGGACGGCGAGTGTAATCATATCCTTTGCGCTATTGACTGGAGTCTCAATGGGTGTAGTGTTGCATGAAACAGCGTCAGCCGCCTAACGTGTCTCCAGACGGGTGGAAGTGCTTATTGAATGCTTTGCGACTGTTCAGTGACCGCGGTTGGAGGTGAGCGGTTGCCTTTCTCTTCTATAAATAACGTTGTTGCCCCTCTGGTTTTTTCACACCTCTTCGCTGTTTTTTACTGCTTCCTTCTCTTCTCTCCTGTCTGCTTCCGCCATGGGCAAGAGCAACAAGCGCAAGCGCGAACCGACTCCTCCGTCGGAGGATTTCGGTGACTCGGAATACTCGGAGGAGGAGTTCTCCTCCGAGTCCGAGGGATCTCCGGCTCTCGTCTCTCCCCCGGCGTCGTCCGATGACTCGGACGACTCCCAGGGGATAGCCGCGGAAGTCTGGACATACATCCGGGCTGTCGAGCGCTCCGGGCTCGAGGGCTCGGATGAGTCGGAGTACTCCTCGGATGAGGAGGACTCGGACGGCGGCGGCGAGGACGAGGACGACGACGACGACGACGGCGACGACGACGACGGTGGCGACGGTGACGGCAGCGGCAGCGGCAGGGGCAGCGGCAGCGGCGACGGCGGCAGGAATGGTGACGGCGGCGGCAGCAGGGGCAGCACCAAAGGCGGCAGCGGCAAGGGCAGGGCCAGTGGCTAGACGCCACTGGTCTTCTTAGATATTAGTATAGTATAGTATAGTTAGAATAATGTAGTAGTAATGTAGAGTAGTATAGCGTAGTGTAGTAGTAGTAATGTAATGTAGTAATAGTAGGGGAGTATCAACTCGCGAAGAGTTAATTTGTAAGTTTATTAACTTCCCTTTGAATGAAAGAATGACGTTTGGCTTCTCTTTGATGACTTTCCCGTTTGCTTGAGAGTGTAGTTCCTTTGAAAGAGTAAGCGAAATACTCAAGCATTGAACTGATGTTTTCTGAAATGGTTGCCGAGTAACTTTGTGGGTGGCGTCGGCGGCTTGTAGAAGTAACTGCCGAGTAACTGAAGATTGCGTTGAGTGACGGGAGGTCGACGTCGGCATTTTAGAGGTAATACCGAGCAACTTGAATACGAAATCAGCGTTTTAGAAGTAACGCCGAGTGACGGCAGGTCGGCGTCGGCATTTTAGAGGTAATGCCGAGCAACTGATTACAAAATCAGCGTTTTAGAAGCAACGCCGAGTGACGGCAGGTCGGTGTCGGCATTTTAGAGGTAATGCCGAGCAACTGAATACAAAATCAGCGTTTTAGAAGCAACGCCGAGTGACGGCAGGTCGGTGTCGGCATTTTTAGAGGTAATGCCGAGCAACTGAATACGAAATCAGTGTTTTAGAAGCAACGCCGAGTGACGGCAGGTCGGTGTCGGCATTTTAGAGGTAATGCCGAGCAACTGAATACGAAATCAGTGTTTTAGAAACAACGCCGAGTGACGGCAGGCCGCCCGAGCCACTTTGAGGATGGTGGCCGAGTGATGAGGTGGCGCATTGGTGTTCTGGGGATAACTGCCGGGTGACCACGTAGCACGCTGGTTTTGGAAATGACCGCCGGGTGATGACTGGGCACTTTTTGAAACGGTATCTGGCTCGAGAATATCCCATAAGAGCTGCGCTTTTCGCCGCCTTTGCTTTCCGTGCCCTAGTTCTTGCATTCCCGCTTCCGAATCCTCTCTGCTGCTCGCCTCCACTCTGCTCGCTGGTAGAATCGAGATGGCGCCCAAGAGGAAAACCGCGAGCTCGTCTGCTGCGGTGATTCCTCCAATCGATCCCAACAGCCAGTTGCCTTTTGCAGGTAACCACATGTCCATCATTTCCGAAGCTGAACTCCTCCACCTCGTGTCCTTCGGGGTTCTTCCTCCGCGGGAACTCTGTTCTTGGCGGATTTGCCACGGGACTACTGTCCCGACAGAGGATACCCACGAGTCTGTAGTTTACGCTCCTTTTCTTCTCCGCGGCCTTGGCCTTCCCATCTCTCCCTTTTTCCGCGGTCTCCTTGATTTTTACCACATTAACCTGACCCATTTGAACCCTAACTCAATTCTGCAAATCTCCATCTTTGTTCACTTATGCGAAGCCTTTCTTGGCGTGCTGCCGCATTTCGGCTTATGGAAATACCTGTATCATTATCGCCCTGGGATGGCCGGGGGACAACATCAGTTGGTCGGAGGTGCCAGTTTGGAGATGCGCCGTGGACGGAAAACTGAATACCTTGAGATTCCCCTTAAAGATAGTATTAAGGGATGGCGTCTAGAGTGGTTCATAGTCGATAATTATGGAAATTCTCTCCCTTCCCGGTCGGGAAGGCAGCCAGACGTTCGCACCCCAAGCTGGACCGAGTCTCCCACAGATGAGGAGGTAGCTGAAGCGGGTGCGTTGCTAGCTGAAGTTGGACTGCTGAAAGAGAGAGGTCTAACTGCTGAAGCTGTGGTCGCTGACTTCGTTTTCAAGAACATTCAGCCACTGAAAGATAGGGTATACCCAGCTTATCTGTATCGAGGGCTAGCCGACTCAACTCGGGTTACCAACAGGATAATCCCTTCTGCAGACTTGGTGAGCCGACTGGAAATGATTCTCAGGGGCAAGGTGTCCAATGTTGGTGCTCCGGTGGCGTACTCGGCCTGGAATTTGCCTCCTACCAAAGTCTTCACTCTTTTCGTGTCAAATCCACCTGCGACTGATGGCAATTTGGGCCTTAGAACGCGACCCTCTGATGAAGAAGTCAGTGCTTTGGTTGCCTCGCTTGGGGAGATTCCTGATGACGAACGACAAGTCCATTTTGAGGTGCCCCTGACCCCTAGTGATGCAGATATAAATGCCATGCTTGATCTGCTAACTAAGGATTCCTCTGACGCTGCTCCTGCTGGTACATTAGCAGTAGTGCCCCTCCCAGAGGTTGATACAACTTCGGATGTTCAGAAACTTGTCAGTACTCGCCCGAGGCGCCTTAGCCGAACCAATCAGCCTTTGCCTTCTGCTGACGAGCAAAAGAAGAAAAGAAGACGCGTCCGGCGAGTATCTAGTTTTAATGAAGACGCTGGTACCTCAGTTCCTGCTGCTGAAGTTATGCCTGCGACTGGACTTACTGAAGCTGACCCCAATGGGTGTACCCAAACTGCTACCGATCCTAATGTGGATGCTCCACTTGTTGCGGATCCCAATGGGTGTGCTGCTTGTGTTGTCGTTGTAGATGACGAGGGGGAGGAGAATGAGGTTCCTTTGACTCGAAAGAATAGCCGGCAATTCATCGCCAGTGGTGAAAGTAGTGGAGTTCCCTCTCCTGCTTTGTCTGCCCTCATTGGTCTACAAGAATTGTCTCTGGCCAACTTTGATCAAACTCTTCAGGATATGGTCCCAGAAGACTTGTTATTGGAGCCAGTGGATGATGGTGCAATGGATGCTTGTGCTGACATGCCTGATGCTGGGTTGAGGTCATCCTGTGCCTCGTCGACCTTAGAGCGCGATCTTGAGGGCCGAGAGACTGATTTGAATCGTCCTGGTCCTTTGGAGGTAGATGAGGGCCCATCAATCTCAGAAGTGGTTATCGCAGAGAACTTGGACCTCAAGAGTGGTGCTGTCATATGCCCAGCCCCCGAGGGTGTCACCGGGGATGACTTAGCTCGGGTGGAGAGTGTAAGCCACTGCCCAGCCCCCAAGGGTACTGCCGGGGATGATCCGGCTCAAATGGGCAGTGCCAACTATGACCCAGCCCCCGAGGATGCCCGAGCAGGGTCTCCTTCCTGTACATCCATGGACGTTCACGCGGGATCTCCTCCACATTCTGGCTGCATGGTGGTAACCCAGAATTTGGATCAGGGAATCGCTTTAGAGGGCAGCGCCCCTGCTGACCGAGTGTTGGGCTCTGCTGAAGGTACTGAATTGATCTCCGCTGATTCGTTGCAAACTGCTCCGGGTGGTGGTTTTACATCTGCTTATCAACTGATTTCTCCTGATTTGGGGATCCCTTCGTTCTTCTCCAACCTTCAGGTACTGTGATGTATTTTAATTTGACTTTTATATTGCCTGAGCTGCTGTCGTCACACTCGTCTGTTTTCCTCATCAGGCTTTGGTGGATGGAATGGCCGGCCAGCTGAGGCTTCAGGGTGCTTCCACCCTAGAGGTAGCTTCATCTCTTGCACGTTGGAACCCAGTGTCGCTTCAACGTCGCATTTCTGAATTGGAGGCAACCAATGCTGGTTAGTGCTTTTTTACTTCTCTCTGCCTTCGCTGTGGACTGCCTTACTTTCTGACCCCATTTTGTTTGATTATCTCTCGCTAGGAGTGACTCAGCAGATTTCACTTCTTGAGGAAAAACACTACCAAGATCTGGCTGAATTGGCTCAGCGGTGCACTGACTTTGAGGAGAAGTACTCTCAGGGCCAAATTGAACTGGGTCAAGTTTCTGCTGCTTTAGACGACGCCAATGCCCTGAATTCTTCCCTTCATTCTCAGCTTGATTCTGAAAAGGTATCATACAAAACTGTGCCTTGCCTTGCTGTGCTCCTGTTACATGCTTGGTTTTTGAAGGAGCTGACTTTTGCTCGCAGGAAGAAAAGTGTATCCTTGCTGCTTCTCGTGACAATCTTGACAGGTTATATCGTGATTCTAGCAATTCGCTGACTATCCTGGAGAGAAGTCATCGCTTCACCATGGAAGAATTAGACCTCCAACGTCATAAGCTGCAGGAATCCATGGATGAGGTAACCCGGCTTAAGCAGTTGATATCAGCGAAGGATGCTACTATCAAAGGACTCCGAGCTTCCAAAAAATCCATTGTCCAGGAGTTAGAGAGCGCTCGACTGGCTGCTAAAGCTGCTGAAGAAACTTCTGTTACTCTCAAGGCCCAACGCGACAAAGCCCTGGACAAGGCTATTCGGGCGGGACGAATCTTGATGAGGAGACCCGGCGTGGTTGTTCCTGAGGACATAAGGGCTGACGTGAACGTCGCCCCTGATTCCTCGAGTCGCCCTTCTTCGTCAGTCGCTCCTGAGAAAGACACTATAAAATAGAAAAACATTTTGCGTGCTCCAAGCGCGCGGTTAGCATGATCGAGTATTTGTTAGAGGACATCAGTTTATCATTCGAATGACATAATTACTCTCTCATTGTATCAGAATTTATTAGTTAATGAGTTGGCAGTAATGACGCATGATGATTATGAAATTTGTTTGCGGGATATGGAAGTCGTCCCTTGAATTATATAGGTGCGAGCATGTTGCACTGGTCTTAAGTTGTTGCCAACTTAAGTCGATCGCTCCGTTTGTAGGGCATAGTGGTCACCCTGAGTTAAGTAAGCGTGAGCATGTTGCACCGCCTTAAGTCGTTGCCGACTTAAGTCGATTGCTCCGTTAGCAGGGCTTAGTGGTCACCCTGAGTTAAGTAAGCGTGAGCATGTTGCACCGCCTTAAGTCGTTGCCGACTTAAGTCGATTGCTCCGTTAGCAGGGCATAGTGGTCACCCTGAGTTAAGTAAGCGTGAGCATGTTGCACCGCCTTAAGTCGTTGCCGACTTAAGTCGATTGCTCCGTTAGCAGGGCTTAGTGGTCACCCTGAGTTAAGTAAGCGTGAGCATGTTGCACCGCCTTAAGTCGTTGCCGACTTAAGTCGATTGCTTCGTTAGCAGGGCATAGTGGTCACCCTGAGTTAAGTAAGCGTGAGCATGTTGCACCGCCTTAAGTCGTTGCCGACTTAAGTCGATTGCTCCGTTAGCAGGGCTTAGTGGTCACCCTGAGTTAAGTAAGCGTGAGCATGTTGCACCGCCTTAAGTCGTTGCCGACTTAAGTCGATTGCTCCGTTAGCAGGGCATAGTGGTCACCCTGAGTTAAGTAAGCGTGAGCATGTTGCACCGCCTTAAGTCGTTGCCGACTTAAGTCGATTGCTCCGTTAGCAGGGCATAGTGGTCACCCTGAGTTGAGTAAGAATGCAGGTCAATCGTAAATGAATTGAGTATCCTTGAAACCTCTTTTTTATTGATGACATATTTCCACTTTACAGAGTACATCATCATCCCAGCAGTTTTGAGGTACAGCTAGGGATAAAACTTTCTGAGGTGTTCTATGTTCCAGGAGTTCCCAACTTCTATGCCATCCATCTGAGTGAGGCGATGCGATCCGGGCCGAGTGACTTCTGCTACCACGAAGGGTCCTTCCCATAAGGGTGATAACTTGTGTCATCCCTCCCCCGTTAGAATTCGGCGGAGGATGAGATCTCCTACTGAGAAGAATCGTTGTCGCACAGCCTTGTCGTGATAGCGCCTTAGAGTCTGCTGGTACCTTGCTGATTGGATTACTGCGTTTAACCGTTCTTCCTCAAGTACATCTATGTCCTCCAGCCTGGTGGTCTCAGCTTCTGCTATGCTTTCAAAGATCAGCCTTGGCGCCCCGAACTTGAGATCAGCAGGTAGCACTGCCTCCGACCCATAGACCATGAAGAAAGGAGTGTTTCCATGCAAAGCTCGGCTAGGTTGGGTTCTTAGGCTCCAAACAACATAGGGTAATTCCCTTATCCACTTTCCTGCGAATTTTTCATTCTTATCGAAGATCTTTTTCCTGAGTGCATCCAATATCATCCCGTTGGCTCGCTCAACTTGCCCGTTGGCTCTTGGATGGGCTACAGATGCATACTTGATCTGAATGCTCTTTTGCTCGCAGAAGTCAAAGAATTCTGAACTTGTGAAGTTGGATCCTAAATCAGTTATGATGCTGTTTGGTATCCCGAATCTGAATATTATGTCTTGTATGAATTCCACGGCCTTAGCAGAGGTTAAGAAGGCAATGGGCTTGAATTCTATCCATTTAGTGAACTTGTCAATTGCTACCAATACATGAGTGTATCCCCCTTGAGCTTTCTTGAAAGGTCCAATCATATCCAGTCCCCAGCATGCGAAAGGCCAAGTTACTGGTATGGTCTGCAGTTGCTGTGCTGGCATGTGTTGTTGCCTTGACAAGTATTGGCAGGCTTCGCACCTTCGAACTAACTCGGCTGCATCGTTCTTTGCTGTTGGCCAATAGAATCCTGACCTGAAGACCTTCCCAACTAGTGTTCTGGAGGCTGCATGTATTCCACATTGCCCAGCATGGACTTCCTCCAGAAGTTGCTTCCCAGTGGATGGGAGAATGCACTTCATGAAGACGCCTGATGCACCCCTTCTGTATAATGTCTCCCCAATAAGTGTATAGTGAGCTGACTGTCTTGCAATGCGCTCTGCCAAATTTTTGTCGTCTGGTTCCTCTTCATTCTTTATATACTTAATGATCGGCCTCCTCCAGTCATCAGGGTCTGACTCGGGTTGATCTATGATGTTGCATTCTTCTGTCTGATCCATTGAGATACTTGGCCGCAGAATTTCTTGCACGAAAACCCCGGGTGGGACCTGAGTTCGACCGGACCCTAGTTTGGACAGTACATCGGCTGCTGTGTTCCGATCTCTTTCTACATGATGAAATTCCAGACCCTCGAATTTATCTTCCAGCTTTCGGACGGCAGTGCAGTATTTTCCCATTGAATCGCTTGAGCAATCCCACTCCTTGTTTATCTGGCTGATGACTACTAGAGAGTCTCCGTATTCCATTAATCTTTTGACGCCCAACGATATGGCAATGTTCAATCCATGGATCAAAGCTTCATACTCGGCTGCATTGTTGGAGGCTGGGAATAGCAACTGGAGGGCGTACTTGAGGTGTTCGCCTCCAGGCGCAGTGAAGAGAATCCCTGCTCCTACTCCCTGCAGCTTCAGTGAGCCATCAAAATACATTCGCCATACTTCTGCAGTCTCCGGGTTGTCTGGTACTTGTTGTTCAGTCCACTCCGATACGAAATCAACCAGTGCTTGAGTTTTGATGGCAGTGCGAGGTCGGAACTCGATGTCATGAGATCCCAGCTCACAAGCCCACTTGGCTATTCGACCGATGGCTTCCTTGTTGTGAAGAATATCCCCTATTGGAAAACTTGTAACTACTATGACTTTGTGGTCGTCAAAGTAGTGACGCAGCTTGCGGGCAGTTAGAAGTATTGCGTACAATAGCTTCTGAACTTGAGGGTACTTTTTCTTCGAGGGGCCTAGGACTTCACTAATGAAGTAGACAGGATGTTGTACTGGATAGGCATGTCCTTCTCCTACTCGCTCGACTACTAATGCGGTGCTTACCACGTGAGTCGTGCAAGAGATATACAGTAGCAAATCTTCAGGTGGTTGAGTTGACGTGGCTCGCCGAGGTGGTTTCAGTACTGGTGGTGTTGTCAAGAATTTTTTCAGAGCATCTAGAGCTTCTTGCGCTTCTGAAGTCCATTGAAACTTATCCACCTTTTTGAGTAACTTGTAGAATGGCAGACCTTTTTCTCCTAGCCTGGATATAAATCTGCTTAGAGCTGCCATACATCCAGTAAGTCGCTGAACCTTCTTCTGCGATCGAGGTGCTTCCATCTTCATGATAGCTTCAATCTTATCTGGATTAGCCTCAATTCCCCGGTGGCTGACAATAAACCCGAGCAACTTTCTGGCTGGTACCCCGAAAACACATTTCTCGGGATTAAGCTTCCATCTATACTGCCTCAGACTGTTGAAAACCAGTTGCAAATCTTCGATGAAGTCTTTTGAGTCCTGTGTTTTGATTACCACATCATCCACGTAGGCTTCCACACGCTTGCCCCAGTGATCGGCTAAGCATGTTTGAATGGCTCTCTGGTAAGTTGCTCCAGCGTTTTTGAGGCCAAACGGCATGGAGGTATAACAGAAAGCACCAAACGGAGTAATGAATGCCGTTTTTTTCTTCATCTTCCTTTGCCAGACTAATCTGATGGTATCCAGAATAGTAATCCAGGAAAGACAGCATAGAACATCCAGCGGTGGAGTCCACCACCTGATCTATCCTCGGGAGCCCAAAAGGATCCTTCGGACAGTGTTTGTTGAGATCAGTATAATCAACACACATGCGCCAATCCACTTTATTCTTTTTGAGTACAAGAACGGGGTTGGCTAACCACTCGGGATGTAACACTTCTCTAATGAATCCAGCTGCAACCAAGCGAGCTAGCTCAGTGCGAATGGCTTCTCTCTTGTCAGGCGTGAAACGACGTAATTTTTGCCGAATCGGCCTTGCCTGGGGACAAACCTTCAATTTGTGCTCGGCCAGTTCTCTTGGGACTCCCGGCATATCCGCAGGTTGCCATGCGAATACATCTCGGTTATCTTGCAGAAACCGGACGAGCGCGCTTTCCTATTTGTCATTCAAGCTGGAGCTGATGATAGCCGTCTTGCGCTCATCAGCGAACCCCAGGTTGATTCTCTTGGTTTCTTCAGTCGGCCGCATAGAGGTCGCGGTCTGAGCTTCACTTGCTGGTACTGCAAGGTCCTCCTCAGGCTTAGAGTTCGCCAGTGTGGAGGGAGCCATCGACGGCTTGGCGGTGAGGGCTGCTTGGATAGCCACTCGGAAACACTCTGCGGCGCCTTGGAAGTCGGCGCGCACGGTTATGATCCCTTGCGGTCCTGGCATCTTCAGTATCATGTATGTGTAATGCGGAATGGCCATGAACTTGGCCAATCCCGGCCTCCCGATGATCGCGTTGTACCCGCAGTCGAAGTTCGCCACTTCAAACCTCAGGAACTCGGTTCTGTAGTTCTCCGGAGTTCTGAAGGTGACTGGCATGTAGATGTGGCCCAGCGGGTATTCCCCTTCCGTCGGCACGATGCCGAAGAAAGGAGTGTCCGACTCGTGGAGCTCTTTGAGGTGAACTCCCAAGCCTTGGAGTGTCCGGGGGAAGGTGACGTTGATGCTGCTCCCCCCGTCCACTAACACCTTCTTCACCCGGCTCTCTCGGATCACCGGATCGACGAGAAGCGGGTATTTGCCCGGATGGTCGAAGTTGAGCCATTGATCTGCCCTAGTGAAGGTGATCGGGTGCTTCGACCACCGGTATGGGGCGGGAGGGCTGGTGGCCGCCATCAGTATCTGGCGATCGTTGAGCTTTTGCTGTCTTCTGTTCTCCTGCGACCCGTGTCCACCGAAGATGACGTTGACCTCCCTGTCAACGCGTGGGAAAGCTCCTCCTCCTCCCTCCTCCTGCTGATGGGGTTGTCGTGGTTCATCCGGTCTTCCCCTCGGTGGAGGAGGAGGTAGAGGTTGGAAGGGTCGGCCGTGTCCGACGGAATGCTTGAAGTCTCGGCAGTTACGAAGAGTGTGACGCATGTCCTTGTGGTACGGGCACTGGGCGTCGAGGATGTCGTCCAACGTGCGTTCGCCTCCACGAGGTCCTCCTCGGGCACGAGAGGCAGGAGGTCCGGCGGCGTGCACTTCTTCGCGAGGCCTCTTCTCCCATCGTTTGTCGGGTTGCTGGTTCGTGTCGCGTCGTGGTGCTGCCGGTGCGGGCTTTGCTCCTCCGATGAGGTCCTGGGCTCGCTCGTCGGCGGTGATGTAGAGGTCGGCTTCCCGGAACAGCTCCTCGGAGGTAGTCGGTGCCCTCTGTAGTATGGCTCGGACGAAAACCGAGTCATTGGAGCCTCTGTAGAAGTCCTCGATCACGGCCACCTCCGTGACCTCGGGGATACGATTTCTCATGGTCTGGAACCTTTTGAGGTACGACCGGAGAGTCTCGTCTCCCCGGCGCTTGATGGATTTGAGGTCCCACGGTTGTGCCGGCTTGTCGGAGAGGGACTGGAAGTTGGCGGTGAAGCATCGACTGAAGTCGCCCCAGACGTCGATGCAGTGTCGGGGTAGATGTCGCAGCCATTGCAGTGCGTCTTGCCCAAGGACAATGGGTAAGTACGCGGTCATCACGTCTTCGGACGCCCCAGCAGCTCGAGCAGCGGTTGTGTAGACGGCTAGCCAACCCCATGGATCCTGCTTAGGTTCATATTTGTCAACATTGGATACCTTGAAGTTGGGAGGCCATTGGATGGCCCTAAGGCGCGGAGTAAGAGCGGACACTCCGCATGTGTCCTCCTGTCGTCGGGGACGATGTCTGTCCCGGGGAGGGGAGTTGTGATTGTGGTTCCTCGACCGTCCCCGGGCGGTTCCGCTAGTTGAGGCTGTTGCCGACTCAGTTCTGGTAGCTTGGCTCTGAGTCGGGATGCCGTGATCCCTGTCATACTCCTCCCGACGGCGAATCTCGTTCTCATGCCGCCGCTCGCGTGAAGCATTGATGGAGCTTCGCGCGTCTCGGCGACTGTTGATGGCGTGTCGTAGATCGTTCGGCGGGTGAGCGAGCGGTAGAAGATGGTTGGCCGCCTGGGTGAACAGTCGTCGGTAGCCATCGGCGTCAGGAGTCCGAGGAAGTCCCTCAGCTATCCGAGCCAGTACCCCTCCGACTTCGCTCGGCGTGTTCATAGCTCGGGCGAAGTCGGGGTTCAGGTTGCGCCCGAAGAATGGATTCTCCCGACGCTGCCTTGTATCTTGTTCAGCCTGTTCCTGAGCTCGTCGGTGATCACGTCGTCGGGAGTTCCTTCGTTCTCTGAAGACGCGTTCTTCCGGGGTCTCTCCTACCTCCGAGACCTCGTCTCGCGAGACAGGCTGTTCCGGATTCCGCTCCCCGGCGGCATGATGTCGTCGAACTTTCCTGCGCCGGTTCCTCCGTCTACGGGACTCTCGTTGAGGCGGTTCCTCCCCGGGTACAGTCGGCTCGTCGTCGGAGACGATAGGCGACTCCGCTCTCCCGATGAAGAGGACGTCGGGGTAGAAGGGTGCTGCTATTGTGGTGACCTTCTTCCTTGCGATCTGTGTCCACTCTTTTGCCGGAAAAGTAGGCAGTGGAGTTCTCCGGGTCAGCGAGCCCTCGGCCCCCGGCTTTCCGGAGACGATCCTCATCCGGAGAGTTGGAGGTTGAGCTTCTTCGGTATTTTCGGAGTTCGTTGGGGGAGACTTCTTTTCCGGCGGATCCGCGATACGGTGCAGAATTCCTTCTTCATCTGCTACAAATGAGATTGTTCCGAAGCAGAACACGGATCCGGGGCGCAGGGTGATCTTGCTGTAGAAGGTGACGGCCATTGAGCTAGCTTGGATTGTCAACACACCCCCTACCTGGCGCGCCAGCTGTCGGTGTTTTGGGTCCGACCGCACACCCGGGGTTGCCCCTCAAGGTGTTTTAGGAGTAGGACGGTGTCAACAACTGTAGCAAAATGGTTCGTGCAGATCGCACGAGGGACGGTGGACAAGGTTTACAGGTTCGGGCCGCTTGGAGATGCGTAACACCCTACGTCCTGGTGAGTTTGCGTGGTGAATGTGGTTACAAGAGAGCTCTCTGGATTGAGAATACAGAGAGTTGATGGGGGCGGCTAAGTAAAGGGTCCCCCGTTCTGAAGGGGTGCCCCCTAGGCCTTATATACTCGACCGTGGGGCAGTACACGTGGATAAGATAACAACAAGTAGCTAAAAGATAGTGAACCTCTTGAGATTATCCCCACGTAACCCTCGCCGACTTATCCTCGCATGGCTTCGTTGCATGGAGGCTCCAGCGCGGGAGAGTCGGATCTCTGTTGCGGTCATTCGCTCGATGTTGTGGGCCGTCCGGGTTTACACCAATCCGGCCTCATGTCGTTCTGTTTTGCTGATTGCTTCTCCCCAGGCCCACGAAAGAATGACCTTACGATTTATTGGGCTCTTGAGCCTTTCGTGAGGTCCTTTACTCTTTTAGTGGACCCGGGGGATATCTATCCCCCACAGTGGTGGCTTGTGAGTTGAAGTGCCGGATTTGGGCAACTTCGTCCGAATCATAGTCCTCATCCCCTATGGATGGTACCTGTACACCAAACTCAACAACGTTCCAAATACTAGTGTGGAGTGAGGTTAGGTGATGCCTCATTTTGTCACTCCACATGTTATAATCTTCACCGTAAAAAACCGGTGGTTTGCCTAATGGAACGGAAAGTAATGGAGTACGTTTAGAAATGCGAGGGTAGTGTAGGAGAATCTTACTAAACTTCTTGCACTCATGGTGCTTAGAAGTTACGGACGGCGCGTCGGAGCCGGAGGAGGATGGCGATGAAGAGTTGGTCTCGTAGTAGACCACCTTCCTCATCTTCTTTTTCTTTTCGCCACTCCGATGCGACTTGTTTGAAGGGGATCCCTTCTCCTTCCCCTTGTTGCGGGACTCTCCCGATGGAGCCTTCCCGTGGCTTGTAACGGGCTTGTCGCCGGTCACCATCTCCTTCTTGGCGTGTTCTCCCAACATCACTTCGAGCGGTTAGGCTCTTAATGAAGCACCATGCTCTGATACCAATTGAAAGTCGCCTAGAGCGGGTGAATAGGAGGAATCTGAAAATTACAAACTTAAGCACAATCTACAAGCCGGGGTTAGCGTTAGAAATATAAGCGAGTCCAAAAGAGAGGGCGCAAAACAAATCAACCAAGGAAATAGAGCGGATGACACGGTGATTTGTTTTACCGAGGTTCGGTTCTTGCAAACCTACTCCCTGTTGAGGTGGTCATAAAGACCGGGTCTCTTTCAACCCTTTCCCTCTTTCAAACGATCACCTGGACCGAGTGAGCTTCTCTTCTCAATCAAATGGGACACTAAGTCCACTACAAGGACCACCACACAATTGGTGTCTCTTGTTTTGATTACAAGTGTTGTGGAAGCAAGAAAGAGGAAGAAGAAAAGCAATCCAAGCGCAAGAGCTCAAAAGAACACAAATGTCTCTCTCTAGTTACTAATTTGTTTGGAGTGATTCCGGACTTGGGAGAGGATTTGATCTCTTTGTTTGTGTCTTGTATTGAATGTTATAGCTCTTGTATGTGGTTTGAAGTCTGAAAACTTGGATGCAATGAATGGTGGGTGGTTGGGGTTATTTATAGCCCCAACCACCAAAGTAGCCGTTGGTGGAGGCTGCTGTCGCATGGCGCACCGGACAGTCCGGTTCGCCAGCCACGTCACTCGGCCGTTAGGGTTCGACCGTTTGAGCTCTGACTTGTGGGGCCACTGGACAGTTCGGTGGTGCACCGGACAGGTCCTGTAGACTGTCTGGTGCGCCTTCTGGCGCCTGCTCTGACTTCTGCGCGCGCAGGCGCGCACTGTAGCGCATTTAATGCCTTCGCAGACGACCGTTGGCGCAAAATAGTCGTTGCTCCGCTGGCACACCGGACAGTCCGGTGCTACACCGGACAGTCCGGTGAATTATAGCGGAGCGGCTCCCAGAATTCCCGAAGGTGGCAAGTTTGGAGTTGGATTCCCTGGTGCACCGGACACTGTCCGGTGGTACACCGGACAGTCCGGTGCGCCAGACCAGGGCTGCCTTCGGTATACTTTGATCCTTTGTTTTGAACCATTTCTTTTGTCTTTGTATTGGTTTATTGTGAACCTTTGGCACCTGTAGAACATATTTTCTAGAGCAAACTAGTTAGTCCAATAATTTGTGTTGGGCAATTCAACCACCAAAATTCATATTGGAAAAGGTTTAACCCTATTTCCCTTTCACTAGAGCTCACAAACTTTCTCTTATTTGGTCTCTGTATGGTGAAATTATGTCATTTTATAATCTCTGTTCGTTCAGTCAGTCGTTGTGAACTCTTTTCTAATCGCTCATTTCATTGGTCGTGTTGTAACAAGCCATATTGCATAGAGTAAACAATAACATCAGTTAGCCAAATTTAAAAAAATATTATACAGAGAGCGGAGACAATCTTGAAATTTTTTTGGTGGATAGTTTACGTGGATATTGTTGTAATCCGTTGCAACGCATGGGCAACCGACTAGTATATATCTGTTGGTGCCTTTTTGGTCACCAAACACTATAATGAACCGCTTGGTGGTACTTGGCACCTTTAGATGATGTAGGGCCAAATAAAGTGGTTATCCTAAATATGGGGCAACACCTCTATGATGGTCACCACCTATTTGGGACCAAATAGCAACGAACCCTATGACCTTCTCGTGATGAGCAATACCTTGGGTTCGGCTCCGCGAGGTGAACAGTGGTGGCGGCCTGTGACAGGTCGCCGGGTTGCCTAATAGTGCCCTCTGCGGCGACGCGGACGGTCCGCGGCCTAGGGCCGGACGGTCCGCGACCTAGGCGCAGGAGCGGTGTCTTCCCTGCGTCAAACCGGACGGTCCGCAGCTCTGGGCCGGACGGTCCGCGGCCTGGCGATAGGGTCGTCTTTCTCCTCCTTGCTGGAATCTAGATCTCGTCCCCTGGGGGAAAAGATCTTAAGATGCTCCGGGTCGACAGGTCACCCGGGGCGTCCCCAGACGACGTGGAGTCGTCTAGGAATTAAGAGATCAATTCGAGGAAGAGGTCTCGAGTGAACAACTAGATCTTGCCCCCGGGAGGGGTGAGATCCTAGGGTCGTCTTGGGATCGGCAGGCCACCCAAGACGGATCTAGACGACGTAGAGTCGAATAGGGGTGGAGGTGGATATGTGGAAGGCTACAACTAGAACTATGCTACATCTACTCCTAGGGCAGGAAAAGTAAATAAGGTAATTGGTTCGATTGGAATGTGTTCGGGGGTCCTCAATCGGCCGTACCCCTTTATATTTATAGGGGAGGAGGTCTGGACCTTTTCCTAAGAGATAGCCAACAAACTCCCGCGTGATTAGATGGATAACCACGCACGAGATAAGGATAAACATTCGAGTTTAATCTAATCTCGAGATACGCGGACCGTCCGGGCCCAAAGGCCGGACCGTCCGCTCATTTTGGTGTCCAACATATGCCCCCTGCCTTTTGGTGGAGCTTGGCGAACCAAAAGCATCAGTGAAAACTTCGGAAACAATTGATCTCATAAGCTTTTGTTCCCGAAGTAAGGACTCAGCTCGATGCAAGTCATCGGCTCTTGCGATCAGATAATATAAATAATTGATGGAACTTTAATGCACAGAGGCCGTTTCGGATCGCATCCTCTTCGGCCATGTCTACCTGATCAACCTGTCAATAGGCAAAAACTTGTGGTGCCCCCCAGCCCAAATAAGCAAACGGATTGGGCCAGTAATATGAATTCATCGCCGTACCACCCCACACATGAGCAGGACAACACATCAGTGATGGATAGAACGGGACGCACCATGCTATCCCCAGAGGAGGATGACAAGGCGATCTTGGTTGTGCTACCTTTTGGGTCCGTTTAGTCGGCTTTTGCTTTCGCACAGATCGCCCTTTTGACTTCGTCTGCTTTATTGGCTGGTTGTGTGGAACGGCCTTCTTCGTATATTTGGCAAGCAACTGACCAAAAGTAGGGCCGACTCTACTGAGTCGTCCAGACGTCTTAGTAGTATTTTGTTTCCTAACACTTGTTTTGGAGCCTTGTGGTCCGGTGGTCTGAGTTTGCTGCTTCTGACTGTCTGCGGACCGTCCGACCATTATAGCCGGACCGTCCGCTCCTGTCTCGAACTGTTCGGCCTTAGTACCCGGATCGTCCGGCGTACGCAGGACAGGTGACCGTGATCGGGTGTCCGATCGTGCTTGCCCCCCGGTGCCTCTGGTCTTTCTTTTGTCCGGAGTCTTCTGAGTAACCATTCTACGTGACATATTTGGTGTGCGGGGATCACCAATGACAATATTTTTATCTTTGCTTTTATCGGCCGCACAGGGCCGAACTATGACTTTTGTACTTGTCGGCTCTAATGTGGTGGCAGGGACAGGTGGCCTGTCAATCCTCACCTCCTTTTGAAACCTCAATCGGCCTTCGTTTATAGCCGATTGTATTTGTCGACGAAAGACAGCACAATCGTTGGTGTTATGAAGAAAGGAGCCATGCCATTTACAATATATACGCCCTTTTAATTCTTCAACCAGAGGAATTATATGTGATAATTTAATATTACCATGTTTAAGCAACTCATCAAATATTTTATCACACTTAGTAATATTAAATGTGAACTTAACCTTTTCCTTTTGTGTCGAGTGTGAGTGAGAGCGAACAGAAGGTTTGGCCTTAGTGGGCCAAACAAGCTCAGAGATATGTGACTTTTTTGGTTCTTGGGGCTTAGGTGGCCGGTTATATTTATGTCGGCCTTCCGTACTAGGCAGATCACAGGTGACTTCTGGTTCTCCGGACGGTTCGACCTGCACAGTCGGACGGTCTGCGGGTGGATTGGACGGTCCGGTACTATCCTCGGACTGTCCGGTCACGTCAGGCAACACCTGTGACCCTTGTGGTGGGCTCTGTGTAACTCCGGACTGTCCGGCGTAGGGTGCCGGACGGTCTGACGGAGGGCCGGACGGTCCGCGATTGTGTGCGGACGGTCCGGTCGTGCTCAGAGTTGACTCACCATTTAGCGAAGATGGTGGTGACGGTCGTCCTGGATATTGTAACACCCGGATTTTAGGGGTCCAAAACCCGGGGGCTAACATAATCACCAGGTGTGCTGGGACCAAGTCTCACACATATGATGAATCATGGCACAGGATCGAATGTCACATCTTTATATATAACAGGAGTTCTATACAAAATAAATAATTAATTACATTATAAGGAGACAACGGTCCAGCAACCCAAAGTTGACTGGGAGACGACGGCCTAGACCTCTCACAAACACATCGCAGCATCCTCCATGCGCCTCATCCTGTGGTACCTGCTCTTGACCTGTGGGTGTGTGAGACAGCAAGAGTGAGCTCACATACGTTCATCGCTCAACAAGTTGTGGGGAATAATGTGCATGAACTCGCCAAAGGTGGGAGCTCACGTGAAGTGTAAGGCTTACCAAAGAAGATGGTTAGAGCTGAGCATTGCTTTTAAAGTTGGTCAAAATTTTATTAGCAGTTACTAAGTATAAGTAAATACCAAACCCATTTAAGTAATAGAACAAAAGTAACAACATCACCTGCGATGCAATGCATATGACAAATTGAATTTAGTTCCATAAGTTAATCATGTGAGTGTCCGAGCTGCTCATGACCGTGAGCACGGCTAGTATACCAGTTTTACACTCTGCAGAGGTTGCGCATCTTTACCCACAAGTCATGTTACCCATCTGCCAAGAGACGGCCAATCCCATACACCTCTACCGAGGAGGCGAGGCAGGGTAACACTACGAGGCCTTTACAAAGTTCCACTAGCTTCAGAAAACCCGCTACAGTTTATAGGAAGTTCCAGTGCAGGAATCCCTTGCAGGACCGCCATCGCAGCAAAATCCTCCCGAGGGCCTCCCTACACTGACCACTTCCCTACTGCCCTTGCCCCTTTCGGGTAAGGTAGTCTTCCACTAGCTTTCCTAATTAATCGGCCAAGGGCGTCCCATTCCACCCTTGTGGTAGCACTGTTTTCCCGGGTGGTTCTCCATGTTCCAATTAACATAATGATCTTAACATGAACCATAAATAACAACTGATAACAGAAGTATAATCATGAATAGTGTAATCTTCATACCCAAAACCACATATAGCACTAGCAAGTACTACCCAGAAAGTTCAGTGGTAAGCAAGGTATA
Organism: Zea luxurians; assembly: GCA_029449295.1. Classification (NCBI taxonomy): domain Eukaryota; kingdom Viridiplantae; phylum Streptophyta; class Magnoliopsida; order Poales; family Poaceae; genus Zea; species Zea luxurians. Next base: position 5,624,638 of record JAOPSE010000134.1, on the reverse strand, counting down.
AAGATAGACAAACTAGGGTAACCTATTGGGTCCCATCAAAATTAACCTATGCAGATCATTATGATTAATTAGAACATGAGTAGGTGAAAAGAAGTGATCAAGGGCACAACTTGCCTGGGACTTGAGATTCCAGGTACCAGGATGATCTTCAGGTGACACGTGACCTCGCTCTAGTCGTAGCAATTCAAACAAACATGGTATAGGCAAAATTAACATTACACCAAACATAAGAACAAATTACACCTTAATAATATACATATTAAAATAAGATCATAGGAACAGGAATCATTAATTTTGGAGTTTTAGTTTTTAAGTTATGAATTTTCAAAGGTTTTATGTGTTTAAAATGGATTAAGTGAGAGATTAAATTTCTAATTGTTTTCATGCCAAAACAGAGGCTCTAAGTGATAGATAATAAAATTACAAAATTTTAGAAAGTGGAATGGATAAATTTGGAGCAAGTATGAATTTTCTATGAATTTATCAAGTTCTAGTAGTTATTTTCATATTAAAAATCCATTTTCTATTTCTTTTATTCAAATTAAATGGGTTCTGGACTGGGCCTCATTTATAAGAAAGGTCAGGGGTCTCTAAGTGAAAGTTCTTAAGACACAGGGCGCCCCACATGTGGACGGCGGGTTTATTTGTAAGAAGTTCGGGGGCTCTAATGTAAAACACACGCACTGAAAGGTTTCGATCCATATGATCCGTAGGATCAAGATCCTGCGCCTGTGATTAAACAAGGGTTTTGATGAAGCGGTACGCACTCCAGTCCACCCGATCCGGATCCAAGGATCCAGATTCCATCAGGCGAATGGGCACGCGAGGCTCTAATCTGAGTCGTCCACATTTCGATCGACGGTCAGGAGGCCATCTTCTAATCTCCACCGTCCAGTGTTAGATCGACGGCCAGGAACCGTTCTCCCTCCCTGGACACTCCCCATCCTGGCCGCGTGCTCACCGCGGCGGAGTGCCATGGCTAGAGTTCCCCAACTTCACGCCCAGACGCTAAGTTCTCGATTCCTTGGCGCTACACATAGAGGAGGTTAAGGGAAATCCGATGGTGGGCTTTTTACCTTGGTTTGATGCGGCGTCGACACTGCCCACGTGTGCAGGCGGCGCCATTGCTCCATCGAGCAATTGAGTGAGTCCCAGTGGTCCATCTCTTGCGCTGGAGCCACGGACACCCACACCGAACCACAGTGAAGCTCACAGATCCAATTCCAAGACCACGACGGTGGTGAATTTGCAAGGCCCCAATGGCGACAATCCTCACTTTCTCTCACCGCCGCTTCTTTGTTCTTTTGGGCGCTCGGCTTCGGTTTCTCTGTGGATGGCGCCTGATGGCTCGGTGCATAGGTCACAGCGAGGCAGGGTGGGGTTTCGATTTTATACTCACACATGGATGAAATCCGAGCGGGGATCGAGGAGCTGAACTCCACCATACCAGGGAGTTTGTTGTACGCGCGATGCTCGGGAGTTAGGTGATGACAATGTGGCCCCATGCGTCAGTGACCGAGCGTGGGTGGCTGAGAGATGGGTCCCACCTGTAAGTGACTCGGGAGCGGGGGAGTAGATGGGCTATGTGTCTTGGATGAAGTGGGCCGGCCAGGTTGACTTTCAGCCCACGAGCAGTTCTCCTCTTTTTCTTTTCTAATTTTCTGTTTGTATTCCATTTTGAATTCACTTTGAACTCAAATTCGAATCCTTGTTTGAGTTTCAAATTCCAAGAGCCAAATATTCCTTAATGTGAATATAACTTTAGTGTTTTAAAATATTATGATTCATTCTCTTCCCTTTTATTCATGGGGGGGAATAAAAGGGTTTCATGAACTTTTCCTTTCTCATTTTTTTTTTGACTTTCTAATTTCTATTTTAACTTCAAATAAATTTCAAGTTTATTCTCAATCTATATTGTGACTTTTAAAGTATAAATTTCGGAAATATATAAATTTCCTTATATTTATATTCCTCCCCTTTACCATTTTTATATCCCAACCTCAATTTATGTTTTAGCCCAACCTCCACTTATTTTCATTTTTTTTATACTCTTATCCATGTTATTATTTTATTAAGTGCACAAACAAAAACTCCAATAGGATGCACTTTATTTTATTTTTGTATCATTTGTTTTTAATCAAGTATTATTAATTATATGTGCTCTTTTTATGATGCAAATAAGGCACATAAAATGAGAAGATCTCTCTATATTCTTTATTTAGAATTTTGAGTATTACAAATCCTACCCCCCTTAAAAATAATCTCGCCCTCGAGATTTGTAAGAAAGAGGATATAGGAAGAGTGATTTGGAATCTAGCTTTTAGTTTCTAATTAGTTCAAAATCAAGAGTCTCTTTTTTTTATTAGTTAGTTATTAGGAGAGCATAGGTATATATGGTTATAGACACTTTATTATGCAGGATAAAAGATATCTTTTAAAGCCTATATAGGTTTGGGCAAGAAAGAGTGGGGTAAAGAAAGACTCCATCCAAGATTGTGGATCTTGACTCATCTTGGTGATTCAACTTGATCTTTGAAGTCTTGAGTTGATGCTTATCCTTCTTTGACGTGGTTGGTCTCCTTTGGCCTTTCTTCTTGGAGTTGCCATCCGAGTTAAGGACATGTGGTTAAGATATATGTGGTAAGATAGACTACATGATATAGGTCAAAATTCTGGTTTGATGTCAGGTGGTGGTTGATAGATTATGCAATTGTTGGGGTCGTGCTTCGGTGCGCCGAAGGTCTCACACGAAGAAGCAGCTTCGGCTGGAGTCGTCTCCAAGAGATGGCCGAAGGTCCCTTTTTATGGAGCTTCGGCGTTTTAAACCGACATAGAGATAGAATGACCTTTTTATTCATATAGGTCAGAGTCAATGTTGTAAACATTTGTAAGGGGCATAATTGTAATTTGTCACAGGCTGCGACCTGCGCCTATAAATAGATGAACAGTACCACTGTACTGTTCACGCGAACCTGACATTTGCCTTCACATCGGACTTGTACTCTTGCCTTCCTCAAGACCGAAGGTACATCTGTTATTTATATTCGTATTAATAGAAATGAAAATGATTCTATGTTAACATTTGAATGTCCATTTTATACCTCATGATTTATGCGAATGCTTCACCCTACGTTATTATGTTTACGAAGGTGCGTCCTTCGTAACCTTCGTCCGAAGTTCCTTATATCCTGAGGGGATATAACGAAGTGAAGGACGAAGGACCTTAATATCTAACATTTTCTGTGTTGCCTTGTTCTTAACTATTAGCATTTGAGAACAAGTCCCCAACAGCAATCCTTTAAGACCCTGTTGATTGGGGTAAGTTATGTAACTTGTTATATAGGTCGAGTTGTTGTGTATGGCCAAGTTGATATAAGTCTCCAAATTAGGCTTAAGTGATTTTAGGAGTATGGCCTTATCCTTTCCACCGGCATTAAGTAACTCACACTAGATTAGACCATATTAAATTAGGTATGATCTAGATTAGACTAGTTTAAGTTAGATAGATTTATCAGGGTAAGATATATCTTGTTAGGATATGTTAGAATCTTTTGAGATAGGATGGGGTATACGGTGTAGGTAGGTCAGAAGCTCTATTAGGTTAACACAGAGGGATTATGCAACTATCGGATGGGTAAGGTAGTTGCATATGGCCAAGTTGGTCTGTCGTTCTTAATTTAGTGCAGAGTGCAATAAGTTAAAATATGTTTTATAGGGGTGGAGTCTCATTTATTTTACCACTGTCAACTAGTTAAGTGATTGACCTTAGGTTAGCTCAACTTAAGGTTAGACTTTGTTAGGTTAGATTAATCCATCACATTAGATTAGATCATATTAGATTAGATGGGATCTAGATTAGACCGGTATGACTAGTTTAACTAGATAAGATCTAATTAATTTGCATTATGTCATGGTTGTTAAACTAGGGTGGGATCAATATGCTACTTAGGGCAAGATGAATCCATAAGGATAAGGTAGAATCTTTTGAGGTCAGTTAGTTTTATTAGGATAGGATAGAATCTTTTCAAGACAAGATGAATCTATTAATAGTAATAGAGTATCTTTTAAGATAAGATGGATCTATATACATTAGGATAAGTTAAGACCTTTTGAGATAAGATAGATCTATGAGTGTAGGATAGAATCTCTTGAGATGAGATGAATCTATTAAGATAAGGGAGAATTTTTAAGATAAGATGGGTATTGTTAGGCTAGTTACTTTATTGAAGGATAATTTAGTTTGTCTAGTTATGTTATATATATATTCTTATACCTATGTGTATATGCAGATGCAATTGTGGACATTATTCCACAACTCATCACACTCAATCAAAGATCCAAATCAAACAAATGTCATAAGAACAAGCATTCAAGCATATAGGTAACTTTAAAGATAGTTTTGTTTTTGTTCCTAAGATTAGGTCTCCTATTCCTAAAGGTTACTTCAGTCACATGATTTCAAAGTGTGAAATCCACATTTGTCTTTAGAAGTGAAAAGATAAGAATAATCAGAGTAAGCGGAAATAGATGAGAAGAAGACTAAGATAAGTTTAGAAAAGAATCAGAGTAAGGTAAGTAAAGAATGGTTGTCCAGTTCTATCTAGGTTTCGTCCTACAGTCAACATTCCTCTGATACCACTTCTGTAACACCCGGATTTTAGGGGTCCAAAACCCGGGGGCTAACATAATCACCAGGTGTGCTGGGACCAAGTCTCACACATATGATGAATCATGGCACAGGATCGAATGTCACATCTTTATATATAACAGGAGTTCTATACAAAATAAATAATTAATTACATTATAAGGAGACAACGGTCCAGCAACCCAAAGTTGACTGGGAGACGACGGCCTAGACCTCTCACAAACACATCGCAGCATCCTCCATGCGCCTCATCCTGTGGTACCTGCTCTTGACCTGTGGGGTGTGTGAGACAGCAAGAGTGAGCTCACATACGTTCATCGCTCAACAAGTTGTGGGGAATAATGTGCATGAACTCGCCAAAGGTGGGAGCTCACGTGAAGTGTAAGGCTTACCAAAGAAGATGGTTAGAGCTGAGCATTGCTTTTAAAGTTGGTCAAAATTTTATTAGCAGTTACTAAGTATAAGTAAATACCAAACCCATTTAAGTAATAGAACAAAAGTAACAACATCACCTGCGATGCAATGCATATGACAAATTGAATTTAGTTCCATAAGTTAATCATGTGAGTGTCCGAGCTGCTCATGACCGTGAGCACGGCTAGTATACCAGTTTTACACTCTGCAGAGGTTGCGCATCTTTACCCACAAGTCATGTTACCCATCTGCCAAGAGACGGCCAATCCCATACACCTCTACCGAGGAGGCGAGGCAGGGTAACACTACGAGGCCTTTACAAAGTTCCACTAGCTTCAGAAAACCCGCTACAGTTTATAGGAAGTTCCAGTGCAGGAATCCCTTGCAGGACCGCCATCGCAGCAAAATCCTCCCGAGGGCCTCCCTACACTGACCACTTCCCTACTGCCCTTGCCCCTTTCGGGTAAGGTAGTCTTCCACTAGCTTTCCTAATTAATCGGCCAAGGGCGTCCCATTCCACCCTTGTGGTAGCACTGTTTTCCCGGGTGGTTCTCCATGTTCCAATTAACATAATGATCTTAACATGAACCATAAATAACAACTGATAACAGAAGTATAATCATGAATAGTGTAATCTTCATACCCAAAACCACATATAGCACTAGCAAGTACTACCCAGAAAGTTCAGTGGTAAGCAAGGTATAAAGATAGACAAACTAGGGTAACCTATTGGGTCCCATCAAAATTAACCTATGCAGATCATTATGATTAATTAGAACATGAGTAGGTGAAAAGAAGTGATCAAGGGCACAACTTGCCTGGGACTTGAGATTCCAGGTACCAGGATGATCTTCAGGTGACACGTGACCTCGCTCTAGTCGTAGCAATTCAAACAAACATGGTATAGGCAAAATTAACATTACACCAAACATAAGAACAAATTACACCTTAATAATATACATATTAAAATAAGATCATAGGAACAGGAATCATTAATTTTGGAGTTTTAGTTTTTAAGTTATGAATTTTCAAAGGTTTTATGTGTTTAAAATGGATTAAGTGAGAGATTAAATTTCTAATTGTTTTCATGCCAAAACAGAGGCTCTAAGTGATAGATAATAAAATTACAAAATTTTAGAAAGTGGAATGGATAAATTTGGAGCAAGTATGAATTTTCTATGAATTTATCAAGTTCTAGTAGTTATTTTCATATTAAAAATCCATTTTCTATTTCTTTTATTCAAATTAAATGGGTTCTGGACTGGGCCTCATTTATAAGAAAGGTCAGGGGTCTCTAAGTGAAAGTTCTTAAGACACAGGGCGCCCCACATGTGGACGGCGGGTTTATTTGTAAGAAGTTCGGGGGCTCTAATGTAAAACACACGCACTGAAAGGTTTCGATCCATATGATCCGTAGGATCAAGATCCTGCGCCTGTGATTAAACAAGGGTTTTGATGAAGCGGTACGCACTCCAGTCCACCCGATCCGGATCCAAGGATCCAGATTCCATCAGGCGAATGGGCACGCGAGGCTCTAATCTGAGTCGTCCACATTTCGATCGACGGTCAGGAGGCCATCTTCTAATCTCCACCGTCCAGTGTTAGATCGACGGCCAGGAACCGTTCTCCCTCCCTGGACACTCCCCATCCTGGCCGCGTGCTCACCGCGGCGGAGTGCCATGGCTGGAGTTCCCCAACTTCACGCCCAGACGCTAAGTTCTCGATTCCTTGGCGCTACACATAGAGGAGGTTAAGGGGAATCCGATGGTGGGCTTTTTACCTTGGTTTGATGCGGCGTCGACACTGCCCACGTGTGCAGGCGGCGCCATTGCTCCATCGAGCAATTGAGTGAGTCCCAGTGGTCCATCTCTTGCGCTGGAGCCACGGACACCCACACCGAACCACGGTGAAGCTCACAGATCCAATTCCAAGACCACGACGGTGGTGAATTTGCAAGGCCCCAATGGCGACAATCCTCACTTTCTCTCACCGCCGCTTCTTTGTTCTTTTGGGCGCTCGGCTTCGGTTTCTCTGTGGATGGCGCCTGATGGCTCGGTGCATAGGTCACAGCGAGGCAGGGTGGGGTTTCGATTTTATACTCACACATGGATGAAATCCGAGCGGGGATCAAGGAGCTGAACTCCACCATACCAGGGAGTTTGTTGTACGCGCGATGCTCGGGAGTTAGGTGATGACAATGTGGCCCCATGCGTCAGTGACCGAGCGTGGGTGGCTGAGAGATGGGTCCCACCTGTAAGTGACTCGGGAGCGGGGGAGTAGATGGGCTATGTGTCTTGGATGAAGTGGGCCGGCCAGGTTGACTTTCAGCCCACGAGCAGTTCTCCTCTTTTTCTTTTCTAATTTTCTGTTTGTATTCCATTTTGAATTCACTTTGAACTCAAATTCGAATCCTTGTTTGAGTTTCAAATTCCAAGAGCCAAATATTCCTTAATGTGAATATAACTTTAGTGTTTTAAAATATTATGATTCATTCTCTTCCCTTTTATTCATGGGGGGGAATAAAAGGGTTTCATGAACTTTTCCTTTCTCATTTTTTTTTTTGACTTTCTAATTTCTATTTTAACTTCAAATAAATTTCAAGTTTATTCTCAATCTATATTGTGACTTTTAAAGTATAAATTTCGGAAATATATAAATTTCCTTATATTTATATTCCTCCCCTTTACCATTTTTATATCCCAACCTCAATTTATGTTTTAGCCCAACCTCCACTTATTTTCATTTTTTTTATACTCTTATCCATGTTATTATTTTATTAAGTGCACAAACAAAAACTCCAATAGGATGCACTTTATTTTATTTTTGTATCATTTGTTTTTAATCAAGTATTATTAATTATATGTGCTCTTTTTATGATGCAAATAAGGCACATAAAATGAGAAGATCTCTCTATATTCTTTATTTAGAATTTTGAGTATTACAGATATGAGTCCATCGGCATACCAGAATGTGGCTGGGGAAACCCATTTGTTGCCGATGTGTTTGGCGCAATTGTTTTGGCGCCTAATTTATGTGATAAAAAACTAGGCGTGTGAGTTTTTCCTAATGCATGCGCCATCCTTTCTATATCCTCTGTGATACTTTTAATCCGATTATCAAAAGAAATTTTAATAGATGGAATATCATCGACTGACCTGGCATCACCTATCGTGGGGAGCTGTTGCAGCACGGATGACATGTAATCGGCGTCTATTTCCCTCTCCTTTACGACCTTCTGGTGGCGATCTACCTTGAAGTGCGAGAGGTACCACTTTTTTGCCACCTTGAGCATATGATCTTGTTGTCGTTGGATCTCCTCATCCATCTTCTTCATGTCATCTTTTAAGTTTTAATGCTCTGCGGCCGATAAATTAGTCAGCCTTGTGTCGCTGTTTGGAGAAGCACGGTTGAGATCTTTAGAATCGGCCATGTAAGCCTGATTTTGTAGATCTGCAACCTCGTCCCCAGCGGAGTCGCCAAAAGTATGTTGGTGCCTTTTTGGTCACCAAACACTATAATGAACCGCTTGGTGGTACTTGGCACCTTTAGATGATGTAGGGCCAAATAAAGTGGTTATCCTAAATATGGGGCAACACCTCTATGATGGTCACCACCTATTTGGGACCAAATAGCAATGAACCCTATGACCTTCTCGTGATGAGCAATACCTTGGGTTCGACTCCGCGAGGTGAACAGTGGTGGCGGCCTGTGACAGGTCGCCGGGTTGCCTGATAGTGCCCTCTGCGGCGGCGCGGACGGTCCGCGGCCTAGGGCCGGACGGTCCGCGACCTGGGCGCAGGAGCGGTGTCTTCCCTGCGTCACACCGGACGGTCCGCAGCTCTGGGCCGAACGGTCCGCGGCCTGGCGATAGGGTCGTCTTTCTCCTCCTTGCTGGAATCTAGATCTCGTCCCCTGGGGAAAAAGATCTTAAGATGCTCCGGGTCGACAGGTCACCCGGGGCGTCCCCAGACGACGTGGAGTCGTCTAGGAATTAAGAGATCAATTCGAGGAAGAGGTCTCGAGTGAACAACTAGATCTTGCCCCCCGGGAGGGGTGAGATCCTAGGGTCGTCTTGGGATCGGCAGGCCACCCAAGACGGATCTAGACGACGTAGAGTCGAATAGGGGTGGAGGTGGATATGCGGAAGGCTACAACTAGAACTATGCTACATCTACTCCTAGGGCAGGAAAAGTAAATAAGGTAATTGGTTCGATTGGAATGTGTTCGGGGGTCCTCAATCGGCCGTACCCCTTTATATTTATAGGGGAGGAGGTCTGGACCTTTTCCTAAGAGATAGTCAACAAACTCCCGCGTGATTAGATGGATAACCACGCACGAGATAAGGATAAACATTCGAGTTTAATCTAATCTCGGGATACGCGGACCATCCGGGCCCAAAGGCCGGACCGTCCGCTCATTTTGGTGTCCAACAATATCTAGAGATGACTCAGTTAGAGGTTATTATAAAGGAAGTTGTATATTGACCCACCACCGGAAAATTCGTTTTTGCAGCGGTGGTTGACAGAGTACTGGGCTTCCTTTCTCCTGAGCACTTGCGTCCTTTTTTTTTTACTAATCGGGCGCTGCACCTGTTGCTAAAAAAGAGCATCCCAAGTGAGGAAGGATTCATCACCATCTCCAAGGAATCATGGCGCCATGTTCTCCCGCCGACGGCCGTATGTGATCGGCATGCATACCGTCTCGTGACCTCAAGGATCATGTCATGATATGGCGCCGCGCCGCTGCCGGCTGCTGGAAAATATGCCTCTCGCCAGTGAGTGCAAAAAACTTTAATAAATACGTTACCCCATGATGTCAGCTTTTGCCTCTCCCGCTGCATCATTGCACTTGCACCCCAAGTCGACTTAACCGGGCTCTTGAGTTGTGCCAGTTGATCTGGCCTTTGCGGCCCAATATATGGCGAGGCCCTGTAGAGCGAAAAGGATGCGTCTGGCCTGAACGGCCCAACATGGCTATCCCGTTGTGGGGGCGGGGGCAAGTCTAGATTTGCTACTCCTGCCCATCAGATTCGTTTACCGGAGAAACCCTTCCGATCCCGTCGACCGTTGCGGAATTTTGATTTGTCTCTTTCGATTGTAAAAGTAGTTTTTGGTTCCTTCGACTTTGCATGATTTAGACTTTGTGCTTGTTTCATTTAATCATTTAGATCCCCTAGCACTATAGTTAGAGCGAGCTAATGTCTATTGAACTTTTAGATAGCTAATTATTAGCAGCTAATGTTTGGATCCATCTACCTAGGTGACATGTCGAACTAATAGTTAGTAGCTCTCCTAGTAAAATAGTTAGCTAGTATGTTTTAATATTAAATTTAGTACCTAACTATCTCTACTACTATATAAGACGATAGTGTAGACGTACACATCCAGAGTGCACTACAGGAATTCACTTAATTCCCGTCGGCCAGAAACCGACGGGAATTACTTAATTCCCGTCGGTTTAGGGCTTATTCCCGTCGGTTTTCAGCCGCCAGGCGTCCCTTGTCGGGGATACGTTTATCCCCGTCGGCCACTAACTAGCCGACGGCAATTAATGCTAACTCCCGTCGGTTCACCAGGCCGACCGGAGTTATGAGTTAATTCCCGTCGGTTCACAGGGCCGACGGGAGTTATTAGTTAATTCCCGTCGGTTCCCTAGGCCGACGGGAATTAACTGGGCCGACGGGAGTTATTAGTTAATTCCCGTCGGTTCGACCATAGCCGACGGGAATTAACTGGGCCGACGAGAATTACCCTATACTGCTACAAAAACAGCACTAAATTAGGACACTATTTCTGCACACATAACATATATCACACATAACATAAATAACAGATAACAGCCACATTACAAACACATTCATTCATAATAAAATCACGCATTACAAACATAACATCCACCAACATTTCAAATATAAGTTCAACCACCACATCGAGTCAACGAGTACGACATAGTATTGAAATATAAGTACGACATATGTTCAAGTACGACCAAGAGTCCACGAGTTAAGAAACATGTTCATGTGTTTAGAGATAACCCCCACTTGGGTGGTTAGAGCTTTGACCGCTGCCGCCACCACCACCAGGAGGAGGGAATGCGAAGAGCGAGTCAACAAATCCAGTCCCTGCTGCGGGATCAGATCCACTACCACCCGCTTCGGGCGTAACCTATGCAAGTTAGCAAATATCATCACGTTAAATGCAAATATCAAAAAAGTATATAAGTATATAAATTAATGGAGAGTTATCAAACGTACCCTATCTCCAGGTGCAGGTATATGTGTCGGAGGGGTGGTGAACTGTGGTGGTGGAACTGGTGTGTTTGCAAATTGGCTCCATTGTGGTGGCGGTGGAAAATTTGATGTCATGCCCTGTTGCTGCATTAACTGTTAAACATATATGTGTTACTACCGAAGATGTTGTATTGAAATATAATAATTTAGAGTTCGGATTATGTGTACTCACTTGATACATCGCTTGGTTATGTGCATTGCAAGCCTCCATAAATTCGCGTTGTTGTCTCATCTCTTCGCGCATCCTCATAATCTCCAACTCCTGCTCGTTCGGTCGACGAGAGCATGAGCTACGGGAAGATGAACCCGTCCTCTGAGATCTCACCGACGACGAGTCAATGAATCCGTCGAAGAGTGCGTATCTATAAGTTATTCAAAAAATGTGATTATTGTATAATCAATTTAGTGTCAACCATATAATTTCATAAGTTAGAGCTTACCGTCCATGCGCTTTGCCACCACCACTTGCGTACACCACCGAGGGATCCACCGGTTCATGGCGCCAGTCGAACTCAGGGCCATGGCGACGAACCATCTCCTCCCCATATGCCGCCTATACATCATTGACAACCTTACAAATGCAGGAATTTATATACTTTGAACGTTTGAACTTTTGAGCCAAAACTCACCAAGCGATCTGTGGCTGTCTAGCTGCAGAGCTGGTCAGGGTTGTTCGGGTCTGGTCCTTTGTGGTCCTCCTGGTAGACCTCAATGTCACTAGGCTTTTGGCCACTCGTAGCTTCCTGTATAAACAAAAAACATTCATAAGCAATCGTATTATTTGCTGATCGACATAGATAGATCAAACTTACCATTCTTTTAGCTTTTCGTATCATGTCGTCACCGCCAAACTTGTGGTTAGGATTGGTTCCTCGACATTGTCTGTGATGCGCTGACGCTTTCTGGAAGCCTTCGGAAGCCCAATATCGACACCAAGCATAGTACGCATCAGGCACGGGCGCCATCCATGGAACCATCACCTGCACACACACAATGTTACATATTATCAATCACAACAATAAATATAAAGGGTAAAACAAATTGAATACTAACCTCACGATATTGATCCTCAGTCAAATATATCTTTGACGACCCTTCCTTTTTAGTCAAGGGGCCTGCTTCTTCCGGATGCTTTTGAAAATACAGGTTTGTAGCCTGAATTCTCGCATAGTATATGGCATCCTTCACCAGCTTCTTTGCATTGTTTTGGAAGACACGTTCAGCGTGCCCCATGTAATCCTCTCCGTCAGGCAACCGATATCGAAGCTACAACATAAAGAATACAAATACAATGGTATAAGTCATAGATTTACAATATTAAGAAACATAACAAAAATAATAAAGAATTCATACCCAAAAGTCATTACGCACAAGTCCCTGTCTGTCGGTGTGGTTTCGTTCCTTTTTAAACTTGTACTCGTCCCAGGTACTGACGAGCACCTCATCCTCGGTATCACCGTTTGACACCTTCACTATACCAGGGTAGTGAAGGCGGCAAAGAGAACCCAACGTAAGGTTAACCTGAGTGTGGTGTCCCTTGCCGTCAAAGGACAGGTCCTCCCAATTCCTGCATTACACAAAAACATTAACAATACACATAATAGTTATATGAGATAAGTTAATATATTACACTCACCGATCTCCATGTGGCATGATTAAAGTCCTATCAGCCTCTCGCTCTATCGCGTGACGAGGCTTTACTGAGTGGCTTTTTCTTGAGTGACGTGTGCGTGTCGCTGAAGAGCCTCCCGAGCCATCATCCATCGGGTTGTCAGCCGGTTCGCCCTGTTGGCCCCACTGGTCCCACGCCTGTTGCTGCTCTCTCTGGTGGTCCCACTGGTCCCATGGCTGGTGATGCTGTGCGGCCTGGTCCCATGTCACGTGCTCCACCTCCTCATTGTGCTCCACCTCCTCATTGTGCTGCTCAGCCTCATTGTGCTGCTCCTCCTCAATGTGCTGCTCCTCAGTGTGCTGCTCATCCTGGTACATACAACTCAAGATTTATTTGTAAATATGTAAACAAATTTATTTGTACAAGATATGTTACCTCATCTCCTTGTACCGCGCTCAACAGCTCTCGACGTCTGCTGCTGCTCGAAGAACTGCCCTGAAAAAGGCCCAGGCCCTTGAACAGCCCCTTCACTGACTTCTTTGATTTTGGCGGCATCCTGCATAAAAAATAAGAAAACAACTTTACTTGTTAAATATAAACAAATTAGGATCAAAAATGACATAATACTTAAAATATAAACAAATTAAATAACAAAACAACTTTACTTGTTAAATATCATCAAAATCAGGATCTATTTGTTCTCTTCTATGCAGAGGTCGCCATGTTACTTTTCTCCTAACATGTTGTCTTCTCCTTTTCTCGGGAAAAGTTAAGTCGTTAATGTCTGCAACTAGTGAATCTAATGCCGGTGCAGGATCAATATGAAAACTAGTTGGCAACTCTTCTTCTTGAAACACCTCATCAACCTGCTCAAGGTGACCAATTTGATATTCGTCCTCACCAGGAGTGTATAGGCGGTCGCGGGGATTTACATTGTACACAACCCTCCATTTAGACAACTTTTTGCATGGATATGTCGAGAAATAAACTTGGTCTGCTTGATGGGCAAGGATATACGTGTCGTGTCCTTGAAGCAATTTTTCAGGTTGGATCTGTGTCATCCCAAATTCGGTCCTATAATACTTCGGGTCATACCATTTACACTCAAAGAAAACTAGCGCTAAAGGCTTATTTCCAGCAAATGTAATCTCGATTATATTTTTGATTTTCCCGTAATAGCAGGCTTCGTGTCCTTCCATGTCGGTTGCCCTAGTAACGACTCCACTATTTTGAGTGGCGGCCATAGGATGACTTGATTCGAAAATGCTTGAACGAAAGCGATATCCATTGACGTCGTAACGTCCATAGCTTTTGGCAGTTACGCTTCCAATAGATAACTGACGTAAGTCATCATTCAAATTCATTTCCTCCCCAAACTGTCAATTATGCCACAAAGTATTAGCAAATTCTGTAATATTAGTTAACTGAAATTAGCTGTCGGAGCCACATAATTAAGACTTACACGGTCCCGAAGCCACATAATGAAATTAGGTCGCCCATGCATACCATCGCGTCGCAATTTATCTATGTCTCTCGCTGTTGGCCTACCAAGACACCTCATGTTTTGTTCATCAAACTCGCTGTCAAATATTATTGTATGACATGAGATATTTGATAACATAAACTAATTCACATATGAACAATTTAAGAAAATAAGTCTTACACAAAGTATTTCTCCACCTCAGGCATATTCGTGAACATGTACAGTAAAGCAGACTTCCGTTCTTCCATACTGAGGTGATATGCCTTGGGTGGACCAACGGCTTTGCCGTTTGTCTGAAAAATCGAAAGATCACTGCACGGAGGCATCTCTCGTTCATCATCATGGTACCTTTTCTTTCGAGCAAATACATTATGTTCTTCTGCAAAGTAACAACTTGTGAAGTGTGCTACCTCCTTTAGTTTAAATTGTTCCGCAATACATCCTTCAACTCTTGCCTTATTGCCCACCATTGCTCTAAGCTTCTTTAATGCTCTTTCTATATGAAACATCCACCTATACTGAACAGGACCACCGACCTTAGCCTCATATGGAAGATGTATAAAGAGATGCTGCATAGGATTGAAGAAACCCGGTGGAAATATTTTTTCCAATTTGCACAAAAGCACCGGTGCCTCTTTCTCCAGCTGTTCCATCACATCTCTTCTGATTTCTTTAGCACACAACTGTCTGTAGAAATAGCTAACTTCAGCTAACGTTTTCCACACAGCTTCGGAAATGTACCCACGAAACATTACAGGCATGAGCCTCTCCATAATTATGTGGAAGTCATGGCTCTTCAGTCCATTCATCTTCATTGTCTTCAAGTTCACAGATCTTCTAAAACCAGCGGCATAACCATCGGGGAATTTAATATCCTTCATCCACTTCATCACTTCTCTCCGTTGCTTAGATTTCAGACAATAGTCAGCTTTTGGTTTGCCTCCGTTTTCTCTAAGCACTTGGGTTGGACGATCACATATCACTGCTAAGTCCATGCGTGCCTTGTCATTGTCTTTTGTTTTATCAGGGAAATCCATGCATGTATTTATGAGGGCTTGGCAAAAGTTACTCTCTTGATGCATGACGTCGATGTTGTGCATCAAAATCAATGACTTAGCATAAGGAAGCTCCCACAAGCCACATATGTGAGTCCAGTTATGCTCCTCACCAAAACCTTGATACCTTTTACCACTCTCGTCTAGGACAAGTTTCATATGCTCTTCTGTAATTTCTATCCCACTACGTCGCTTGGGCGGTCCCTTCGTGACAATGGTGCCCTTCCTAAATTCCTTTCTCTGCCTTCTGAAGGGGTGATTGAAGGGTAGAAAACATCTATGGCAATCAAAGTAACATATCTTGCCACCAGCACTAAGACGAAAACAATCTGTATCTTTAGCACAATAAGGACACGTCAATCTACCATGCACGCTCCATCCAGAGAAAATACCATACGCCATAAAATCATGAACCGAGAACAGATATGCAACACGAAGATTGAATTTCTGCTTCTTGAAGCAGTCATAGGCTTCCTGTAAGACCCAAAATTAGTAGGAAAAAAAAATATAAACAAAGTATCATAATACTTTGGAAATTAGGAAATAAGAAAATGATGAGAAAAGGATTTTTCTTTTAAAGGAAACCATTTATACATCCCATGAAATAAATAACAAGGAGAATAAAACTTAAATTAGTAATATTAAAATAGTATGGTTTATATTCACCTTTGGGTTTCAATTGATACATTTGAAAAATCTGAAAACTAAAATAGAAGTATAAATTTGAATTTGGAATAGAAAATAGAAAATAAATGGGAAGGGAAGAAAAGAGAAGTAATATGAAAACATGAGTAATATATTTGAATAAATATTCTCAAACCAAATACTTTTAATTGCACCAAAATGAACCAGTTACAAGTTTGAATTGAATTGGTATTTTAAATTTGAATTTGTGAAAGAATGGAGAAAGGAGAAAATAAAAGAAAAATAAAAGAAAAAGGAAAAAGGAACACTATACCTAACTGGGCCGCCAGCCTTAAATTCGGCCCACCTAGGCATTCCTTCACCCGCGCGGCCCACTTACTCCACCATCCACAGGCGCCCGCCGACACGCTGGGCCCACAGGGCAGCCTCACTCTCGTCGACCGAGCCCCTGCGCTTCCCTCGCTGCTCTGCGGGCCCCTCGAGCCATACTCACAAATTCAAAGCCATGTTTGCCTGTCACCGACGCGTGGGCCCCACTCTGCCAGCCGCACACCGTTTTCGCCAAGCACTCCCTCACATTTCGCCGTTAGGTGGCCCCGGGTCGTCAGTGCGTCGGTCGTCTTCCCCAACTGAGCGTCGCGCGTCCATCGCCGTGAAGATCGGGTCGTTGCGGATCCTCGCGATTCTTGAGCTCGGACTCGCCCCACCCCTATATAACCCGACTGCTCCAGCTCCCTCATCCATCTCGCCAAGTACCCAGGCACCAATTGAACCATTGGCAGAGGGGAGAGAGAGAGGGAGAAAAGGTTACAGCGCCGACGTCGAGGCTAGCTCGATTGTGCACTCCAGTGATCGGGCCGTGGCATTGGGAAGCTTCGGCGGCTCGGGGCGGAACCATTTATGCCGTCAATTTGATCCGAGCACCCCTGGGACTCGGAGAATTGCTCGTCGGGACCGAATCGGGGCGGAAACGTTTCCCCTCCGTGGACTGCACGCGCCGCACCATCACCGTCGGTAAGAACCGGTTGCCCACTCTCGCTTTTGGTCACTCATCGCGTAGCACGCGCTAGATCTAAGTTTGCGTCCCGGAATGGCGATATGGCCATTGCCGGCCATGGTCGCCGCCGTGCGAGGGACGGCGCCACCGTTGTTGAGGTAGCCGAGTCGGGTGTAGGTCAGGACCATTGATCGGGAAGCGAACGGCCAGGATCTTACGTGGGGTACCGGTTCATTCTAGTGAATCTGGGGCGTCGAGATCGGATTCAACGGGCGCGATGTGACCGTACTTTATTAAATGTTGACCGTCGATCGTGGATCCGGGGGCTCTGATTTGATAAGTGGCGTGGATAGATATCAGGCGTGGATCTCGGATCCATCGGCCCATGTGCGGTACCGGTTCGCGGGAATGTGAGATTTAATCTGGACCCTTGATCAGTGATCGGGCGGCCGATATTCTCTAATACCTCTTCGCTCTGGTTCTTTTGCAAAAGAGCCCCTGCTTTTAGTTGAAATAGAACCCGCCGTCCATGGGCACTGTTGACTGAGTCTCGGGAATCTTGCGCCGAGAACCCTGTGCTTCCCAGTAAATGAGGCCCAGTCCTGTGAGCAGAGAAATTAGATAATAAATTTTGGAAAATGATTTTTAATATAAAAACAATACTAGAAACTTGTTTAATTCATAGAAAATGCATATGAACTCCAAATTGGTCCATTCCTGTTCCTAAATTTTCATAATATTATTGTCTATCCATTTGTACCACTGTTTTTACATAAAGTACACATTAAAATTTATTTCTCACTTAACCCTATATTAAATGCATAAAATCTTTGGAAATTCATAACTTAAAATCTACAACTCCAAATTTAGTGATTCTTGTTCCTACGATCTCGTAGCAACGCGTAGATTATTATTATTCAGTTTGTACTTATGTTTGGTGTAATGTTAATTTTGCCTATGCAATGTTTGTCTGTATTGCTACGACTAGCAAGTGAGGTCACGAGTCATCTGAAGATCATCCTGGTACCTGGAATCTCAAGTCCCAGGCAAGTTGTGCCCTTGATCACTTCTTTTTACCCACTCATGTTCTAATTAATCATAATGATCTGCATAGGTTAATTTTGATGGGACCCAATAGGTTACCCTAGTTTGTCTATCTTTATACCTTGTTTACCACTGAACTTTTTGGGTAGTACTTGCTAGTGCTTTATGTGGTTTTGGGTATGAAGGTATATTATTCATGATCACACTTTTATTATATGTTTATTATTACTGTTCATGATAAGATCATTATGTTAATTGGAACATGGAGCGACCACCCGGGAAAACAGTGCTACCACAAGGGAGGAATGGGACCCCTTGGCTGATTAATTAGGAAAGCTAGTGGAAGACTACCTTACCCGAAAGGGGCAAGGGCAGTAGGGGAGTGGTCAGTGTAGGGAGGCCCTCGGGAGGATTTTGCTGCGATGGCGGTCCTGCAAGGGATTCCTGCATTGGAACTTCCTATAAACTGTAGCGGGTTTTCGGAAGCTAGTGGAACTTTGTAAAGGCCTCGTAGTGGATCCCTAGCCATTCACCTCGGTAGTGTCTAAGGGCCTTGCAAACCCTGGCGACATGGGATACACGACTTGTGGGTAAAGATGTGCAACCTCTGCAGAGTGTAAAACTAGTATACTAGCCGTGCTCACGGTCATGAGCGGCTCGGACCCTCACATGATTAATTTATGGAACTAAATTCAATTGGTCATATGCATTGCATCGCAGGTGATGTTGTTATTACTTTTGTTCTATTACTTAATTGGGTTGGTATTTACTTATACTTAGTAACTGCTAATAAAATTTTGACCAACTTTAAAAGCAATGCTCAGCTCTAACCATCTCCTTTGGTAAGCCTTACACTTCACGTGAGCTCCCACCTTTGGCGAGTTCATGCACATTATTCCCCGCAACTTGTTGAGCGATGAACGTATGTGAGCTCACTCTTGCTGTCTCACACCCCCCCACAGGTCAAGAACAGGTACCACAGGATGAGGCACTTGGAGGATGCTGCGATGTGTTCGTGAGAGATCTAGGCCGTCGTCTCCCAGTCAACTTTGGGTTGCTGGACCGTTGTCTCCTTATAATGTAATTATTTATTTATTTTGTATAGAATTCCTGTTATATAGTAAAGATGTGACATTCGATCCTGTGCCATGATTCATCATATGTGTGAGACTTGGTCCCAGCACACCTGGTGATTATGTTCGCGCCCGGGTTTTGGACCCCTAAAATCCGGGTGTGACACTTCCACACCTTGCCATAGCTTCTTTAACTCTTCAATCAGTGGTTGAAGCATCACATTGAGGCGTACGCCAGGATGCTCAGGCCCAGGTATAACAAGACATAGGAACATAAACTCATATTTCATGCAAAGAGCAGGTGGAAGGTTGTACGGTATGGCAATGACAGGCCAACATGAATACGACGCAGCGGTCATATTGAACGGCGTGAAACCATCAGTTGCCAAGCCGATACGAACGTTTCTTGCATCGCTGGCAAAATCTGGATCAAATTTGTCAAGAGCCTTCCATGCATCACCATCTGACGGGTGCACCATTAACCCATCTTGTCTGTCCATACAATCTTTATGCCACCTCATGTGCATAGCGGTCTTCCTCGAGAGAAACAAACGTTTCACTCTAGGAGTGAGAGGCATGTACCGAAGTTGTTTATGTGCAACCTTTGTCACCACCTTCTCCCCATCTTCATTTACAAGCTCCACGTACCTTGACTTCCCACATTTTAAGCATTTTTGTTCTCTGCCATGTTCCTTCCAAAAAAGCATACAGTTGTCTTGGCAAACATCAATCTTCTCATACTCCATACCAAGACCTTCAAGCAATTTTTTGGACTGGTACATGTCTTTGGGCATCTTGTGACCCGTAGGAAGAACCTCGCTAATCAAATCCACAAGCTCCTTGTAACAATTAATTGAAAATGCAAATTTTGACTTGATTGACATCAGTCGGGTCACGAATTCGAGGACGGTCACGTCAGTTTGCCCGTGAAGAGGCTCTTCTGACGCTTTGAGTAGGTCGAAGAACTTCTGAACCTCCGGTGTAGGTGAATCATGATGATCTGGTGCCAGTTCAGGCTGCAGATCCTCAAGCATCTGGTCCATCCTATCAACATCATCTTCACCGTCATCAACTTCTACTTCTGTTGCTCGTTCAGCATCTTCACCGTGGAGATACCAAACCTTATAGCCTGGCACGAAACCATGCGAGCACAGGTGTAGTGTGACCTGCCTCTTGGTGTGGCTCGTCATATTTCTACATTTATTGCATGGACACCTAATATTATCTATTTGTGACAAAGCAGCTGCATGGTCCAGAAATATTTGCGTCTTGGCAAACCATTCACTAGTGTGACACCCACCCTTCTTGAAACCTTCATACATCCAATCACGTCTATCACCCATTATTGCGGCTGTGTATGAGTAAAGAGTGTGTGTGAGACAATCACGTTTCTACACGTCACACATACATCTATAGGTAAGTAGTAAAACTATATATATATACATAACATAACTTCATCACAATAACATGATTAATACTTGCATAACATCAAATTCATTAAATAATAATATTTGCAATAACTACTATTTGTATAACACATCACATTCACCATCATATTCAATAACTAATAACATCAAACAACACATTTTATTTTGCAACATAAAATTAAAAATAACAACTACACTGTATAAAGTCATATGAAGACTAATAACAATATCAACTAACAAATTTAAACAAAATCTAATCACATAACAGTTAACTCCCGTCGGCCACAAAAAACCGACGAAAATAAAATGTTTTAATATATATAATATACCTTGACTCGCGCGGACGATGGTGGTGGACGAAGACGGTGGACGACGGTGGTGCACGACGGCGTTGTGGCGACGACGGATGGCGTGGGGAGGCGGCAGCGTCGGGCGGCGCAGCAAACAACACTGGCAAACGGCGGACGGGCGGCGCGGCAATCGGTGGCGGCGGTTGGGCGTGGACGGGAGGGCGGCGATGGCCGTGGCTGGACGGGCGGGCGGCGGTGCTAGGCGCGGAGGCCGGTCGGGCGGGCGGGCGGACGGGCGGGCTGCGGCGGTGGGCGCCGAGGCCGGACGGGCGGGCGGCGGCGCTTGGCCGGTCCGGCGGGCGGGCGGACAGGTGGGCTGCGGCGGTGTTGGGCGCGGAGGCCGGACGGGCGGCGGCGGCGCTTGGCACGGTCGGGCAGGTGGCCGGACGGGCGGCGGCAACGGTGGTCGCGGTGGCCGGACGGCGGTCGTCCTTGCGCGGCGGGCGGGCGTTCGTTTCCGGGGAGAGGAAGAGAAATGAATTCGCGGCGGCGTGGCTGTTGACTTATTCCAATAACTCCCGTCGGCCAGAGCATTGGGCCGACGGGAGTTAAGTTATTCCCGTTGGCTGCCAAACTGACCGACGGGAATAAAGTAATCGTCGTCGGCTGGCGTTCTTGGCCGACGGGATTTAATTAATCGTCGTCGGCCTTCTTTTGGCCGACGGGGATTACGTTATTCCCGTCGGCCCGGTCTCCGGCCGACGGGAATTAAAGTAGCCGACGGGGATGCTTCGGATTCCTGTAGTGGTGGTGCACGGTTCTGCCTCCCACGCCGCGGGCCCCACCAAGGCGCAGCTCTGCTCCCTCTCGCCCCTGCCTCCCATGCCGTGGGCCCCACCAAGGCGCAACTCTGCTCCCTCTCGCGCCCTCCCAACGCAGAGCAACCCAGCAGGCCCATTTCCTCGCCAAGCAAAACAAATATCAACATTACCTAAATCGTTCTCTACCAACGCCATTAAGTCACAAACAAGTTGACATTTGAGGCTGCACCAACGCTTATAAGCCGTTCTCTACCTGTTTCACTAGTCGGTATGGCACTAACCACAATAGTAAAGAAAGCACCATAAACAATGCTGGTGTCGTGGGCTAAAATCTTCATGTGGCCCATATTCCAACGATGTTTGATGCGGCCCAGATAGCGAATCGGTACAACTCGCTCGTGATGCCCTGCCGCGACACCCGTGTCTCCCTCTCGCCCAACCACCCTCGCCCTCGCCCTAGCCTCGAACCCTCCTGGCGGCGGCCCAACCATCCGCCTCACCGCCTCGCTCCCAGTTGTGATGCTCTCCGCCGACCACCATCTGGCCTTGGAGCACCGGTCCCCGCCGCGACACCCGTGTCTCCCTCTCGCCCAACCACCCCCACCCCCGCCCTAGCCACGAACCCTCCTGGCGGTGGCCCCGCGCGTGCAGGCGCGCAACATCCTATCGGGAGGCGAGGGGGGCTCCGATGACCACCAGCGCCAACCTGATGAACCATCCGCCTCGCTGCCTCGCTCCCCGTTGTGATGCTCTCCGCCGACCACCATCTGGCCTTGGAGCACCGGTCCCCCGTGTGACATGATCCTCTGCTCCTACCGACCTCAACCAGTGGGTTGGGACGGATCGGCGCGCCCTCCTCTGCTCCGCCCGTCTCCAATAGCAGAAGGTTGGCGACGATCTGCGCACCGCCATCATGGTTCGTTGCCTACGCGTGCCATCGACGGCGTGGGCCCTCCTCCCCACGCCGATCCGCCCCACCCTCCTCCCCGTTGTCCCTGTCTCCGATAGCAGAAGGTGGCCGAGGATCCGCGCCGACCCGTACGCGATATCAGCACCACCGTCATGGAAGGTTGCCGAGGCCGCCATCAATGCTAATTTCACCATTCCAAGCACGCCCTTGTTCATGAGAGGCCAGGGCAGTGGCTAATTTCTTCTTTTACATGATTAATTTGCTAGATGGTCCGAGCGGTGGATCCGAGGCAACTTCCTCTGCCGTGAAGGATCTCCAGTCGAAGCTATGGTTACTGCAGAATGCTTGACTGAAAAGGAGAAGGTAATCGATCACTTGGCTTTTGAAACCGTCACAGCCATACAACCGTGGGTACCTGCCTCGTTTCAATATAATAGATCAGGGTCAGATGGATAAATGTCACTCAGTTGTATTTCTCAGTAACATAGATAATTTCTTTATTGATAGATAACTATGATGTAATACCAATTAATTGATGTATATTGTTCTCTTTTGTTCTGAAATGTCAATAGATAAACGTGTTGCTTTAGCTGGACCTTTTTGTGAATGGCTTTCACCATTTATCCCATTAATCATGTCTACTGCACCGAGCATGTCAGTTCTTCGTAAAAATGTGATTATTAGGAATATTTCTCACTGTCCTCAGTTACATCGCAGTTAAAGGAGATGGTGCTGGCTCTGCTGGATGAATCAGATTTGGATATTGCGAGCGATGCTGTCGAGATGATTGTTGACAGGGTAAGAAAGCATTTCATTTCATCCATGTGGTGGTCCTCTGTGGTGCGGTGCTCTAATTCCCAAGAACACAAAACAAATACGTTATATCCATTTCGCATGGCGCTGAAACTTTTGGTGTTGGTTATTGATAGACATTTGATCAGGCCGACACAAAAGGTGATGGGAAGATAGATCAAGAAGAATGGACTGAATATGCTAAAGACAATCCATACGTGCTGAGGAATATGACCCTTCCATACCTCAAGTAAGTGTGCATGGGAGGGTTTTTTTTTCTTTTTTTGTAATATTTCTGAATGGTAGATTAGCAGGACATCTTGATCAATAGAGTTGCCATGTTATTTGACCATAAAAGTCTATTATTAAGGGTTGCATCATATTTGTTTATGGTGGGAGAATATCTCTATGTTTTACATCTAATTTTGTGCCCCTGCCCTGTGGGTTGCATTCACACGACTAGCAGCTGTTATGTTTTGTAAATGAAAATAACTCAGACTTTAGCCTTCGTTTTTGGGTGGCCATGTACACCTTGACTGATTTTATGTGTGCCCTTCGTTCTTCTTCTTCTTCTCCTCCTTATTTGATGTACTATATGTTGCTCTGATTTCTCAGGGACATTACTATGGTATTCCTAAGCTTTGTGATGCACTCAGAAATCAATGAAACAGACATGGCTGTCTAACCTAAAAAGTAACTGCAAACTCACAGCTTCTCTGCACATCCTGATGTATATTAATGATGGAACCGGAATCTTTTCATCAAGAAAAGGTTAATTTGCAACCTTTCTCTCGGGAACAGAAATTGTGGACTGGTGAAAATGGTGGAAATAGGAAAGGTGTTCTGCTATATTACCGACAAGCAAAAGAGCAATCTAGCATCTAATTGTCGTTTTCAGACACTCGTGATTAGATTCAATATTTTTCCTCACCCTGTCCCTATCCCATATCTTCCTCCCACCACCGTTTCCAGCAGTGATCCCTGTTGGTGTTCAGCGCCAAGGAATTGGAGATCACCGGCAAGTTGCACAGGTATTGTGCTTCAACAATTCAAAAGAATTTGGTGTTAGTGTTTCTTCAGTGGTTGCAACAGGGAAACAAAAATGTAGATCATTAAAGTTATTAGAACTGAAGAATAGACTAAATAGTAAAAACTAGGCAACTAGATCTTCACTATGCTCAATTATGCTCGCCGGCAAGACAGGATGCGACTTTTTTGTTTCCCTGTTTTCAATCTTGTTACAATCTGGTAATGTGGATGCATTATTTTAAATATGAATTCTGAACTATATTTTTATAGAGTTCAGAAGAGAAGCGATCATTAGCAGCAGTATATTATATCAGTACCACACACTCGATAAGGAAAGGTATCTGAGCGTAGTCTTTTATACTGCCATGGTTCTGTCTTTCTACAATTCAGTAGAGAAGTGATCATTAGCAGCAATATATTATATCTGTAGCACACACTCCACGCGCACCATACCTGAGCATAGTCTTTTAATTTATACTGCCATGGAATGATCTACAACAAACGATTGAGTTACTGCCAGTTTCGGTTAGGACAAATTTATAGAGTTCAGTAATGAAATGATCAGATGCAGCAGTATATTTTTTTCTTTATCTGTATTTTTCTTTTTTGTTTGACTTTATCTGAAGTGGGACATGTGGCCTTCTGCTACCACATTGTTGTTAGGGTTTGCTACCATGTTGACTTTATCTGAAGCTCAGTCCTCCTCCCCTCCTCGACCATGCCATTGACAATACTTGCCTCCAGCTACTTGCATCCCAGTACAGGTATGATCATCCTATATCCTTACACATCCCAACTTCTTGGTTGTTAGCGTTTGCTACTTATTTGTTTGCGTATACCAATATGCACTTACTAACCTATTTATTAACCGAGTTTTGCTTGAAGTCTCATCATGCTGGCTACATAGATCTCCAGTCCTCTTAGGACTGCAACACTGACTACAAGCAAGTTTAGTGAATTAACATAGTCGCCCTGCATGAATGAACTGAAGGAATGCGACCGATTTATTTAAATGTGGTTTTAATATGCTAAAAGTAACTTACAGACTGTCCCTTATTAAGTGCTCTATTTTTGACATTATTGCAAGCTGGATTTCAGCATTAGGAGTAATCAGATAGTTGTCCTAACATTCTCGAGCAAAACATAAAATATTATCATATTTTATTTGTGGCCTATAAAATATTATCTTTCTACACTCGTTTATTCGATTGGAGAGTCAAAAGTTGTAAGTCTATCAAAAAAAGAGCCAGTTGTTCCCAAATTTGCATTTATTGGATAGTCAAAAGTTGTAAGTCTTTTTCATCTCTTAAATCTTGTTTCCCTACATGTAAGCTTAACCGCTCTATAGTTAATCTAATAATTTCTAGAAACAAACTGAAGTGCAATGCTTGTTGGTGGGATTGGCATCTTTTTGTATGGTTCCACTGTACTACCTTCTGTCTGGCATAGTGACATCTCTGTTTGAGTCTGCCTTTTTTCATCTCTGTTTCAGTCTGCCTTTTGAATGTCTAGCATAGTGGCATCCTTGGAGTTACGAGATTACTCTATTTTGTTACACAGTCGAAGAGCATTTACCAAATACATTGCAACAAGCTCTAATTTACAAAGTAATACTCTCTAGCTTCTTTTATCTTGTTTTTCGTAATCGGTATCCCTGACACTTCATAAATATGTTTATTGTAATGTTATGTCCTATAGGCTCTTGGATTTGCAATGCCTTCATTTGCTCATGTTTCGCTTATTTTGGCTTCTTATAGAAATAAAGGGCAGGTAACTTACTGCTTGCCTGTAAAAAGGCTGCTACAATTTTATCTATTCTTCTCTGTCTATAGTTGATAAAGTACTCACAATGGTATGTTATTCCTTCCCACTAATCTTACTTAGTTGCTCTTAGGAAGGTCCGCAGGTTGCTTGTGGATTTGCCATGCCCAATCCACCCAAATCAAACTTGACATCAACCAAAAAAATGACTTTCGGTATGTTCAATTACACAAGATCTGTTTAGTCTATTCAAATAGTTTCACAAGTTCTCAGTTATCATGCTTTTAAAATGATCTCCTTTTATAGTTTAAAATGTGATAGAGTCAAACATTTTTCGCTCAATTGCATTATGATATATCATTTGGTCAGCTATTTCCTATTTTTTAAGTCTATCCTTTTCGTGGTTTAAGCAAGCAAACCAAACACTAATCAAAAGATTCAAAACTATATTTTGTGTTTTGCAGGAACCAAATAGGATTCATGTTTCATTGAAGCGAATGTCATTAACATTTTAGTGTTTAGATACTGAGGTTTATACCTCCTTGATGATGGCTTCACTTTATTAGTGTGGTTAGGTAGGATGCTCCAACATGAACTTGTGAACAACATTCTTGGAGTGACTGAGTTATGCATGGTCGTTTGAATTTTTTTTATGCTGTAACCCATACCGTGAATTGTTGTGAGTTGATTGAGCTTTAAAGGAATTGCAGAATCTTGAGTTAGCCAGTTCATTTTTCTTTTTGAGTAACGGGTGAAACTGTGGCATGAATATAGAACAACAGGCATGGAAGCTGCCCATAGCACTGCCGCCATATAGTTGACAACGATGACCGACACTGTAGATTCCATTCTCTGCGTGTACACCAAGGTATCGGTGTCTTGTCTCGGACCACGCCCTTTCCCTTCCCTTCCCTTCCTTCTCCGCACACGCACAACTGGCTGATTCTCTTTTGCTTTCCTCCTCTCGGCCTACGTTGATCTAGCGATGCGCTTTTGACGGTATTTTTTCACTCTCTTTTTCCCTCTGTCATGTGAGATTGTACTGCAATTTTGTGCCAAAGCTTTTCACGGTATTTTTTCACTCCCTTTTTCACGGCATTTTTTCAATGTATCTGGCTTCAAAGTTAGTCTTTGATTATTATTTTTTCGCAACATAAGGGCAAACAACGTTTATATGTAGCAAACAAATACAGTTTGCAAATGTTTTAGGAACATGTTTTTACAATAAAGATATACTTATAGTTTCACCAATAGATGGCCAAAAAATACAACCTTTTAGTTCAGGAAATATAGAACAACAACAAGTAGATTTTGATAAATCCATTAGAATCTCAATATAAATATAGAATATCGACCTCTATTCTTTTAATGTTTAATCCTCTATTCGCAATAGTTAAAAAAGCTATTGCTATGATTGTAACAAATTTATTAACGTAGGAATTCAATATTACAATGGTGCCAAAATGGATTGTTCGAAGGAGAAAAATCAAGTACAAATTGACAACCAATTGGACAAGCATGCAGTGGTTGATAATGAATCAACTCTTGATGCAAACATCTTTAACATGCTAATAGACTATAGAATAACAATTAGTGCTTTTGCATATCAGTGTATTCTATTATGTTCTGTAGCAACGCATGGGCATATACCTAGTATATTATAAGTATTGATGACCCTAGGCCTCATTTGGATCCTTGAAACTAAATTCCGTTCTAATAATCGTAATTTAGATATAGATCAATTAAATCTCTACTACTACTTAAGTCAGTAGTGTAGACGTCCACATTTTCT
Source organism: Zea luxurians (assembly GCA_029449295.1). Classification (NCBI taxonomy): domain Eukaryota; kingdom Viridiplantae; phylum Streptophyta; class Magnoliopsida; order Poales; family Poaceae; genus Zea; species Zea luxurians. The sequence goes on along the minus strand of JAOPSE010000134.1, from coordinate 5,596,559 downwards.
TTGGTGCACGGTTCTGCCTTTGCATCGCATTCTGCCTTTCTGCGCGACGCGAGCCCACAAACCAGTCCCCCGCTCCGGCAGCCTGCGTGCCCCGCTCCCCCAGCCGCGGGAGCAGCGCCGGCTTCCATCCATGGCTGCCCGCGCGCCCGGCTCTCCTTTCCTTGTGCGACGCGAGATCGGCGAGATTGCCCACAAATCGCGGGACGGCGTGGCAGCCTTGCCCCGCTCCCCCAACAGCGTCGGCTTCCCCCGCGCCCCGCTCCCCCTTTCCTCGCGCGACGCGAGCCCACAAATCGCGCCAATCCATGGCAGCCTGCGTGCCCCGCTCCCCCCGCATCCGCATAGGTCCATTCCCCCACCCCGCCGTCGCTCCGTCTCGTCCACAACCGCCCCCTTCTTCGCCCACACTCTGCGACCGCCCCGCATAGGTCCATTCCCCCACCCCGCTGTCGCGATGCTCGGAATACTGTCGGGGCCGATGCCCGTGCTCCACGCCTCCCTAGGCGCCCTCGCCCTTCCGCTCCCGCCCGCATGCCCCTTCCGCTGCTCCACCTCCGTCGGTCCCTCTCCGCCCGCGTCTCGACCGCCACCGACGGCGTCGAGGGCAGTCCCGGCCCTGCCGCGTCCACAGGGACTGGAATGGCAAGACAATGTCGGGCCCTGGGATGGGCACGCAGCCGGGCAGGCGCACCGGCTCGGCAAGGTCCCGAAACTCGCCGGGCATGAAGGAGGCCTGCTCGGGGAGGTGGAGGACAAGTGAGAGCGCATGGAGGTTCATGGGCATGAAGAGGCACCGTGTGGTCACGCTGGCGTCATGTGCAGTGGTGAAGAAGGTTATCCCGAACTGGTCGGTCATGAACGCGACGAGGCGGGTGGTGTCGCGGAGCTCCACGAGCAGGCCTGCGAGCATCGAGAGTGAGCGCGTGCATTCCTAGGTCATGAGCGTCTCGAAGGCGGCGGCGCGGGGCAGGTCGGAGTCTCGGAGAGGTCGACGGGCGGCATCACCCACGAGGTGACGGACGGCGGCAACGACGCGAGAAATGTTTATTCTGATGTCAGTGATACTAGCACCGCATTTACCAATCCATTCCCTTCCCTGGGAAACAACAGGTATCTGTTACAAATAATTCTTAACATGTGTAGTCTATCATTTCATTGTTTTCTATTTTCTTGCAGTGAAATTTGGTTCGCATGTCTAAAGATGTTACAGTTTTATTTATATTTTGTTTTAATTTCACTTATGTAGGAGTTGCTGGGGACTATTGGATTAAGTGGCACAGCCTGATCTATTGAGCTTGGCCCTTACCTGCAGCACTCTGTTAAATTTCTTTTGAGCATGGTGGTCTTTGAAGCATGACAATGGCTGCTGTTAGGTTTGGTAAGTTTGATGCCTTTGGATAGACCTGCACTCTTTCAATTCGTCAAGTTACAAATACTTGCAGGAATCGACCCTTGTAAATTCTTTGAAGAAAAGTTCCTACACAAATACCAACCTATCACAGTTCTATTCAATTCAACACCAACTTGCGCTGCGTGGCCGACGCCGCGGACGCAAAGTTGATGAGCATGGTCGGGATGTCGCGCCGCACCGCCAGGAGCTTGGCCAGCTCCGCCAGCGGGATCAGGTGGCCCAACCCTGGCGTGGCCAGCATGGTCACGTGCAAAGGCCCGGGCTTCTTGCTCGATCCAGGATTCCCGGTGTCGATCTAGAGGGGCCTTTTCTGAGTGGTTCTTCTCACGGCGGCGGGTTGTCTTCTGCTCACAGTCACCATGCCATAGAGTTTTGCTTGCAGGTGTGGTGTGTTTTGTACGCGTGCAGAGGATTGTTGTTTGTGTAGTCACACTTTGATTTTATTGTTTGCCTATATAGCATGGCCGGAAATCCAATGATTTGTGGCAATAATTCTAGAGATAACTACTCTCACTTGACCAACTCTTTTATCCATCGATGATCTGAAAAGTCAGATCTCTTTCCATTGTTCAAATTTGGGATATTAATTCTCGAGTGTCGATTCACTTTGTTTCCTTTTGTGAACAGGTTCTGGACCTCGTCGGGAATGCTATCATGAACAACAATAAGACAGGCATCATATTGCTATGTCTATGGTTATTGTTTTTTCAGTTTTGCTATTTTGGGTTCTTCCGGGTGGGGTAAAAGTGTGGATTCATGTGCACATTTTTTGTTTTGGGGGAATTTATATTTTTTAACCATGAAAGGTGAGAAGGTTGATTATGACAACGGTAGGGACTGTCTGAGAAACCATATTGATAATAATTTGATTAGTTTTTTCTAAGAATCGTTAAAATCAGCAAGTTCTTTTAGGATCTTTGAATACTTTTGGTTCACGAACTAACAATTTATCTTCAGGTTCCTGTTCTGGAGACTCCTAAGAGCACCTCCAAGAGGCGACCAAAATGCATCCCAAAACCTAATTGTTGGCTTTGAATCGAAACTAACTGGACCTTTCTGTGTTCTCTTCTGTAGCAATGGAGCACACAGCCAACAGTATGCAGTTATTTATCTCAACCTTCAACTAAGTTGTGCCTGAGAATTGTTTTGTTACGTTAATGGGAAGAACAGTTCTTTTTTCCCTTACAACACAAAGGGGAAGATAGATAAAATGCATATAAGTTCTATAGAAGGATGAGCTAGAGCTAACTCAACATCAGCTAGAACTGTTGATAAGGTGTTCCCTGGAAACTTGTGTGTTCCTGGCAACCTTTAAGCATCTGTAGAATCACTTATCATTTGTTTTCCTAGCAACATGTGTGTTCATTTGTACCTGTATCCCTATTGTCTGATACTGAATCAACAGAAGGGGAGGGGCTGGGGAAATGAGTCAGCCGAACAGCCTTCGGTGGCCCAATACAGCTTGTTGTAGCCCAGTTTTTAGTTTTAAAAATTTTCAGGGAAGTTATTAACATTCTGGTGTAGGTTTACATCTTTTTAGGAATTTTTTTTTCTAACAGCCCCCAATCACAAGTTTTGGCGAACAATTTTTAAGGGAACTTTTGGAGTTGCTCTAATGGCCATGTTTTTTTAGAGTAATGCTATTGCACGCTATGGTATATATATCCATGCTTTCCAATTTAATTATTTCTTGTTTTTTCGCTGCTGACGACATGTCTCTGTTTCTTTTCAGTTGCTCGCTTGAAGGATGACAACCCTCTTTTGGGGTCTTCCCGTAGTGAACAAGTGGCTGATTTATCGAGTGTGTGTAGACTGAGGAAACAACTATCTCTCTCTACACCTTTAAAGCGTGATTTTTGTTGAAAAAATGGAGGATGCTAGGATCAAATCGTGGTCGTTTGGATCAGAGTGCCCATCCTCTACCTCTGTAGCTCATGTTTATTTCTGTTATACAAAAGATAGATCGGTCAAATATTTCATTTAAGTAAGGTGTACTTGTATGATATATAAATACCGTTGCAACGCACGGACAACTAACTAGTTAATATATGTATAAAGAATATATTTATATACTACTATTGACCATATAAGTAAGATATTTATATGCTACATTTTACTATAGGAGTGAGTCGAAGAACGTGTTATAAGTTACATAGTAGAAACATAGACTACAGATACATAAAATTAATTTTCACCCATCATCCTATGAATTTAGGATAGACTTATAACTAAACTTTAGAAAGTGCTGAAATGTCAAATTCCAAAAAAAAACCTAATTTATTAAGTAAATTCTAGTTCCTTCAAAATGAGTGGATCCAAACGAGCCTTAGGGTTATTTTAAAACTAGGCTGGCCCGGGCCATATCGGCTAAGAACGTGAACCGCACCTACAGAGACAAAATATTGTACAAGTAGTAGAAATATGTACGAATTAAAGCCAAGCGAATAGGCTATAGAGACAAAATCCTATAGAGTCTATTCGTTTCAGATTAAAGCTAGTTGTTCGAACTACTGCAGCAACTACAATCCATAGATCCATAGAGATTAGCGGGTGTACATATTATCATATCTTTACTACTATTAAGGCTGTAAGGGGTAGGCTGCCTCCCCTGGTTCTGCCTTCGATGAATCTGCACCGTTCGCTCGGTTCAGTAAATCTACACCGTCCGCTCACCCACGCCCGCCCATGTAACCTCGGAACACATTTCTATTGCTTCGAGTTCGACTCGACGCGACCTCTCTCGCTTGGACGGCCCTGTCCCTCCGCCGCCCCATGCCCACGCGCCGCCGCAGCCGACATGACGCTCGCCTCCCTCGCCCGCGCCCTCGGCCGGTCCGCGCGCTCCTCCCGGCCGCGCCAGGCCAGTCTCCCTTCTCATACCCTCTCCTGCCTCCTATCACCTTGCGCACATCCGCAGGTATGGACCTTTCGCTATCCTTTTTAGGGTTTCCAGCTCGGGGGCCTCCGGCATTCGCCCGCGCCGCCGCTACCGCTGCCTGTCCACGGTGGTGATGGCGGGGCGATAGGATTTGTCAGCAGTTAGCTGACTACGGCAGTGCGGCATCGTCGGCAGCCCTTGGGAAGCCCGTCGTGGGCGAGACTGTGGATTGGAGATACATCCTCGCCAGGCCGCAGTTCCGACGGCTCTTCTCGAACGACACTCTAGGAAGAGTACGCTTTTCTTTCTTTTTTCTTTTTGCTGAGATCATTATGAACGGGTTTGGTGGCTCTGGTTCCGAAAGAGTGCTTCTTTTATGATTTTAGACTACGAGAACTACTACCCCAAGGGTAAAAAGGAGGTGCAGAAAGGAGATGGGAGCAAAAAGTCTGAATCGAAGCGTAAGTATTAGTCGTGCTTCACTTGTTTGTTTCATGCCCCCGTATTAAATGTAATTGATGCATATATAAGACTACCAAGATGGACAACTAACGTGTGATTTGTTGATTTACCTTTTGCTGCTACTGTTTTGGTGTATATCAGTAGATACCAGTTAGAATTTATAAAAGCTCTTGGAGTAGAAATTTTTGCTACTATTAAGGCTGTAAGGGGTAGGTTGCCTCCCCTGGTTCTGCATTCGGTGAATCTGCACCGTCCGCTCGCTTCCGTAAATCAACGGCACATTGTCCCTTTCGCTTTCGACCCATGCTCCACGCGCACTCTTGTGCTTGACAACACATCTATGTGTATCCATCCCGATCAAAGCAACAGTTGGCATCTGTCAATTTTTAAACCCATAAATTGCCTGTATTGTTGCCACTTTTTTATAACTTGAGGATTTAGGCTGGGATTATGTGAGATGTGACCGACCTATTTTGGGAAATATTTGTGCAGGTCGAGAAGATTTGGAAGGTTGCAGGGAGTGAAGTGTGTGATTGCAGGGAGGAACCTTTACATGAGGTTCAGCTGCAGCATAGGGGATGCCATGGGGATGAACATGGTCTCCAAAGGTGTACAGAACGTGCTGGACTACCTCCAGGCTGACTTCCCTGATATGGATGTCATCAGCATATCAGGTTTCCCCATGTTATAAATTCTTAAATTCCGTTTGTGAATTTGACCTGCTTTGTTGTGCATCTGACTGTTTCTATTTAAGATCAGTATATTCTAATTCAAGAACCAGATGATATTGATGTATCAATTGAGCTTCGAAATTGGCTATTTGCACTTGAAGGAACTGATGAAGTAGGATATTATTTTTCTCATGGAGGTGATCGTATTAGTAGAGAAGAAAAATGTTGGCATTCAACCTTCAGGAGTCTACATATGTCTCTGGCAACAGCAGTGGCCGACTTAAGTTGGGGGTGGAGGACAAGTGTCGCAAAGAAGGCATTTTCAGTGGAACGCTTTATGGTACAACATACATGACTATCATAATGTTGCATTTCAACCTGGCCCTCTCTCCTTTTGATGTTCCATTATTTCAGTTTGTTTGAAACTTAAAAATTCTAATGTCAATTGCAGAATTGCCTGATATCCATTCTCATTTTGTTTCTCCCTAACTTGATCTCAGCGTGAAGATTGGAGACTGCCTCCTCTGACTCCAGAAATGATCGAGTATGCACGCAATGATGCTCACTATCTGTTATACATTGCAAATTGTTTGGCATCAGAGCTCCATGCAAAAGCCTGTGGTATGTTCTAAGTGCTGTATCAACTTTTCCTTTCCTATTGTTTGCTTTTTTTGTTCTTTGGTTCAGTACCCTCAGCCCCTCACAGATATCTAATATATTTGAATTTGCTTCTTGAGTTTACAAAAACAAGGATATTGTTCATGGGGTTATTTCATTAGACACTAAACCAAAACCAGTTTGTCTTGTGAATTGTACTTCTGTAGGGGGCACGTTCATGGACATTAGAGTTAACTGATGTCTGGTCTGGTATCAAGGAAGAGATGTTTTTAACTGTGTTTACGCTAATCAAGTTAATGAATTTGGTACATCTCATAACATCTAAGCCTTTGTAAGTTTGAATATTCACTTGTGATTTAATCAGCTACTTATAGCTTTTATTAGGCTGTATATTGATCAGTCCTGTAAGTTTGGTGTTACACATTGCACATTTGCTTTATTAGGCTGTATATCACTTGTGACTGTGAAATGCGAACGGATCGCTCGTGCTCTGCTTGGGTGACTTGCGCAGAGCACGGTGTCCGGGCTGAACCGTGGCCTGGCAGCGAGCCAGGAGGACCTGGACCACACGGACGCGGCGGCGGGGTGCCCCGTTGACACGAGCACAGTCAATGTGCTCATCAGTCATCAGGGGCTACGGGCAGTCTCTGCATCTCAACGACGCGCTACGCCTGTTCCGCCAGATGCGGCCACTGTACTGGTGCGAGCCGGATGCATTCACGTACAGCTACCTCGTGCACGGGCTGAGCGCGCAGGGCCGCACCAGGAACGCGTGGGAGCTGTTCGATGAAATGTGCGGGAGTGGTCTCCTGGGAAGCCATACCAGGTACTTGCAGATCCTGTCAGATCCCACTAAATCATATCTAAAGAGAGGTGTTGGATGTGGTGCAGGTCCTGTCAGATACCGTGGTGCAGTTCAAGATGATCTAATCCCCATATCCCTATCCTCTGTGTGAAATGTTGCTTAGTTACCATGGTGGTTCCAATCCAATACAGTAAAGAGGCTCCACTATACTGCACTCACTGAGGTATGATCAAATCGACATTTATCCATTATTCTCTAGATTAATAATTCAAAACCAGGTGTATGTGAAAAGATAAATATGAAAAAAATATGACACCGATGATTCTTCTATATTGAGACAATTGGGATGACAAATGGTCACATCTTGTCTACACATACTATCTGTTATTTGTTTAGTTACAATCGTTCCTCATTCACCTTATCTTCTTTTTCTACTTTCTATCAGACAGTTAAAAAATTGCCATCTCCGTCTTTTTTTTCGCTGCCCTTTTTTCTTGGGATGCATTCTGATTGTGCTCTTATCATATTTGCAATTGTTAGCTTGCATGAGTTTCGGTGTGCAACTGCATATTTAGCTCACAGTGCATCACCATGATGGAGGCAGTGAATGATGGAGGTGACCTTCACATCTCTGTGACCATGCCTTCCATTGAGGTACTATGATTTTTTGTTCTCTGTGTAAGGCTATAACCTTATGAAGAATATCTTGCTTCTATTGTCATTCTTAATGTATGTTATCATCAGTGCATTTTTAAACAGTTCTCTTAAGATGTGAACATGCCTATATCTTCATGCCCCTTTGTTAGATTGAAGAATTTCTGGCAACAGCTGATGAATCTAATGAAGAGCCTGTTTCAAAACATTCGCCCAAGTCTGGAGAAATTCTCTGCAAACACAAGGATAAAGGTTTTGAGCATTTGGCTCATGGACTTTGTGAAAAATGCTACAATAAGGTAGTTCTCATCTACAATGCACACAACACATTGACTTGCAGACTAGACTACATTTGCTTTTGACACTTCGTCCGATTGCCCAGTTCATTAAACTGTCGGGTGGACTAGAAGGTGGTTCTGACCCTCCAGCATTCCAACGAGCTGAAAAGAAAAGACTTGAAGCTGCTAAAAGGGCTGAAGAAGCTGCAGCAGCTAAGGAGGCAGCGCTGGAAGAATCTCTTTGCGACACACAGAATTCTGAGGTTGAGAGTGCCATGACTCCTAGAAAGGTACTGTACAGATTGGCATGCCTCAAGTTCTTTATTGAAATAAAAAGAATCTTATGAAACTGGTTCTGACAGGGTTACAGAGGAGAGAGAAGGTTGGTGCTCTGATCCTCATGTCCCCCCGTGCGCTGGGTATGTCATTTTGCCCCCATGTCAGCTGAATCTGCTTACTCGGGTTGACTTGTATCAAGGAACCTACCTGATGTGTTTGCTGTACAGGTTTGTTGAAATAATGGCTCCAGTTTTCTCCAGAGATGCGTGGAGATGTGTCTGGCATATGTACTTTATTTAAATATATTTCTGCTAGATTCTATCCCTTCTATTTTCTAATAACTATAGAGAAACATGACTGAGAAGGGTAGACCTGTTGCAGTGGTGAGAACTGAGTCAGGGGAGGGCTTACACAGTTTATCCCTTCCGCACCCTACTCATGTGGGAGTCTCCTGCACTGGATCTTTTCTTTTTATAGACATGACTGAGTGATGATATTATTTGTTCCATGCCTTTTTCGTCATCAGTGTTGGTCAATGTAAAAACTCTGAGTGTTTATATCGTTTCTTGTCTTTTTCAGGACAAGCCTCAGCCGCCACCTGAGGGCCGTCTTCCTGATGCCACCAAGGGTAGATTTCTAATCTTTACTAGATTGGCATGAATGCTGAGTTAATGGGTTACATTCACCTTGCATCCTTTGTTAAGTGTTTCAAAGGTGTTGTTTTGGCATCCCTGTACCCAGCTTGCTTTGGGTAACAGTGGTGCCTTGTAGCCGAGGCACCGTGTAGGCGTCCAGACCAAACACTGGTTTTGATGTCACTTCTATTGACACGAGGACTGGCACTTGCTGCTTGCTTTTTTTTTAAACCAGGTTCTGACCACCTGAGGCAAGTCTTTGGCAAGCAGATGGGTTTGAGTGATCAGGACATCGTTGCCCTCTCTGGTGGCCACACCTTGGTTTGTTGCTGTCCACTCATGTTTGATTCAGGAATGTAATGTGTATGCCTGTACTGATTTAGTTTTCTTTGAGGTTTTATTAGGGAAGGTGCCACAAAGAGCGGTCTGGTTTTGAGGGGGCCTGGACTACGAACCCTTTGGTCTTTGACAACTCTTACTTCAAGTGAGTCTGTCTTGTTTACTATTGAAAAGCAACTGCATTTAGTTAAGAAATACTTAAAATTTGTTTACCTTTGTTATGTCATTACTGGGCAGCTGAATGCTGTGCTAGAAATTAATAGCCGTCCCATATCTCCTACTATTCCCATATTTTCATAGGGAACTTCTGAGTGGTGACAAGGAGGGCCTTCTTCAGCTCCCAAGTGACAAAGCCCTGCTGAGCGACCCTGTCTTTGAAAGTTCCCTTTGACCCGGGAACAGGATCTGGATGTCGCCTAGAGGGGGGGGGTGAATAGGCGAATAAAACTTATTACTTTAAAACTTAAATTCTTACTCTACTCGAAGACTTAGTACGCAGTGGAGTGAAAAGACTCTTCGAGTAGGTTGCAGCGGAATCAGAGATCCTGTCTCAAAAGTGTCCTGCACTTCAAATAAAGCTTATACCACAGATAAGTATTGAAGTGCAGATATAAAGACGAGTAAGACAGAGAGTCAGGATACAATACAGAACAGAGCACACAGACGCAAGAATTTATCCCGAGGTTCGGCCAAGCCTGAAATGCTTGCCTAGTCCTCGTTGGAGTTAGCCACACCTGGGCTTGGAGTCTATTTCAACTCCTTCCTCCGTTTGCTCAGATCTGTCAGAATGACAGATAGAGCCTTTCACTATTGAGTGGGGTTACAACAGAACCGCGGCTGCTTACAAACTTCTTGGCAGCACCCCGGCAGAGTAACGATATGCTCAAGACCTTGCACTAGCTCTTAGCAGCACTACTCCTCTCTCTAAAGGCTTATAGTTGTGCCTTCTACACAAACTATAGAGTTACACACAAGAGGGAGAGCGAGAATTGATTCCAATGAAGTCTACACTTGTTGGCTGCACTTATGTCATGCTGGAGGCGCCTAGGGGTCCCTTTTATAGGCACAAGGGGCCTAGGAGCCGTTGAGCGCAAATCTGGAAGGCTATCCTTGCCTTCAGTCGTCGGGGGCACCGGACAGTCCGGTGCACACCGGACACTGTCCGGTGCCCGATTTCCTTCCTTAAATAGCGAAGCCGACCGTTGCAGATCTGAGAGCCGTTGGCGCACCGGACATGTCCGGTGCACACCGGACAGTCCGGTGCCTCCAACTAGCCGTTGGCTCAGCCAGGTGTCTCGCGCAGATCGCGCGGCCGACCGTTGCCCCGGCCGACCGTTGGCTCACCGGACAGTCCGGTGCACACCGGACAGTCCGGTGAATTTTAGCCAACCGCCGCCGGCGAATTTCCGAGAGCAGCTCCTTCACGCCGAGCCAGCCTGGCGCACCGGACACTGTCCGGTGCACCACCGGACAGTCCGGTGTGCCAGACTGAGCTTCCTTGCTGTACATAGCCAAGCCCTTTGCACCTCTCTTCTTTCTGTTTCTAACACTTAGACAAGTATATTAGTCCTCAAAACCAATGTACTAAGTATAGAAACATACCTTTTCTTAATCATTAAACCTATAGCATTCCACATGCTTGACTTGATGTTGGACTCATAAATCATCAAGTCGGCTTGACTTGATCTAGATTGACATTACTTGACTCCAACATCCTGTAAAGGTCACATAGAACATCTCCAAACATAGGAACAACCCAAACTAAAGATCAAGGTGAACTTATCTCTTTTGGGCTGCTTCCAGTTCTGGTTTTGACACTTGTTCTCCTTCTAGTGACCTTGATCTCCTTCTTAGAGCTTGATCTTGAGCCTTATGACTTACACCACATAACTGTAGCTGTTACCTCATTGGCTGTAAGTCACGTTCTTATGTAGTGATCCTTGATGTGCCGTAGCTGTTCTCAACTCGATCACCCTTGACTTTGCAAGCCTTCTTCTTCACCCTTGGCTTTGGGTTCCTCAGCCTCCTTGACCTTCTCCCGTGCACTTGGTACCTCGAAGCTCTTCTTGCCTCCGTCCTTGGCTTGATCAGTTGTCTCCTAGCTACGCACCCGAGTCTCACTTTATGCAATGTCCATCCTACTTGTGATGTCCATCATGTATCCATAATCCAGTTCTTGGACCATCACAATTGTTCACTTGTGTTGAATCCTGTAGGCTTTACCTTAAGCACCTGTTCAACACTTAGTACACTTGTTAGTCCTTTAATTGAGTTGTCATCCAAACACCAAAACTCACAAGAGAGCTTTCAATCTCCCCCTTTTTGGTGATTGATGGCAACACAATTAAAGCTTACATAAGAATAAGATTAGAAGCACAAATTTTGAATTCTAAGTTTATAGAATGCTCCCCCTAAATATGTGCTTACTTCAAAAACATAATTTTGGCCTCAGACGCCAATTTGCACATACTTAGGCAATTCAAAGCATTTCTATACCTTAGCAATTTTGGAATGCATTGTGTCAAGAATCAAACCATGATGCTGTAACACACAACTGCACATAATCAGAGTTAAACACCATTCAATTTAGTGGATCAACCTACCACTATTCATCATTAAGATACTAATTCAAACTAATACCAATTTAAACTAAGACACTAATTTAAAGCAATCTTAAAGCACCATTAACCACATGACCATCTATTGCACTATAGAAGCCAAATAATTCATCGCGACGGAAGCACTAGTCCATATGATGCAACACATATAATACTGCAGGAAGCATATGAATAACACACTAGCAAAGCTCAAACTAACACATCACCATATGAATAACACACTAGCAAAGCTCAAACTAACACATCACCCCTTAGGATAAGCTTTCCTCTAATGTTGAGATAAGCTTTAATGCACAAATTCTCCCCCTTTGACAACAACCACCAAAACCATATTCAAGCAAGAACATAGGATGATGTCAAGGGACACCAGGGTGTTAAGGAGGAGAGACACATGATCTCCCCTCTACTTATTGAGCGTATGCACTACCAACATTTAAGCAAGATACAAATATGCAAAAAGATTACTACTTCCTTTTGTACCTTTACCATGTTGTAGTGTACTTCCCATCTTGAAAGTGTTTAATCTCTTGAGAGCTTCTCCATACTTGTGCCTGATTCTTTCTCCTAACTTTTTCTTGTTGCTAAGACACCAAACTTAGAACAAGTTATAGTATTGGGCACAAGAAGAAACTTCTATTCTCATGATTATCAAAAGATGTCAATTGAAGCGAACTATTACGGCTACCACTTGAAAGATACCGATTTAAAGATACCAATTGCAAAGTTCATTTATCCAATTGAAAGTTCCCTTATTATCATGGCTCATCTATTATCACCAGATATTATAGAGCATGAGCAATCTAAAGATATGCACTTACTCACAACTTGAGATACCAATTTCTTGACTTACAGAGGTACCCAAGTCCTGATTGCTCCATTTCTTGCACATCTTCTCTTTTCCACCTAGAGACTACACAAGATTGCTCAAGAAACAGTTAGTCTCACAAGTTATGTGTGCTCCCCCTCAAGTTGTGCATCAAGTATTTGAATGACTTGCACTTTGCACATTCTAGCTTCCTTAGAACTAGAGGGAATCACAACATGTCTTGGTCAAAGCCTACTTTATCACTTTTATCACACATAGATGCCAATTTGAATATCAAATGAAAAGCCACTTAACATCATTTGAAAGCTAAATGAAAGGTTGACTAATTACAACAATGCATGCCTCAGTGGCACATAAGCCAATTTGATACTCACAGGAAGTCTAACATTTACACGCAACTTAGACATGCTTAACTATCATTGGAGCACATATACCAAATGAAAGACAACACGATCATGTCTAAAGCACATCATAGTTAAGAAGGTTCTTTAGGTACACCAAAAGAAACAACATTCTAATGCATAAGCCACGATATTACCAATGAAATGCAAGAACATAGCTATGATCACTATCAATGGAATTTCAAGATAAACATTAAAATTGCACAGTTCCATTTTCCACACCTTTGCCTTTATGAGAGCACTAGTTATCACCAATTCGGGGCTCCTTTTGCTTACGCACCTCATAGCTCAAAGGGGCACGACATGGATTTGAAATTCACACAATACTAAACTAGGGAGATCATGTGAACATGCACTAAACAAAATGTCATCTTTGCACATAGCATGACTTACAAAAAGTTATAGGTTTATCCATATACACCAAGAGAGTTGATCGTTGTGGATATAGCAAATGAAATAACTACCCATGAATGATTCAAAAGATATATCCTATATAACACCAGTCATGATTAAACAAACATCATTATGATTCATTTAACGCAGGCAATCATAAAGCATAACTACTCTAAGGACAGGTAGCACATCAAGCCAACTTAAGAGCAATACTAAATTGCAATGATGTACTTAAAATACACAGGTACCGTCCTTTGGAGAGCAGGTTTTAGATTCTCATCAAGGTCCTTTACTTGATTCACCAATAATGATTCAGGACCTACACACCTTATTTCACTTGAGATGAACATGGGATTAGTGTTTAATAAAGGCACCAAAACAATTAACAGCTTAAGCATAGAGTTTAAGATAACCGTCTTAAGCTCTCCCATGGTCTACAGTCCATCTCAAGGCACCTGCATGGTCTAGTTAGCACAGTTTTGGTACCCATCTTGGGATGGGTCCATAATGATCATCTAAATGTGCCTTTGGTACCCAAATTGCCTTTGTGCTAGTTCTAGGTGATTTCGTTATAGATCTAGCACAAGTGTATGATATGGGTCTCCTACCCGAATAAGATTGACACAAATTCACTTGCTTAGGAATCTTACCTTTATAACATACCTTGGATAGATGACCCTGCTCACCAACCTTGTAGCAGAAGCGTCGCTCAACCTGACATGACGCTTGCTGTTTGTCATTTTCCTTGGTGAGGGTCACCTTGGAGGATGCCCATTCTTGATTCTTTATGACCGGACATGAAGTGATCATGTGGTCCTCATTGTTGCATCCAAAACAACTCCTTGTCCCTTCATTCTTGTCTTTGTACGGACAAGACTTGATGAGGTGGCCTAACTTCTTGCACTTGAAGCACCTCCTTTTTCCTCTTCTCTTTTTGCTTTTGGATGACACAGAGAGATTATTAGTGCAAACAACATGACTAATTGAATTTCTACCTTTTTCCAAGCTCATGTTGATTTCTTCACTTATTGCTTTAGGAACATCTTTCTCAAGGAGTTTGACCCTTGCCGCGGTTTCTCCTTCCTCAAGCTTCTTCACCACGTGTTCGCAGATATCTTGAGGAAGTCGAGCATGGCATCTTCTCCTTAGTTGTCGTTGTTTTTTGTTCCCAAGCAATTTTCTTTTAGACCCTACAACTTTTTGCTGAATCAAGGATTGGCTTTCTTTTGAGGAGCAGGGGTTAGCACATGATGATATATTATCTAAATGTACACTTGTGCAAGAATGAGGTTCACATGAATTTAAGTTTGCAATAACAACCTCATGAGCAACATTAAGCATGATATGGTCATCAACTAATTTATAATGAGAATAAGACAACATATCATACTTTTCATTTAGAGCAAGTTTTTCTAAATTTATCATCTCTACTTGATTCCTAAGCATGGAATTTTCAGTTTTAAGTTGAGCAACACAAGATAAAGCATCATCAATATTTCTTTGCTCAATTAAAATTGAATCATACCGTTGGACCAGATCATTATGGGAGCACTTTAGCTCCTCATGTTCTTTGGTCACCTTCTCCAGGCTGTCGTTGGTCTTTATGAGAGTTTCTTCTAGCCTGAGAAGCGTCTCGCCTTGTTCTTTGTTCCTTCTCAACAGCTTAACCAAGAGCACCTTGTCTTCTTTGTTGAGATGGGTGTAGAATCGGCGAATCTCTTCTTCTTCCACATCACCGGTCTCATTTTCCCTGTCATTATTATTAGTGGAAGCAATATAGGAAAATGTACCTTGTGGTGATGAAGACTCGTCCTCGCTATCATCCTCATATTCCTCCTCATCATCTCTTTCGTCTCCATCATCATTGTTAGCAATAAGACACTTATAACTAGTGGAGGACAAACCTGTCGACGAGGTGGATTCATCGTTGGGTGCCCATCGTTCTTGATCTTCTCCTTTTGAAAGGTTAGTATCACAAGCAATATAGGGAGTAGAAGCAATGCAATTTGCCACACAATATTTTACTTTAATTCTATTCCATAAATCATGAGCATCAACAATTAAATCATTACCACTACTCATGATGGCAAAATAAGCACCTCTAGAAAGAGAATCAACTAAGATGCTGCAAGCACGGTGATTGAGAGAAAAACATCTTAGTTCATCATTAGAGGGATTTTTACTAATATCAGATGGAAAAATACTTCTCCTAAAGATCTGTCTCAAATCAGGATCAACACTCAAGAAAGCATTATAAATAGAGACAGACCAAGATTTATAATTAGAGCCATCGCCTAAAAGAAGTTCTACAGTTACCTCTTGTGACGACATCGTTATCTCCGGACGGCTAAGCCCACACTGGAGAGGCCTAGCTCCGATACCAATTGAAAGTTCCCTTTGACCCGGGAACAGGATCTGGATGTCGCCTAGAGGGGGGGGTGAATAGGCGAATAAAACTTATTACTTTAAAACTTAAATTCTTACTCTACTCGAAGACTTAGTACGCAGTGGAGTGAAAAGACTCTTCGAGTAGGTTGCAGCGGAATCAGAGATCCTGTCTCAAAAGTGTCCTGCACTTCAAATAAAGCTTATACCACAGATAAGTATTGAAGTGCAGATATAAAGACGAGTAAGACAGAGAGTCAGGATACAATACAGAACAGAGCACACAGACGCAAGAATTTATCCCGAGGTTCGGCCAAGCCTGAAATGCTTGCCTAGTCCTCGTTGGAGTTAGCCACACCTGGGCTTGGAGTCTATTTCAACTCCTTCCTCCGTTTGCTCAGATCTGTCAGAATGACAGATAGAGCCTTTCACTATTGAGTGGGGTTACAACAGAACCGCGGCTGCTTACAAACTTCTTGGCAGCACCCCGGCAGAGTAACGATATGCTCAAGACCTTGCACTAGCTCTTAGCAGCACTACTCCTCTCTCTAAAGGCTTATAGTTGTGCCTTCTACACAAACTATAGAGTTACACACAAGAGGGAGAGCGAGAATTGATTCCAATGAAGTCTACACTTGTTGGCTGCACTTATGTCATGCTGGAGGCGCCTAGGGGTCCCTTTTATAGGCACAAGGGGCCTAGGAGCCGTTGAGCGCAAATCTGGAAGGCTATCCTTGCCTTCAGTCGTCGGGGGCACCGGACAGTCCGGTGCACACCGGACACTGTCCGGTGCCCGATTTCCTTCCTTAAATAGCGAAGCCGACCGTTGCAGATCTGAGAGCCGTTGGCGCACCGGACATGTCCGGTGCACACCGGACAGTCCGGTGCCTCCAACTAGTCGTTGGCTCAGCCAGGTGTCTCGCGCAGATCGCGCGGCCGACCGTTGGCTCACCGGACAGTCCGGTGCACACCGGACAGTCCGGTGAATTTTAGCCAACCGCCGCCGGCGAATTTCCGAGAGCAGCTCCTTCACGCCGAGCCAGCCTGGCGCACCGGACACTGTCCGGTGCACCACCGGACAGTCCGGTGTGCCAGACTGAGCTTCCTTGCTGTACATAGCCAAGCCCTTTGCACCTCTCTTCTTTCTGTTTCTAACACTTAGACAAGTATATTAGTCCTCAAAACCAATGTACTAAGTATAGAAACATACCTTTTCTTAATCATTAAACCTATAGCATTCCACATGCTTGACTTGATGTTGGACTCATAAATCATCAAGTCGGCTTGACTTGATCTAGATTGACATTACTTGACTCCAACATCCTGTAAAGGTCACATAGAACATCTCCAAACATAGGAACAACCCAAACTAAAGATCAAGGTGAACTTATCTCTTTTGGGCTGCTTCCAGTTCTGGTTTTGACACTTGTTCTCCTTCTAGTGACCTTGATCTCCTTCTTAGAGCTTGATCTTGAGCCTTATGACTTACACCACATAACTGTAGCTGTTACCTCATTGGCTGTAAGTCACGTTCTTATGTAGTGATCCTTGATGTGCCGTAGCTGTTCTCAACTCGATCACCCTTGACTTTGCAAGCCTTCTTCTTCACCCTTGGCTTTGGGTTCCTCAGCCTCCTTGACCTTCTCCCGTGCACTTGGTACCTCGAAGCTCTTCTTGCCTCCGTCCTTGGCTTGATCAGTTGTCTCCTAGCTACGCACCCGAGTCTCACTTTATGCAATGTCCATCCTACTTGTGATGTCCATCATGTATCCATAATCCAGTTCTTGGACCATCACAATTGTTCACTTGTGTTGAATCCTGTAGGCTTTACCTTAAGCACCTGTTCAACACTTAGTACACTTGTTAGTCCTTTAATTGAGTTGTCATCCAAACACCAAAACTCACAAGAGAGCTTTCAGTCTTCCGCCCTCTTGTGGAGAAATATGCTGCAGTATGTCCTTGGTCATTGTTATCCAGGGTATGGAGATTCGTAGGGAGGCAAGTACTGATTATCGTGTGCTTTGTAGGATGAGAAGGCATTCTTTGATGACTACAAAGAGGCCCACCTCAAGCTCTCCGAACTGGGGTGAGTAACCATTGGTTGCACAATTTGTGCTTGGTCAGTGGAACAAATCTGATCGTTTACTCTTCTGGGGTGCAGGTATGCTGATGCTTAAATGGCCCATATCCTGGAGCGGGATACAAACTGTTGCCTATATGGACTCGTGCGATCTTTTGCATTTGGATTCAGCTGTAACGTAGCTGTAACGTACCACAGGATTATGTGGTTTTGGGATTATTTATTTCTCAAGACCAGTTTATTAATTAGTTTCATTTTATTCTTATCAGCATGCTCTCTCTCATGAGACAAGGGGGCAGGTTGTTGTGCTTGCAAGTATCTATTGCAGATGTTGTTCATGCCTGTAACGTACCCTTGTGCATGTGCAGTGACAAGGATAACAAACGACTATTTGTAAATCCTCTGCACGCTCGTTCACTACAAGTATTAAAATGAACGTACAGTCATCCACATATGTGTTTTAGCCCTTTTATTACTAAGATCCCGTTGAACCTAAAGCTGCTGAAGAACAAGCATAGCTAATTAAATCAAAACAATTTAGTATTTCTTCTTCTCTTATCCACTTCAAAAAAAATGTTTCTGCCTGTTGAAGGCATGTTTGGATGTGAGGACTGAAAATTAGCCCACCTTATAAAAATGAATTAAATATAGACTAATTATAGCCTAACTAGGAGAGTGCCCGTGCGATGCCACGGAATATAAATTGCGAACCTCCAATGGACTTCATTTGAGACAAGTGATGCCCAAGAAAATGGGGGTAAACTGACACAGCTATCACTTGCATTACTTGCCCTATGCGTGGAAGAATCTGACACAGCTATCACCCATGAAGATTTTCGGTTAACTTGTGGAACCGGACTTCATTTGAGACAAGACAATAATACCAGTGTTGAGCTTGCCACTCGGCCATGGCACACGCGAGAGCACGAGATGATCAAGTAAGAACTGAACAGAATGCACTAATACAAAAGGTTGGCTTGCGTTCGCTTCCATGCTCCACAGGAAGCATAGCTGATATACAAATCGAGAACACTGGTATATGTAAAACTTCTCGATTTGCCACATAGTTTATCGTGCTTTTATACGTTCCCGTTGCAACGCACGGGCACTCTCCTAGTACTCTAAAAAGTAGTATGTTGTAGTTTTTGAGCTTTTCAACCCATAAAAATATCTATAGCTGGAGTGTTTTGGACTTGTTCGTCGTGTTGGTGTTTACTCTATTAGGCTCATTTAAATCCATAATCTGTACTACTAACTATTAAGCCCGGTTTGTAGACTGCCCCCGCCAGCGCGTAACACCCGCCGCGAATCCAGCTCGCCTCCAGCCGCTTCTCCCGCACGCCCGCACGCCCATCTGCCGCGAATCACGGCGGGACCCGCACGCCCATCTGCCGCGAAGCGCCCCAACCCCACTACCTGTGCAACGGGGAGCAGCCCAAGCTCGCCGATCACCCCAGCCGCGCCGCGCAGCTGCGCGCCAACGCTGGAACCACAGGTGGGCACCTCGTCAAACATCGAGGCCGATAGCAACTCCGAGATGAAGCCAGCTTGGAACTCAATGGTGCCCTGGTCGGGGTGCGCGACCATCCCCGTGACGTAGACCCAGAGGAAAAGCATCTTGGCCTGGACGCCGGAGAGGTCCGAGATGGCGCCCTTGGAGAGCTTGCCGGTTATGGTCCTCTCGTAGTAGACGAGGTGGGAGCCGAAGTTGACGTAGCAGGTGCCAGCGAGGTGGATCTCGAAGGCGCCCGTGGCCTCATCGAAGCTGTAGGAGGCGACGGAGTCTGGGATGAGCCTGTTCGGGAGGTCGTACTTGGGAGCAGGTCGTTCGCCGTGCCGCTGAGCGACGCGGCTGACGTCGTGACCACTGCGTCGGCGGCGGCGGCGACGACGACGGCGAGGAGGAGCACGATGCGGGGCAGCGGAGACATTGTCGTTGCGGATATTGGGAATTTTTTTGGGTGTTCGCTTGTGTTTTGCTTTTTGGGATGTGCAAGACTGACTATTAATCCGCTTTAAACTGCTTCTCGACTTGTGGGATTAAGTTTTTTTAATTTTCTATTATTTTTTACTTCTTCTGTTTTTATCATATTTTAGTTTAAAAATAAACTAGATGATGATAAACATTCGAGAGATAGTATATATTAAAAAAGAAAGTCGTGACGATTGTATAGAAGGTAGAGATAATACCCAGAAAACAACCGAATTGTTGCTGGAAGCTGGTGAGCAAGAGCTTTTACGCACCTGGGAAGACCCAATGGACAAGCAGTGCAAACAGGACAGCAAGGACTCGATTCGGAGAACAATCGTGGAGCATGATAAGGTCTTCAGGCAGCAGATACGTAGCAAGCAGCACCATAATTTGTGAGGTATATTTGCACACATAGACGACGAGAAGTTAACAGACTGCTCCAGTTCTGTAATAAGTTGACGACGAGTTGTTAGTCAGACCTAAGTTGTCTTGTCATCCATGCAACAAGAACTTTTGCATCTGATACTGCTTCTTTGCATCAGGTGCATGAGCTGCATCGTTTGTACCATGTACAAAAAACATTGATGGCTGAATGCGATAGCCACAGGTATCAACCGAGAGCAGAAGGAACTCATGAAGTGGTGCAGGGATCAAGGTCGAACCTCAAGTGCAGTCCTTCTACCTTAAGGACAAACCAATCTGCTCTCCTTGGTAATGCACAATACCCAGCTCCGCAGCAAGTACATGAAGATTTGAGTCCCCATGAATGCAAGCCAGTGAACTGCCTCAGCCTCTTCGGTGAAGAAAACTCAGCAGCCAAAGAAAGGTTTCACGGGGAGAACCATAAATCAGTTGAAGATGAAAGCTGGAGCGCCGCTGTAGAGAGTGATCTTGACCTCAAACTGAGCATCGGCCCTAGCTCACATTCACCAGAAACACCACGCTGGCTATTCTCAGGAAGCATGGAAAGAAACCCTTCTGGCCAGCATCGATGAGAGCAAGCTCTAAATAGTTACCTGCAGGGGGTGATAGGAAGGACGTCTTTTTTACCAGGCTGATGATCAGCACTTCATACCCAGGTCTCTGCTGATTGACCTGGAGCCAAGAGTGATCAATGGAATCCAGAACAGCGAGTACAGGAACCTGTACAACCACGAGAACATATTTGTCGCTGAGCATGGTGGTGGTGCCGGGAACAACTGGGCCAGTGGGTATCATCAGGTAGAGTTTCTCTGTATATCTCTGCTTGGACCTAATGTTTCCATTGGATCAACCAATCTTGCAGGCTTTGTAGACTTTCTTCTTTTGTCACTTGGCTAAATGCTTATTTTCTTGTTTTAGGAATACATGTTCAAATTCCTTTTCATATTCTCATAGGGTGAACAAGTTGTTGATGATATCATGGACATGGTTGACAGAGAAGCAGATGGAAGTGATAGTTTTGAGTTTGGTTCTGTATTGGTGGTTGGCAAAGAATATATATTGTTCGTTTTTATTTGTGTATCGTCACAATGTACATGCATTGTACTATATATATTATATGTTAGTTTTCTTACACTTGAGATTTCCAGAAATTATTAGTGATGACAAATCCAATATTGTTGTTCCATGAAATTTGTTGGGAGATGGAAATTATGGTCATCACAACTCTAGCACACAGAGTGTGCGTTGAACTAAGGATTAGTTCCTATATAATGGCATATTGGCACTAACATTGTTATGCATTTTAATGCACCCGTAGCAACGCACGGGCATAGACCTAGTATACATCTAAAACTCTAAAAGGTCCACTCGTATATGGTAGAAGGGGCGGCTGTGTTCTTTTTACTCCAATATGAAAAGTGAAAGGGGATCAAATCAACATAACTAGTTTGTGTCGTCATTTTTCAAAAGAAAACATGAGAGAGGACGTTAAATCCGCAAATACGTGTTTTGTGTTTTCCGTGTTTTTTCGCATGACCTATGGCTGGTGTCATGTATGTTTCTGTTTTTTATTGTTGTTTTCTACAATTGACTTTGTCTTATACCACAAGTTTGAAACTGAATCGATCAAATCGTGGAGATTATAACCGAGCCAGTTTGTTTATTTTGTAGCATGTGGCTATGCTAAGCCTAACCCACCCCCCCCCCCACACCCACCCCCACCCACATAATAGTGATTGCTTTAGATGAGGGGGTCCTCGATATTGTACGATCTCATGATCCACCCCTAACAACGGTGCGACCATGGTAGTAAGGAGAACTGTGTCTACGAAACCCTGATACACTAAAAAATCTACAGGGTCTGACCGTCGCGTATTTAACGTGGATGGTCCTAGACGCCATCATTCGAGCTACACTGACCTCTAGCTTCTGTAGTCTGGTGCTCGACGCGGTTCATCGTGTATCGCTCTGCGGGAGGTTTACGTGCTCAGGCTTAGGGGGTGTTTGGTTGCCCCTGCTAAAGTTTAGCCCGGGTCACATCAAGCGTTTGACTTTCAAATAGGAGTATGAAATATAGACCCAACCAACTGGACTAGATTCGTCTCGTCTTTTAATCTTCGGCTGACAAATTTGTTTTATAATCCGACTACATTTAATACCCGAAACGGAGGTTCAAACATTCGATTGGACAGGGGCTAAACTTTAGTTTGGGGTAACCAAACGGGGCCTTAGTCTGATAGACTATAAGTGCACTGCAGAAAGAGAAGCAGACATACTATTAATGCGTCGCAGTCTAGAGCCTCATATGTCATGAGTGCTACATGCTCGAGAAATCTGTAGGTCATGAGTAGGTATTGGACCGACGCCCACACATGGAAGTACCTTAATCAATTGCAAACTACCGGATAACCATGGAAGTACCAGATCTAGGCGGATGGGTGGGATCGGACCAGAACCTTGCAGGCTTCGCTGTTGCAGTGGTGGATCCTCCGCTCTCTGGCGAGGTGGTGCGGCGCTTCTTTAGTCTTTACGGTGACGACGACTGGACTTCGGCCTTGGACGTGAACTCTCTCGCTCGCTGCCGCGTCTGGCACCTACTGAAGCTTGGTACAGTGTCTCCACGTCGCGAAAAACTCGCGTACGCGACGGGCCGACGGTACAGATCGCGAAGCCAGCGGAGGTGGAAGAGGGAAATTGACGGGCGGACGGGATGCTCCGCGACCGCGACACATGCTTCACTTGTCTTGCATGTCCCGCTTTGTGGTCGCGCGGAGCCGGAGCCGTGGAGAGCGGCTGCCGCGGTCACGGCCAGGGCCAGACCCCAGACCAGACCAGACGGCAAAATGGTGGCTGCAGAGACGCGGCAGATACTGCAACGGCTGCCGTGACTGACAGGGGCCTGGCGGAATGCCGGGGGGACAAAAAAAAAACTGCTGCAGCGGCTGGGAGAAAGGACCCTTGTACCCTCGGTTTGGACGGACGCGCGCCATTGGGCTTTGGGCCCGCCCATTCGCTCGCTCGAGGGAGAAGGAGAAATTGGCCACTGCATGCATGCCGTTCTTTCTTCTTGCAACTATCAACCATGCAATGCAATGAAATGCGACGTCCCTTCGTTTCTTGTTTCGCTGGCTCCTACAGACACGGCACGCCAGAGCATGCATGGACATGGTGCACGCTATTCACCATTTGCATCTGTTTTGCTACTTCCTGTGGCCCGCCCGACCTGACCTCCACTCCTCCAGCTCCAGGGCGCGGGGATGGCCTGGCCCCTGGCCTCTGACATGGACAGCCGTACTACGCCGCATCGGGCCCGCACGCGATCAGTCGACCAGATTTGACCGTGGTCCTAGTCGGCGCTCCCCTGGTTGTCCGGTCGGGGACTGGGACACTGGGAGCCGGAGCCAGAGCTGGCCATTGTTGCGCGGACGCCGTCGTCATAAATGATCTGCTTGTGTCCTGCCGGCGTCCGGACTCCGGAGGCCGCGGCCTGCGCTACAGCGGTTTGGTTCAAACTCCTCCTCTTCCTCTCTCCCCCCCCCCCCCCCCCCTCTGGTCTGGCTCCCTGTGGGATGTTCTCGCCCTGCAACGTTCCCAGAAAAACGGACAGCAGCTGATCAGACGCTGTCAACCGGACACTGACAGCCGGTGACCACCGATTCATCAGTTATCTTGTTGGTCTCCCAGTTTTGTTCCAAAGTTCCAAACCATATACGTACAATCCTATACAGCTAAAGTAAGGCTGGAATCATGTATATGACCGGTGTTTTGCGCGGTAGATATCAATGTTTACAGTCAGGTTTGAAACAGAAGCTAGTATATAAAATAAGGTCATGTTTGGTTTCTTTAGTCTAGAGACTAAAGTTTAGTTAGGGGACTAAAGTTTAGTCTGTAATATGTTTGGTTCTAAGGGCTAAAAATAGTAAGAATATACTAAATGACTCATAAGGGCACGTACAGTAGTGTTTAATGTGGAGGCTCTTAAGGTGTTTAAGCGGTGTATTTGCAAAAAAAATCTTAGAGCCGTCTCTCCGTGAAGAGACGTCTCTAGCTCGTAAACCAAGTAGTAACAGACGTCTCACTTCCTACTATACGAATTTGTTGTCTGTTCTATCGATTTGCTGCTGTACAAATGCATTTAATTCTGTATTTATTAATAGACTATATTTATAGACACACAATTGTATAATAAAGCCTCTTAATTGTCTCTTGTGCTTGGAGAACCGTTTTGGTGTCTCTCCACTGTACATGCCCTAAGAAGACTAAAATGGTCTTTAACATTCCCATGCTATTAGTACAATTAAACTAAACGAGGGGTAAATGTGTAATTAATATGGTTTAGTCCCTTTTAGCACATATGTGAAGGACTAAAAACTAAATTATTTTAGTCTATATTTTAGTCCTAGTGTTTGACAAAAAATAGACTAAATGGGACTAAAAACTAGAGACTAATCTTTAGTCCCTCTAACCAAACACCCCCTAAAATAGCAGAGCCGCTGGACATAGCCTAAAGCTCTCTTCGACACTTTACCCATTTCATCTTTCATCTTATACGTTATTTAAAACTCCACTCTATAAACAGTACAATCTACAATAAAAAATATTATCGTTTAGAGATAGCCTAACTACCCTAAGATACAATTCTTACTATTTAAAAAGTTTTTTTAAAAAATATTTGTCATGAAAAGTAAATTTGTATACATAGTTTGGTTAAAACTATAAAAAAACACTAATAGCATATAGATACCAAATAAAAAGTATTTTTTATAGAATCACATCTACCATACTATAGGTGTTCTGAAAATAAAGATAAACTAGCAATAAAAATATGTACAGTCACAATCTTGAATATGAGTTTGTCATTGGATTTTTTTTAGATTAGGTGGGTGATACCTCTCGTTTAAAAATAAACATGACCTATGTGATTTAGCAGCTCTTTTACACAATACATGTTTACTGCTTTTTTCGCAATATATACCTATTTACTGCTATAAATATAGAATCGCATCTACCATGTTAAATTTAAGAAAGTTTAACTTCATCTAAATTTACAGTGTTTTTTAAAAGACCGAGGTAGCAGAACAGATATTTTTAGAAAAAAGGGTTAAGGCTGACCGCAGTGATGAACTGCACAGGTAACGCTACGAAGATCCAGTTGAAAAAATGGTGCAGCCATGTACGTTATATGATACTCTAAATTTAGAGTGGGCAAAGGAAACCTCATCTGTGAAGTTCACTCGCTCCTACTCCAATAGTGCACAATGGCGGCAGGTGTGCTGCACTGCAGGTGTGGGTGGTGGGGCCCACAGCAGATGTGTTTGATATATATTGATAAAAAATATGGTAGTTGGTATAGGGTTGAGATATAGAGTAAATATGACTGCGGAGGATTATGGTATAGGATAAAAAATTTTCTGACAAGAATAAAATATTCTTTTTAGAGTAGAAATTTAGAGTTGTATGAGTACGGATAGCCTAAAGATTCGAAACGGACTCAAGTTACTCGCTCTAGCCTCTAGGATTCTTTACCTTTCCAACACCTTTCGAGGAGGATCGTATCAAAGAGTATCCACTTCACTGGCAGGTTCAGCTTGGCCGTTTGCAAAGGACTTTTCCCTGACAGATTGCAGCAGAGGGAGGCGCAGGGTCTGGGTCTGGCCGATCGAAAGCTTCGGTTTGAACTTTGAACTGTCTCAAGCACACAAGTAACACAACCATTCCATTAGTTGCTCCCTCTCTTTTATGTTCCAACTTATATTTATTTCACTTTTTTTACCTTAATCAAAAAAATCACAATTATTATTATTTTTTACTATCATCTAGCATATAATATGGTTTTAAATTTTTCATTTCGGAAAAAATAAAAAATGAACCGGTCAAACTTGGTAAAAAATCAAACGGGTTATAAATTTAGACCGATGGAGTAAAATAGCATTAGTATTTATAGTAAATAGTATTTAGTATTTATGTGCTAAAAGTAACCATAATTAGTATTAATATTTATATCTCTAAATAAGTTTGTTATGGAAATAGGTTTCTATAATTACTTTGTATCATAAATATTTGCTTTTTACTCCGTCCAAAAATATTTGTCCGTTTCACTTTTCGAGAAGTCAACAAATTTTAACTTTGACTATATATATATAATATTCGAACTTATTTTTATACTAATATTATTTGGAGTTAAAGTTATTTGGAGATACGAATGTTGCTAATATTTTTTATAAATCTAAATAAACTTGTGAAAGTTCGATAGGTACAAATATACGGAAAATATTTTAGTATAGAGGGTTATATAAATTTAATCAAAGGTTAGGTTGTTTTTATATAGACGATAGAGCCAGATGCACACTGCACATGTGTAGTATCCGCATGACTAAGGGTCTGTTTGGTTCAGCTTTTTTCTGACCAGCTTTTCTGAAAAACTGGCTGTGGGGAGAATCTGGCTGTGGGGAGAATCTGAGTATCATTACGATTACGTGTGGAGGAAGATAAAGTTATTCATAGGGCTCAGGATCTAGAAAGTGACGGATTCCTACTATTACAATGACTCAACCGATTATGTGTTTATGTGGATTTTGGATGGTTTTTGCCCCCAACGAATTTTATAGAAGCTGGCTGAAAAGCTGAGCGTTTGGCAGTCCGTAGCAGCTTTTGGTGGCCAGAAGCTGCCAGAAACCGAAACAAACAGGGCCTAAGCTAGCCACACTTATGCAACTCTAAATTTCTATTTAAAAAAGAAAATTCTATTCAAATCAACAAGATTTTCTACTCTATCATACAATCTTCCGTAGTTATATTTACCCTAAATCTATATTCTATACCAACTACCATATATTCTATTATTTATTTTACCTATCTCTTGTATGCATACACACGCTACATGCATGGAGAATGGGGCCCATACTGCTGCATGCACATGCTGCCGCGGTAACCGGTAGCGTATACTACCTACAACGCTAGATCTACAGTTTGTGCACATATTACATATATACTGCATGCACCTATAACGTAGCCCATGCAGTAGTTGGCTGCATCAAATTTTCTTACGCTATCTCCATGGAGTAGTGTGTCGAGTAACCCACTGCAGGGAGCCTTATACACATACACTGGCTACGATTAGTTCTTTCCCAATGCATGAATAGTACTCATATAGTCATGTCGCAATAAGCAGAGTGTACTAGTCCAGTAGCTAGCGCTGATAAAAAGATTTAAATATATTTTCCTATTTCATCTTATAACTACTCTATTTCAAACTTTGCTCTATAACTATTATCATCTATATTGTCACGCTCTATATTTTACATGATATATCAAAGATATCGTTAACCTTTGTAAATGAGAGGTGATTACAACATACACCACAGTGAGTGCTACCAAACACTTCCTTCACATGCCGCAAGAGCAAAAGAGAGTTCATAGGGGGTGTTTGGTTAGAGGGACTAAATATTAGTCTCTAGTTTTTAGTCCCATTTAGTCCCTTTTTTGCCAAACACTAGGACTAAAATATGGACTAAAATGATTTAGTCTTTAGTCCTTCACATATGTGCTAAAATGGACTAAACCATATTAATTCCACATCTACCCCTCATTTAGTTCAATTGTACTAATAGCAGAAGAATGTTAAAGGCTATTTTAGTCTTATTATGAGTCATTTAGTATATTCTTACTATTTTTAGCCTCTAGAACCAAACATGTTAGGGACTAAACTTTAGTCCCCTAACTAAGGCTATGTTTGGTTTCACTTAGTTCTAGGACTAAACTTTAGTCCTAAGACTAAACTTTAGTCCCTACATGTTTGGTTCTAGGGACTAAATAGATTCTAAAATCATTAAATACATTGTCCAAAGACTCAAATACCCTTAGAATATACTCATAATATTAGTTATCTATAAAAAAGGTAAGGACAACATGATAATTATGGGCTTTTAGTCTCTTTTAGCACCTATGTGAAGGACTAAAGACTAAATCATTTTAGTCCATATTTTAGTCCTAGTGTTTGGTAAAAAAGAGACTAAATGGGACTAAAAACTAGAGACTAATCTTTAGTCACTCTAACTAAACACCCCCTAAACTTTAGTCCTTAGACTAAAGAAACCAAACATGGCCATAATCTGCCTAAAAATCTACCGCCACAACTCAACCATGTTGTTGGATCTTATTTGGATATAATTGGGTTATAAGACTGTCTTCAACGTCTTACCAATTCTATCTTCTGTTTCTTCTTCTAATTTAAAATTTACTCCATGAACAGTACAATCTATAATGTAAAATATTGTTTTACGTAATCATATGTATGATCTACTGGAGACAACCTGACGATTAGAACGTGCGAGACGATGTTCTGTATTGTTTTACATTGTATACTACACCCATTTATAGGATTTCACTAGCACTTTTCTTTTATACATTTAACGTTGACTTGATTAAACGACACATGCACGTTTCGGACGAAATATGATTAGTTGCAACTTAATTTTTGATATACAATCTAAGTTGATTAGATTTCTATAGTTTTTCTTAATTAAAACAAATTAAGAACATTTTATTTCTTTTTGTATGCAACATAAATGCTTGATAATTGCTTTTTCAATCGTAGATCTATTTCTAGTGTTTCTTTATATGTTGGTGTTTAGCAACAGCAACACACTACGTGGTATACCGTAGAGTGTTTTTGATGGTCGGAGGCGTCGCAGAGCATGACGAGACATAAAGATGAATATAGGTTTGGAGCGCTGAGGAGTGCAGGGCCTGTTTAGTTTAGTTTTTTCGAGAAGCTTTTATGAGAATTTGGCTGTGGAGATAACCTAAGTATCGTGGATGCATGTTACTTGTGGAGGAAGATAAAAAACTTCATAGAGTTTAGGATGTAGAAAATGACAGCTTCTTACTATCGTAACGACTCGATCGATAGTGTCCACATTGTTTCTGGACGGTTTTAACTAAAGTGATTCTCATATAAGCGGGTTAAAAGGCTCAACGTTTAGCAATTCGCAGTAGCTTTTAGTGGCCAAAAACTGAAACAAAAAAGGCCATAATACTCTACGTCTTGTGCATTGTTAGAGTGGAATTGCTCTTGGATTTGATGCTAAGAGAATACAATTGTTTTATAGGGGTGCCTATCTCTTGAGCACCATTTTGAGTGCGCGGACGGTCTGGCCCTGGGGCCGGACGGTCCGCGGTCCGGACAGTCCGCGCCTATGGGTCGGACGGTCCGCGCAGGCGCAGAACAGATTAAGGTTCCGAGTTTCTTGCTATGTTTGTTGGCGAAAATCTCGGGATAAGCTCGGAAATTAGTTTGTAAAGGGTCCATCCCCCCTCCTCTATAAATAGAGAGGTATACAGCCGATTTGTAATCATCAATCGAATCAATACAACTTCTATTTCACATTTATTTCCTGTACAATTAGGAGTAGTTATACACTACACCAAAATAGTAAACTTCCTAGAGCCTAAACCCTAGTAAGTTAGGCCTAAACTCTAGGAAGTTAGCTAAACTCTCGGAAGTTAAGTCATCCCGTCGGAAGTTTGGCTCTCGGAAATTTCTTGTCGGAAGTTAGCTTAACTTCCTAGAGCCCTCTAGGAAGTTAGCGAACTTCCTACAGCCAAAAAAGCCTCTCGGAAGTTAGTAGCTTCACGCCGTCAGTGCCGTTAGCTGACTAACTTCCTACGGCTTACTGTAGCCCCTAGGAAGTTAGCTGGCTAACTTCCTACGGCTGATTGTAGCTCCTAGAAAGTTAGCTGGCTAACTTCCTACGACTTAATAAGCCTCTAGGAAGTTAATTTGACCATTATTACAATTGCTATTTATTTTTATTTTACACCACATTCCACAACATAATAAATATATCAACAGCTATAAAGCACAACATATTTTCACACAAAACATCTCACACACAATCATATAACAATATTTAAATCCATAGTCTCATCAATTACATCACAAAAGTCTCATCCATAGTCTCATCAATTACATCACAAAAGTCTCATCCATAGTCATAATAAGACACATCTCATCATCCAGTACTAATAAGAGACAATATCTCATACATAGTCATAATAAAAGTCTCAAGTATTAGAATACAATAACATGGAAGCTCACGGTCGCCGATCACCATCGGGTTACAGTGACGAGTGATAGTCGATACCTCCACTAGTGAAGAGGATTTTGACAAAGTGTAACCCATCGTCTTGTTCATGTGTCGGCAAGGTAGCTGGAGGGGTCTAATATACATGTACAAATGATATTTGCTGAGTTACATCATAATATAACAAAACACCAGATCTTTCTGTGGAAAAAAGGAACTGAACGCTAAGATATTAACTTTGAACCTCAATGTGTAAACAGTAAGCATGCTTCTAGCCAAGTAAATGAATACATAACAGAAAGTTACAGTAAGCTATGAACATTGATGTTCATGCTCAAGTTATACTAAATTGCAGTAAGTTATGAATATTGATTGCATGCTCAATTCACTAAAATTTCTATTGACTCAAACCATTTGCTTATGCAGTTGTGACTAACATCATATATTTTGATTGAGTTCTGAAAACTTAGTAATAGACTATAATTATCTTTGCTCAGGAATGGATTTTTCTTCAACATTTTAACTTCATGCAGCAGCAACGCCATCAGTTTTTGGCATCAACAGAAGCAACTGGAAGAAACATTATAGTTCTAGTTAATATTTGGCAAGAAAGGCATAAAGGTATCGATTAGAGAATGGATATGAACATTGTATGGCATTATTTGAAGCTTCCCATCATCTACATCATACTTCAATATAGAAAGAAGGCCATTCTCATCTCCAAGATACCTGAATAGAAAATGAGAATTTAGAATACAAAAGCCAAATTAAGTATCAATTTTAAAAAAAGTAGTTTATGTAGCATACATCATAAAGGTCCTCTCTATGACTGCAAAAGCAGTAATGTTGACATCCCACTGTGACGAATAAAATAGTTGCCTGAACTCAAGATTCCATGCCTACAAGATAGATATATATCATATAAAATGGCCACCGCACTAATAGAAAATATTCTTACAGATTTCAGGGGCTAGGTAGTTCCTCCTAGGTTGGTCAAGCCACTTTTTTCGCAGGTTGTCTTCAAAAAGCACATAATGAAAAAACTTGTAGTATGAACCAACACATGAGCACCACCACATAGCTGTTGTTAACATATGAGCTCCAAGCACCAAGGTCCCAAATTTTGAAAAAAAAAACAAATAGTTTGAATGCATAAAAACTTCACTGCCTGTCAATAGCTCACCTGGATTTCATTTTCATTGGAAATTGCAACCAGAAGTCCCTGGTTTGTAATAAACTGTAAAGAACCGACATATTAGTTGTCAGAAACCAAAGAAGAAAAGCAAATTGTACTTAGTATTAGTTGTTGTACATAATAGGCAGCAAAGAACATAGCTAGTTTGAACAAGGTGAGGTAACTATGTATAACTTTATCTTTGGTGGACAAGAGAAATAGTTAAGAGCCAAACCTGCAAAAACTTGTATGGCACACTCTTCGGTGATATAAGGAGGCCTTCAATGTTATCACCTCCAAATATTTTTATCCTAGCATCCCTGTAGTTTGTAGCGCAGAAAAGCTATCAACAATTACACAGTAAGAGCTAGGTCTTTGAGACATACAACAACTAAATAACATGTTTCCATGCTTATGCAAAGTAGTTTCTTTGTTTTGTTATAACGCAATTAACTGATTTGGAGGGATGGAGAACATAAATTAGCAAAGCTCTAGTTTACAACTGAATGAATTGTGTGGTAGTGGTTTAGGGTTGGTTGTGATGTACTAATGTGAAGGCGGGGTTTGGAATGGGGCTCTGTCACACCCGAGTTTTAGGGGCACCAAGACCCGGGCGCGAACATAATCACCAGGTGTGCTGGGACCAAGTCTCACACATATGATGAATCATGGCACAGGATCGAATGTCACATCTTTACTACATAACAAGAGTTCTATACAAAATAAATAATTACATTATAAGGAGACAACGGTCCAGCAACCCAAAGTTGACTGGGAGACGACGGCCTAGACCTCTCACGAACTCGTCACAGCATCCTCCAAGCGCCTCATCCTGCGGTACCTGTTCTTGACCTGTGGGGTGTGTGAGACAGCAAGAGTGAGCTCACATACGTTCATCGCTCAACAAGTTGTGGGGAATAATGTGCATGAACTCGCCAAAGGTGGGAGCTCACATGAAGTGTAAGGCTTACCAAAGGAGATGGTTAGAGCTGAGCATTGCTTTTAAAGTTGGTCAAAATTTTATTAGCAATTACTAAGTATAAGTAAATACCAACCCATTTAAGTAGTAGAACAAAAGTAACAACATCACCTGCGATGCAATGCATATGACAATTTGAATTTAGTTCCATAAATTAATCATGTGAGGGTCCGAGCTGCTCATGACCGTGAGCACGGCTAGTATACCAGTTTTACACTCTGCAGAGGTTGCGCATCTTTACCCACAAGTCATGTTACCCATCTGCCAAGGGATCGCGACTTCCCATACACCTCTACCGAGGAGGCGAGGCAGGGTAACACTACGAGGCCTTTACAAAGTTCCACTAGCTTCAGAAAACCCGCTACAGTTTATAGGAAGCTCCAATGCAGGAATCCCTTGCAGGACCGCCATCGCAGCAAAATCCTCCCGAGGGCCTCCCTACACTGACCACTCCCCTACTGCCCTTGCCCCTTTCGGGTAAGGTAGTCTTCCACTAGCTTTCCTAATTAATCAGCCAAGGGGTCCCATTCCTCCCTTGTGGTAGCACTGTTTTCCCGGGTGGTCGCTCCATGTTCCAATTAACATAATGATCTTATCATGAACAATAATAATAAACATATAATAAAAGTGTGATCATGAATAATGTACCTTCATACCCAAAACCACATAAAGCACTAGCAAGTACTACCCAAAAAGTTCAGTGGTAAACAAGGTATAAAGATAGACAAACTAGGGTAACCTATTGGGTCCCATCAAAATTAACCTATGCAGATCATTATGATTAATTAGAACATGAGTGGGTAAGAAGTGATCAAGGGCACAACTTGCCTGGGACTTGAGATTCCAGGTACCAGGATGATCTTCAGATGACACGTGGCCTCACGCTAGTCGTAGCATTACAAACAAATAGTGTATAGGCAAAATTTAACATCACATCAAACATGCAAATAAAATACACAGTAATAATCTAGACATTAAACTAAGATCACAGGAACTGGAATCATTAAATTTGGAGGTACAGATTTTAAGTTATAGATTTTCTAAAGTTTTATGCATTTAATATAGGATTAAGTGGGAAATAAATTTAAATGTGTACTTCATGTAAAAACAGTGGTACTATTTAATAGAGAATACTATTACAAAATTATAGGAACTGAAATGGTCCAATTTGGAGATCATATGCATTTGCTATGAATTAAACAAGTTTCTGGGGTTTATTTCCATATTAAAAATCTATTTCTAACTCATTATTCAATTTGCTGCCGACTCTGGACTGGGCCTCAAAATATGAGAACAACAGGGGGCTCGGGGCAAAAATCCCCAAGGCACAGAGACAAATCGTGCAGGACGGCGGGTTGGTTTCTCAGAAACCTAGGGTTTCTTTAGCAAAATGTACCCGCGAAGGGGTATCGACAGATCTCGGCCGTTGGATTAGTTTTGGATGCGCAGGATTAAATCAAGCCTCCCCAGCGAATCGGTACGCCACTATAGCCGTTCGATCAGGCACCGATGGTCAGATTTTAATGGGCCAAAGGGGTATGCCCTGACCCAATCTGAGCCGCACCATTTGGGATCAACGACCACACTTCTAAACTGGCGCGATCTAATCTCCTCCGCCCACACACGGATGGACGGCTGAGATATCGTCTTCCACCCTAGCCAGCAGAGCGGCGGCGCCCATGCCCATCCCGACCGCAACGCGCCGGAGCACCACCACACCAACGCGTAAGTCCATGAATCCTGGCTTCGACCAGAGCTACGCATGAAGAAGGAGAAAGCGAACCTTTGGAGAGGGGGTCTTGCCAGCGACCGCGGAGTAGATTCAGCTGTTCACGGCGCCAAGCAACCTGGCGGGGTCGGCCATGGCGGCGGCATCGGATTCTCTCCCGCCTCGCTTCCACGTGCCAATTCCTCCATGAATCGTCGCGACTACAACACTGATGCATCACCAAGGGTGGGGTGATGCCAGAGCTCCATGGCTCCCCCGGCGCACCGACCGCCATGCATGCATAGCTCACATGCCATCGGCGTGGTACAAATGCCCCAGAGAAATAGCGCCCCAGGCTTTATAGGCGCCAGGAGGAAATTAGTTTTGCTGCGGGGCGTGATTTGGGTAGCGGAATCCTAGCTGAGGTTGTTGGTCAAATCGATCTCGCGCAAGGGTGGTTGAGATACGCGGAGGAAGAAGCTGACCACTTGTCCCCACAAATCAGAGACAGGGCACAATGCCAGCGCGCGGTTAGAGAGGCTGGAGCGTGGGCCCGATACATCAGTGTATCAGAGAGCAGCGTAGTGGGCTGGCACAGGTTAGTAGTTACGTGGGCCGAAGGAGGGGGAATTCGGCCCAAGTGGCTTCTTGTGTTTTCTTTTCTATTTTCTTTTTCTGATATCAATTTCGAATTTAAGTTTTAAATTCTTTCTTCATATTCAACACTGAGATACAAATGCAACAATACAGAAAACAGAGAATGAGATGCTTAATTATGTATTTTATTTATTAATTGTTCCTTTGCTAAGAGGTTAAATATATGTTCCAATAAGAGGGTAAACCTAATGCATATTGGGATCTCTTATTTAGCCCCGCATTTGCAAGGATATATATTTTTTATAAGGTTTGTAGCTTAAAAATGTAAGAAAATACTTATTAGAGGATAATTTAACTTGATTCTTTTGGATAACATGGCTATAATTCCCCAAGGGATAATGAAATTCATATAAGGATAAATGTGTTTCTAGTTTGTTCTTATTAGAAATCATATTTACTTTAGCAGATGTGAGTTTAAAGGCAAGGAAGTTCTTATTAAAAGTTACTCTAATTTCAAACCTTTGGAGAATTCTTTAAATCACCAAAAATGAGATTTTGGGGTGTAGCATTTTTTTAAGAGACGTTTTAACCTAAATATATATAATCCAACAACTACTTGAATAGAAATCATTTCAGTCGATGTTTATTCAAGGAAATGTAGCTTTCACAAAATAAAACTTTGTTAGAAGGTATTCCAAATTCAAACTCTAATCTCCTTTTGGGTTCCAATTCAATTTTCTTATTAGTATATTTTGATTAATAGTGTTGCTATTATATATGCGCAACAAACAAAACTCCATTATGATGCACATGTTGTTTAGTTGACATTAGTCATTTAATCCCTTTAATTGTGGTTACTCACATGCTTAGTTAAATTGAAACAAAGCGAATAAGAGAATCATCTCCATTACCATGGTTTACAAATTTGGGTATTACAAATCCTACCCCCCCTTAACAGAAATCTCGTCCTCGAGATTTGTAAGAGAAAGTATGTAGAAGACATTGTTTGTAGTCTATGGGTTAGTTTCTAATTGATTTTAATACCAAAACCTTTTTCTATAATGCGAATTATCAGGTGATTTGGAAAGCATGGATATATATGGGTATAGCCACTTTATTATGCAAGATAGAAGATATCTTTAAAGCATATATAGGTTTGGGTAAGAAAGAGTAGGGTAAGACAAGACTCCATCCAAAATTTGTGGATCTTGATTCCTTTGAGGATCCAGCTTGAATCTTATCCTTTCTTGATTTGATGATGGCGATCATCTTCGATCTTTGTTCTTGAAGTTGTTATCTAAATTAGGGACATGTAGTTAAGGCAGATTTGTAGGTGTCAAATAGGTAGAGCTGCTAGTTTAGTAGGTGGCTAAGAGTTAAATGGGATTAGTCCGATTTAGTTTGGTTGTTTGCTTCTAGATTGTTTGGATAAGTTATGTAACCTATTATGTAGGTCAAGTGGTTGTACATGGCCGAGTTGATCTACATCACCAATTTAGGCTTAAGTGAATTGGGAGTATGGTCTTATCCTCTGTACCAGTATTAAGTAACTCACACTAGATTGCATCATGTTATATTGGATAGGGTCTAGATTAGATTGAATATAACTAGATTAGATCTATTTATTTTAGTCTAGATCATGTTTGTTACTGTAGAGTGGGATAAGTGTGTTTATTAGGACAAGATAAATCCATAAGGATATGGTAAAATCTTTTGGGATCGATTAGATCTATTAGGATAAGATAAAATTAATTTGGATAAGTTAGGATCCTTTTTGAGATAAGATGAGATGGACATTGTTTAGGCTAGATACTTTAATGAGAGATAATCCAGTTTGTCTAGTTATTTTGATGAGAATTTTTTTTTCTATATGTATATGCAGATGTAATTGTGGGCATTACTCCATAACTCATCACACTCAATCAAAGATCCAAATCAGACAAGTATCATAAGAACAAACATTCAAACGTATAGATATCTACAAAAAAAAATTGTTTTTGTTCGTAGGATTAGGTCTTCTATTCCTAAAGTTCACTTTAACCACAGGATTCCAAAGTGTGAAATCCAAGTTTGTCTTTAGTAATGAAAAGGTAAGAATAATCAGAGTAAAGCGGAAATAGATGAGAGAAGATTAAGATAAGTTTAGAAAAGAATCAGAGTAGCAAAGGTAAGTAAGTATTGGTTGTCCAGTTCTATCTAGGTTTTGTCCTACAGTCAACATTCCTCTGATACCACTTCTGTCACACCCGAGTTTTAGGGGCACCAAGACCCGGGCGCAAACATAATCACCAGGTGTGCTGGGACCAAGTCTCACACATATGATGAATCATGGCACAGGATCGAATGTCACATCTTTACTACATAACAGGAGTTCTATACAAAATAAATAATTACATTATAAGGAGACAACGGTCCAGCAACCCAAAGTTGACTGGGAGACGACGGCCTAGACCTCTCACGAACTCGTCACAGCATCCTCCAAGCGCCTCATCCTGCGGTACCTGTTCTTGACCTGTGGGGTGTGTGAGACAGCAAGAGTGAGCTCACATACGTTCATCGCTCAACAAGTTGTGGGGAATAATGTGCATGAACTCGCCAAAGGTGGGAGCTCACGTGAAGTGTAAGGCTTACCAAAGGAGATGGTTAGAGCTGAGCATTGCTTTTAAAGTTGGTCAAAATTTTATTAGCAATTACTAAGTATAAGTAAATACCAACCCATTTAAGTAGTAGAACAAAAGTAACAACATCACCTGCGATGCAATGCATATGACAATTTGAATTTAGTTCCATAAATTAATCATGTGAGGGTCCGAGCTGCTCATGACCGTGAGCACGGCTAGTATACCAGTTTTACACTCTGCAGAGGTTGCGCATCTTTACCCACAAGTCATGTTACCCATCTGCCAAGGGATCGCGACTTCCCATACACCTCTACCGAGGAGGCGAGGCAGGGTAACACTACGAGGCCTTTACAAAGTTCCACTAGCTTCAGAAAACCCGCTACAGTTTATAGGAAGCTCCAATGCAGGAATCCCTTGCAGGACCGCCATCGCAGCAAAATCCTCCCGAGGGCCTCCCTACACTGACCACTCCCCTACTGCCCTTGCCCCTTTCGGGTAAGGTAGTCTTCCACTAGCTTTCCTAATTAATCAGCCAAGGGGTCCCATTCCTCCCTTGTGGTAGCACTGTTTTCCCGGGTGGTCGCTCCATGTTCCAATTAACATAATGATCTTATCATGAACAATAATAATAAACATATAATAAAAGTGTGATCATGAATAATGTACCTTCATACCCAAAACCACATAAAGCACTAGCAAGTACTACCCAAAAAGTTCAGTGGTAAACAAGGTATAAAGATAGACAAACTAGGGTAACCTATTGGGTCCCATCAAAATTAACCTATGCAGATCATTATGATTAATTAGAACATGAGTGGGTAAGAAGTGATCAAGGGCACAACTTGCCTGGGACTTGAGATTCCAGGTACCAGGATGATCTTCAGATGACACGTGGCCTCACGCTAGTCGTAGCATTACAAACAAATAGTGTATAGGCAAAATTTAACATCACATCAAACATGCAAATAAAATACACAGTAATAATCTAGACATTAAACTAAGATCACAGGAACTGGAATCATTAAATTTGGAGGTACAGATTTTAAGTTATAGATTTTCTAAAGTTTTATGCATTTAATATAGGATTAAGTGGGAAATAAATTTAAATGTGTACTTCATGTAAAAACAGTGGTACTATTTAATAGAGAATACTATTACAAAATTATAGGAACTGAAATGGTCCAATTTGGAGATCATATGCATTTGCTATGAATTAAACAAGTTTCTGGGGTTTATTTCCATATTAAAAATCTATTTCTAACTCATTATTCAATTTGCTGCCGACTCTGGACTGGGCCTCAAAATATGAGAACAACAGGGGGCTCGGGGCAAAAATCCCCAAGGCACAGAGACAAATCGTGCAGGACGGCGGGTTGGTTTCTCAGAAACCTAGGGTTTCTTTAGCAAAATGTACCCGCGAAGGGGTATCGACAGATCTCAGCCGTTGGATTAGTTTTGGATGCGCAGGATTAAATCAAGCCTCCCCAGCGAATCGGTACGCCACTATAGCCGTTCGATCAGGCACCGATGGTCAGATTTTAATGGGCCAAAGGGGTATGCCCTGACCCAATCTGAGCAG
Source organism: Zea luxurians (assembly GCA_029449295.1). NCBI lineage: Eukaryota > Viridiplantae > Streptophyta > Magnoliopsida > Poales > Poaceae > Zea > Zea luxurians. Next base: position 5,557,688 of record JAOPSE010000134.1, on the reverse strand, counting down.
CACCATTTGGGATCAACGACCACACTTCTAAACTGGCGCGATCTAATCTCCTCCGCCCACACACGGATGGACGGCTGAGATATCGTCTTCCACCCTGGCCAGCAGAGCGGCGGCGCCCATGCCCATCCCGACCGCAGCGCGCCGGAGCACCACCACACCAACGCGTAAGTCCATGAATCCTGGCTTCGACCAGAGCTACGCATGAAGAAGGAGAAAGCGAACCTTTGGAGAGGGGGTCTTGCCAGCGACCGCGGAGTAGATTCAGCTGTTCACGGCGCCAAGCAACCTGGCGGGGTCGGCCATGGCGGCGGCATCGGATTCTCTCCCGCCTCGCTTCCACGTGCCAATTCCTCCATGAATCGTCGCGACTACAACACTGATGCATCACCAAGGGTGGGGTGATGCCAGAGCTCCATGGCTCCCCCGGCGCACCGACCGCCATGCATGCATAGCTCACATGCCATCGGCGTGGTACAAATGCCCCAGAGAAACAGCGCCCCAGGCTTTATAGGCGCCAGGAGGAAATTAGTTTTGCTGCGGGGCGTGATTTGGGTAGCGGAATCCTAGCTGAGGTTGTTGGTCAAATCGATCTCGCGCAAGGGTGGTTGAGATACGCGGAGGAAGAAGCTGACCACTTGTCCCCACAAATCAGAGACAGGGCACAATGCCAGCGCGCGGTTAGAGAGGCTGGAGCGTGGGCCCGATACATCAGTGTATCAGAGAGCAGCGTAGTGGGCTGGCACAGGTTAGTAGTTACGTGGGCCGAAGGAGGGGGAATTCGGCCCAAGTGGCTTCTTGTGTTTTCTTTTCTATTTTCTTTTTCTGATATCAATTTAGAATTTAAGTTTTAAATTCTTTCTTCATATTCAACACTGAGATACAAATGCAACAATACAGAAAACAGAGAATGAGATGCTTAATTATGTATTTTATTTATTAATTGTTCCTTTGCTAAGAGGTTAAATATATGTTCCAATAAGAGGGTAAACCTAATGCATATTGGGATCTCTTATTTAGCCCCGCATTTGCAAGGATATATATTTTTTTATAAGGTTTGTAGCTTAAAAATGTAAGAAAATACTTATTAGAGGATAATTTAACTTGATTCTTTTGGATAACATGGCTATAATTCCCCAAGGGATAATGAAATTCATATAAGGATAAATGTGTTTCTAGTTTGTTCTTATTAGAAATCATATTTACTTTAGCAGATGTGAGTTTAAAGGCAAGGAAGTTCTTATTAAAAGTTACTCTAATTTCAAACCTTTGGAGAATTCTTTAAATCACCAAAAATGAGATTTTGGGGTGTAGCATTTTTTTAAGAGATGTTTTAACCTAAATATATATAATCCAACAACTACTTGAATAGAAATCATTTCAGTCGATGTTTATTCAAGGAAATGTAGCTTTCACAAAATAAAACTTTGTTAGAAGGTATTCCAAATTCAAACTCTAATCTCCTTTTGGGTTCCAATTCAATTTTCTTATTAGTATATTTTGATTAATAGTGTTGCTATTATATATGCGCAACAAACAAAACTCCATTATGATGCACATGTTGTTTAGTTGACATTAGTCATTTAATCCCTTTAATTGTGGTTACTCACATGCTTAGTTAAATTGAAACAAAGCGAATAAGAGAATCATCTCCATTACCATGGTTTACAAATTTGGGTATTACAGGCTCACAGAGTTGCGACCGCGAGGAGGCGCTGGACGAGATCGAAGGTGAGTAGTGAAGCTTTGTATGGCACCCCGTAGTGAGTCGAGATCTGCGCGTCCATTTGGATGGCATCCGCAGGTGATGCCGCTAGTGCTGAGGCTCCTCCTCCTCCTCTTCCTACTCCTTGCAGCAATCCAACAACAGCAACAAAAGCAACGAGAATCAGAAGTAGAAGCAAGGCATGGTGAATCCATGATTGACGCCGTGCGGACTCCGATTCCGCTTCCACGAACCTGAGCTGCTTGTGTAATTTCAACAGAAAGGACGCGACTGGTAGTTGGATAAAATTCAGTTTATTAAATGAGCTCATACTAGCGAACTGAAACCTAAAACTTTGAAGCTAACTAAAACCTAAAATTAATTGAAACCTAAAATTTACTGTAGTACAAGCTTACACACAAGTAGTAGCAGGCAACAGCATCAGTAACTTGCATGGCGGGAGATTGGGAGATAGAGACGTGCAAGCCAGTGAAGTGTGTACTGTAGTGTCTACTCCTCCATAGCGATAGCAGCAACCAACAGCTAGTATACTCCTACCAGAGCTTGCCCCTGCCAAGACTTGAGCTCCGATAGTAGTGCAGCAGTCGCCAAGAAATTGTAGGGATCGCCGCAGGTGGCTGAGATGCTCCGTGTGGACCAAGGCCGCGAGGAGCTGTCCTCCCGAGTACGTAGCAGAGAAGGACCTCAGACCGCGGTCAAGAAGCACCTGCTGGAGCTGGGGTCGACGGGTCCAGGGCAGGGACGGCGGCGGTGGACGGGTCCGGGATGGGGGCGTCCGCGGCGGGGCGGTCGGGGCCGGGGGCGGCCGGAGGTTGGGGCGGCCGCGGCGTGGCGTGGGCAGCGGGGGCGGCTGGTGGCTCCAAGAACAGACGCGAGAGATGGATTGAGAAAGGTGAGAGAAGAGATAAGGTTGAGGATAGGTTTAAAATAAAAAACATAACTTCCTAGAGTAAAGCCGTAGGAAACTAACGTAACTTCCTAGAGTTTGTACATGTACTCTAGGAAGTTAAGTAACTTCCTAGAGCCGGCCGTAGGAAGTTAGATTTTTGTTTGACTGGTCAACAGCTGAAACCTAACTTCCTAGAGGAGGCCGTAGGAAGTTAGCTTTTCGTTTGACTGGTCAACAGCTGAAACCTAACTTCCTAGAGGAGGTCGTAAGAAGTTATCTAACTTCCTACGGTTTTTAACTTCCGACAGCTTTTATAAAATACCGTAGGAAGTTATGTTTATTTCCTAGAGCTACCAGTTGCCTCTCGAAAGTTATTTATTTCCTATGGTTTGTTATAAAAGTTGTAGGAAGTTAAAAAACCGTAGGAAGTGTATGATTTTGGTGTAGTGATAGTCTAGTTCTAGTTTAGCCTCTCGATCTCCAAATTCTCGCTTCTCTTTGACTCTACGTCGATTAGAAGAGTCTAGGTCGGCCTGCCGAGCCTAGACATCACCTAGGATCTCTCCTCCCCGACGGGGTCCCTCCCGGGAGCGAGATCCAGGCCGCCGCCGGTGACTTCCGCGGCATCTGCGTACGCGCGGACCGTCCGGTCGTCAGGCAGAGAAGCCCTAGCCTCGCACCAGGCCGCGGACCGTCCGGTCCCTGCGCGCGGACCGTCCGCCCCTGTGCAGAGAGCACCGTCGCGCCTCGCACCAGGCCACGGACTGTCCGGCCCCTGCGCGCGGACCGTCCGCCCCTGTGCAGAGGGCACCGCCGCTGGTTCTCTTGAGTAATAGGCGCCTCCAAAAAGGCGTCAACATACTTTTTGGCGACTCCGCTGGGGAGAACACATATAGGCCTATCAAATCGGCCCTCAATGGCCGGTTCAAAAGATAGCTTTGAGGTTTCCACCAGCAATATCATCACACCGACATCGGAGACCTTGCCGGCTGAAGAACAGCTCCTGTTCGAGGAGCGCCAGGAGCAGCTGATCCAAGAAGCAAAAGCAAAGTTCTTGACCAACTTCAAAGTAGACAGGAACAACAAGGTCGTCCGACATCAGGCGACGGATCCGGCTTCATTCTGACCCATACCAGATATCCCCAATGTAAGTAGCACCAACGAACTCCAATCTCTTAAAGCTTACATAGACGAACAGCGAGAACAGTTGCAACGTATCGTAGGGGATATACAAAATGATCATAAACATCTAGTGCGTGCGCTTGATAAGTCTACTACGGCAAATCTTTCTTCGCACGAGGTTGAATGGAGGGAATACACACATAATTCATCGGCTACAGGTTGGCACGACCAGTCACAACCCCTTTATAGGATGCCGATGGACATGTACCCTAGGCAACAACAGCCTCCCACGCACATCGGCGATAAATTTGCCGGTCTGCGCATGTCCAGACCGTCTGCACATGGGCGCAGACCGTCCGGGCCAGCGACGGCTGATCCTATTTTTAGAAGCGAATTACCGAGACCTGCACCCAAGCCGCCACACGCCGTACAAACCCTAGATAACCCATTCGAACCGTCTGCGTATGACACCAGACAGCCCGAATATAATGTCGGACGGTCCGGCCACATGGCCGGACAGTCCGCGCACGGAGTCGGACGGTCCGCGTATTTAACCGGACGGTCCGACACAGAGTTTTTTAAGGAGGATGGATATCCAACTCCGTATCCGTCCCAGCTAGACTCCCCATCTCACTATACGACACAACAACATCATAATATAATCTATCAAACCCGTGAGAGTGAGAACTTTCCGGCCCCTAGAAGGTTAGAAAGGAATGGCCAGTCCTATGAGCCTCATAGGGCATGCATTAACGCGCCGCAAAACCCAAAAAATGGGGAGGAAAACAACACACCAACATCCAAACAAACTCACCCATATTGGATCAAAGAGCCGGTGGTCTCCCACCGGCTGCCATCGATATAGTAAGGGAGGAAATAGCTGGGGCGTTCCGAGATAAGCTCGGAGTTAGTATAGTCTCCGGGGGGCAGTCATATCGGAGACCTTATGATAGCAAGTTTGACCGACTCCCATACCCACAGGGGACCAAAATACCCGAATTCGTAAAGTTTTCGGGTGACCAAGAAAAGAGCACGCGTGAGCACATAGACCAGTTCTTAGCACAGTTAGGAGAATTGGCCGACACCGAAGCATTCTGTGTGCGTTTATTTTCATTATCTTTAACAGGGACTGCATTCACATGGTATGCCACGCTCCCTCCTAATTTCATTTTGTCATGGGGAGATTTAGAACAAAAATTTCATGAACATTTCTTCTCTAGCGATTATGAGCTAGATTTAGTAGACTTAGTGGCTCTACGACAAGAAAAGGATGAATCGGTTAGTAATTATATCCGGAGATTCCGGGATACGAGAAACCGATGCTTTCAAATTCATTTAACAGATAAACAACTAGCGGAAATAGCCTTTGATGGATTGCGCTATTATTTAAAAGAGAGATTAGAAGACATCCAGTTCTTTACTCTAACACAATTACATCAGAGAGCTTCGGCTTGTGAAAGCCGAAGCAAATAACTAGTCAAAACGGTTCATCATAATGTCCATATAGTAGAACACAATCAAAGTAGTTCGGACGATGAACCAAAGAAAGTTTACACTGCCAAAATAGTTTGGCCCGAGCAAGCCAAATCTTCGGCTTGCTCCTCCTTGCAGTCAGTTCGGAATGAACGGCAGGAGGAGGTTAAGTTTACATTTAATGTCGGCAAATGTGATAAGATATTCGATGAATTACTAAAAAATGGTAACATTAAAATTGATTATATCGTTCCACCTGCCGACGAACTAAAGCGTCACGCATACTGCAAGTGGCACAACTCATTTTCCCATGCCACTAATGATTGTAATGTGTTCCGACGACAAATCCAATCGGCCATTAACGAAGGACGATTGAAATTTCAGGAGGACACAGAGCCCTTTCCAATGAATATGATCGACTTCAAGGGCAAAAGGGTCCTAATTCGGTCTAGCACGACCGATAAGGGCAAAGACAAAGAAGTCATCATCGGCAACTCACAGGAGGCCGATGGAGACAACAAAATTTCTTGCAGGAAAGTGGTGGCCGAGAAGACTCCTGATGGAGGAGAGACACTGAAAGTAACCATCACAAACTCCGGCACGGGGGGGCAAGCACAGACAAGGGGATATGCGCGAGAACCCATACTACGCATCGCGGACGGTCCGATACCTAGGCGCGGACGGTCCGGAGCATTCCAGCGGACGGTCCGGCAACGCCGAAGAGCCACGGCGACCACGTACCTTCAAACCACGACGACCAGAAATAGGTACGTGGAAAACTAACACGTTCAAGGCAACTGGTCGGTTGGTAAAATCTAGCCCGACCTTTGATCAATTATTGTCTAAATATGTGAAAAAGAAGGCTGGCCCCAGCAACTGGCCACCAAAGGGATCTCGCTTACTCACCCAGGTGCGACGGCAGGTTAGGCCGATTGGACCACCACACCAATCGGAAAGGACGGGAGGTCATAATGTTCAATTAAGACCTAACGTGCCTGCATGGACACCTCCACCACCATATCCACCCATGCCATATCCATACACATACATACCTCCACCATATGTCCCAAATCAAATGTGGGACATGCCACAGTACCCCGCTCGGGGGGCACCTCAAACATCTGTATTCAATAGGTTGATATCTACAGTACAAGACCGATTGAGAGCCCCTCAATCTGGTCCACGAGCACAGGCCCAACAAGATTGCCGAACAACTCGGCCCCAAAGGCTGACTAATCCGGCAGGGGGGCATACATCTACAACCTCCAACAATGCGAAAAAAGGAGACATCATTAAAATAGGAACGACAGATGTCGTCGTACAACAAAGTAACGAAGGGCCGATGATTTTTGGTGAATTGGCCAACACAAACAAAAAAAGAAGGTACGACTGTCAACAAAATAGCCGATCCAAAATACTCTATGCCCAGATGGTGCCCATCGGGATTGACACGATCGCAAAAGCGAAAATTACAGCGCCTCAGAGCAAAGGAAAAACAGGAAAATGAGGCAGAAAGAATATTCAATGACACGCATCCGCAGTATCCGCCACCACAAAAGAGATGGAGACCAAAGGCCGTTGAGAAAAATCAAACGGCCACAAAGATAGAAAATAAAACGACAACTGTGCATCTCTCTGCAGGTATGGTAGACTGTCCGGCTATAAAGGTCGGATCATCTGCACAGGACGCGGACCATCCGACCCCTGAGGCCGAACCATCCGCACTACACCAAGACACCTCCAACGACGTACCGACGCACATGGAGGAAGACGACCTGCAAGGAGAAGACCTGGTCGACTACGGAGCTACGCCAGAACACTTAGAGAATTAGGAAGGCAAGGTGACGAATTGGTCAGAACGAGTATGACGCTCGACGGTGTTGGGACTGACAGTTCGATCAAAGCTAAAGGGATCACGTCCGTTGAGTCAACCATCGAGACCAAGGCCACTGCGTACCATCCTAGTAAGTGGCAAGATGCCTAAGAAAACCGATGTGATCATATCGAGTTAGTTGCTTTTGGTTCGCTCAGCTCCACCAAAAGGCAGGGGGCATATGTTGAGCACCATTTTGAGTGCACGGACGGTCTGGCCCTGGGGCCGGACGGTCCGCGGTTCGGACAGTCCGCGCCTATGGGCCGGACGGTCCGCGCAGGCGCATAACAGATTAGGGTTCCGAGTTTCTTGCTATGTTTGTTGGCGAAAATCTCGGGATAAGCTCGGAAATTAGTTTGTAAAGGGTCCAACCCCCCTCCTCTATAAATAGAGAGGTATACGGCCGATTTGTAATCATCAATCGAATCAATACAACTTCTATTTCGTATTTATTTCCTGTACAATTAGGAGTAGTTATAGTCTAGTTTTAGTTTAGCCTCTCGATCTCTAAATTCTCGCTTCTCTTCGACTCTACGCCGATTAGAAGAGTCTAGGTCGGCGTGCCGAGCCTAGACATCACCTAGGATCTCTCCTCCCCGACGGGGTCCCTCCCGGGAGCGAGATCCAGGCCGCCGCCGGCGACTTCCGCCGCCTCTGCGTACGCGCGGACCGTCCGGTCGTCAGGCAGAGAAGCCCTAGCCTCGCACCAGGCCGCGGACCGTCCGGTCCCTACGCGCGGACCGTCCGCCCCTGTGCAGATAGCACCGCCGCGCCTCGCACCAGGCCACAGACTGTCCGGCCCCTGCGCGCGGACCGTCCGCCCTGTACAGAGGGCACCGCCGCTGGTTCTCTTGAGTAATTGGCGCCTCCAAAAAGACGTCAACACTATCCTGGCTTATATACTTGGTAGGATTAGGGTTACATAGTTGAGCTTATTATTATCTTCAAGTCTACAACTACGGAATTGTCATGACCCACATGTCCGCGTGTGATTCCCTACTAGGTTTATCTTATCCCCTCCATGCACGAGGGTTGTTTGTGATACTTGAGGTCCACGCGCCTAAATTCCCGCATCTCCCTCTAACCTCTAGCCACATTCGACTGAATAGAACACATTAGTTGTTCTGTTCGACGTATGGAGGTTCTTTAGGGCTGATTTGGTGATTAGGGATCCCTAGGGGATCCATGGGGAGGAATCCCCTTTCAATTCAATTTTAAATAGCAAGATGATTTTTTTCCCTGGGGATCCCCGGTCACCAAATCAGTCCTTAACGGTTTATAAATAGCATGAACTTGGGTATATCCATCCCTACATTTTGACGTTAAGCTACGCTCATCGTAGTTATGTGTTACTTTAATCCGAACTGTTTGCACAAATTTAATATTTTAAAGTATATATATATAAATTTAATGTTAATATCTTCTTATGTTATGAAGCACATTATTACAAATAAGAATAAAATATAGTAAAATTTGTTTTATGTACTATTTGCTCCCTACATAAAAAGGTAAAAAAATATTAAATTTGTTTCTGAATCCATACCGAATTTTATATGTATCATTTGAGAAAATATAGGATGAATTTGAGGGTTGCCTTTTATGAATCTTTATAAGGTTAATGTTAAAAACAAGAATACAAATTTGCATAGTAGATTATATATATCCTATTTATTCACGATCAAAGAAAAAATGACCAAAAAACTGAATACCGAGTAATACCTTTTCCGACCGTTTTCATCGGGCCATGGTTAAAAACATCACACTTGTGATGTTTATAAGTTATATATTAATTTGACTATAATGTTTATTTATTAGATGAATGTAGGTTCCAACACCGTCCTTTTATTTATCAAAGTTAGTACGTGTAATGCTAACTCAATTTCGTCTATACAATAACTTTATTTATCATAAATATGTCGCATTATATATCTTCGGCGTTCTGCCATGTTGTAATTTTTTTGAAGTAAATATTAAATGGTTAATTTATATGAAGCCTTTATAACTAAAAGATGACTAGTCTAACATCGATTTCTAATCATTATAAGTCGAAAGAATATCTACTAAGATATTTTCTTGAAATCTCTTATGCACTTGTTTTCTTGCATGTCAATGAGCAATCTTGGAAAGTGGATGGTAGAATCGGCATTATTCGCTGCAGCTTATTACGGTTTCTATTTTTTCTGCAGTATTTGTTTCTATTGTATCAGTCCAAACAACTGATTTAATGCTGCAGAGAACAGGATTGCAACATAGAATCGCGCTGCCCAGACACACAGAGAATCAAAGTCTGAATCATGGTGTATATTTTGGCTAGGTTTGCTCCAAGAATGGATTCCAAGCAGAACCGAAGACTGCTATAGATACTTCCAACCATCGGTTGGCACCCGTTTGTTTAACAGCCAAGAATGGAGTAACACCTTAGCATGTCATCATGGCATGATGGTGGTTTCCGTCTCCACCTCTAGAATTTTTATCCGAGATTTCTAAAACTTATTCCCTTGGTGAAAATAACAAATCTAGCATTATAAATGTGCATAAAAGAAATATTTCAAGCTTAGGAATAACTTGTGGCCATCTCAAGGCCTGTATAAAAAATATCTCAAGCTTAGCATTGTAAAGTTGTTTAATTTGTACCAACTATAATCTAAAATTCGTGTAATTATTGTATGGTAATGTTTTGCAGCTTGACTAAGGGTATTTGGTTTATAGGGACTAACTTGTAGTGTCTTTATTTTATTTTATTTTTGTCGGCGTTTCGACCCCGGGGGTCCCTAGACCGACGAGTGAATTGTCGCTGCGTGTCCCTGCCCAGATGAGTTGGCGCGGGATAGAACACAAGATGTGGGACAAGCCTTGTATTATCCTGCACCAGGGGTGCCGCTCGCAGTAGGGGTTACAATCGCGTCGCGTGAGAGAGGGGGACACAGAGCTCGTCCGCCGCTTCCCTCGCGCGAACCCTCCTCAGGGCGGTCCTGGACTTCCCTTTTATAGAGGCAAGGAAAGAGCCCAGGCGTACAACGGGGGGCGTAGCTGTGCGCTAACGTGTCCGGCAGTGGAGTGCCTAAACCCTGTGTACATGCCAACGTGGCCGTTGGGGGAGATCTTGGGCGCTATACATGTGATGGCGTGGCCGCCGGAGGAGTGCCCGAGTCCTGTAGGAGAACAGCTGGCAGCGCGGCCTGCTGACGTTTCCTTGCTGTCGTAAGGGGCTGAGAGCCACCGGTGTCATGGCGCACGCGGGGTACCATCATTACCCGTTGCCAAGGTAGCTAGATGGGACGCCGGTCTTGTTCCTTATAGCCTGAGCAGGCTAGGAATAGGGAAATGATGCATCCCCTATTAGCGTAGTCAGTCTGAGCCCAGGGTCGGTCGAGGCAGAGACTTCTCTTGAGGTCGAGGCCAGGGTCGGGTGAGTATGCGATTCCTCCCGAGACCTGGGTCGAGGCCGAGTCCGGGGGTCGAGCGAGGCGGAGACCTCCTCCCAAGGCCGGAGCCTGAGGTCGGGCGAGGCGGAGACCTCCTCCCGAGGCCGGAGCGTGAGGTCGGGCGAGGCGGAGCTTCCTGTTGCGCCCGAGGCTTGAACTCGGTGGTTGATCGTGACTTGTTGTCAGTCGTTGCCGGGGTGGCTGACACGGCGGTCGGAGCGGAGCGAGCGGCGCTGTTTTCCTGTCATATCGGACAGTAAAGAAGAGGGGCGAAGTGACTGCGGTCACTTCGGCTTGGCCGACTGAGACGCGTGTGTCAGGATACGGCGTCAGGCATCCCCTGCATTTAATGCGCCTGCGAAGCGGTCGGTTGGTGTGGCGGTATGGCCAAGGTTGCTTCACAACGAAGCCTTCCCGAGCCGGGCCTCAGGAGATCCGAGGGGGCGCCCGCTGTCTGAGGAGGGCCTCGGGCGAGGCGTGAACTCATCTGGGACCACTGTTCCAACGTGAGGATGGGCTCGGGTGGGATCGCGTCCTTCGGGTAGACGACGTCTTGGCTTGAACCGCACCCGTCAGTTGGTCTGAGGGTGTTTACCAGCCATGATTAGGAGCGTTGGGGTACCCCTAATTATGGTACCCGACAGTAGCCCCCGAGCCTCGAAGGGAGTGATGGTACTCGCTTGGAGGTTTTTGCCGCGTTTTCGGTGAGGGGACCGGCCTTTCTCGGTTTTTGCCTTGTTCTGGTGGGTGCGCGCGAGCGCACCCGCCGGGTGTAGCCCTCGAGGCCTCGGAGGAGTGGTTTGACTCCTCTGAGGTCTGAATGCTTTTCGTGGTGCTTTGGCGACTGTTCCCTCATGCGGCCCGACAGTAGCCCGGGTGTGTGGTCGGGTTCCAAGTTATCAGGCTGGTTTGTTGATGCTGTCAACAGTTTTGGCCGTAGCCGGGTGCGAGAGTAGCCCCCGAGCCTCTGCACGGAGCGAGAGGACGATTAAGGACTTTCCTAACTTTTATTATACGCCCCTGCGTCGCCTTTCCGCAAGTAGGAGGGGGGAAGCGCCATGTTGCCCTCGGAGGGTGCCGAACATGATGTTTCCAGTGAGCTGCTAATGGGTGATCCGAGTGGACGCTCGTGCCCCGTTCGTTAGGGGTCGGTTGTGGCCCAGAGGCGCGCTCCAAAAGTACCTGCGGGTGATTCGCCGGACCCAGACCCCTTCGACAGGGTCCGAGGGCTCGATGCCTCCCTCTGGTGGGATTCCGTTACGAATCGTTCCCGCCGGTCTCGGAAATGTTCTAGGGTACCTCAGGAGCGTAGCCCGAGCCTTGGTTATGTATCGAACGTACCCAGAGTCATCCATCACTCTGCATGCTCTGGGGCGATTGTCGAACCCTTCCAAGGGGCCAGCCTATGAACCCCTAATCAGTAGTGGGCACGGAGCCCGGGCGCTCTGGGGCGGCTGTCGAACCCTTCCGAGGGGCCAGCCTTCGAACCCCTGATCAGTAATGGGCTTGAAGTCCGAGTGCTCTGGGGCGGCTGTCGAAACCCTTCCGAAGGGCCGGCCTTCGAACCCCTGATCAGTTGGAGGGCTCGGGGCCCGCTTCCTTCGCCGGGAAGGATCCTTTCCACAACATCCCCTTTCCCGGTGCCTGTAGCAAGAGAGAGAGAGAGGAGGAGGAGGGGAAGGATATGAATTTAAATAAAGTGGTGCACCTTTTTTGACGCGGTCATTATGGCGAAGGCAAAGTGACGCCCGCCTCGCCTGCTAGAGGTGTTGCCTGCTCCGTCGGGGAGTTAATGCGACAGGACGGGCGATTCGCATGGCGCCCGTTGCGCGTGCGAGCCGTTTGAGGAACGGGGCACAGGCGCATCGTCTTCACGCCATGGGAGAGGGCTCTCCCGTCGCTTTAGGAGGGGACGCGAGCCTATAGGTGACTTGACTGCTGTCTCCGCTCGTCTGCCGCTGCAGTTACTGCCGGCCCACTTTTGACCATGCCAACCGTCGTGCCTACCCTGCGGCTGACTGACCCATGGCCGTCGCCTTTACTCGGCACTGTTGGGTCATGCGCGGGGCTACCTCGAGTCGCGATACCAGTTCTGCAGTCGAGGAGGCGCAGCATTGGCGCGAGTGGCGGTGTAGCTTCTTGCACGTCGTAACCGGTGCGCCGGTTACATGACATGCGGGCCCGCTTCCTTTGCGCTGGTCCACCGGGTGTGGACGGAGCCGAAGGGGCGCACAGTTGCGATGCAGTTGGATGCCTGTCGCGTGGTGGTCCACCCTTTCGACCACCGGTTTCTGCGAAGATGGGAGAGCGCTTGTAACCGCAGGACGGTTACATGCCTCGCGTGCGGCGGTTCGCCTTCTTCGTGCTTCGGATCAGCTCGTATGACGTGTGGGTCCCAGCCCCATGTCATGGGGGGAGAACCCTGGAGGATGTCAGTGGGATTTCGCCCGTGACGCTAAGGGGTGCAAGCGAGGAGGTCTGCCTATAAAAGGGGGATCGATCCCCTAGGCAGTGGCCATGCCTTCGTCCTCCCCTCATGCCTTGCGCCCTTCCGCCTTTTGAGCCCCCGGATGGGGGTGCCCCAGCGTCGCCTTGCTCTTGCTGTCGTTGGAGGAGCGCGGTCTTGTGGAGATTGGTACCTTTCAGCCATCGCTCGGCTTCAAGGATTTTCATCGTGCAGTCCGGCTGCATTCCCTCACTAATGGGCAATTTGGTGGGGAAAAGCAAGCCGGTCTGCGGCCTCCGCCCCGCCCTCAGCTTCAAGGATCTTCGTTATCCTTGCTAAGGCGGAGAGAGAGCTGAGCCGGGCCTGCCTCTGCGTAGGCAGCGGCCCGCTCCTTCCCTCAGTGATCTGGGGAGAAGGGCGTTCGCCGCCTATGGCGCTTGGCAGCTGCCGCGCGCTTGGCTCCCCGGCACGAGCGGCTCTGGCGCTGCTTCTGGTGTCACCCCCACTACCGATCCTCGCTGCGCCACTGGCTGTTGGGGAGTCGTCCAACACGTCGTACGCCGCGAGGGCGGCGTTCGTGTTCTAGGACGGCCTTGTTCTCGTTCTTGTGGCAAGGACAGGAGCGAGGACCTGCCGGTGCGCTTTCGGAGCGAACGTTGTGTGCCGGTGCTGCGTTGGTGAGTAGGTGGCCGTCGGCACTGAGGTGGTGGCAGCCAGAGAAGGTTGTCTCTGCCTACGAGACCGCCAGCGTCGCCTGCACCCCGGGCCTCCGTCTCTTTGGCTTGAATGGCTGGTTCTCGTCCTTCGTGGGTGAGGGCTTTTTCGCCGCAGCATTTGCCCTAAAGCCGTTGCTGCAGTTGTCTAGCCGCCCGAGACGGAGGTCATTGTCGCTGCTGCTAGAGCGGCTGCTGGTGAGCCGTTTGGAGTTCGTCATCCCGCGGGCCCCCTGGTATGGAGGTTGTTCATACCCGCGGGAGCGGAACCAGAATCCCATTTGTAATGGCACCTTGAGTGCCATTGTATGTTCATTGTGGCTGTCGAGGCCTGAACATTTGGGTATTCGAGAGTGAAGCTGTGTGTCTTCCTCATTACGAGCGCTGGGACTTGTCTGTTGGCTAACCGGACCACTTAACCGAGCGTCGGTTGCCTTTCATGGAAGGTGACGAGTGAGGTGTCCGTATCCTGGAGGCGTAGGAGTCCCTTGGCTCTGTCGGCCTTGCCGCTCTAGGCTTCCCTTGCTCAGTTTTCGGAACCCTCGGCTGCTCTGCGATGAGCCAAAGCCAGAGGCAGCGGTGTTAGCACGGATAGACGCGGAGTCGACTCAGAAAGAGACTTCGTCAGCCCGGGAGATGGCGGCTTCCCAGGCCGAGGAAGATGTGGTAGCAGTTGCTGGAGCTTGGCTAAGATGTCTGCTGGCGCGGTGCTGGCGCCCTCCCTTAGGTGGAGGTCCTTTCGCCTGGGTCGCCGTTCGAGGCTGGGCCTGGTTCCGTCGAGGGTGGGAACAACGCCGAGGATGCCGCTGCTCCCCCTGCCGATGCCCGAACCTGCAGGAACAGTTTGTCTGTAGCATGCGCATGCTTTTTCATGGCCGCTGAGGCCTAAACACTTTATCGTCGTGTTTAAAAAGCTGCGTCTTCTCTCCTCTTGTTTCGAGCATCACGACTTGTCTGTCAATAACAGAATCGTCTGTCCGAACGAGAGTTACTTTTTGCGGAAGGTGATGAGTGAGGTATGAAAGTCGCCTAGAGGGGGGGTGAATAGGGCAAAACTGAAAATCTCAAAAATAATCACAACTACAAGCCGGGTTAGCGTTAGAAATATAATAGAGTCCGCGAGAGAGGGCGCAAAAACAAATCGCAAGCGAATAATAAAGTGAGACACGCGGATTTGTTTTACCGAGGTTCGGTTCTCTCAAACCTACTCCCCGTTGAGGAGGCCACAAAGGCCGGGTCTCTTTCAACCCTTCCCTCTCTCAAACGGTCCCTCGGACCGAGTGAGCTTCTCTTTCTCAAATCACTTGGGAATCAAACTTCCCGCAAGGACTACCACACAATTGGTGTCTCTTGCCTCAATTACAAGTGAGTGTTTGATCACAAGAAAGAATGTCAAAGAAAAAGAAGCGATCCAAGCGCAAGAGCTCAAATGAACACTACAAATCACTCTATCTAGTCACTAGGGCTTTGTGTGGAGTTGGGAGAGGATTTGATCTCTTTTGGTGTGCTTTGCAATGAATGCTAGCTCTTGTATAGTGGTTGGAAGTTGGAAAACTTGGATGCAATGAATAGTGGGGTGGTTGGGGTATTTATAGCCCCAACCACCAAAAGTGGCCGTTAGTGGAGGCTGTCTGTCGATGGTGCACCGGACAGTCCGGTGCACACCGGACAGTCCGGTGCACACCGGACATGTCCGGTGCCCCCGCCACGTCATCAATGCCGTTGGATTCTGACCGTTGGAGCTTCTGACTCCTGGGCCCGCCTGGATGTCCGGTGCACACCGGACATCACCTGTTCATTGTCCGGTGTGCCAGTATGGGCGCGCCTGACGTCTGCGCGCGCAGAGCGCGCATTGAATGCGCCGCAAGGAGCCGTTGGCGCCGAAATAGCCGTTACTCCGGGGTTACACCGGACAGTCCGGTGCACACCGGACATGTCCGGTGAATTATAGCGGAGCGGCTGCGGCGCGATCCCGAGGCTGGCGAGTTGAGGAGGCCGCGCTTCCTTGGAGCACCGGACACTGTCCGGTGTACACCGGACAGTCCGGTGAATTATAGCGAAGCGGCCTGAGAAATTCCCGAAGGTGGCGAGTTTGAGTTGGAGTCCTCTGGTGCACCGGACACTGTCCGGTGTACACCGGACAGTCCGGTGCCTCCAGACCAGAGGTGCCTTCGGTTGCCTATTTGCTCCTTTGTTGAATCCAAAACTTGATCTTTTTATTGGCTGAGTGTGAACCTTTTGCACCTGTATAACTTATACACTAGAGCAAACTAGTTAGTCCAAGATTTGTGTTGGGCAATTCAACCACCAAAATCATTTAGGGACTAGGTGTAAGCCTAATTCCCTTTCAATCTCCCCCTTTTTGGTGATTGATGCCAACACAAACCAAAGCAAATATAGAAGTGCATAATTGAACTAGTTTGCATGACGTAAGTGCAAAGGTTGCTTGGAATTGAGCCAATATAAATGCTTACATGATGCGCATGGATTGTTTTCTTTGTTTTTGACATATTGGACCATATTTGCACCAAAAGTTTTGTTTTTGCAAACTCTTTTGTAAATTCTTTTCAAAGTCCTTTTGCAAGATAGTCAAAGGTAAATGAATAAGATTTTGCAAAGCATTTTCAAGTTTTGAAATTTTCTTCCTTTGTTCAAACGCTTTTCCTTTGACTAAACAAAACTCCCCCTCAAATAAAGTCTCCTCTTAGTGTTCAAGAGGGTTTTAAGACATCAAATTTGAAAATACTACTTACTCTCCCTTTTGAACACAAAGAGATACCAATTTTGAAATTTACCAATTGAAAATCATCAATTAAAATTAGGGTGGTGGTGCGATCCTTTTGCTTTGGGCCAATACTTTCTCCCCCTTTGGCATGAATCGCCAAAAACGGATACTTAGAATGAAATATAGTCCCTTCGAAGTACTTTTTCCTCCTTTGGTCATAAAATAAATGAGTGAAGATTATACCAAAGTTGGAGAGATGTCCGGAGTGACGGCGAAGGATAAGTAGTAGAGTGGAGTGGAAGCCTTTATCTTCGCCGAAGACTCCAATTCCCTTTCAATATACCTATGACTTGGTTTGGAATACACTTGAAAACATATTAGTCATAGCATATAAAAGAGACATGATCAAAGGTATTCTTATGAGCTGTGTGTGCAAGTTTAGCAAAAGAAATTCCTAGAATCAAGAATATTAAGCTCATGCCTAAGTCTGGTAAAAGATTGTTCATCAAGTGGCTTGGTAAAAATATCCGCTAATTGATCTTTAGTGTTAATGTATGAAATCTCGATATCCCCCTTTTGTTGGTGATCCCGAAGAAAATGATACCGAATGGCTATGTGTTTAGTGCGGCTATGCTCAACAGGATTATCCGCCATGCGGATTGCACTCTCATTATCACATAGAAGAGGAACTTTGGTTAATTTGTAACCGTAGTCCCGCAGGGTTTGCCTCATCCAAAGCAATTGCGCGCAACAATGGCCTGCGGCAATATACTCGGCTTCGGCGGTAGAAAGAGCGACCGAATTTTGCTTCTTTGAAGCCCAAGACACCAAGGATCTTCCCAAGAACTGGCAAGTCCCCGATGTGCTCTTCCTATTAATCTTACACCCTGCCCAATCGGCATCCGAATAACCAATCAAATCAAAAGTGGATCCCCGAGGGTACCAAAGCCCAAACTTAGGAGTATATACCAAATATCTCAAGATTCGTTTTACGGCCGTAAGGTGTGATTCCTTAGGGTCGGCTTGGAATCTTGCACACATGCATACGGAAAGCATAATGTCCGGTCGAGATGCACATAAATAAAGCAATGAACCAATCATCGACCGGTATACCTTTTGATCCACGGACTTACCTCCCGTGTCGAGGTCGAGATGCCCATTTGTTCCCATGGGTGTCTTGATGGGCTTGGCATCCTTCATTCCAAACTTGCTTAGAATGTCTTGAGTATACTTCGTGTAGCATCCCAAAAATTCAAATCTTGAATTTTTCTCAAACTCGCTCTAAATTCAAAATGAATTTCAAATTTCATTTCAAAATGTTTGTTTGCGAGTTGATATCAACAAATAAAATATAGTGGTCTATATTTTCTCCAAAATCCTCCTCAAATATCCTACAAATATTTCCCAGTGATCACCCTCAATTTGTTTCCAGAAATACTGCCCGGATATTTCCCCAGTAATCCCCCTCAAGTTCTTTCTAGAAATATTGCCCAGATATTCCACCGATATATCTCCAAGTATTTTCCTCTTGAGAAATACCTTCAGAATCATTTTCAAGTCCCTACAAATATTTTCTTCATAACTTTCCTCATGCTCATACGTATACGTATGCCTCCAGTGTCATACGGTGAGCTCTACAAGCTAATTACACTTATACAAGACAAATACATGCTAATCTCCACTAATCCTCTCATCCTCCCCCTAATCCTCTCATCCCTCCCCCTAATCCCCCACCATGGCTATAAATAGAGGGGCAAGGGCCTCCTCTCATCCCACCCCAAGCCATTTCATGGCAACTCTCTCCCCCCCCACACACACACCCACTCCATGTTCCACACAAGCACACACTAGCACAAGGATCGTTCGATCGTTCTTCGATCGTTCGTCCCCTGTTCTTAGTTTGTTCGTTCGTTCGTCCGATCGTTCGATCGTTCGTCCGATCGTTCATGGTTTGTTCGTCCGTTCGTCCGATCGTTCGATCGTTCGTCCGTTCGTTCGTCCAAATAATCTTTTTCCTACCGTTATGCTGTCGAAATTCCGATCGTTCGTTCGTTCGATCATTCGATCGTTCATCGTTCGTTCATAGTTCCTATTCATCGTTCGTTCATAGTCCCTATTCATCGTTCGTTCATAGTCCCTATTCATCGTTCTTCCAGATAATCTTTTTCCTACCGTTATGCTGCCGAAATTCCGATCGTTCGTTCGTCCGATCATTCGATCGTTCGTCCGTTCGTTCATAGTTCCTATTCATCGTTCATCGTTCGTTCATACGAACTATTCACTGTCACTATTCACCATTACTATTCACCGTTACTATTCACATACACTATTCATCATCGTTACTATTTATCATTACTATTCATCATCGTTACTATTCATCGATGATATCTATAATTACTTTTCCATCGCCACTATTCATCGTTACTATTCATCGATTAGCCGATCACCCCAAATTTCAACTACTCATACATCATGTTGTCCAGTCCACCTAAGACCAGCCAGACCCATATTCCAGTCATACGAACTCCGGTGACTGTGATTTTCCTTCCAGTGGGAACTTCCCATCTGGTCACCCATCTCAGGTTTCTCCAAGTTGAGCATGCTTAACTTTGAGATTCCTTTGAACCAGGCTTCCAAACTCAGATTCCAATAATTCTTGTTTCTAAATTCTTCTCAAATTATTCCCTATCCAACCATGTCACCCCTTAAGCATGGTTCATGTTCCAGAAAACTCCCAAAATACTCTTGTCCCATATTCTGCCTATAACTCTCATGTTCATACCAAGTCAGACGATTCATTCGTCACTATTCTCACCAACAGTGAACTTCACTGTGCTACACCACCTACACTCAGCTATAAATACACCCAGCTACCCTCTCCCTCTCCACACACACTCAGCACCCTCAGCCAAGGCAAACACCCCACCCACTCAGTTACTCCGCTCTGCCGGCTACACGCATAGTGTCGCTTTGCCTCCAGTCCACCCTCCTGGTAAGCACCTCCGCTCCACCACCAGTAATATCACAACACCACATGACATAGATTCTACTCAAGACTCTACCCATCCATATATCGCTTTTCTGACCACTATACTAAATATTTGTTGGTATACTTGCTGGTTTGTATGTTTGCTTGTTCATGTTGTATAGTTATCGGAGCGTTCATGCCATCTCGTGGAGGCCAGATCTGCAAGTCTACGCCGGGCAGTGGAGCTAGAAGCCAGTTCCGCGAGCTCTCCTTCCCCCTTCGCCGAATAAGCACGGCAAGCTCACTGGATCCCTTTGATGCATAAATTACCTATGATTTTTCAACCACAACCCTTAGCCTGTTATTTTATGCATGATATGATTTTGAGACAAGTTATTATGGCCACCCAGCCGCTTGCCGCAATCAATCCCTGATATATATGTTCCAAATGATTTGAGAACAGGTGTGAGTTTTCAAAAGAAAATGCTTTTCAAAATGTGTGTGATGAAGGGTTTTCACCCTTATCACCTTGTGAGTGGGATAATCAGGGACTCCCTGGTTTAGGGGAGGGCCTAAGGTGTTGGCTCAGCTGGTTTAGGCGTGAGCAGAAGGATTGTCCCCTCATATAAGGACCGGTTTGTCATCTTCACTACCTGTACTCTTTAATAGTACAACCACTCGAGACTGTGTGGGCAGTCACTCAATCTGAACTCGTACGGTCCAACCCCAGGGTTATGAAGGCTGGGGAGCACCGGGAGGATAAGGAGGGGGAAAGTTTTGTCCGGTTTGGACATGGTGGTGGCCTGACTCCTTCCGGATAACCATTAAGGTTAGGACGTGTGGGGAAAGAAAGAGATTCGGATTCGGATCTCATTGATCATGAGATCGCAGAGCCGGACTAGTGGGTAAAGTGTACACCTCTGCGCAGAGTTTGAAAACCTATTCGAATAGTCTGTGTCCACAGGAATGGACGAGTCTGGTATGGTATGGCAATTAATGTTTTGTTTTCCAAAAAAAAGAGATGGTTTTGAGAAAAGTGGTTTTTAAAAAGGTTCGGCGGTTGAGCCGTGAGCTATGGTGGACGGGAAGTCCAGTAGCGGTTTTTGAAAAGGAAAACCAGTGGGAAACTGCTGAGATGCCTGGATGGTTTAGTCCAGGGGATTTTATTCTATATTGAAAAACTTCCTGCTCCCTTGGGAGAGGATGCGCTTTGCAAAATACAAAATGTTTTTCAAAACAACACTGCATAAAATATTGCTGTTTCTGCAAAGTATCCTAAGCTCCATATATTCCATGCATTATATCTGATTTCCCCATTCCGCGGGTGAAGGTGGGCTGCTGAATACGTTTGTACTCACCCTTGCTTATTTGTTGTTTTTCAGAAAAAGGAGATCGGGTAAGAGTTACGACTGTTCCCAACCTTGCCTGTGGCTGTTGGACCGCTGACTTGCTTCGCTGCGTATATCGGGCTGCTTCAGCCCCACTCTGATGATATGTCCCGAGTTGTGGACCAACTCTTAAAGTTGTTCGCCACCTTTGTAGGTTTGTCTCGTTTAAATAGATTTGGTATCATCTGATGTATAAATGTGTTTACTAGCCTCCTGGGACTAGTAATTGTATCACATTTGAGTCCCAGAGGATCGGGACGCTTCAGGTGGTATCAGAACTGTTAGGTTGGCCGCAGGACGTAACCCTTAGCCTGATCAAAAGTTTTTGAGTCAAAACTATTTTCTTAAAAAAATTCTTGCTCTCATCCCTTCATTTCAAAAATGTTTTCCCCCTTTCCTTCTCTCAGAAGTCAGATGGAGGTTCAGTGCCAAACCAGCTTCTGCCAGAATGAAGATGGTTTCCCCAAGTTGCTGAGAGCATGCACAGTCCGCCTCGGAATCAGGAGCCAGCCAGAGTATGATGGTCGTGAATTCATCGAGCATGGCACAGAGAAGTGTGTCGTGACTGTATACATTGGATCCAGTCCGCACCATGTGGAATGGAGTGTCACTACTGCTGGGCACAGATTCAAAGACACCTGCCAAGTCGTCGCTCGCAAGGCATTGAGGGCTCTGTGTCAGATCTATGAAGAAGAAGTGGCCGACACCCCGCTCAGATTCTTTCCGCCCTTTCAGAGAGACCGTCCAGTTTGGATGGCCAGGATGTGTGCATTGGAAGGGAAGCAGCTGCTTGAGGACGACCCCACAGTCGTGTACCTCACTGCATACCTGCTCACCCTGGATGCCCAGTATGATTTCTTGGCCCGGCACCACCGTCAGATGATTGCCCGAGCAGAAGATGCAGAGAAGCTCAACCGTAAGCTCCATGTGGATCTCACCACAGCTCAAGCCCGTGTAGCTGCCTTAGAAAGTCGTGAAGCCATTGCTGTTGAAGCCCTGAAGCAAGCCAAGGATGAGCACGTCCAGAAGTTGATGGAGGCCTACTTGGTAACCCATAACCAACGTAGAGCCCTGCGGATCCAAGAGCCCGCTTCATCCAACCCAGTTCAACCCAGGAGAGCTGAAGATCCCCAGATTCTTCAAGGTCACCCGGTCTCTATCAGAGGAGAGAAGAAGGCTTGGGAACTCCCAGAAGGAGCCATAGTCTTGGAAGGAATTCCAGTCTTCCCTCAGGCTATGGATAAGCAAGAGCACCCCGAGTCCTCCCAAGATCCCCCGCCAGAGTTGTTTGAGCCCCTCGCCATGAAGAAGATTCCAGCACCGTCCCATGAGATCAAAGAAGAAGCTGCAAGCACCCCGCCAGCACCGCCGCCCTCTGAGGAGCTACAAGAGCCAGTCCAGCTTGAAGAAGAGTTCGACCGCGTCTTGCCATCTCAGTCGTCGCCAGAAGAAGTCATCAACATCAGCTCCCTCTTGACCCATCCAGGAGATATCTCAGATTGAAGTTGTGCGTCAGCCTTGCCAGAAGAGAAGCTGCCAGATCTGAGTTAGTTATACCCAGTCCTCTGCGCATTAGGTAGTGAAGTTTTTCTTCACTTTGGCTAGAGCCCTGCATGTATGAGAGGTAATCGTGTAGTCCCGTGCCTTGAAAAACTCTATTTGTGTGGCCCCCTAGGGCATTTCAAAATGAATTTCGCTTGATGTTTTCTCCCCTTTTGAGTGCATATGTGATGCTTTAACGTTAGTGCTCATAAGTTGCAGTTAGCATAGTTCTCAATTCAGGAGCCAAGCAATAGTAGTTATGCTTAGCCCCCGAATCCGAGTAGCCCGTGCTTTGGAAAAACTCTATTCTTCCCTTATTCAAAACATTTGATTTGTTTGTGCTTATCATTGCTGAGCTAGTGTGTTTTCTTTTCGTTTTTCTTAAAAAGGTTTTCTCTAAAAACATAGATCACAAATTAGAGCTAATCCTCACCTTATTCTTCCATTCTCATCTTAACCCATCTCAAGAGAAAAGCACCTTACCCAAGAAGATACCGGGAAGCTCACCCTTGAAGCCTGTAACAAGCTACAGAAGAAACCAGTCCAGCCGCTCAGTCAAAAGGACCGACCGTGAGAATCAAAGCACTGCCCCTGAGTCAAAGTAAACAGAAAAAGAGGACAGAAGGAGTTATTACCATACAGAGAGGCAAAGATTCTTGGAACCAGAGACCACAAACATCAGGGTCATTGACTCCACCACTCACCCGTGCCCCCGCACGCGTGTCCCATCTCCAACAACCGCCCCACGCCCCCCTTTGCAGCGCACTACCGCCGCCCACGCCCCCTTTGTAGTGCACTACCGCCACCCATGCCACCTTTGCAGCGCACCCACTGCCACCATCATCGCCGGCAACACCAGACCCCCCTCCCCTTGTCGCACCCGCTGCCGCGTAGCACCTACTCCATCACCACCACTCTGCAACCGGACACCCCCGCTCGCCTATAAATCCCCCCCAGCTCCCTCAACTCCCATCCCAAGCAAAGCACACACACCAGATAAAATACCCTCTGCCAAATCGCAAGCAACTCCATTTTCCACTCCCTTGCCCCTAAGATCACAATGCTTGGTAATTCTTGGGTTGAAGACTGTTGTATATGGTTCAACATCTTTGGTTTCCTCCTCTGTATGATGGTAATACTCATCGATAGAATCCTCCAGTGGGAAGAGCAAAGAGAAAGAAAGAGGCAGTGAAAAGTGAAAAGTGAGAAGAGAAAAGAAGATAGTGAAGAGAAGATGAGAAGAAGGTTGTCCCAGAATCAACCCTGTGTCAGCCATTTCTCTGCAGCCTGGTCAAGCAGCAACAGCAGAAGAAGGCCCCGTAACACCCTTGTTATGAGGTACTTCAAGGAGTTCAAATCCCCAAGATTCAAGAGATCTACCCTCATTCTTTTTAAGTGGGGTAGTATTCCAGTAAGGTTCCTGCTATGGAGAAAAAGAAGAAGGCCTTAGTAAGCTTGTGGAGGACCAGATCATCGAAGCTTATAAGTTTCTGGATGAGAAGTGGTTACCCAAGTTTTGTTGATGAAGCACCAGAAGACCAATCAAGGAAGGAATCCATGTGGGAGTTCGCAAGAGAAAGGTTTGCGTGTTGGCATCGATGCTTCCTCAATAAGCTAGCTGCCAAGCGAAAGCTGAAGCCTAGAGATGATCCTTGAGTAGCGAGAATCAACATTTGCAATCAGCAATCGGATGCTCCTCAAAGGCCGGATTTTGTTGAAGTTCCATCTCCTCGAAGAGTTGCAAAGTGAAGATATGTAGCTGAAGTAAAGCTATACCCATAACCCTTCTAAGCCAAATCTCGAGGACGAGATTCCTTTTAAGTGGGGTAGATTTGTAGCATCCCAAAAATTCAAATCTTGAATTTTTCTCAAACTCGCTCTAAATTCAAAATGAATTTCAAATTTCATTTCAAAATGTTTGTTTGCGATATCAACAAATAAAATATAGTGGTCTATATTTTCTCCAAAATCCTCCTCAAATATCCTACAAATATTTCCCAGTGATCACCCTCAATTTGTTTCCAGAAATACTGCCCGGATATTTCCCCAGTAATCCCCCTCAAGTTCTTTCTAGAAATATTGCCCAGATATTCCACCGATATATCTCCAAGTATTTTCCTCTTGAGAAATACCTTCAGAATCATTTTTCAAGTCCCTACAAATATTTTCTTCATAACTTTCCTCATGCTCATACGTATACGTATGCCTCCAGTGTCATACGGTGAGCTCTACAAGCTAATTACACTTATACAAGACAAATACATGCTAATCTCCACTAATCCTCTCATCCTCCCCCTAATCCTCTCATCCCTCCCCCTAATCCCCCCACCATGGCTATAAATAGAGGGGCAAGGGCCTCCTCTCATCCCACCCCAAGCCATTTCATGGCAACTCTCTCCCCCCCCACACACACCCACTCCATGTTCCACACAAGCACACACTAGCACAAGGATCGTTCGATCGTTCTTCGATCGTTCGTCCCCTGTTCTTAGTTTGTTCGTTCGTTCATCCGATCGTTCGATCGTTCGTCCGATCGTTCATGGTTCGTTCGTCCGTTCGTCCGATCGTTCGATCGTTCGTCCGTTCGTTCGTCCAAATAATCTTTTTCCTACCGTTATGCTGCCGAAATTCCGATCGTTCGTTCGTTCGATCATTCGATCGTTCATCGTTCGTTCATAGTTCCTATTCATCGTTCGTTCATAGTCCCTATTCATCGTTCGTTCATAGTCCCTATTCATCGTTCTTCCAGATAATCTTTTTCCTACCGTTATGCTGCCGAAATTCCGATCGTTCGTTCGTCCGATCATTCGATCGTTCGTCCGTTCGTTCATAGTTCCTATTCATCGTTCATCGTTCGTTCATACGAACTATTCACTGTCACTATTCACCATTACTATTCACCGTTACTATTCACATACACTATTCATCATCGTTACTATTTATCATTACTATTCATCATCGTTACTATTCATCGATGATATCTATAATTACTTTTCCATCGCCACTATTCATCGTTACTATTCATCGATTAGCCGATCACCCCAAATTTCAACTACTCATACATCATGTTGTCCAGTCCACCTAAGACCAGCCAGACCCATATTCCAGTCATACGAACTCCGGTGACTGTGATTTTCCTTCCAGTGGGAACTTCCTATCTGGTCACCCATCTCAGGTTTCTCCAAGTTGAGCATGCTTAACTTTGAGATTCCTTTGAACCAGGCTTCCAAACTCAGATTCCAATAATTCTTGTTTCTAAATTCTTCTCAAATTATTCCCTATCCAACCATGTCACCCCTTAAGCATGGTTCATGTTCCAGAAAACTCCCAAAATACTCTTGTCCCATATTCTGCCTATAACTCTCATGTTCATACCAAGTCAGACGATTCATTCGTCACTATTCTCACCAACAGTGAACTTCACTGTGCTACACCACCTACACTCAGCTATAAATACACCCAGCTACCCTCTCCCTCTCCACACACACTCAGCACCCTCAGCCAAGGCAAACACCCCACCCACTCAGTTACTCCGCTCTGCCGGCTACACGCATAGTGTCGCTTTGCCTCCAGTCCACCCTCCTGGTAAGCACCTCCGCTCCACCACCAGTAATATCACAACACCACATGACATAGATTCTACTCAAGACTCTACCCATCCATATATCGCTTTTCTGACCACTATACTAAATATTTGTTGGTATACTTGCTGGTTTGTATGTTTGCTTGTTCATGTTGTATAGTTATCGGAGCGTTCATGCCATCTCGTGGAGGCCAGATCTGCAAGTCTACGCCGGGCAGTGGAGCTAGAAGCCAGTTCCGCGAGCTCTCCTTCCCCCTTCGCCGAATAAGCACGGCAAGCTCACTGGATCCCTTTGATGCATAAATTACCTATGATTTTTCAACCACAACCCTTAGCCTGTTATTTTATGCATGATATGATTTTGAGACAAGTTATTATGGCCACCCAGCCGCTTGCCGCAATCAATCCCTGATATATATGTTCCAAATGATTTGAGAACAGGTGTGAGTTTTCAAAAGAAAATGCTTTTCAAAATGTGTGTGATGAAGGGTTTTCACCCTTATCACCTTGTGAGTGGGATAATCAGGGACTCCCTGGTTTAGGGGAGGGCCTAAGGTGTTGGCTCAGCTGGTTTAGGCGTGAGCAGAAGGATTGTCCCCTCATATAAGGACCGGTTTGTCATCTTCACTACCTGTACTCTTTAATAGTACAACCACTCGAGACTGTGTGGGCAGTCACTCAATCTGAACTCGTACGGTCCAACCCCAGGGTTATGAAGGCTGGGGAGCACCGGGAGGATAAGGAGGGGGAAAGTTTTGTCCGGTTTGGACATGGTGGTGGCCTGACTCCTTCCGGATAACCATTAAGGTTAGGACGTGTGGGGAAAGAAAGAGATTCGGATTCGGATCTCATTGATCATGAGATCGCAGAGCCGGACTAGTGGGTAAAGTGTACACCTCTGCGCAGAGTTTGAAAACCTATTCGAATAGTCTGTGTCCACAGGAATGGACGAGTCTGGTATGGTATGGCAATTAATGTTTTGTTTTCCAAAAAAAGAGATGGTTTTGAGAAAAGTGGTTTTTAAAAAGGTTCGGCGGTTGAGCCGTGAGCTATGGTGGACGGGAAGTCCAGTAGCGGTTTTTGAAAAGGAAAACCAGTGGGAAACTGCTGAGATGCCTGGATGGTTTAGTCCAGGGGATTTTATTCTATATTGAAAAACTTCCTGCTCCCTTGGGAGAGGATGCGCTTTGCAAAATACAAAATGTTTTTCAAAACAACACTGCATAAAATATTGCTGTTTCTGCAAAGTATCCTAAGCTCCATATATTCCATGCATTATATCTGATTTCCCCATTCCGCGGGTGAAGGTGGGCTGCTGAGTACGTTTGTACTCACCCTTGCTTATTTGTTGTTTTTCAGAAAAAGGAGATCGGGTAAGAGTTACGACTGTTCCCAACCTTGCCTGTGGCTGTTGGACCGCTGACTTGCTTCGCTGCGTATATCGGGCTGCTTCAGCCCCACTCTGATGATATGTCCCGAGTTGTGGACCAACTCTTAAAGTTGTTCGCCACCTTTGTAGGTTTGTCTCGTTTAAACAGATTTGGTATCATCTGATGTATAAATGTGTTTACTAGCCTCCTGGGACTAGTAATTGTATCACATTTGAGTCCCAGAGGATCGGGACGCTTCACTTCGTTTGGCTAATGAAGGTGCCCTCTTGGAGTTGCTTGACTTGGAATCCTAGAAAATACTTCAACTCCCCCATCATTGACATCTCGAATTTCTTTGTCATGATCCTACTAAATTCTTCACATGTAGATTCGTTAGTAGACCCAAATATGATATCATCAACGTAAATTTGGCATACGAACAGATCATTGTCAAGAGTTTTAGTGAATAAAGTAGGATCGGCTTTGCCGACTTTGAAGCCATTTGTAATAAGGAAATCTCTAAGGCATTCATACCATGCTCTAGGGGCTTGCTTGAGCCCATAAAGCGCCTTAGAGAGCCTATAAACATGGTTAGGGTACTCACTGTCTTCAAAGCCGGGAGGTTGCTCAACATAGACCTCCTCCTTGATTGGTCCATTGAGGAAGGCACTCTTCACGTCCATTTGATAAAGCTTGAAGCCATGGTAAGTAGCATAAGCCAATAATATGCGAATTGACTCAAGCCTAGCTACGGGTGCATAGGTTTCACCAAAATCCAAACCTTCGACTTGTGAATACCCCTTGGCCACGAGTCGAGCTTTGTTCCTTGTCACCACACCATGCTCGTCTTGCTTGTTGCGGAAGACCCACTTGGTTCCTACAACATTTTGATTAGGACGTGGAACCAAATGCCATACCTCATTCCTTGTGAAATTGTTGAGCTCCTCTTGCATCGCCATCACCCAATCCGAATCTTGAAGTGCTTCCTCTACCTTATGTGGCTCAATAGAGGAAACAAAAGAGTAATGTTCACAAAAATGTGCAACACGAGATCGAGTAGTTACCCCCTTATGAATGTCGCCAAGGATGGTGTCGACGGGGTGATCTCGTTGTATTGCTTGGTGGACTCTTGGGTGTGGCGGCCTTGGTTGTTCATCCTCCTTGTCTTCATCATTTGCGTCTCCCCCTTGATTATTGCCGTCGTCTTGAGGTGGCTCATCATTGTCTTTTTCATCTTTATCAACTTGAGCTTCGTCCTCATTTTGGGTTGGTGGAGATGCTTGCGTGGAGGAGGATGGTTGATCTTGTGCATGTGGAGGCTCTTCGAATTCCTTAGGACACACATCCCCAATGGACATGTTCCTTAGCGCGATGCACGGAGCCTGTTCTTCACCTATCTCATCAAGATCAACTTGCTCTACTTGAGAGCCGTTAGTCTCATCAAACACAACGTCACAAGAAACTTCAACAAGTCCTGAGGACTTGTTAAAGACTCTATATGCCCTTGTGTTTGAGTCATATCCTAGTAAAAAGCCTTCTACAGTTTTAGGAGCAAATTTAGATTTTCTACCTCTTTTAACAAGTATAAAACATTTGCTACCAAAGACTCTAAAATATGAAATGTTTGGCTTTTTACCGGCTAGGAGTTCATAGGATGTCTTCTTGAGGATTCGGTGAAGATATAACCGGTTGATGGCGTAGCAAGTGGTGTTAACCGCTTCGGCCCAAAACCGATCCGGTGTCTTGTACTCATCAAGCATGGTTCTTGCCATGTCCAATAGAGTTCGATTCTTCCTCTCCACTACACCATTTTGTTGTGGAGTGTAGGGAGAAGAGAACTCATGCTTGATGCCCTCCTCCTCAAGGAAGCCTTCAATTTGAGAGTTCTTGAACTCCGTCCCATTGTCGCTTCTAATTTTCTTGATCCTTAAGCCGAACTCATTTTGAGCCCATCTCAAGAATCCCTTTAAGGTCTCTTGGGTATGAGATTTGTCCTGCAAAAAGAACACCCAAGTGAAGCGAGAATAATCATCCACAATAACTAGACAGTACTTACTCCTGCCGATGCTTATGTAAGCGATCGGGCCGAATAGGTCCATGTGTAGGAGCTCCAGTGGCCTGTCACTAGTCATGATGTTCTTGTGTGGATGATGAGTGCCAACTTGCTTCCCGGCTTGGCATGCGCTACAAATCCTGTCTTTCTCAAAATGAACATTGGTTAGTCCTAAAATGTGTTCTCCCTTTAGAAGCTTGTGAAGATTCTTCATTCCAACATGGGCTAGTCGACGGTGCCAGAGCCAACCCAAGTTAGTCTTAGCAACCAAGCAAGTGTCGAGTTCAGCTCTATTAAAATCTACCAAGTATAGCTGACCCTCTAACACTCCCTTAAATGCTATTGAATCATCACTTCTTCTAAAGACAGTAACACCTATATCAGTAAATAGACAGTTGTAGCCCATTTGACATAATTGGGATACGGAAAGCAAATTGTAATCTAAAGAATCTACAAGAAAAACATTGGAAATAGTATGGTCAGGTGATATAGCAATTTTACCCAAACCTTTGACCAAACCTTGATTTCCATCCCCGAATGTGATAGCTCGTTGGGGATCTTGGTTTTTCTCATATGAGGAGAACATCTTTTTCTCCCCTGTCATGTGGTTTGTGCACCCGCTGTCGAGTATCCAACTTGAGCCCCCTGATGCATAAACCTACAAAACAATTTTAGTTCTTGACTTTAGGTACCCAAACGGTTTTGGGTCCTTTGGCATTAGAAACAAGAACTTTAGGTACCCAAACACAAGTCTTGGAGCCCTTGTGTTTGCCCCCAACAATCTTGGCAACTACCTTGCCGGATTTGTTAGTTAAAACATATGATGCATCAAAAGTTTTGAATGAAATAGCATGATCATTTGATGCATTAGGAGTTTTCTTTCTAGGCAACTTGGCACGGGTTGGTTGCCTAGAGCTAGATGTCTCACCCTTATACATAAAAGCATGATTAGGGCCAGAGTGAGACTTCCTAGAATGAGTTCTCCTAATTTTGCTCTCAGGATAGCCGGCAGGGTACAAAATGTAACCCTCGTTATCCTGAGGCAAGGGAGCCTTGCCCTTAACAAAGTTAGATAAATTCTTTGGAGGGGCATTAAGTTTGACATTGTCTCTCCTTTGGAAGCCAATGCCATCCTTGATGCCAGGGCGTCTCCCATTATAGAGCATACTTCTAGCAAATTTAAATTTTTCATTTTCTAAGTTATGCTCGACAATTTTAGCGTCTAATAATGCTATATGATCATTTTGTTGTTTGATTAAAGCCATGTGATCATGAATAGCATTGATATCAACATCTCTACATCTAGTGCAAATAGAAGTGTGCTCAATGGCAGATGTAGAGGGTTTGCAAGATTTTAATTCTACAACCTTAGCATGCAACATATCATTCTTAGTTCTAAGGTCGGAAATTGTAACATTGCAAACATCTAATTCTTTAGCCTTAGCAATTAATTTCTCATTCTCATTTCTAAGGCTAGTAATAGAAACATTCAACTCATCAATCCTAGCAAGCAGATCAACATTATCATTTCTAGGATATGAAGTTGAATCAATACAAACATGAGAATCAACCTTAGCAATTAATTTAGCATTTTCATTTCTAAGGTTGGCAATAGTATCATGGCATGTGCTTAACTCACTAGATAATTTGTCACATTTTTCTACCTCTAGAGCATAAGCATTTTTAACCTTAACATGTTTCTTGTTTTCTTTAATTAGAAAATCCTCTTGGGAATCCAAAAGGTCATCCTTTTCATGAATAGCACTAATCAATTCATTTAATTTTTCCTTTTGTTCCATGTTAAGATTGGCAAAAAGGGTAAGCAAGTTATCCTCCTCATCACTAGCATTATCATCACTAGAGGATTCATATTTTGTGGAGGATTTAGATTTAACCTTCTTCCTTTTGCCGTCTTTTGCCATGAGGCACTTGTGGCCGACGTTGGGGAAGAGAAGTCCCTTGGTGACGGCGATGTTGGCGGCGTCCTCGTCGTCGGAGGAGGAGTCGGTGGAGCTCTCGTCGGAGTTCCACTCGCGGCACACGTGGGCATCGCCGCCCTTCTTCTTGTGGTACCTCTTCTTTTCTCTCCTCTTGCCCTTCTTGTCGTTATCCCTGTCACTGTCACTCGATAATGGACACTTAGCAATAAAGTGACCGGGCTTACCACACTTGTAGCAAACCTTCTTGGAACGGGATTTGTAATCCTTCCCCTTCCGTTGCTTGAGGATTTGCCGAAAGCTTTTGATGATTAAGGCCATCTCCTCGTTGTCGAGCTTGGAGGCGTCAATTGGTTGTCTACTTGGTGTAGACTCCTCCTTCTTCTCCTCCGTTGCCTTGAAGGCCACCGGTTGCGCCTCGGATGTGGAAGGTTCGTCAAGCTCGTTGATCTTCTTTGAGCCCTTAATCATGCATTCAAAGCTCACAAAATTCCCGATAACTTCCTCGGGGGTCATTAGTGGATATCTAGGATTACCACGAATTAATTGGACTTGAGTAGGGTTAAGGAAAATAAGAGCTCTTAAAATAACCTTAACCACCTCGTGGTCATCCCATTTTTTGCTCCCGAGGTTGCGCACTTGGTTCACCAAGGTCTTGAGCCGATTGTACATATCTTGTGGCTCCTCCCCTTGGCGAAGACGGAAGCGACCGAGCTCCCCCTCGATCGTTTCCCGCTTGGTGATCTTGGTGAGTTCATCACCCTCGTGCGCGGTCTTGAGTAGGTCCCAAATCTCCTTTGCATTCTTCAACCCTTGTACTTTGTTGTATTCCTCCTTGCTTAGAGAGGCGAGGAGAATGGTTGTGGCTTGGGAGTTGAAGTGCTCGATTTGGGCCACTTCGTCCGTGTCATAATCCTCATCCCCTATTAATGGTACCTGTGCTCCAAACTCAACAACATTCCATATACTTTTGTGGAGTGAGGTTAGATGAAATTTCATTAAATCACTCCACCTAGCATAATCTTCGCCATCAAAAGTTGGCGGTTTGCCTAATGGAACGGAAAGTAATGGAGTATGTCTAGATGTACGGGGATAGTTTAAGGGGATCTTACTAAACTTCTTGCGCTCTTGGCGCTTAGAAGTTACGGACGGTGCATCGGAGTCGGAGGTGGATGTTGATGAAGTGTCGGTCTCGTAGTAGACCACCTTCCTCATCCTCTTGTGCTTGTCGCCTTTCCGATGCGACTTGTGAGAAGAAGATTTTTCCTTCTTCTCATTGTGGTGAGAAGAGGAAGATCTTTTCTCCTTCCGTTTGGAGGAGCCTTTTTTCTTCTCCCTCTTCTTGGTGCGGGACTCTTCCGATGAAGTGCTCCCTTGGCTTGTAGTGGGCTTGTCGCCGGTCTCCATCTCCCTCTTGGTGTGATCTCCCGACATCACTTCGAGCGGTTAGGCTCTAATGAAGCACCGGGCTATGATACCAATTGAAAGTCGCCTAGAGGGGGGGTGAATAGGGCGAAACTGAAAATCTCAAAAATAATCACAACTACAAGCCGGGTTAGCGTTAGAAATATAATAGAGTCCGCGAGAGAGGGCGCAAAAACAAATCGCAAGCGAATAATAAAGTGAGACACGCGGATTTGTTTTACCGAGGTTCGGTTCTCTCAAACCTACTCCCCGTTGAGGAGGCCACAAAGGCCGGGTCTCTTTCAACCCTTCCCTCTCTCAAACGGTCCCTCGGACCGAGTGAGCTTCTCTTTCTCAAATCACTTGGGAATCAAACTTCCCGCAAGGACTACCACACAATTGGTGTCTCTTGCCTCAATTACAAGTGAGTGTTTGATCACAAGAAAGAATGCCAAAGAAAAAGAAGCGATCCAAGCGCAAGAGCTCAAATGAACACTACAAATCACTCTCTCTAGTCACTAGGGCTTTGTGTGGAGTTGGGAGAGGATTTGATCTCTTTTGGTGTGCTTTGCAATGAATGCTAGCTCTTGTATAGTGGTTGGAAGTTGGAAAACTTGGATGCAATGAATGGTGGGGTGGTTGGGGTATTTATAGCCCCAACCACCAAAAGTGGCCGTTAGTGGAGGCTGTCTGTCGATGGTGCACCGGACAGTCCGGTGCACATCGGACATGTCCGGTGCCCCCGCCACGTCATCAATGCCGTTGGATTCTGACCGTTGGAGCTTCTGACTCCTAGGCCCGCCTGGATGTCCGGTGCACACCGGACATCACCTGTTCATTGTCCGGTGTGCCAGTATGGGCGCGCCTGACGTCTGCGCACGCAGAGCGCGCATTGAATGCGCCGCAGGGAGCCGTTGGCGCCGAAATAGCCGTTACTCCGGGGTTACACCGGACAGTCCGGTGCACACCGGACATGTCCGGTGAATTATAGCGGAGCGGCTGCGGCGCGATCCCGAGGCTGGCGAGTTGAGGAGGCCGCGCTTCCTTGGAGCACCGGACACTGTCCGGTGTACACCGAACAGTCCGGTGAATTATAGCGAAGCGGCCTGAGAAATTCCCGAAGGTGGCGAGTTTGAGTTGGAGTCCTCTGGTGCACCGGACACTGTCCGGTGTACACCGGACACTGTCCGGTGTACACCGGACAGTCCGGTGCCTCCAGACCAGAGGTGCCTTCGGTTGCCTCTTTGCTCCTTTGTTGAATCCAAAACTTGATCTTTTTATTGGCTGAGTGTGAACCTTTTGCACCTGTATAACTTATACACTAGAGCAAACTAGTTAGTCCAAGATTTGTGTTGGGCAATTCAACCACCAAAATCATTTAGGGACTAGGTGTAAGCCTAATTCCCTTTCAAGGTATCCGTATCCCGGAGGCGTAGGAGTCCCTCGGCTCGGTCGGCATTGCCACTTACATGCGCTCTCATTTGGTCGAAGGATTCCATTATTGGTACAGTCGAGAAGGCGCGAAAGTCGTTTTCTACCCGAGTGTTAGGACTTGTTCGGTAGCAGGCTTAGGGCCGCAAGGCAACCCATGACCCTCTGTACTCCCTTCAAATCTTTGATCGGTCCCATGTTGGTGATGGCTGTGATTTTCTCCGGGTTGGCCACGATGCCACGCTCGGAGACGATGAATCCAAGGAGCATGCCTCGGGGGACTCCAAAGACACACTTCTCGGGATTGAGTTTCACGCCTTTCGCTCTCAGACACTTGAATGTCGTTTCAAGGTCAGAGATGAGGTCGGAGGCTCTCTTTGTTTTGACAATGATGTCGTCGGCGTAAGCCTCGACCGTTCTGCCGATGTGTTGTCCGAACACGTGGTTCATGCACCTCTGGTAAGTGGCGCCTGCATTCCTCAACCTAAATGGCATTGTAGTGTAACAGTACATGCCAAAAAGATGTGATGAAGGAAGTCGCGAGCTGGTCGGACTCTTTCTCTTGATTTAGTGATAGCCTGAGTAGGCATCAAGGAACGACAGGGTTTCGCACCCAGCAGTGGAGTCCACGATTTGATCGATGCGAGGTAGAGGGTAGGGAACTTTCAGACATGCTTTGTTTAGACCAGTGTAGTCTACACACACCCTCCATTTCCCATCCTTCTTCCTTACAAGAACATGGTTAGCTAACCATTCGGGATGGAATACCTCTTTGATGAACCCTGCCGCAAGTAGCTTTTGGATCTCCTCACCTATGGCCCTGCGCTTTTCTTCGTTGAAACGGCATAGGGTTTGCTTCACGGGTCGGGCTCCAGCTCTAATGTCCAGTGAGTGCTCGGCGACATCCCTCGGTATGGCGGGCATGTCCGAGGGACTCCACGCAAAGGCTTCGGCGTTTGCGCGGAGAAAGTCGACGAGCACTGCTTCCTATTTGGGGTCGAGCTCGGAGCCGATCCAAACTTGCTTGCTGGCGTCGTTGCTGGGGTCGAGGGAGACGAACTTGACCGCCTCGATTGGTTCAAAGTTGCCGGTGTGCTGCTTCGCATCGGGCGCCTCCTTGGAGAGGCGTTCCAGGTCGGCGATGAGGTCCTCGGACTCGGCGAGAGCCTCGGCATACTCCACGCACTCCACGTCGCATTCGTACGCGTGGCGGTACGTGGATCCGACGGTGATGATCCCATTCGGGCCCGACATCTTGAGCTTGATGTAGGTGTAGTTGAGGACGGCCATGAACTTGGCGTAACATGGCCTTCCCAACACCACATGGTAGGTTCCTCGGAACCCGACGACCTCAAAGGTGAGAGCTTCCTTTCGGAAGTTAGAGGGAGTTTCGAAGCAGACGGGTAAGTCGATCCGTCCGAGGGGTAGGATTCGCTTCCCGGGCGCGATCCCGTGGAAGGGTGCCGCACCGGCCCAGACTTCGGACCGATCAACCCCTAAGAGTTCTAGGGTCTCGGCGTAGATGATGTTAAGGCTGCTGCCTCCGTCCATGAGGACCTTGGAGAGCCTAACATTGCCGATGATTGGATCGACGACGAGCGGGTACCTTCCCGGGCTTGGCACGAAGTCGGGGTGGTCGCCTTGGTCGAAGGTGATAGGCTTGTCGGACCAGTCTAGGTAGACTGGTGCCGCTACCTTCACCAAGCAGACTTCCTGGCGCTCCTGCTTGCGGTGCCGAACCGAGGCGTTCGCCGCCTGCCCGCCGTAGATCATGAAGCAGTTATGGACTTCGGGGAATCCTTCTTCCTTGCCGCCCTCCTTCTTGTCGTTGTCATGGCCCTTGCCATCCTCCGCCGGGGGCCCGGTCTTATGGAAGTAGCGTTGGAGCATGACATATTCTTCGAGGGTGTGCTTGACGGGCCCCTGGTGATAGGGGCACGGCTCTTTGAGCATCTTGTCGAACACGCCGGCCCCTCCAGGAGGTTTCCGAGGGTTCCTGTGCTCGGTAGCAGCGACGAGATCCGCGTCTGCGGCGTCGCGCTTCGCTCGCGACTTGTTTTTAGCCTTCTTCTTCGTGCCCTGCTGGGCGGACGCCTCAGGGGCGTCTGTCTTCGGCTCCCCCTAAGGCTGCTTGTCCTTCCGGAAGATGGCTTCGACCGCCTCTTGACCCGAGGCGAACTTGGTGGTGACGTCCATCAGTTCGCTCGCACGGGTGGGAGTCTTGCGCCCCAGTATGCTCACCAAGTCTCAGCAAGTGGTGCCGGCAAGGAAAGCCCCGATGACATCCGAGTCGGTAACGTTGGGCAGCTCGGTCCGCTGCTTTGAAAACCACCGGATGTACTCTCGGAGGGACTCCCCTGGCTGCTGGCGGCAGCTTCAGAGGTCCCACGAGTTCCCAGGGCGCACGTACGTGCCTTGGAAGTTCCCTGCGAAAGCTCTGACCAGATCGTCCCAGTCGGAGATCTACGCAGGAGGCAGATGCTCCAGCCAGGCTCGGGCGGCGTCGGAGAGGAAAAGGGGTAGATTACGGATGATGAGGTTGTCATCATCCGCCCCTCCCAACTAGCATGCCAGTCGGTAGTCCGCGAGCCACAGCTCCGGCCTCATCTCCCCCGAGTACTTGGTGATAGTAGTCGGGGCTCGGAAACGGGTAGGGAACGGTGCTCGTCGTATGGCCCAGCTGAAGATTCGCGGACCGGGTGGTTCGGGCGAAGGACTGCGATCCTCCTTGCTGTTGCCGCATCCCCCACGCCTAGGATGGTAGCCTCGGCGTACCTTCTCGTCGAGGCAGGCTCGATGGTCGAGATGGTGGTGCTCGTTGCTGAGGCGTTCCCGGGCGGCGGGCGCCTCATCCTGTGTACGCTCGGGATGGACCGAGGCTTCCCGTATGCGCCGGGAGGACACCGCATGGTGCTCCGAGGGGTCAGCTCGCCTGCGGGAGGCGGAGCTCTTGGCTCGTCGAACCGCGACGCCTTCCAGGGGATTCTTGAGTTTGCCCTGGATACGCCGTCCTTCGGTGGTGGATGGCTCCGGGATGGCCCGAAGCAGCATCGCCGCTGCAGCTAGGTCTTGGCCAGACCCGCTGACGGCCGGAGGCAGCACTGCCCTGGCATTGTCGACGATGCGGCACCGAATGTCTTGGGCCCGATGACAGGCTTCTCCGGTGAGTGCTCGGCCTGCCCACTCCTGTTCGATGTTCTGTCGGAGCTGTACAAGCCATCCTGCTTCCCTGTCGACCCGGGCCTGCATCTCACGGATTTGCTCGAGCTGTATGTCCTGACCCCCCGCAGGGACTGGGACGACAGCTAGCTCCAGCGGGATGTCAACGCGAGATGTGGGCCCAGGGGGATCGTCAACCTCTGGCATACCAAGGTGGTTGCCTTCGTTGTGATCTCCCTGATCGACGTGGAAACATTCGCGACTTGGGCCATAACCCTCGTCGTCAAGGTCATGGCCATCGTCAGAACAACCGAAGAGGCAGTGGTCGCATGCGGACATAAAGCCCCGCATGGCACCAGGGTCATTGAGGACAGAGAAATCCCAACCGGAGTCGGGGTCGTCCTCTTCCTCAGAACCCACCGGTCCGAAGGTTGAGACGATTGTCAGTCGGTCCCAGGTCGACCACATGTGGTACCCCGGAAGGTTTGGATACGCCTTTACGAAGGCGCTCACCATAGCGGGGTCGCTAGGTGGATCGAAGCTAAACCGAAAAGGTACGGGAAGGAAAACGGACGGTACCTCTTGGTCGTTGGATGGTGGTGAAGTCGCGTCAGGGGCGGAGCACACCGTCATCTCAGGTATGAGGGTAACGCCCGGCAGGTCCTTTGCGAGGGTGCTGGCGTCATCAGTCCGCTTGGGGCTGACACGTCGCGGGGAAGTGACACCCGCCGTCGCCTCAGGTGCGAGGGCAATGTCCGACATGTCCCCCGGGGAGTGCCGGCGTCATCGACTCGCTCTGGTGCGACAGCCGACAAGGTGCCGCCTCCTGCGTGGCCACGATTGCCTCGTCTCCGCCTCCTCTGTCGAGGAGGGTGGCGGGGACGACCGGAGTGCTCCTGTTCTGCCGCGGGGAGATGCTGTCGTAGGACTCGCCGCCGCCGGGCGAGTCGAAGACCGTCGTTGTCGTCACGCCGCGGGGGAAGAGTACCATGTCGTAGCTGCCGTCGAGGGACATGAACTCGAGACTCCCGAAGCAGAGCACCGTCCCGGACTGGAGAGGTTGCTGAAGACTCCCCATCTGGATCTCAGCGGGAAGATGTTCGTTAACACACAACAGGCCCCTATCTGGCATGCCAACTGTCGGCGTTTCGACCTCGGGGGTCCCTGGACCGACGAGTGAATTGTCGCTGCGTGTCCCTGCCCAGATAGGTTGGCACGGGATGGAACACAAGATGTGGGACAAGCCTTGTATTATCCTGCACCAGGGGTGCCGCTCGCAGTAGGGGTTACAAGCGCGTCGCGTGAGAGAGAGGAACACAGAGCTCGTCCGCCGCTTCCCTCGTGCGAACCCTCCTCAGGGTGGCCCTAGACTTCCCTTTTATAGAGGCAAGGAGAGAGCCCAGGCGTACAACGGGGGGCGTAGCTGTGCGCTAACATGTCCACCAGTGGATTGCCTAAGCCCTGTGTACATGCCAACGTGGCCGTTGGGGGAGAGCTTGGGCGCTGTACATGTGATGGCGTGGCCGCCGGAGGAGCGCCTGAGTCCTGTAGGAGAACAGCTGGCAGCGCGGCGAGGACCCTGCTGACGTTTCCTTGCTGTCGTAAGGGACGAGAGCCACCGGCGTCATGGCGCACGCGGGGTACCATCATTATCCGTCGCCGGGGTAGCCAGATGGGATGCCGGTCTTGTTCCTTGTAGCCTGAGCAGGCTAGGAATAGGGAAATGATGCATCCCCTATTAGCACAGTCAGTCTGAGCCTAGGGTCGGTCGAGGCGGAGACTTCTCTTGAGGCCGAGGCCGGGGTCGGGCGAGGACGCGATTCCTCCCGAGACCGGGGTCGAGGCCGAGTTTGGGGGTCGGGCGAGGCGGAGACCTCCTCCCGAGGCCGGAGCCTGAGGTCGGGTGAGGCGGAGACCTCCTCCCGAGGCCGGAGCGTGAGGTCGGGCGAGGCGGAGCTTCCTATTGCGCCCGAGGCTTGAACTCGGTGGTTGATCGTGACTTGTTGTTGTCAGTCGTTGCCAGGGTGGCTGACACGGCGGTCGGAGCGAAGCGAGCGACGCTGTTTTCCTGTCATATCGGACAGTAAAGAAGAGGGGCGAAGTGACTACGGTCACTTCGGCCTGGCCGACTGAGGCGTGTGTGTCAGGATACGGCGTCAGACATCCCCTTTATTTAATGCGCCTGCGAAGCGGTCGGTTGGTGTGACGGTATGACCAAGGTTGCTTCACAACGAAGCCTTCCCGAGCCAGGCCTCGGGAGATCCGAGAGGGCGCCCGCTGCCTGAGGAGAGCCTCGGGCGAGGCGTGAACTCGTCTGGGACCACTGTTCCAACCCGAGGCTGGGCTCGGATGAGATCGCGTCCTTCTGGTAGACGAAGTCTTGGCTTGAACCGCACCCGTCAGTTGGTCTGAGGGTGTTTACCAGCCATGATTAGGAGCGTTGGGGGTACCCCTAATTATGGTACCCGACAATTTTAGTCCATAAAATAATAAATACGAGAACTAAAACTCTATATTAGTTTCCGTATTTGATAATTTAGGGACTAAATGGAATGAAACGGATGGATTAAAATTAGTTCCAAACACCCTCTAAGTTAAAAAAATAACTTCATTGTAATAATACTATCTCCGTTATCGAATATTTATTTCATACTATTTTGTTTTTGAACTAAATCGTGACAAATAAAAAAAAACGGAGGAAGTATATTTGTTGTTTTTGGACTAAATCATGACAAATAAAAAACAGAGGAAATATATTTGTCGCCTACTGATTCGATACGTCTACAGGTACAACTCACTGGTGAATTAAATGTATTTTTTGGTTTTTAGGGCCCTGTTCGGCTGGCTGCAAGCCGGCACTGTTGCAGCTGTTTGGACTGCTGCAGCTGCAATCCATAGAGAGAAAAATACTGTAGAAGCCGCAGCCGCAGCCGCAGCCGCAGCAAGCCGCAGCGAACAAGCTGTAAACTACTGATAGATACGTCTTATATAATGGGATCAAGGGAGTACTCAACTTTGTACATAGGGTACCAATCAATCGTCCGCACTGCTGTTTACGCGTGATTTTTTTTGAAATAACAATTTACGCGTGATTCGAAGTGCCCAATCCACAGAAGACTTGTATAAATAGGAAACAGCGAAAGCCCGGACGAAACAGGAAGCGTAGTCTCCGGGCGCAGGCAATAGGAGTAGTAGTTCTCTCCAAATTACAAAATGATTGGCAAAGCAATGAAAGCATGGACAAGCATAGGGCTGGACAAAATGCTCGCAGCTCGTCGGCTCGCTCGGTTCGTGGCCAGCTCGGCTCGGCTCGTTTGAATTTTTTCGCGAGCTGAGCTGACATCCCAGCTCGGTTCGTTAACGAGCCAGCTCGTGAGCTAAACGAGCTATCACATTTCAGCAAAACAAAACTATATACATATCATTTACGTAACAATTGATGAATATGTTATATGTATGTGTGGTGTCTATAACCTATAAGTTAAACTAATGATTGATGAATTATGTCTATGTATGAAATTGGTCTATACGAATATAAGTGTGGGTTAAACTGCTGAATATGTGTGTGAATAGTGAATTGATAAGTGATGAGTTGTGTTAATTTGGTGTTATATTGATATGGTCTGTGAAACTATGAGTATAATTACTATTTTCTGTTTTAAATTAGTTTGAAATTAACTAGAAATTGATTATTATACACATATTATTTTTTTCTACTCTGGCTCGCGAGCTAAACGAGCCAGCTCGAGCTCGTAAACGAGTCGAGCCGAGCTGATTCTGTGGCTCGCTACCTTAACGAGCCGAGTCGAGCCAGCTCGTTAGCTTAACGAGCCAGCTCGAGCTCGAACGAGCCGAGCCGAGCTGGCTCGATATCCAGCCCTAGACAAGCAGATGGGAACACTGCTCACGAATGCTTTAATACCACTAAAGACTTGTTTATTTTGGTGATAATCTACATGAATTAGATGTGATTAAATCGGTTTAAATATATAGTAAGTTAAAATCTATCTTAATCTCATCTAATATACTCTAATACACATGGATTATCAATAACTAAACAAGTAACAAAATAGGCAACTGCCTGTCAGGCTGGAAACGAGCTGAATTATTAGTATATAAATATAAAATATATAGATATCATTCATTATTATAATTAATATTAATTATTAATTGTCATATATCTATAATAAAACGTTAAGGAACAAACTGACAATCTATAAAATTAGTCAATATCCATAATTATTCTACATGTTAAGTAATTTGGCATAACTCGTGAGCCGAAACGAGCCGGCTCGGCTCGGCTCGCTACGGGAACGAGCTGAAAATGGAGGTTTGGCTCAATTCGCTCGAGGCTCGCGAGCCGAGCCACTTCGAGCTCGAGCCGCCTCGCCAGCGCCGAGCTTAGCGAGCCGAGCCACTTCGAGCTCGAGCCGCATCGCCAGCGCCGAGCTTATTTTCTAGCCCTAACTGTCTGTACCTGTACTGCACCTTGCTCATCAACTCGGTTCGACGTTGCACGGAGGACACGAGTGCTCACTGGGATGATCCCTGAGCCTCCTGCTCTGGACGGACTGCTGCCCCGGGAAACATCCTCGAGAATATACACGCAAATCTTGTGCATTAATGGAACAGATTTGTAATCATACGCGCCTACGCCTACGCCATTAGCCTAGCGTCCTCTGCCATCCCTATGGTCGAGTGACACAAAACTATTGGCAATTGCTCGCGTTCCGTCTCGTCTGCGGACTCATCCGCAGAAGCGTAGGAAGAAGACGGCAGCAGACGTCTGATCGCCTCCTTCCCTCTTTTTATACCTCTTGGACTACTCCCGTCTTCTTCCTCCATCCGAGCCTCCGACTCCGACTCGCCAGAACCAAGCCGCCGCCACCACCAAAGCAGCACCCATGGCGCCCCTCAGCCACACAGCCCCAGCCTACATCCCAACGAAGAGATGCGCGCCATGGATCCCGCCGCCGCCAGCCTCCGGGCTTCCTACGTATATCAGCTGGATGCCCACGCCGCCGCCACGGTTCTTACCGTGGCCGCACCTGGCGCCACCTCCGCCTCCGCCGCTGCCTTGCTGGAGCGTTCCGCAGGTCCCTTGCGCCACCGCCACGGGGATGGTGCAGCGACCGCTGGCCTGCGTTGCGAGCGCCGCCGCCGGGAACGCGAACGAGGCGGCGACGAACCAGCCGTCCCCGCGCTCCGTGCTCGCGGTCACCAGCCCGCCCATCTCGCCGACGACGTCCCTCCCGACGTCGTTCCCGTACCGGCTGGCGCCCCCGGCCACCGCAGGCCACGCCGCTCCAACGCCGCCTCCCGCCGCCGCCAAGCGGAGACGGTCGCGCCGAGCGCAGGTCCGCCGCACCCGCAGCGCTCCCAAGCCTCGGCGTCTGTTCGATCCCACCTCCGAGCTTACCAGTTTCATGATCCGAAACATCCCTAACGATTTCACGTGAGTCTGCCTGCCATGTTTACTTTCTCTTCGTCGTCGCGTTGTACTAGTTGGTTTTGCTCTACCAAGTACCAATCCCGTTTTATTATTCGACGAGGATCGGTTTACTTGATTCGTTTTTGACGACGCGCGCAGGAGGGCGAGGCTAATGAACATTCTTGACCAACACTGCTCCATCGAAAACGAGAAGATCGCGCCGGGCGGGGTGAGGTCGCAATACGATTTCCTCTACCTGGTGGTAGATTTCAGGTAATTGCCGATACATTTCTTCCTCTACCTGCCTGCCATATTATACCCTTGCGATAATGGGCCTTCTCGTCTAGCAAAGCTATCCGCGACCGTGATCTCGTTCGTTGCGTTTGACCAGGAGCCGTGCCAACAAAGGCTACGCATTTGTGAATATGACCTCGCCGGAGGCGGCCCGTCGGCTCTGGGCGCACCTCCATGGACACCGGT
Organism: Zea luxurians; assembly: GCA_029449295.1. Taxonomy (NCBI): domain Eukaryota; kingdom Viridiplantae; phylum Streptophyta; class Magnoliopsida; order Poales; family Poaceae; genus Zea; species Zea luxurians. The sequence goes on along the minus strand of JAOPSE010000134.1, from coordinate 5,514,553 downwards.
GGGCTTGTAAGAGCAGCGCGAAGACCTGCGCAGTCGACTACGCTGATTTACAGGTGAGTCTCCGCCCACTGCCTCCGTCTTCGACCTCCCGCCGCCATGGCGCATCGGACTGACGTGCTGCATGCTTTGGCCGTTTGGATCCCGGCAGGGGCAGGACAAGTTGGTCAGCCATTTTTCTGGGTCGCGCTTCGATTGCGACACAGATTTGTACCTGCCGGTGCGCTTTGAGCCTCCACGCGACGGCACACGGCCTGCCGAGGGAGCCATGAATGTCGTTGGTCGGCGGATTACCCGTTCGCGTCCCAGTGATGAGAACTAATCCGTCGTCTCGCTGCCTGTATCCTGGCCACCCCGTTTCATATCTCGTGTTCTATCTGTTTCTGTTTAAGGGAGGAACAGATAGAACGGGAGATACGATACGATGGCTCATCTGGAGCGGATAGAATGTGAGACACGCGATACGAGGAGTCGTCTGACGTCTTTGCATAATCTGTCTGTGGATTACTCTCAGTTCGTATCAATGTGCTTTCTATCGATCTTGACTCAGAACTACTAAGGTTAGTGTTGAATCTTAGGTTGTCCGGTTATGTATGTATACTACTATATGGGTTTGGTCATGTTAGGCTGTTAGTCTATGTGTGTGTTTAGTTTGAGGCGTCTGAGGTTTGAGTACCGGTGTTGTTAGTGTTCGCAGGCTAAAACTTGCTTGTTTCCCGGCATATGGATTAATTGTAGCGCTTTGATTCCTCTGCATGATGATAACAGCCTCATCTAATCGCTTCACCCCTAGTTTCATGTGGTATGATGAATAAAAATGGTTCCTTGAATCTACATGGAATATCATCTTTGTTTTACACTAGGGACTAATGGAACTTGTAATCATTGAGTACAGGCATTGACTCAGAAACGGAGCTTGTTAATTACTTGCCATCTTCAAAAAAAAAATCATCGATTAGGGTTCTTCAACTCTGCGGTGGTCAATTTTTTATTATATTAATAACTGGCTTTGGTGTTTAGATAAATTTTGGTTATGATTAGGTACGTGTGAATAATTCATCTTAGGCTGCTTGCAACGCCGTCCCCTCGGCATCGGCATCCCCCTCCCCTTGCATGGCGCCTGTAGGGGGCACTCTCACCGCCGGCCCCCCTTCTCTCTCGCTCTAATATAGCGTGTCACTGTGTATCCCCAAGCATTGTGCTGTGAGTGTTCATCCTCAAACATTGTGTTGTGAGTTCACAGAGTAATTGTTAGTAGATAAAAAATTAATAGTTAATATAGAAAATGATATTTTTTATAGTTGTAGTGGGGTATATCGCTCTAAGACAGCGTGTCACTGTTCATCCCCAAATATTGTGCTGTGAGTGTTCATCCCCAAACAAAACATTGTGGTGTGAGTGTTCATCCCCAAACAAAACATTGTGCTGTGAGTGTCCATTCCCAAACATTGTGCTGTGAGTTCACGAGTAATTGTTAGCAGATAAAAAATTAATAGTTAATATAGAAAATGATATTTTTTATAGTTGTAGTGGGGTATATCGCTCTAATACAGCTTGTCACTGTTCATCCCCAAACATTGTGCTGTGAGTGTTCATCCCCAAACATTGTGCTGTGAGTTCACGAGTAATTGTTAGCAGATAAAAAATTGATAGTTAATATAGAAAATAATATTTTTTTATAGTTGTAGTGGGGTATAGGGGAAGTATTTAGGAGGAACCGCTACGGGAGATGAAAAAATAGGAAAAAAAAAGTGATATAGGAGGAAAAATCTAGAGGTAACAGTTGCGGATAACCTTAGACTGTGCGCAACGCAGCCCCCTCGGCATCCCCCTCCCCTTGCATGGCGGCTGTAGGGGGCACCCTACGGCCGCAGCGGTGCCCCCTACAGTGCCCCTACGTGTCGGTATCTTTCTCTCTCCCCCCAGATCTAGCGTGTCACTGTTCATCACACTAAACACTGTGCTGTGGGTCCACGAGTAATTATTAGTAGATAAAAAATTGATAGTTGATATAGAAAATGATATTTTATCGTTGTAGTGGGGTATAGGGGAGTATTTAGGGGGAACCGCTGCGGGAGATGAAAAAATAGGGGGAAAAAGTGATATAGGGGGAAAAATTTAGGGGTAACGGTTGCGGATAGCCTTAGAACTGAAGCTTTATGTTACTACTCTTGTTCTTGCACTCACGCTGTTGTCCGCATCATCAGAAGGGCAACGTTCGTTGCTAGGACCCACTTTTGGTTTCGGCAGATCTTCTGACGACCCTCCAGTCCTCCTTGTCAGACTGGATGTTGCTCTTCCCATCTTTGAGTCTAGTTTTGTCCTATTCTTGTTTATTGAAGTTTTGACAGGTTTGGTCCAGATCTATCTTTCGATTTCATTCACCACGCTTGTTTTATCAGTGTTGGCGGATAATGTTACATGCAGGATTCTATATTTGTGTGCTCGGTGGATCGGTTCTACTGTTAACTCAAACTTAGATCCCTTTAGAACAAAAATGGAATCCTGCACAAAAACACCTGTGTTCCTTTGGTACAGATGACCAAACCACCAGATTCAATTGAACTACTCCCTTTATCTCTAAACAGAGATTTCTAGCTCAAAAATTATCTATAAATTAATTAATTTCTAAGTGGTAAAATAGCTTTTTTGTGGTCTCATTTTATTAGTTTTTTTGGAAGCTTTATAAGTGTTTTTTGTAATAAACTTAATGAACTAGCATGGTCAATGAGTATAGTTTGGTCCAAATCAAAGATTAAGTAAAAACACCAACCATTAAACGATAATGATGATGATAAAGAATAAGTAGCATATAGCGTGTGCTAACGCTACGATCCTAGAAAGCGGAGATCCACAGAGGCAACGCCGTGAGTGAGGCAGAGGCAACGCCGTGAGTGAGGCGAAGAGAGGGCGGGGGAGGGGGAAAGGTGTGCGCGACGAGGTCGTGGATTGAGGGATGAATGATGATTCAAATAATTTTATCCATTGGGTTTGAGTGAGCAATGGAGAGAGTGTTATTTAGCAATATGAACCGTTGGTTTTGATGCTGTGTTAGGTATAGGTGCAATTTGTTTGGTGCACGTAGTGGAGGTTATAAGTGTAGGGTGAATTTTGTAAAGTTTAAACTGATGGATTATATAGTGGTATAGATAAAATACTAAACATTAATTTAGAGAAAAAATATAATAAAATTTAATTGCTCATTGTGGGTGCAAAATAGTTTCTTTAACAGCACTTTTGTGTTAATCAAATTTTGAGGCGTGCCTTGTCATTTTGTAGGATACTCTTCGTACGTAATTCACCTCCTCTAGCCATCTAGGTCCAATTAATTGGTATCAAAACTAGAGTCTCCGTTAATTTTGAGGATTAACAACCTATTGTGTAAAAGATGGTAACTAATCATGTTGGCAAGCCATCTCACTTTGATGGGAAAAAATATGGTTATTAGAGGAAGATGATTTGTTTGAATTTGTAGTGTTTGATATAAAGAGCCTAACACAGAAAGAGGAGGAAAATCGCAATTAAATGATCATGCTCTTAATGTGATATATAATGCTATTGATCCAAAGATGCTTCAATCAATCCAAGACTTAATTTGCACATGAAATATGGAAAAGTCTTATGATCCATACGACTATACGAGGGCACACCAGTGGTAAAAAAAGCAAAACTCTATATCCTTAAGTATGAAAAATTTAATATGTACTCACATGACGCTTTCTAATGTGCAAGCAAGATATAACATCATTAGGTACTAGTCTACATTCGAAACTATGAAAAGTATCGATTAGAACGAGCTCGCCTGTAAATTCAATTGTTGCTTATTAGACCTCACATAATGATTGGATGATCATCGGAAGGAGTGGTATCGTTACCATCTGTTTCTCTACCGAAGTGTTACCAACTACTTTATAGTCATACAACTTGATTTTCGATATATATTTCGCTGCAAACATTATAAACACCAAACTTGTCCGTTCAGTGCATCTTATAATTCTTCACTACTTGTGTATGTTATGTACAATAAGAGTGCGAATTAGTGCTTACTCCTCCTCATCAGAAGTAAAATGTTTTGGTTTTCCCCGTACGGTATGACAGTGATTCGCCATTGCCCACCACCACAAAAGATTATCTTACCACACCATCTATCTTTTATTAAAAATGCAAAGTTCTACTACTCATCTTACCGCCTCATCGGAATTCTTGTAGATTTATGTTTAGTTCTACTCTTTCCGTACGACGTTTTTTTTTTTAAAAAAAATGCGCAGAGCTTGGACTGCCAGTACCATTCCACGAAGCACCGTGCCTGCCACAAATCCCCACTACGGGCGAGCTGTTCATCTCCCTGTCACTTGTAGCACTGCTTGGGCTTGTGGATGACGACTGCGGCCGGACCATGCCATGAATGGGATTTGACGTCGGACGGAGGAAAGGGAAAACTGGGCAAGAAAAGCGCAGCCTTATTGTGCAGTAACAATCCATCTACGTCAGTCGTCCACCGTCCTGCTGTGCCTGTGCTGCCTCTCCCGCGCCAGGAGTGCTCTGCTGCGGTGGAAATGTGTACGGTTCAGGCAAACAAGCACTAGGGATTGGATAGTGAGTTTTTTTTTGTTTTTGGCGAATTTCGATTTCGTTTATTTAGCTTGCGCGAGGAAAAAAAAAGAAGGTTTCTTCCGCACCAACATCAGCGGAAAATATCACCTAGTAAGAAGTTGCTTGCAGAGCACACAGTCTGCGGAGCGGAGACAGCCTCAATGGACCTCAGGCGAACGGTTTAAATAGTTTAGAGATCCACCAAAAAAGCACACTTTTTAAAGCTGATGACGCTATACAACGCATCCATTAAAAGTTAATGAAACTCTCGCTAACATTTAAAGATATGAGCTCCTATGTTTTTGTTTGAAGGTGTGGCTTGAATGTGGGACATGTTTACGAGCCCACCTCCCACCAATCAATTGACCCTGTCCCACCCCCAGTCCCACTGTCCCATAAACTCAACTTCAGTCCAGCTGAAGTTTAGATTTAAAAAAATATGCGATTAATGTTTAGCTCTGTATGTATGTGAATATGTAGATCACTAAGAGGGATTAACAACTACTAGCAGTGAGATTAAACCCAAGAACTTGACCCTGTCAGGCTGTCTCCCACAGCGTCTCCTAAATTTCGTTCCCTAAAGGAATATTCTCTGTCCTTTACAGAACACTCTAAAAGATTCTGTCCTCTATATATTCTCCGTCTCCAGCAGCGTCCTCTAAATTCCGTCCCCTAAAGCTACAGTGTTAACAGATTCACATTTTCCATTTCTTTTTCATTTTTCTTTGTTTTCTTCTCATTTGACGCTACATAAATGATACGTAAAAATTGTATTTATTAATTTTGAAAGTAATAAATTCGAAATGTCAATATTAATTACATTGCTTGTTTTGTTGTTGTGTAATTATTGTCGATAACGCGCCACATAGTATAATATCGTTGGCAAAATATGTTTTCAAATGGACAAGCTTGCACCGTAAGCCAGTACTCTTCTTCGAGAAGCCATAGCCTAGCTTCCCTTGCACGACAACCGCATGGCTTCTATCCGAAGCGTACTTCCTCTATAAATACCAAGTGAGCCTTCCATACTTCACTCAACCTTGCCTTTACAAACTCCACAACCATGGATCCCTACTTAGAAAACAATTTTCTTGTGCGGTTGATGGAAGAAATGGAAGAGGAAGAAGAAGAGTTGCAGTTGGCGAGGCACATTGTGAATAGGAGGCGACGTGCACGCAATGAGCGTCGTCATGGTGGTTCGATTCCAGGGCGTGTTAGGATTCATCGTGATCACATGAGCGGCGATGCAAGAATCCGAGCGGACTACTTTGGAGCGAACCCCGTGTACACGGATGCTCAATTTCGTAGGAGGTATTTACAATTAACACATTCTTTTTACCATGTACAAAACTTCATGACCCCTATTATGACACATGAATTGTATGGTAGGTTCCGCATGCGTCGCCATGTCTTTGAGCGCCTTGTTGATGTTGTGCAACAAGTGAATCCTTATTTTATTCAGCGTCCAAATTGTGCGGGTGAGATTGGTCTTTCTGCTCTACAGAAAGTTGTTGCTGCTGTTCGAATCCTTGCTTACGGTATTCCGGCTGATGCCGTTGACGAATACGTACGCATTGGGGAATCTACTGCTCATGAGGCATTGAAACACTTTTGCACGGCCGTCCAAACCGCGTTTGCTCCATATTATCTCCGTGCACCAAATGCAGAAGATATCGCACGCCTTCTCCAAGTTGGCGAGTCACGTGGGTTTCCTGGTATGCTTGGTAGTGTTGATTGCATGCATTGGGAGTGGCATAACTGCCCAAGTTCATGGAAGGGGATGTTTACAGGGCGTGGTAAACATCCTACCATGATCTTGGAAGCTGTTGCGTCGTATGACCTGTGGATATGGCATGCATATTTTGGTCTGCCAGGTAGTTGCAACAACATAAATGTTCTTCACCGTTCAAACCTTTTCGAAAGGCATCTGAGCGGTGACACACCTCCAGTTTCATTCACTGTGAATGGTCACACGTACAATATGGGATATTACCTAGCAGACGGGATTTACCCTGACTGACCCGCATTTGTCAAGACAATCCGTAACCCCTACGACGTTAGAACCCAACACTTTGCAACAATTCAAGAGTCTGCTCGAAAAGATATAGAACGAGCTTTCGGTGTACTCCAGAAGAGATGGAGTGTGGTACGTGGACCTGCATACGGTTGGAGTCCTGAACACATTGGGGACATCATGAAAACATGCATAATATTGCACAACATGATAGTAGAAGACGAAGGTCCATTGTCTTTGAACACAACCTTTGAAAACATCGGAGTGCTGGCAGACACAACTCAAGGTTCAATGGAAGAGCGCAACGACTTCGTCAATCAAAGGTACAACCAACTGAAAGACCGCAACAAATATACTCAGCTTCAGGTAGATCTGATACACCATCACTGGGCGCGACATGGATCCGGAGTTGCATAGGACGCAATCAAACAAGTTCTGTCATGGCTGTTCTTATCTACTATCGAACTGTCTTTGTTTACTTTACATTGTTGTACTGTCTGTGTTAGTGTCATGTCTGTTCTTATCAAGTGTGTGTACTGTGTGTCTTAGTGTCGAAGTGTCGTAGTGTCTCATGCTGCTGTTTCAATTCAATAACAAGGAGTAGTACTGTCATGCAACCACATGTGTGTACAAATGCTAAACAAAAACTGCACCAAGCTCACAGTTCATGAAACCAAATAGTTCAACACATATAGTAAAACATTCAGGTACAAACCATGACAAATAGTTCAAAACAAATACTTGAAAACAAATAGTTCAAAGACGACCTAAAAAAATCTGGTACAAACCAGATTAGGGTCTGACGACAGCAAGCTCACAGAAACAAGTCCGAGTATGCCTCATTCATAAATGACAAACAAACATATTAAGTAAGGAACCTTCACTGGCCAGATGAAGTAGACCCAGTAACCCTTGCCAGTATCTCTTGTTGCTTGGCTTCATAGTACTGGCGGAGTAGAGGGTTACATTTGCTCAAATCCATGCTTAAGATCATTATCTCCTCTTCCTTGTCCTCCTTTAGTTTCTGCCTTTCAAGCCTTAATTTCTCTAGGTTCAACTTCTTCTTTTCTAGGAGCAATTTTTGCCTCTCATTTCTGTTCATTGAATCCAACTTCTTTTCCTCAGTTGTAACAGCTGTTTTGTACACTGACAGGCGCTCCAAAGAAAGATCTCCCATGCGTGTCATAAACTCAGAATCTGATGAAGATGTGTCAACAGATTTAGTCCTCTTTGCCTTTTCCTTAGAAGAATCTCGACCAAGTGGCCTCTTCGATGTGAAGCTTGATGGTACAGATTCTTCTGCATCCACATCGACAGTGTTAGAATGTGTGGGATTAGCGTTGGCTTGCTGATGTTGTTGACCCATGTGGTTGTCCATCCATTTTGGTTGGTCCTTAAGAATGGCCCAACAGTGTAAAAAGTGGAAAGGCTTCTTCTCAATTGCTGCAAACCTAGAAGCTGCCAGTGATGTCTGCCACATATAACAAATGGTTACAACAGGAACATACTAACAAACCTCTAAATAGTGATGTCAAAATGTTACATGAAAGATGTACCTTGTCTGCGTCACTGAGTCCTCTAGGATTCTTTCGGAGGACTGCCATCATGTATCCAGCAAAAGTGGAACACTGTGTTTTGATAGTATCCCATCTACTCATCAAAGATTTTGTGGACCTTTCTGGCAATGTTCCTCGTCTTGAGTTGTATGCTTCAGTAATTCTACTCCAAAATCCTTGACGTTTCTGCCTGTGTTAATAATGGGATCGCAACTAACAGCAATCCATGCATGGCATACCCTTGTGTCCTCTTCAGCAGTGAAGTTCGCTAGCTTAGTTCTTTGAGTTGGCTTTTTAGTAACAGCTGCTGTTCTTGAGCCCTCGGGTTGGCCATGAACTTGAAATTCAGAATGTTGTGTTCCGATAGGCTGCTCGTCAATCTGGCTAAGGAAGCTTCCATATTGAGACATCACCTGGTTCCAATCACTCCCCATTCTATGCAATAGAGGCAGATCAAACATGATATAAATGAGCATGTAGTCATCATGTAACATGGTATAAAGTAAGGCAAACATAGTCCAACAAAACACAATAATTATTGTAGCTGAACCGGTTTCGGTTTACATAGACCAGAACATTTAAATCCCCCAAAAGCATGATCATACTAGCCGACAAGTACACCTGAACATAGACCTGAACATGCTACAATACTTCTACTGAAGTTAAACCTAGAATACTAGTACGGATATGTGTCGTCGGTTGAGTAGTCACGACCATCGTCGTAGCCCACAAGGTCTTCATAGTTAATTGGTGACTCTTCGTCTATCAGTAGGTCGTCTTCTGAACCATCTTGTATCAGAAGGTCCTCTACTGCTTCCTCTTGTTGTGGATGTTCTTTCACTTGACTGTTAGCCATATTTTCTACCTCCCACTGAGTTTGCACTGCTACGTCCTCAAGATCCTTGGCGAGGTCGTCAATCTCAACTAGTGCTCGGTTAAATTCGTCGACCAAATGTGAGTTGAAAGGCTGGAAGGCTGATTTGACGACATCAACGATGTCACAACTACGCTTTTGAACAACTCTGAGCAGAGTAGCCAGTGCTTTACGGAGCTTTTCGTTCTCCGAATCCATGGCTACATCAAACACAGTGTTGAATTAGTTAACACCGACTACAATTTACGTATCTTATACAAACTACTGAATCGAAGGGATTCCAAACTATGAGTACACAGTTCAAATGAACCCTTAATCAATGTACATTGCATCTATGTGAACCTGTTATAAATTTGCAGATTAGGTTACCATGGCCGCATAAAAAATTAATGTTGAGTAATTTGAATCTGGACAGAACCGAATCATCTGGGACGAACAACCCCCCAAACCCGAAATGGATCCCCCAAAACCGGTCTAAATTTAAGCATCCGGACACAACAATAAGCCATTGATGCATGAAATTGAAGCGCATTATTTAGAAAGCTCCAGATCGTAAACCCTAAACATCCCACAAACCCTAATCCATGCCCCCAAATACGAACAATAAAATACGGTAATGATTCAGTACTAAAGAAAAAGGATCTGTGTAGTTCGTACCTTGCTCTTCGCGGATCTGGCTCGGTGGACCGAATCGAAGACGAAGACGACGGCGGCGACGAGCTTCTCTTCCTTTTGCCGGCTGCCTTCGACGAAGTCGGCGGACGACGAAGCATTTTGCCGATGGCGACTCTCCGGCGACGAACAGGGGGAAGCTGGCTTGGATCTTGGGTTGCGGTGGGTCGCGCGGCCTCGGTTCGAAGGGGTGCGAGCTCTACGCCGACAGACCCGCCTCCGCACGGCCGCTTCTCGCCCTCCTGCCTCGATGCCGGCGGCGAAGCGCGCCGGATCGAGGGCTCGGCCCCGGAAGATGCAGTCGCCAGCGCGGGGTAGGAGGACGCGGAAGTTTCCTCGCGACGGCTGGTGGACGAGCAGCGCGGATAGCGCACTCCCGGAGCCCTCCACATTTAGAGTGCCTGCCACATCCTCTATAATTTAGAGGACGCTATAGAGTCCCTTGCCGGAGCCGTAGGGGACCTGACAGTCCTCTATATTTAGAGGACAGGACCCTTTACAGGGTACTGTTGGAGACAGCCTCAGTTGGTTTAGCGCGCGCTCTCTCTATATATATATGTATATATATGGCCTGTAAGCATGTCCTCAGTCGGTCAGTCCACTCCTAGTGGACAACAAGTTACTGTGCCGGATGGCAGGCTGCATGCCTGCAACCACTCGACTGCACCCTGGTGTACTGCTCCCACTGCAGTACTGCACCATGCCGCGTGCGCATGGCGTTGCCGCGGCAGCGACCTGACGCAGGACTTGTCTTGCAGGGTTCGGCCTGCACCTGCTGCTAGGGGGTGTTTGGTTGCCCCTGCTAAAGTTTAGCCCGGGTCACATCAAGCGTTTGACTTTCAAATAGGAGTATGAAATATAGACCCAACCAACTGGACTAGATTCGTCTCGTCTTTTAATCTTCGGCTGACAAATTTGTTTTATAATCCGACTACATTTAATACCCGAAACGGAGGTTCAAACATTCGATTGGACAGGGGCTAAACTTTAGTTTGGGGTAACCAAACGGGGCCCTAGTGGCACACAATGCTGGGGTGTACGTAGGAACTGTTGCTGGGCTAGGTCGCTAGGACAACACCGCAACACCTGCGCAGCACCGTGTGCCATTCCTTTGGCTTTAATCTGTACAGTTTATATGTTTTTGCCTCTATTATTAGGGGGTGTTTGGTTGCCCCTGCTAAAGTTTAGCCCGGGTCACATCAAGCGTTTGACTTTCAAATAGGAGTATGAAATATAGACCCAACCAACTGGACTAGATTCGTCTCGTCTTTTAATCTTCGGCTGACAAATTAGTTTTATAATCCGACTACATTTAATACCCGGAACGGAGGTTCAAACATTCGATGTGATAGGGGCTAAAGTTTAGTTTGGGGTAACCAAACACCCCCTTAATTGCAGCCGCATAGCAATCTAAACAGCCGGCTTTACAACTTATAATGATTTAATCTAAAGTCTCTCCAGTACCCCCAACTACACCACGCCCATTACTACTCTCAACTTACGCGGTGTATTTCTTGTCAGCATCGACCCTTTTTATTATTGTTATTATTATTTTCTCAACAATTTGTCACTACTTTGCACGGTGCTTGCACTAAAACAACTATTGTGTTTCAGTATAGAAAACTATAGTTTTGAACAGAACCTTATAAAAAACAACTATTATGTTTCCAAACCATGACGGTCCTATCACTACCGGACACAACTTCTTTGCCGAGTGTCGGCTATTTTACACTCGGCAAAGAACGCTCGGCGAACTGTACATCGGCAACAACCTCTTTGTCGAGTACATTTTGTCGGGCACTCGGCAAAGAAAAGTCACCGTCACGGCGCCAAGTGACGGTGACGGATCCTTTGCCGAGTGTCTTCTTTGGCACTCGGCAAAGAGGCTAATTTTGCCGAGTGTTTGCTCTAGAGGCCCTCGGCAAAGACGGGTCCAGTGGGCCCCACCGCCAGTTTCTATGCCGAGAGCTCTCGTAGGCACTCGGCAAAGGAGACTTCATTGCCGAGTGTCTGGTGGACAGACACTCGGCAAAGAGTCTTCCAGTGGGCCCCTTTGCCAGTCCCTTTGCCGAGTGCCTTGGCAACAACACTCGACAAAGATGGCTTTGCCGGTTCCCAGGTTTCCTTCTTTGCCGAGTGCCATGGTCAGCACTCGGCAAAGATGGCTTTACCGGTTCCCAGGTTTCCTTCTTTGCCGAGTGCCAAGGTCATAGCACTCGGCAAAGCGACCCTTTGCCGAGTGTTACACTCGGCAAAGTGACCAGGATGTCCCTTTTTTATTTGTTTTTGCTGTTCCATCCAAACAAACATAAGATATATATCATTCACATCACATTATATATCAATCGCATCACAGAATGAACACATTTATCATCAACACCATATATATCACAAAGTCTCACTAATATAAGTCTCACAAATATAAGTCAGGATCATCACAAAACAGATATAAGTCTGGATCATCACTAACATCACCAAGTATCTCACAAGACCAAGTATAACTACACCACCAACACTCACAAATATAAGTCTGGATCATCACAAAACAGATCATCAACGAGGTGGGCATCTGGACTGGTTCGGCGAAGGGCTGGACGAAGCGTGAGGGTTGTTCGACGCCGCCGATTGACCCTGCACAGAGAAGATATTGCATGTGTGAGAACATATGAATATATATCATGCAGTACTAAAATTTTGATACTCACAGGAGTAGTGAACTCAGCAGGGTCAGCTGTAGGGAACAACGGAGGTGGTGGAGCATAACCCTGTGCGGCGCCAAGGCTCTACATGTACGCGAACATCTTCGCCATCCTCTTCTCCAGCTCCTCACGTTGCCTCCTCCCATCGTCTAGCTGAGTCTGTAATATTTCGCCCTAATGTTACGATAATGCAAAGAGAAGACATATAATAATCAATGAACGATGAATAGATAAGGAATAACCTGGAGTTGCTGGATACGATGCTGTGAGCTGTCCTGCCGAGGTCGTATGGCTGGGCTCGCGCTCGTGCTCCTTGCTCGCACCTGAGAGAGAGTGGGAGTGGAGGACGAGTCGATTGCCCCCGTCGGCAATCCAGTACCGCCCATGCCTCTTGCCTCCTCCGACCCTCATGAGGACATCTCCGTCGATGTCCTCGGTCCTCGGATCGTAATCTGGCCCCTGGACCTCCTTGGCCATGGCGGTGTACTCACTGAGGCGGCTATGGATGGCGGGGTTGGTGTACGCCTCGGGCCCGTCATCCGGGTTGTAGGTGACGTCGGACGTCGCCTTCCCCTTGTGGGCCATAGCATATGCCGTGAACGTGGAGCAAGGAGCGCCACCATGTGCCGCCGACTGCGAGAAAACCAACGAGATGGTTAGAAATCATGTCTAATCGAAAGTTATATACCTAAATAAAAAGAGCGCGTACCCATGCTTCCGCGTATTTGCCCAGGCTGCGGCTGCCTTGATGGTGGGAGGGACCTTGCATCATCAAACGCCGTTCCCGGCTAGCGTTGTGCGCCTCGTCCCACTCAGCCGAGCACCACCTCTGCACCATCTGCTCCCAGCACTCAGGATGCGCGGCGCACCAATGAGGAATCATCTAAAAAAATACAAGTACACGGCATATCAGAAGATAAAATTAAGCATATTTAGTACCAAAAATAAAGTTTTGTATTTACCTGCAAGTACTGGTCCGGAGTCAACGACATGGTTCAGGCGTCCTTCTTGGTCACCTTCTCCCCAAGGACGGAGCCGTGGTAAGTGACGATGGCCTGGATGCGCGCCTCGTAGTGCATGTCCACGATGAGCTTCTTACAGCTCGTCGTAGCCACCACATCCGCCCTGGCCTCGTATCCAGCCTCGCATATGAAGAAATCCTACATACAAAGACGATGTATCCATACATTATTTCAAGAATATGCAACAAATGCGACTTATTAAACAATATAGTGCGAGGAAGACTTACCCACAGCTCTTGCTTCACCCGCTCCGCCTTGTTGTTGAATTATCTGCCGTCCCGATCTACTGCATCGGGGGCGACAGCGTAGTGGTCGAAGGTGTATGCTGGGCTCGTCACTCCGGCGTATTCGACAAGTCCACGGAAGTGTTCCCTGCATAGAAGGCCGAGGATGCCATTGGGGTTGCGGCTGTGACCCCCTGCAGTCTCCAAAACCATCCAAGACCTGTCCAAGTGATTAAGATAAAGTATTAGTTTCTATTATTAATTTGAACATATAATATGAAAAAGCAGCAACAACATCTAAAGTTACCTACCTCTCTCCATCAGGTCGTATCAGCGGACGTCTGTCACGAAGTATGGGTCGCTGAGGGAGACTCGCGGGACCTCGCAGGTAGATACTCCTCGAACCTGAGGAGCCAGAACCTGAGACGTCCTACTGAGCGGCGGCGTCGCCGTCGTCCTGCTGCGCCGCATCGACAGCGGCTTGCTGCTCCACCTGCTGCTGTACGACGTCGTCCTGCTGCGCCTCCTCCTCCGTCCTACGGGTGCTCCTCCTCCCCTCCCCCTCCTCGTCCCACCGCCCACCATCTTTGTCCAACAACCTGCAATTAAAAGTAAGCGATTAAACACAGATAAAAAATATGTATTTAGAAACATATGCAAAATAAATGAAATATAGCATTACATCGATTAAAAATAATCTTCATATGTGTCCGGGTTAGCCGGACCATAAGTGTCATCATCACTATCAACCATTTCATAGTCAACACCATCTGAAGGCGCAATTTCGTCATTGGCATTGCCTTCAAGCATTTCTAAGTCATTCTCATTTTGCACCTCATCATCCTCCTCATCAACAACCATTTTAATATCTACTTTTATTCCGATCGCTTCGGTTAAGTCTATCTCAAATCACCCTTCTAGCCCATCTTCTTGGAAGAACTCTCCGTCATATGTGTCCGGGTCTAAGTTATAATCTTCATCGTTTGGAACAGGTAATTTACCGTGCGGTGATACCTTATACACAACATCCCAACCCTTAAGATGTTGTTTCGTTTGGCACACATATGGAAGATAATACACTTGTGTGGCCTGTTGGGCCACAATATAGACATCGTCTCCTGGTAAGGTGGAATCCTGTCGAATTTTGACTAGCCCAATATTAGAATGTGTCCGTCTCGTAACTTCAGGGTCAAACCAATGACATTTGAATATCACTGGAGTAAGAGGTTTGGAACCATAAAAATTGAGTTCATATATTTCTTCAATTCTTCCATAATACTCGACCTCGTCAAGCCCGGGCGTAAAGACTCCAGAACACGTGGTTTTTCGATTGGGCCGACTTTGGTCGTAGCTTGTTGTGCGAAAACGGTATCCATTGACGTCATACCCAGAAAATTTCCTGACCCTATAGGCAAAGCCATTGGCTACTTGTCTCAACTCGGCACTCAAAGACGGCTCTCTTTGGCCTTGCAAGTTCAAACACGCTAGATTGTTATATTATTCGCACGTAAGAGCAACTTGAAATGACAAACTAAGCACGTACCTTATGTTTAAACCAGGAAATAAAATCGGGCAATCCATTTCCCGCACCCTTTCTAAGAAGGGTATCATATTCCTGTGGAGTTGGGTCCCTTGATCGACGCCAGAATTCATGAAGAAATTGCTCCATGTATGGCGTCACCTCTTCAAGGTTGGTCAATACATATAGCATGATATGGCGCCACTCTTCATGTCTCAGGGTCTTGGTGGTCGAACCACTCGCGCTTCCGAGTTGCCCTCGAAAAATGCTGAGGTTCGATTCATTGCCGCCATCATTGTAACGAGGGGGTGGATTATGCACGCTCGGCAGTTTGTCACCATAGTAAGTTGTTGTGAAGTTTGACACCTCCTCCAGTATGTATGCCTCTGCAATGGAAGCCTCGATTTTGCATTTATTTCTACATTTCTTTCGGATAGTCTTTAGACATCTCTCGATTGGATAGCACCAACGTCCCTACACGGGCCCCCCATTCGTGCCTCATACGGGAGATGAAGAATCAAATGCTGCATCGGATTGAAGAAGCCGGGTGGAAAGATCTTCTCCAGCTTACACAGTAACACGGGTGCCATCCTTTCCAAGTCTGCAATCATGGTCCGAGCTAACTCTTTTGCACAAAGTTGGCGGAAGAAATAGCTCAACTCTGCAAGCGCTAGCTAGACATGCTCAGGGACATAGCCTCGAACCATCGCCAGAAGAATTCGTTCAATCCATATGTGGAAGTCATGACTCTTCATCCCTAAGACTCGCAGAGTAGATAAGTTCACCCCCCTACTAAGGTTAGCTGCATACCCATCAGGGAACATTAACATCTTGATCCACTGTAGTACTTCCTTCCTCTGGGCCCTGCTCAGGACGAAATCGGCCTTAGGCCTTCTCCATGTCTTACCACCACTAGGCGGCTTCATCTCTTGGTTTGGTCTATCACATAACTCTGCCAGATCCACTCTTGCCTTTACGTTATCCTTTGACTTATCAGGAATCTCCATAATTGTTGCCCAAAGTGCCTCGGCGACATTCTTTTCAGTGTGCATCACGTCAATGTTGTGTGGAAGGAGCAGGTCATCATAATAGGGGAGCTGAGTCAAGCCCGACTTATGTGTCCACATATGTTGCTCACCATATACCACAAAACCACCTTCTGGGTTGGCCACGAGACCATCTATCTGTTGGCGAACTTCGGCACCAGTCATCATTGCAGGTGGGCGGTCTGTCACCACGACACCTTTCGTAAAGTTCTTGATGTCTAGTCGGAATGCATGGTCAGGAGGGAGAAATTGTCGATGTTTATCGAATGACGAATATTTGCCACCCTTCTTCAACCAAATGAACCTAAGAGCTTTCTTGCAAACTGGGCATGGGAACTTACCGTGAACACACCAGGCGCAAAATAGCCCATACGCCGGAAAGTCATGCATGGAGTACTGGTACCAAACATGCATTTTGAAGTTTGTCTTCGTAGCTCGGTCGTACGTCCATACCCCTTCCTCCCAAGCATGGACCAATTCATCAATCAAAGGCTCCATGTACACGCCCATTTTATTCCCCGGGTGTCCAGGAATTATCAACGACACGAATATGTTCTGTCTTTGAAAGCATACGCTGGGGGGGGGAGATTGATGGGGATAACGAAAATGGGCCAACATGTGTATGGGGCAGCGGTTATTCCATAGGGATTGAACCCATCTGTGGCCAGCGCAACACGAACATTACGAGCCTCTTTGGCTTTCTCATGGTGAATGGCATCAAAGTGGGTCCATGCTTCACCATCGGATGCATGAACCATCTTGTCAGGATTGTATCGTTTGCCTTTTTTGTGCCATGTCATCTGTTTCACGGATTCCTCTGTCATGTATAGACGCTGGATCCTCGGTATGAACGGAAGGTGGCGTAGGATTGTCACAGGGATGTCGAGCTGCCTCTTCTGTCCATCACCAGAGTCTACCTCCATGAACCTAGACGATTTACAAATCGGACAGTACTTTGCCTCAGTGTGTTCTTTCCTAAATAGGACGCAGCCCTTCGGACAAGCATGTATCTGCTCATACGTCATCTTGAGTGCACGAAGGAGTTTCTGTGCCTCGTACATGCTCTTTGGCAGAACGTGATCCTCCGGAAGCAGGCTGCCAATAACTGTCAACAAACCATCGAAGGCGTCTCGACTCATGCTATACTGCGACTTGAACGCCATTATACGCCCAATGGCATCCAGTTGAGAAACCTTTGTCTTGCCGTGAAGGGGTTTCTGTGCCGCGTCAAACATGTCGTAGAATGCCTTTGCGGTCGCCTCTGGCTCGTCCTCCATACGTCCTTCGGCGAACTGTGCCTCGTGATAGTCGTTCAACATGTCCGCTACCCCGGCATCAACATCGTAATCCTCGACGCGTTGTCTCACCACCTCCTCTCTCGTGCGATGCGCTTCACCATGGAAGATCCACCGAGTATAGTCCGACGTAAATCCATTCTTCCAAATATGTTCTACCATGGCCTTCTTTGTTTTCCTTTTCCTGTTGTCACATTTGCTGCACGGACAAGGGACTAGACTAGCTCCTTTAGCAGCTTCGCCAAATGCCCGTTCCACGAAAGCATCGGTCTTCCTAATCCATTCTGGGGTGAAATCATTACGTCGAACGCGGCCCGTGTACATCCACTCATGGTCCTCCATCCTCTAACATATATAACCGAGCATAGTTTAATATAGACATGTAATGCATGTACACTACGTTCCTACCTTCTAATAGGTGAGGATAGGTCCTAATCCCACCCGCGGTTGCGTAGATGGAGTTAGTTTTCATGCTCTACTCCGATCCGAGATAGAATTTTGGCAGCACCTCCCCGCTGTTCTCCGGATACACGTCCTGGCAGAGAGAGTGTACTGTCCGGAGAACAACAGGGAGGTGACGCCAAAACTCTATCTCGGACCGGAGTAGAGCATGAAACTAACACCATCTACGCAACCACGGGCTGTCCAAAAAACGTGGACAATTCGAAACTGATACATTTGTAGATATGCAAAGATCTGCATATCTACACCGTATCTCTTTCGAACGGGAGACGCCTAACTGGGTTACATGATCTACGACCATGATGCGGAAATAGAGGTTATACCTAGGGTGGCGGTGGAGTCAGGTTAGTGGGGCTGTGGCGGGTCAGTGCAGTGGCGACGCGACGCGGTGCAGGCAGACCCACAGCGGCTACGAAGACAAGTATCTTCTCTGTAAAAAAGAAACACAAGTCTGTTAATACAAAAAAAATCGACAGCACCTCCCCTGTATGTTGAGGTTTTTAAAACCTGCAAATAAAACTAACAGCATGATGGCTGACATGCACACAGTAACAAGTTTATAAATGGTTGGGTGACCTCGGCTTACATGATTTATACATTCTATCATCTAATCAATAATAAATATAAATTGACGCATAAAAAGTTTATACCTCGCGTGGGGGTGACGATGGTACGCGTGGCGTGGCTGGGAGGCGGTGGCGGCGCGCAAGGAGGTGGCTTCCGGCGGCGGCGGTGGCGCGCGGCGTTGGTGGCGGGGGCACGGCGAGGGGCGCGGGCACGGCGGCACGGGCGCGGCGGTGGTGGCGCGCGGTGTTGGTGGCGGGGGCACGGCGAGGGGCGCGGGCACGGCGGCGCGGGCGCGGCGGCGTAGAGGGCGCGCGACGGCCGAGGGCGTGGAGGGCGCGCGCGGTCGGGCGAGGGCGAGGGCGTAGAGGCGCGCGTGGTCGGCCGAGGGCGTAGCGGGTGCGGCGGCGGCGGCGACGCGTGAAAGTGAGAGGGCGAGGGCGCGACGGCGGGCGAGGTCGCGGCGGCGGGCGGGCAGGCGCCGGCGAGGGCGCGGCGGGCGGATGGGCGAGCGCCGGCGAGGGCTCGGGCGTCGGCGAGGGCGGGCGCGGCGGGCGCGGGCGGACGCGGCGTGGAGGAGGCCGCGGTGGGGCGGCGAGCCGGCGACGGCGCAGGGCAGCGGCGACGGCGCAGGGAGGCGGCGGCGGGCGCGACAGACGAGAGAGCGAGAGCAGAGAAAGAAGGAGGAAGAATGGCGCGGGCAAAGTATATTCGCCTTCTTTGCCGAATGCCCGTGATCTGGCACTCGACAAAGTTTTTTTAAAAAATAAAAATAAACTTTGCCGAGTGCCAGATCGGTGGCACTCGGCAAAGGATCCTTTGCCGAGTGTCTACCATCTGACACTCGGCAAAGATTAACTTATACATCTTTGCCGAGTGTCACCCTGGGGACACTCGGCAAAGCATACTTTATCGAGTGTCAACCATTAGACACTCGGCAAAGTATATTTTTATTTTTTTATTTTGTCTCCCAAAATTTTTGTGGTATGTTCCTACACTATGTAGACCTACATGTATCATTTGTGGACAATTTTAATAGAGTTTTCAATCGTTAGTAGATTTAGTTCGTTTATTTGAATTTCTTCGGAAAATTTAGATTTGAACTGCAGGTCACTCGAAACTTGGAAAACCGTGCATGCAAAAATGATATTCATGTTACTTAGCATAAGTTACGACCGATTCCAGAAGCGGACCAGAAACTTCGAGCAACATGCTCACTAAACATGGTCGTGAACTTGCCATCCACATGTTTAAAAATTGTATAAAATACAAACAAAGTCAGAAAATCCTGAAACTTGTCCACGTGTCATGATATCATATGTACAGGCTGCGATAAAAATTTTAGAATGTTTGGAGAAAGTTGTGGGACACTATGTGTAGAAACCTAAGAGAACTACACATGAAATCATAGAGTTTCAATGGCCGCCATCGCAGCAAAATCATCCCAAGGGCCTCCCTACACTGACCACTCCCCTACTGCCCTTGCCCCTTTCGGGTAAGGTAGTCATCCACTAGCTTTCCTAATTAATCAGCCAAGGGCGTCCCATTAAACCCTTGTGGTAGCACTGTTTTTCCGGGTGGTTCTCCATGTTCCAATTAACATAATGATCTTATCATGAACAGTAAATAACAAATGATAATAAAAGTATAATCATGAATAATGTGTATCTCTATACCAAAACCACATAAAGCAATAGCAGGTACTACCCAAGAATTAAGTGGTGAACAAGGTATAAAGATAGTCAAACTAGGGTAACCTATTGGGTCCCATCAAAATTAACCTATGCAGATCATTATGATTAATTAGAACATGAGTGGGTAAAAGAAGTGATCAAGGGCACAACTTGCCTGGCACTTGAGATTCTAGGTACCAACTTGCTCTTCAGATGACACATGTCCTCACCGCTAAACGTAGCAATATAGACATACATGGTATAGGCAAAATTAACATCACACCAAACATAAGAACAAGATACATAATAATAATCTACGCGTCGTTACGAGATCGTGGGTTCGAGAACCGTTAAATTCGGAACTACGGGTATTAGGTTATGAATTTTCCGAAGATCCACGTGGTTAAATATAGAATAGACTAAGTGCAACACTTTAACCTATATTTCATGACAAAACAAAGTTACTAGATGATAATAAATATTATTGTGAGACTAATGCAACTAAAATGGATCAAAACAGAGTTACAGTTATTGAGTTATGAATTTCTGAAGTTATTTAATACCTAGAATAAAGTAATTCAATTGAACAATTTTAATTCAAGTTTCATGGTTAAACAAATGTACTAGGTGATAAACAATATTAATACAAAATTACAGGAACTGGAATGTGTTAAAAAGGAGTAAAAATGGAATTTCTATGAATTAAATAAGTTCTGGATATATTTTTATACATAAAAACCATTTCCTAAATTATTTTTCTGAATTTCCTAAGCTTCTGGACTGGGCGCACTAATACAGAGAAGGTCAGGGTTTAACTCGCAAGATATCCCAGACACAGCCAACCACCGAGTGGACTGCGGGTTAGTTTAGGAAAAGCCGAGGGGCTCTTTTAGAAAATAGTCGCGGCGAAGGGGTATGGACATAGCCTATCCGCACGATCAAAGATGGAGGGCCCAGATCACATCGGGACGGCAGGGAACCGGTACGCACCACTTATCGTCGGATCAAGATCCAACGGTTCAGATTCTAAGTACTCAAGATCCACCCAAAGCCATCCAATTAACGCCCAACCGTCCAGATCCAAACACCCGAAAGGGTATTCACAGTTCTAATCTCCCACCATTGACAACCCGATCAACGGACACGGCTTCACCCCCCAAATCCGTGCGCGCAGCCAGGGAACCATACCCAATCTAAGCCGTAGATCAACACACCAACGGTCAGGCGCGATCCCCCCGCCTCCTACCTCGAGCTACCGAAGACGACCGCGCTGCCCACCTTACCCGGCGGAGGACGGCCGACGCCAACCCGACGCGGCGCCCGATGCCCCACCGACTCATAGGAGCAATGCGCAAGGGAGGACGCTACATGTCGGGGACCATAATTAGGGGTACCCTCAAGGCTCCTAATTCTCAGCTGGTAACCCCCATCAGCATAAAGTTGCAAAGGCCTGATGGGTGCGATTAAGTTAGGGATCAGTCCATTCGAGGGACTCGATCACGCCTCGCCCGAGCCTAGCCTCGGACAAGGGCAGCCGACCCCGGAGGATCTCCGCCTCGCCCGAGGCCCCCCTCCAGCGGCGAACATATTTCCGGCTCGCCCGAGGCCCTGTCTTCACCAAGAAGCAACCCTGACCAAATCGCCGCACCAACCGACCAAATCGCAGGAGCATTTAATGCAAAGGTGGCCTGACACCTTTATCCTGACGCGCGCCCCTCAGCCGACAGAGCCGAAGTGACCGCCGTCACTTCGCCGCTCCACTGACCGGTCTGACAGAAAGACAGCGCCACCTGCGCCGCTCCGACTGCGGCGCCACTTGACAGAGTGAGGCTGACAGGCAGTCAGGCCCGGCCGCACGCACCATAGGAAGCTCCGCTCCGCCCGACCCAGGGCTCAGACTCGGGCTAAGCCCCGGAAGACGGCGAACTCCGCTCCGCCCGACCTAGGGCTCGGACTCGGGCTAAGTCCCGGAAGATGGCGAACTCCGCTCCGCCCGACCCAGGGCTCGAACTCGGGCTAAGCCCCGGAAGACGACGAACTCCGCTCCGCCCGACCTAGGGCTCGGACTTGGGCTCAGCCCCAGAAGACGACGAACTCCGCTTCGCCCGACCCCAGGACTCAAATTCCGCCCTGGCCTCAGCCAACGGCCTCCGCCTCGCCCGACCTAGGGGCTCGGACTCGACCTCGGCCGCGGAAGACGGACTCGACCCCGACCTCGGAGGAGCCTCCACATCGCCCCAACCTAGGGCGCAGGCCGACCACGTCAACAGGAGGCGCCATCATTACCCTACTCCAAGCTGACTCAGGCTACGGGGAACAAGATCGGCGTCCCATCTGGCTCGCTCCGCCAGATAGGCAATGATGGCGCACCGAACGCACCCTGACGATGGTGGCTCTCGGCCCCCTTACGGAAGCAAGAGGACGTCAGCAAGGACTCGACAGCCCTGACAGCTGTCCCTCCGCCAGGCTCCAGCGCTCCTCCGACGGCCACAACATCACACAAACCGGGCGCCAAAATCTCTCCAGCCGCCACGATGGTGTGTACTTAGGGCGCTAGCTCTCCTCCGCTAGACACGTAGCACTCTGCTACACCCCCCATTGTACACCTGGATCCTCTCCTTACGCCTATAAAAGGAAGGACCAGGGCCCTCTTAGAGAAGGTTGGCCGCGCGGGGACGAGGACGAGACAGGCGCTCGCGTGAGGCCGCTCGCTCCCTCCCCCGTGTGGACGCTTGTAACCCCCTACTACAAGCGCACCCGACCTGGGCGCGGGACGAACACGAAGGCCGCGGGATTTCCACCTCTCTCACACATGCCTCCGGCCACCTCACTTCCCCCCTTCGCGCTCGGCCTCGCGCCGACCCATCTGGGCTGGGGCACGCGACGACACTTCACTCGTCAGCTTAGGGACCCCCCGGTCTCGAAACGCCGACAGTTGGCGCGCCAGGTAGGGGCCTGCTGCGTGTTGACGAACAACTTCCTGTCAAGCTCCAGATGGGTAGTCTCCAGCAACCTCTCCGGCCCGGGACGGTGCTCCGTTTCGGGAGCCTTGAGTTCATGTCCCTCGACGGCAGCCACGACATGATACTCTTTCCACCACCGGGCGACAGCGACAATGGCGGCCGACAGTCCGCCCGCCGGTGGCGGGATCGATGACGTCTTCCCCGCGGGGTGGAAGAACAACCTTCGAGCTCGCCCTGTCCTCTTCCCCGTCGACGGAGGAGGAGGCGGGGCAACCAAGGCCAAGCAGGAGGCGGCGCCTCGTCGGCCGTCGAGCGAGTCGACAACGCCAGCACTCCAACGGGGGGCGCGCCGGGCACCGGCCTCGCGCTTGAGACGAAGACGAGCGCTGTCTCCCCGCGACACGCCAATCCCGAGCAAACGGACGACGCCAGCACGCTCGCGAAAGGCTTGCTGGGTGTCACCCTCGTACCTGAGACGACGGTGCAGTCAGTCCCCGACGTGACTTCATCACCGCCCGTCGACCAAGAGGTACCGACCGATTTCCATCCCATGCCTTTCGGATTCAGCCTCGACCCGCCTAGCGGCTCCGCTTTGGCGGATGCTCTCTCAGAGGCGAATCCGAACCCTCTGGGGTTTCGTATGCGGTCATCTTGGGACCGGCTGACGGACGTCTCGACCTACGGGCCCTCTGGGTCCGAGGAAGACGACGAGCCCAGCTTCTGTTGGGATTTCTCCGGCCCCAGTGCCATGCGGGACTTCATGACCGCATGCGACTACTGCCTTTCCGACTGTTCCGACGGTATCCATAGCCTCGGCGACGAGGACTGCGGCCCGACCCGCGAATGTTTCCATGTCGATCTAGGGGGTCCCTCCGAAGGCAACCATCTCGGCATGCCGGAGGACGGTGATCTCTCTAGGCCGGTGCCTCGCGTTGACATCCCACGGGAGCTAGCTATGGTCCCCGTTCCGACGGGGGGTCATGACCCACAGCTCAAGCAAATCCGCGGGGTGCAGGCCAGGCTCGACGAGGGAGCAGGAGCGCTTGAGCCAATCCGCCGGGACATCGGGCAGGCATGGGCGGGCCAACCCCCGGCCGGAGAAGTGCGTCATTTACCCCAGGGCTTCCAGCACCGCATCGCCGACGATGTTAGGGTCAGGCCGCCACCCGCATCCAGTGGGGTCGGCCAGAACCTGGCTGCAGCAGCAATGCTCCTCCGCGCGATGCCGGAGCCATCAACCACCGAGGGGCGGCGAATCTAGGGAGAGCTCAAGGATCTCCTGGAAGGCGCCGCGGTCCGGCGGGCCGAGAGCTCCGCCTCCCGAAGGCAGGGGTACCCCTCGGAACATCATGCCGCGACTTCCCAATTCATGCGGGAAGCCTCGGTCTACACCGGGCGCACGTGCAACACGGCGCCTGCGGCCCCGGGTCGCCTCGGCAACGAGCACCATCACCGCGACCGTCGGGCCCACCTCGACAAGAGGGTGCGCCGAGGCTACCACCCCAGGCGTGGGGGACGCTACGACAGCGGGGAGGATCGGAGTCCCTCGCCTGAACCACCCGGTCCGTAGGCCTTCAACCGGGCCATACGACGGGCGCCGTTCCCGACCCGGTTCCGACCCCCGACTACTATCACAAAGTACTCGGGGGAGACGAGACCGGAACTGTGGCTCGTGGACTACCGTCTGGCCTACCAACTGGGTGGAACGGACGATGACAACCTCATCATCCGCAACCTCCCCCTGTTCCTCTCCGACACCGCTCGCGCCTGGTTGGAGCACCTGCCTCCGGGGCAGATCTCCAACTGGGACGACCTAGTCCAAGCTTTCGCCGGCAATTTCCAGGGCACGTACGTGCGCCCCAGGAATTTCTGGGACCTCCGAAGCTGCCGACAGCAGCTGGGAGAGTCTCTCCGGGACTACATCCGGCGATTCTCGAAGCAGCGCACCGAGCTGCCCAACATCACCAACTCGGATGTCATCGGCGCGTTCCTCGCCGGCACCACCTGCCGTGACCTGGTGAGCAAGCTGGGTCGCAAGACCCCCACCAGGGCGAGCGAGCTGATGGACATCGCCACCAAGTTCGCCTCTGGCCAGGAGGCGGTCGAGGCTATCTTCCGGAAGGACAAGCAGCCCCAGGGCCGCCCATCGGAAGATGCCCCCGAGGCGTCAACTCAGCGCGGCGCCAGGAAGAAGGGCAAGAAGAAGTCGCAAGCGAAACGCGATGCCGCCGACGCGGACCTTGTCGCCGCCGCCGAGTACAAGAACCCTCGGAAACCCCCCGGAGGTGCCAACCTTTTCGACAAGATGCTCAAGGAGCCGTGCCCCTACCACCAGGGGCCCGTCAAGCACACCCTTGAGGAGTGCGTCGTGCTTCGGCGCCACTTCCACAGGGCCGGGCCACCCGCGGAGGGTAGCAGGGCCCGCGACGACGACAAGAAGGAAGATCATCAGGTAGGAGAGTTCCCCGAGGTCCGCGACTGCTTCATGATCTACGGCGGGCAAGGGGCGAACGCCTCGGCTCGGCACCGCAAGCAAGAGCGCCGGGAGGTCTGTTCGGTGAAGGTGGCGGCGCCAGTCTACCTAGACTGGTCCGACAAGCCCATCACCTTCGACCAAGCCGACCACCCCGACCATGTGCCGAGCCCGGGGAAATACCCGCTCGTCGTCGACCCTGTCATCGGCAACGTCAGGCTCACCAAGGTCCTCATGGACGGAGGCAGCAGCCTCAACATCATCTACGCCGAGACCCTCGGGCTTCTGCGTATCGATCTGTCCTCGGTCCGGGCGGGCGCTGCGCCTTTCCATGGGATCATTCCCGGGAAGCGCGTCCAGCCCCTCGGACAACTCGATCTTCCCGTCTGCTTCGGAACACCCTCCAACTTCCGAAGGGAGACCCTGACGTTCGAGGTGGTCGGGTTTCGAGGAACCTACCACGCGGTATTGGGGAGACCATGCTACGTGAAGTTCATGGCCGTCCCCAACTACACCTACCTCAAGCTCAAGATGCCGGGCCCCAACGGGGTCATCACCGTCGGCCCCACGTACAAACACGCGTTCGAATGCGACGTGGAGTGCGTGGAGTACGCCGAGGCCCTCATCGCCGACCTGGAGAGCCTCTCTAAGGAGGTACCAGACGTGAAGCGTCATGCCGGCAACTTCGAGCCAGTGGAGACGGTTAAGTCCGTCCCCCTCGACCCCAGCAGCGACGCCTCCAAGCAAGTCCGGATCGGCTCCGGGCTTGATCCCAAATAGAAAGCAGTGCTCGTCGACTTTCTCCGCGTGAACGCCGACGTCTTCGCGTGGAGTCCCTCGAACATGCCCGGCATACCGAGGGATATCACCGAGCACTCGCTGGACATCCGAGCCGGAGCCCGACCCGTCAAGAAGCCTCTGCGCCGATTCGACGAGGAGAAGTGCAGAGCCATAGGCGAGGAGATCCACAAGCTAATGGCGGCAGGGTTCATCAAAGAGGTATTCCATCCCGAATGGCTTGCCAACCCTGTGCTTGTGAGAAAGAAAGGGGGGAAATGGCGGATGTGTGTAGACTAGACTGGTCTGAACAAAGCATGTCCGAAGGTTCCCTACCCTCTGCATCGCATCGATCAAATCGTGGATTCCACTGCTGGGTGCGAAACCCTGTCTTTCCTCGATGCCTACTCAGGGTATCACCAAATTAGGATGAAAGAGTCCGACCAGCTCGCGACCTCTTTCATCACACCCTTCGGCATGTACTGCTATGTCACCATGCCGTTCGGCCTGAGGAATGCGGGCGCGACGTACCAGCGGTGCATGAACCATGTGTTCGGCGAACACATTGGCCGCACGGTCGAGGCCTACGTCGATGACATCGTAGTCAAGATGAGGAAAGCCTCCAACCTCCTTTCCGACCTTGAAGTGACATTCTGATGTCTCAAGGCGAAAGGCGTCAAGCTCAATCTCGAAAAGTGTGTCTTCGGGGTGCCCCGAGGCATGCTCTTGGGGTTCATCGTCTCCGAGCGGGGCATCGAAGCCAACCCGGAGAAGATCGCAGCCATCACCAGCATGGGGCCCATCAAGGACTTGAAAGGCGTACAGAGGGTCATGGGATGTCTCGCGGCTCTGAGCCGCTTCATCTCACGCCTCGGCGAAAGAGGTCTACCTCTGTACCGCCTCTTAAGGAAGGCCGAGTGCTTCACTTGGACCCCTGAGGCCGAGGAAGCCCTCGGGAACCTGAAGGCGCTCCTCACGAAGGCGCCGATCTTGGTGCCCCCAGGTGCCGGAGAAGCCCTCTTGGTCTACGTCGCCGCGACCACTCAGGTGGTTAGCGCCGCGATTGTGGTCGAGAGGCAAGAAGAGGGGCATGCATTGCCCGTTCAGAGGCCAGTCTACTTCGTCAGCGAGATACTGTCCGAAACCAAGATCCGCTACCCACAAGTTCAGAAGCTGCTGTACGCGGTGATCCTAACACGGCGGAAGTTGCGACACTACTTCGAGTCTCATCCGGTAACTGTGGTGTCATCCTTCCCCCTAGGGGAGATCATCCATTGCCGAGAGGCCTCGGGTAGGATTGCAAAGTGGGCGGTGGAAATCATGGGCGAAACAATCTCGTTCGCCCCTCAGAAGGCCATCAAATCCTAGGTCTTGGCGGACTTCGTGGCGGAACGGGTCGACACCCAGCTACCAACAGCTCCGATCCAACCGGAGCTCTGGACCATGTTCTTCGATGGGTCGCTGATGAAGACAGGAGCCGGCGCAGGCCTACTCTTCATCTCACCCCTCGGGAAGCACCTACGCTACGTGCTACGCCTCCACTTCCCGGCGTCCAACAATGTAGCTGAGTACGAGGCTCTGGTCAACGGGTTGCGGATTGCCGTCGAGCTAGGGGTCCGACGCCTCGACGCTCGTGGTGACTCGCAGCTCGTCATCGACCAAGTCATGAAGAACTCCCACTGCCGCGACCCGAAGATGGAGGCCTACTGCGATGAGGTTCGGCGCCTGGAAGACAAGTTCTACGAGCTTGAGCTCAACCACATCGCTCGGCGCTACAACGAGACTGCGGACGAGCTGGCTAAA
The DNA here is from genome assembly GCA_029449295.1 of Zea luxurians. Classification (NCBI taxonomy): domain Eukaryota; kingdom Viridiplantae; phylum Streptophyta; class Magnoliopsida; order Poales; family Poaceae; genus Zea; species Zea luxurians. The sequence goes on along the minus strand of JAOPSE010000134.1, from coordinate 5,486,327 downwards.
ATAGCCTCGGGGCGAACAACGGTTCCCCCGGACGTCTTCTCCCGAGATCTGCATCAACCCTCCGTCAAGATCGACGACGCGCCCGAGCCGAAGGCACCCTCGGCCCAGCCCGAGGTACCCTCGGCACAGTCCGAGGCACCCTCGGCTCGGCCCGAGGCACCCTCGGTTCGGCCCGAGGTACCCTCGGCCCCCGAGGGCGAGACGCTGCACGTCGAGGGGGAGCAAAGCGGGGTCACGCCTGATCAAAACTGGCAGACCCCGTCCCTGCAATATCTCCACCGAGGAGAGCTACCCCTCGACCGAGCCGAAGCTCGGCGGTTGGCGCGGCGCGCCAAGTCGTTCGTCTTGCTGGGAGAAGGGAAGGAGCTCTACCACCGCAGCCCTTCAGGCATCCTCCAGCGATGCATCTCCACCACCGAAGACCTCGTCGGCCCCTTGCAGAAGGCACCCGGGGGCTACACGCACCTGTTGGTCGCCATCGACAAATTTTCCAAGTCGATCGAGGTCCGACCCCTAAACAGCATCAGGTCCGAGTAGGCGGTGGCGTTCTTCACCAACATCATCCATCGTTTCGGGGTCCCGAACTCCATCATCACCGACAACGGCACCCAATTCACCGGCAGAAAGTTCCTGGACTTCTGCGAGGATCACCACATCCGGGTGGACTGGGCCACCGTGGCTCATCCCATGACGAATGGGCAAGTAGAGCGTGCCAACGGCATGATTCTACAAGGACTCAAGCCTCGGATTTACAACGACCTCAACAAGTTCGGCAAGCGATGGATGAAGGAACTCCCCTCGGTGGTCTGGAGCCTGAGGAAGACACCAAGCTGAGCCACGGGCTTCACGCCGTTCTTTCTAGTCTATGGGGCCGAGGCCATCTTGCCCACAGACCTGGAATACGGTTCCCCAAGGACGAGGGCCTATGCCGACCAAAGCAACCAAATCTAGTCGAGAAGACTCGCTGGACCAGCTAGAAGAGGCTCGGCACAAGGCCTTACTACACTCGGCGCGGTACCAGCAGTCCATGCGACGCTACCACGCCCGAGGGGTCCGGTCCCGAGACCTCCAGGTGGGCGACCTGGTGCTTCGGCTGCGACAAGACGCCCGAGGTCGACACAAGCTCACGCCCCCCTGGGAGGGGCCGTTCGTCATCGCCAAAGTTCTGAAGCCCGGAACGTACAAGCTGGCCAACAGTCAAGGCGAGGTCTACAGCAACGCTTGGAACATCCAACAGCTACGTCGCTTCTACCCTTAAGATGTTTTCAAGTTGTTCATATACCTCACTCCCACGCAAAGTTTAGTCATCAAGGAAGGGTCAGCCTTGCCTCGGCAAAGCCCGACCCTCCCTCGGGGGCTAAAAGGGGGGAACCCCCTCTACGTCGAAATTTTCCTCGAAAAAAGATCTTTTCTGCCAGAATGTCTTTCGTGCTTTTCAACTACTTCGAAAGTGGATCCTGAAAACGACGAAGTACACGTAAGCAACCAAGGCTGACCGAGCCGAGGGACTCCTATGCCTCCGGGATACGGATACCTCACTCATCACCTTCTGCCATAAGTAACTCACGTTCGGATAAGTGATTCCGCGGACCGAACAAGTCTTCATGTTCGGAAGCTCTTCTGCCGGAGCGATTCTTCGAGCCTTCTCGACTGCGTCGGTGACAGAACCCCATGGACGGGTAAGAGTGCGCGTAAGCGGCAAGGCCGACCAAGCCGAGGGACTCCTACGCCTCCGGGATACGGATACCTCACTCATCACCTTCCGTGAGAAGCAGCTCTCGCTCGCACAAACAGTTCAGTTACCGACAAAAAAGTCCAGATACTCGAAACAAGAGGAAAGGAGACGCGGCTTTACGATACGGCGAGGGTGTGTTTCGACCTCGACGGCCGCAGAAAACACACGCTACAAGAGGATCCGATCCTGCAGGCTCGGATCTTGACGGCTGAAGGGAGCAGCAGCACCCTCGGCGTCGACAACACCTTCGGCGAGGTCTGACCTAGCCTCGGACGGCGACGCGGTCCAAGGGTCTCTGCTCTGAAGGACAACGTCATCACCAAGCCCGGGCCATCGCCGCCAGGGTCTTCCCCGAGAATCCGGCCCGAGCAGGCGGCTCGGCCGGTCACCCCGGGGCCTCGGCTAGCCGTCCCCCAAGGACATCATCCCGGCCCGAGGCCTCGGCAGATCAATTCCGGCGTCGGCCCCGCTAACGGACGACCCGGCCAGGCTCCGGCCGACCAGGCCTCCTTTTCGAGCAAACTCTGCCTCTGTTCGCGCTGGCACCGCTACCCCTGGACTCGGCTCATCGAAGAGCGGCCAAGGGTTTTCCTCTAACCAAGCAAGGGAAGCCTCGGACAACAAGGCTGACCGAGTCGAGGGACTCCTACGCCTCCGGGATACGGATACCTCACTCGTCACCTTTACACGGGGCGACTCACGCTTGGTGAAGCGGTTCAGACAACCAACAGGCGGGTCTTAGTGCTCGAAAATGAGGAAAAAACATGGCTCCGTGCTGAATTTACATACATGTTCAGGCCTTGACAGCCACAATGAACAAAAACACTGGCATTCAAAGTGCCATGACAAACGGAACTCTGGTCCCGTCCCCACGGGTATGAACAACCTCCACACCAGGGAGCCTGTGGGGCGACGGGCTCCGGGTGACCCGCCAGCGACCTCTGCAGCAGCAACCATGGTCCCAGGACGGACGCGGCCGCCGGAAGGCTCTCATTCACGTTCCCGCTCAGGGGACGCAAACCAGCCATCAAAGCCAAAGAGCGGGCCGCTCCAAAGCCCACCGGTAGGTCCTCGGTCCCGTCCTCGCCACGAAAGCGAGGAAGAAGGCGGAATGTTGCATCCTAGCTGGGCAGCAATAGTTCGCCTTCCCCGGCATGGCTGGAGGACGCCTCCTCCGCAGAGCTGGAGGATGGTTGCCACCACCAGAAGCTAGAAGAAGAGGTGGCCAGCCGGCCCGCGCGGGAGGTAGAGCCCCGGCTCGCGTCGCTCTCCGCCCCAGCGAGGATGATGAACATCCTTGAGGCTGAGAGCGGGACCAAGATCGCAGCTCGGCTTGCCTCTCCCCATCCAGGGGCTGGAGGTCACCGTCTTGGGTGACCGCCGGCGGAGGGGTGCAGCCGGGCTGCATGATGAAAATCCTTGAAGCCGAACGATGGCTGAAAGGTACCAACTCCCGCGGAGTTGCGTTCCTCCAACGACGAGGCGGAAAGACGGCGGGTATCCCCCATCCGGGGGCTTGGAAGGTGGAAAGACACGATGCATAAGGGAGCGCGAAGACACGGTCGCCTTCCAAGAGGGTCACCCTCCTTTTAAAGGCGACTCTCCCTACTTGCGTCCCCAGCCGTCGTGGGCTGAGTCTTCTCCAACACGCTCCAAGGTCCTCCCCTACGGTGCGGGGGCTGGGTTCCACACGTCATGCAAGCCGGCCCAGAGCAGAAGAAGCCAAACCGCCGTGTGCGGTGCGTGCAACCGCCCAGCGGTTGCAAGCGGCTCTCCACTTTTGCCCAGACCAGCGGGCGAAAGGGCGGGCAGCCATGCAGGCGGCATGCAACCGCGCCAAGTGGGCGCACTTCTCCGACTCCCAACACGCCCAGCATGGAGGCCCAGGCCCACGCGTCATGCAACCGGCGCGCCGAATGCTTCGTGCATGCAACTGCACCGCCACTTGCGCCACCATCGCGCCTCCTCGACTGCGGAACCAATACCGCGACTCGAGGCGACCCGGCGCACGACCCAGCGGCGCCAGCCTGGCGCGACGGTCAATGCGGCAAAAAATGGGCCGCCAGTAATGGTGGTGGCAGGCGGGCAGGAGCAACGGTCACGTCGTCAGCCAAGCTTACGTCCCATCCGGGGGCAGCGAGAGAACCCTCTCCCACGGCGTGAAGACAACGCGCCCGTGTTCCGTTCCTCGAACGGCTCGCGCACGCGCAACGGCTGCCCCGCGAACCACTCGCCCCGTTGCATTAACTCCGCGGCGGGACAGGCGGCGCCTCTGGCAGGAGAAGCGAGCGACGCTTCGCCTTCGCCATAATGACCGCGTCAAAAAAGGTACACCGCGTCTTTTGATTTCGTATCCTTTTCCTTTTTCCTCTTTCTCTCTCTTGCAACAGGGACCGGGAAAGGGGGATACCCCGAAAAGGATCTTTCCCCGTGAAGGAACCAGGCTCCGAGCCTCCCTACTGATCAGAGGTTCGAAGGCTGGCCCCTCGGAAGGGTTCAACAGCCGCCTCAGAGCACGTGGGCTCCACACCCACTACTGGTCAGAGGTTCGAAGGCTGGCCCCTCGGAAGGGTTCAACGGCCGCCTCAGGCTACTCGGGCTCCACGCCCACTACTGATCAGAGGTTCGAAGGCTGGCCCCCGAAGGGTTCACAGCCGCCTCAGACACAGAGCGAGGGATGACCATGGGTACGTTCGATACATAACCAAGGCTCGGGCTGCGCTCCCGAGGTACCCTAGGACATTTCCGAGACCAGCGGGAACGATCTTGTAACGGAATCCCATCAGAGGGAGGCATCGAGCCCTCGGACCCCGTCGCCAGGGGACCGGGTCCGGCAGATCACCCGCAGGTACTTTTGGGCGCGCCTCTGGGCCTCTAGCCGACCCCTAACGAATGGGGCACAGACGTCCGCTCGGATCACCCGCCTGCAGCTCACCGGAGACACCATGTTCGGCGCCCACCGAGGGCAACATGGCACTCTCCCCCCTCCTCCTTGCGGAAAGGCGATGCAGGGGCGTATGTAAAAAAGTCGAGTCTGTCCCTGATCGCCCTCTCGCCTAGTGCAGAGGCTCGGGGGCTGCTCTCGCAAACCCGGCTCCAGCCAAACCGTTGACAGCGTCAACATACCAGCCCGAGAACTTGGGACCCGACCGTACACCCGGGCTACGGCCAACTCGCATGAGGGAATGACCAGACCAGCCGAAGCATTACGCGAGGCGTTAAGACCTCGGAGGAGTCAAACCACTCCTCCGAGGCCTCGAGGGCTACACCCGGCGGGTGCGCTCGCGCGCACCCACCGGAACAAAACGCAACCGAGAAAGGCTGGTCCCCTTGCAAAAAAGTGCGACGAAAGCCTCCAAGCGAGTGCTAACACTCCCTTCGAGGCTCGGGGGCTACTGTCGGGGACCATAATTAGGGGTACCCTCAAGGCTCCTAATTCTCAGCTGGTAACCCCCATCAGCATAAAGCTGCAAAGGCCTGATGGGTGCGATTAAGTCAGGGATCAGTCCATTCGAGGGACTCGATCACGCCTCGCCCGAGCCAAGCCTCGGACAAGGGCAGCCGACCCCGGAGGATCTCCGCCTCGCCCGAGGCCCCTCCAGCGGCGAACATATTTCCGGCTCGCCCGAGGCCCTGTCTTCGCCAAGAAGCAACCCTGACCAAATCGCCGCACCAACCGACCAAATCGCAGAAGCATTTAATGCAAAGGTGGCCTGACACCTTTATCCTGACGCGCCCCCCTCAGCCGACAGAGCCGAAGTGACCGCCGTCACTTCGCCGCTCCACTGACCGGTCTGACAGAAAGACAGCGCCGCGTGCGCCGCTCCGACTACGGCGCCACTTGACAGAGTGAGGCTGACAGGCAGTCAGGCCCGGCCGCACGCACCATAGGAAGCTCCGCTCCACCCGACCCAGGGCTTGGACACGGGCTAAGCCCCGGAAGACGGCGAACTCCGCTCCGCCCGACCCAGGGCTCGGACTCGGGCTAAGCCCCGGAAGACGGCGAACTCTGCTCCACCCGACCCAGGGCTCGGACTCGGGCTAAGCCCCGGAAGACGGCGAACTCCGCTCCGCCCGACCCAGGGCTCGGACTCGGGCTAAGCCCCGGAAGACGGCGAACTCCGCTCCGCCCGACCCAGGGCTCGGACTCGGGCTAAGCGCCGGAAGACGGCGAACTTCGCTCCGCCCGACCCAGGGCTCGGACTTGGGCTCAGCCCCAGAAGACGACGAACTCCGCTTCGCCCGACCCCAGGACTCAAATTCCGCCCTGGCCTCAGCCAACGGCCTCCGCCTCGCCCGACCTAGGGGCTCGGACTCGACCTCGGCCGTGGAAGACGGACTCGACCCCGACCTCGGAGGAGCCTCCACATCGCCCCAACCTAGGGCGCAGGCCGGCCACGTCAACAGGAGGCGCCATCATTACCCTACTCCAAGCTGACTCAGGCTACAGGGAACAAGATCGGCGTCCCATCTGGCTCGCTCCGCCAGATAGGCAATGATGGCGCCCCGAACGCACCCTGACGATGGCGGCTCTCGGCCCCCTTACGGAAGCAAGAGGACGTCTGCAAGGACTCGACAGCCCCGACAGCTATCCCTCCGCCAGGCTCCAGCGCTCCTCCGACGGCCACGACATCACACAAACCGGGCGCCAAAATCTCTCCGGCCGCCACGATGGCGTGTACTTAGGGCGCTAGCTCTCCTCCGCTAGACACGTAGCACTCTGCTACACCCCCCATTGTACACCTGGATCCTCTCCTTACGCCTATAAAAGGAAGTACCAGGGCCCTCTTAGAGAAGGTTGGCCGCGCGGGGACGAGGACGAGACAGGCGCTCGCGTGAGGCCGCTCGCTCCCTCCCCCGTGTGGACGCTTCTAACCCCCTACTACAAGCACACCTGACCTGGGCGCGGGACGAACACGAAGGCCGCGGGATTTCCACCTCTCTCACGCACGCCTCCGGCCACCTCACTTCCCCCCTTCGCGCTCGGCCTCGCGCCGACCCATCTAGGCTGGGGCACGCGGCGACACTTCACTCGTCGGCTTAGGGACCCCCCGGTCTCGAAACGCTGACACTACTAACAACATGGAAAGGTTTCTTACCAGCAAAAGGTTGCGGAGGAGCCTGCCTACGTGCGAGCGGAACACACGGCGAAGGTCAAGATCCGGCGAGCAATTGGTGCACCACCGGTGGATCTCTTCGCTAGTAAAGGTCACGAACACGTGCATGTAGTACCAGTGGTCTCCCGCGACTGCCTACTGGGGACCCGTCGTTGCCGTACGCATGGATTGACGGTGGTGATTGTCGTATCTCTCTCTACGGCTATGGGGAAGGTTTCATGCGTGCTTCATTCGGGGTGATGGATCCAGGAGGGCAGCAGGTTTTATAGGGACGCATCCCCGTGTATGGCGGTGAAGTTCGGCCAACTCCGGGATCCACAGCGCAATTCGCGGCCGGACACAACCACCGAGGCGGCGGCTGTGGGTTCTGTTGCGCCCAGGGATTTACACGGCGGGGAAGACAATTCTGGTATCCAGGGTCCACCGGCAGTGACACAGCATCACGTCCAGGTGCGCAGAGGCTGCAAGTGGGGCAGGCATGCCGGTGCGAGTAGATCCCGCCTGGGGGAGGGATGAGCTGACAGCAGGGACCCACGCGTCAGTAGCACAGTGTCATGGCGCGGGCTGAACAGGGGGAAAGTGAGGATGGGCCGCGAAGTGAGATAAAGGAAATGGGCTGCCAAGGCGGGGGAGTAGAAGGGAAGGAGGGGGTTGGTAGGATGGGCCGGTGCACGAATTTGGCCCAAACCGCAGACAGGTAAGTCTTTTTATCCTTTTCTAATTTCTTATTCAAATGAGGATTAAATTCCAAATTCAAAACAAAGTGCTCACCCAAAATTCTAGCATGAAGTGCAAGTATATTTTTTTTGAATGTGTAGTAAAAAAAACTATCTATAATTTCAATACTTTTAGTTTAGGAGAAAACCTAAAAATCTTCACCATAACTTATCTCTTGATTCAAATATTTTCTTCAAGGAGAGTTAATTTTAAAGTTATAATAAATATGTTGAAGGTGTTTCTTTTACTTATTGTTCCATAGTTTTAACTTGAACTTTAGTTTCAAGATTTGGATCTAAGTGTTAAACTACCAAGCTTTTGACATTACTATTCATTTACGTTAGGGGAATATACTTAGTAAAGGGTTCTATGACTTTCTCACTCCCATCTTTTTGGAGAAACACATATGAATCTTTAAACTAGAATTTTGGGTGTTACATACTTGCAGAGTCAAAAACATTTACAGCAAATCGCCTTTCCTTACTTTCGTCTTTGCCCATTTTAAGTTTCCAAAGCTAAGATTTCGTCACACACGCCGGTACCAATTCTTAGGTACTGTCGTGCCTGTTGTGGTATATCGTATATGCTAGATTGAACAAGAAGAAGTTATGGTCTATTACAAACATAAAAGATTCAGTTTTTTTTAAAGATCAGGAGGGGAACCCCTACCGTAAATTTTTTATTAATAATGTTAAATTACAACGCATCGTATGCACAATAGATAAATATGAGCTGGGAAGTTCTAATTAAGACTGCCATTGATCAAGCCAGTTCGAGATTGAGGTATCATATCTTCCTCTAGCTCTGTGGATGACCAAAAGTAATTCCTTTGTGAATTCATTCTTGTGGTGCTGCACCGTTGGGTCTTTGTTCTCAAATAACCATGCATTTCGGCATTTCCAGATACTCCAAGTCATGAGGATAATTATCTCCATAGAGAAAGGAACATTGAGTTGCTACTTGAGGTTAGCCGATGCCTTCTCCGGATTAGCAATTCTGGGAGGTGTCATACCAATGGAATTCCAGCAGGCCTTTGCGAAGTTACATCTAAGAAATAGGTGATAAAGTGTTTCTTTCTTTTGCCAGATACAATTTTCACACGAGTATGGCTCAAGTGTCATGTTTTTCCTTCTTAGCATATTTTTGTGTTCAGTCTGTTTTAAGCCATAACCAGTAAAAAACTTTATACTTTGGTTGACATTTGTTTTCCACAGCGACTTATAGATAAAATGGACGTGGGTATGTCCCATTAGGTGTCTGTAGGTCTTTTTGTTGAATAGATATATGAACCCAAATATATCTCCATCTGTCCTTCGAGTTATTTATAATTATTTAATCCCATGCTTCATTTAACTCCAAATACTGCTTATAAGCTTGCTTAGAGAGGGATAGCTGAAAAATTTGAGATAGGTGCTCTTGTTGTTTAGCCTCTTCGATAGAAAGTTTTGTGTTGCATGCAAAAGAGAATAATTCTTGATATTATTGTGTTGGAATACCTCTATTCCACAGGTCTTCCCAGAAAAAGGATGGTTCTACCATTACCAATGGTTGGAAATGCCAGACCCTTGAGATTGTGTAGAAGGTTTAGTAGACTTTTCCACCAAAAAGAGCCAATTCTTCTATGACCAGGAAGTCTGTCCGACATATAGTAATTATTCCAAATAATATTTACCCATGGTAAGTCATGATTGTTGAAAAACTTGTGCAAGTATTTCATGAGTAGCGCTTCATTCTGGGTCTCCAACCTAATCACCCCGAGGCCTCCACTATCTTTTGGCTTAGTAATCATGTTCCATGCAACTATGAAAGTTCCCTTTGACCCGGGAACAGGATCTGGATGTCGCCTAGAGGGGGGGGGGGTGAATAGGCGAATAAAACTTATCACTTTAAAACTTAAATTCTTACTCTACTCGAAGACTTAGTACGCAGTGGAATGAGAAGACCCTTCGAGTAGATTGCAGCGGAATAGAAGATCCTGTCTCAAAATGTCCTGCACTTCAAATAAAGCTTATACCACAGATAAGTATTGAAGTGCAGATATAAAGGCGAGTAAGACAGAGAGTCACGATACAATACAGAACCGAGCACACAGACGCAAAGATTTATCCCGAGGTTCGGCCAAGCCTGAAATGCTTGCCTAATCCTCGTTCGAGTTAGCCACACCTGGGATTGGAGTCTATTTCAACTCCTTCCTCCGTTTACTCAGATCTGTCAGTATGACAGATAGAGCATTTCACTATGTTGAGTTGGGTTACAACAAAACCGCGGCTGCTTACAACTTCTTGGCAGCACTCCGGCAGAGTAACGATACGCTCAAGACCTTGCTCTAGCTCTTAGCAGCACTTCTCCACTCTCTAAAGGCTTATAGCTTTGCCTTCTACACAAACTAGAGAGATACACACAAGAGGGAGAGTTAAAATTGATTCGAGTGATGTCTACACTTGTTTGCTGCGCTTATTCATTGCTTGAGGTGCCTAGGGGTCCCTTTTATAGGCACAAGGAGCCTAGGAGCTGTTGGAAGCAATCCAGGAAGGCAAATCTTGCCTTCTGTCGGGTGGCTCACCGGACAGTCCGGTGCACCACCGGACACTGTCCGGTGCCCGATTTCCTTCCAGAAATGGAGCAGTTGACCGTTGCAGTCCTGGAGCCGTTGGCGCACCGGACACTGTCCGGTGCACACCGGACAGTCCGGTGCCCCAAAGTGACCGTTGGCTCGGCCACGTGTCACGCGCGGAATCCTCGGCCGACCGTTGGCCCAGCCGACCGTTGGCTCACCGGACAGTCCGGTGAATTATAGCCGTACGCCGCCGGCTTCTCCCGAGAGTGGCCTGTTCACCAGAGTTCAGCCTGGCGCACCAGACACTGTCCGGTGCACCACCGGACAGTCCGGTGTGCCAGACTGAGCTGAGTCTTGGCTGTGCACAGCCAAGCCTTTTGCACCTCTTTTCTTTTCTTCTTTTCTCTGTTTCTAATACTTAGACAAACATGTTAGTACACATAAACCAATGTACTAAGTCTAGAAACATACCTTCCCTTGGATTTTCACCTCTCTATCATTTGACATGCTAAAGATTGATGTTGGACTCCTAAATCATCAAGTCAGCTTAACTTGATCTAGACTAACATTTCTGAGCTCCAACATCCTGCAAAGGTCACATAGAATATCTCCAAACAAAGGAACAACCCAAACTAAAGGTCAGAGTGCACTTAGCTCTTTTGGGCTGCTTCCAGTTCTGTTTTTGACATTTGTTCTCGTTCTAGTGACCTTGATCTCCTTCTTAGAGCTTGGTCTTGAGCCTTATGACTTACACCACATAACTATAGATGTTTCCCCATTGGTTGTAAGTCACGTCCTTATGTAGTGATCCTTGATGTGCCATAGCTCTTCTCAACTCGATCACCCTTGACTTTGCAAGTCTTCTTCTTCACCCTTGGCTTTGGGTTCCTCAGCCTCTTTGACCTTCTCCCGTGCACTTGGTACCTCGAAGCTCTTCTTGCCTCCGTCCTTGGCTTGATCAGTTGTCTCCAAGCTACGCACCCGAGTCTCACTTTATGCACTGTCCATCATACTTGTGATGCCCATTATCTATTCATCATTTAGTCCTTGGACCATCACACTTGTTCACTTGTGTTGAACCCTGTTAGCTTTACCTTAAGCACCTGTTCAACACTTAGTACACTTGTTAGTCCTTTAATTGAGTTGTCATCCAAACACCAAAACTCACACGAGAGCTTTCAATCTCCCCCTTTTTGGTGATTGATGGCAACACAATTAAAGCTTACATAAGAATAAGATTTGAAGCACAAATTTTGAATTCTAAGTTTATAGAATGCTCCCCCTAAATATGTGCTTACTTCAAAAACATAATTTTGGCCTTAGACGCCAATTTGCACATACTTAGGCAAATCGAAACATTTCTACACCTTAGCACTTTTTGGGATGCATTGTGTCAAGAACCAAACCATGATGCTATAACACACAAATGCACATAATCAGAGTTAAACACCATTCAATTTAGTGGATATATCATAGGAATATCAACCTACCACTATTCACCATTAAGATACCAATTTAAACTAAGATACTAATTTAAAAACAATCTTAAAGCACCATTAACCATATGCACCATTATCCACATGACTATCTATTTCAGAATGAACAACCAAATAATTCATAACAGCGGAAGCACTAGTCCATATGTTGCAACACATATAATACTGCAAGAAGAAGCATATGAATAACACACTAGCAAAGCTCAACCTAACACATCACCCTTTAGGATAAGCTTTCCTCTCAGGTTGAGATAAGCTTTAATGCACAAATTCTCCCCCTTTGACATCAAACACCAAAACCATATTCAAGCAAGAACATAGAATGATGTCAAGGGACAGCAGGGTATTGAGTAGGTAAACACATACTAACAATACTCCCCCTTACTCATTCAACAAATGCATCACAAGCATTTGGAGGAAAGTTAAGGTACATATACGCAAAAGATCAATACTTCCTTTGTACCTTTGCCCGGATGTGGTGTACTTCCTCTCATGAAAGTATTAGTCTCTTGGGAGCTTCTCCACACTTGTGCCTGATCCTTTATCCTAACCTTTTCTTGTTGCTAAGACACCAAGCTTAGAGCAAGTTATAGTGTTGTGGCACAAGATGACGCTTCTATTCTAGTGATTACCAAAAGATGTCAATTGAAGCAAACTATCACGGCTACCAATTGAAAGATACCAATTGCAAGATCATTTATTATCATAGCTCCATGATGTTTTAAGAATAAGCATCTAGTATCACCAAATTTTATAGAGCATGAGCAATCTAAAAATATGTAATTACTCACGACTAGATACCAATTCCTTGACTTACAGAGGTACCCCAGTCCTGATTGCTCCATTTCTTGCTCATCTTCTCTTTTCCTCCTAGAGACTATACAAGATCGCTCAAGAAACAGTTAGTCTCAAAAGACACAAGTTATGCGTGCTCCCCCTCAAGTTGTGCATCAAGTATTTGAATGACTTGCACTTTGCACATTCTAGCTTCCTCAGAACTAGAGGGGATCACAACATACCTTGGTCAAGGCATACTCTATCACTTTCATCACACAAAGATACCAATTTGAATATCAAATGAAAGATTGGCTTAATCTAACAATGCATGCCTCAAGAAGTATAACATTTTACGAGCAATCTAGACATGCTTCATACTTGACACTCATTGCACCACATATACCAATTGAAAAACAACACGATCATGCATATAAAGCGCAATGTCTAAGCACATCATAATTAAGAAGGTTCCTTAGATACACCAAAAGAATCAACATTATAAAGAAGGAGCACCTAAGCCAAGATACTACCAATTCAGAGGCAAAACCATAGCTGTGATCACAATTAATGAAACTTCAAGATATTCAATGAAATTGCATAGTTCCATTCTCCATACCTTTGCCTTTTCCTGAATTGCTATGAGAGCACCAGTTGTCACTAATTGAGGACTCCTTTTGTTCATGCACCTTATAGCTCAAAAGAGTGCATTAGAGGCACAACATGGAGTTGGTATTAACACAATACCAGACTAGAGCAACAGTGTGAACATAAACTAAACAATAGTCATATTTGCACACAGGTTAATCATTAAAACCATGTAGCATAACTCATTACACACGTAAGGCATGATTTACAAAAGAAAAACATGTTTATTCATGAACACATAAAGGATTAATCATGGTAAATATCTCAAATGATAGGCTACCCAATGAACGATTCAAAAGATATGACTTAGAGAGCACTTAGTCATGTTCAAGCTAACATGAATGTGATCTTTAAAAACATGAATCAGTTATTAACAAGAATCCAACGCAAGCAGTTTTCAAAGCTTAACTACTCCAAGGACAGATAGCACGACATTCAACTTTAAGAGCAATATTGATAATGCACTCAAGAAACACAGGTACCGTCCTTTGGAGAGTCAGTTGAAGAATCTCATCAAGGTCCTTTGTTTGATTCACCAATAATGATTAAGGACCTATTCACCTTATTTCACTTGAGATGAACATGGGATTAGTGTCTCACAATAATTCAACCTTGGGTCAATAAACACCAAAACAATTAACAGCTTAAGCATAGAGTTTTAGATAACCGTCTTAAGCTCTCCCATGGTCTCCAGTCCATCTCAAGGCACCTGCATGGTCTAGTTAGCACAATTTGGTACCCACCTCGGGATGGGTCCATGATGTTCAACCAAAAGTGCCGTTGGTACCCAAATAGTCTTTGTGCTAGTTCTAGGTGATCTCGTTATAGATCTAGCACAAGTGTATGATTTGGGTCTCCTAAGCGAATAAGATTGAGACAAATTTACTTGCTTAGGAACCTCACCTTTATTACATACCTTAGATAGATGACCCTGCTCACCACACTTGTAGCAGAAGCGTCGCTCAATCTGACATGACGCTTGCTGTTTGTCATTTTCCTTGGTGAGAGTCATCTTGGAGACTTTTTCCAAGCTCATGTTGATTTCTTCATCTTTAGGAACATTCTTCTTATTTAGCTTAACACTTGCTGCAGTTTTTCCTTTCTCAAGCTTCTTCACCACGCGCCCGTGGATATCTTGAGAAAGTTGAGCAATGTGTCTTCTCCTTAGTTGTCTTTGCTTCTTGTTCCCACGCAATTTCTTTTGTGTCCCTAAAACTTGTTGCTCAATCAATGATTGGCTTTCTTTTAAGCGACAGGGGTTAGCACATGGTGATATAAAATTCAAATGCGCACACGTGCGAGAATGAGGTTCACATGAATTTAAGTTCGTAATTACGACCTCATGAGCAACTTCAAGCATGATATGTTTATCCAAGAGATTCTCATGAGAATAAGACAATGAATCATATTTTTCAGTGAGAGCTAGTTTATCATGACTTAGCAATTCTACTTTCCTCTCAAGCATGGCATTTTTCATTCTAAGTTGAGCAACACAAGATAAAGCATCATCATTTCTACTTTGCTCAATTAGAATTGAATCATACCGTTGGACCAAGACATCATGAGAGCACCTTAGCTCCTCATGTTCTTTGGTCATCTTCTCCAGGCTGTTGTTTGTTTTGATGAGAGTCTCCTCTAGCCTGAGAAGCGTCTCGCCTTGTTCCTTGTTCCTTCTCAACAGTTTAACCAAGAGCGTTTTGTCCTCTTTGTTGAGATGGATGTAGAAACGACGAATCTCCTCTTCTTCCACATCGTCGGTCTCATTTTCCCTGTCATCAATGTTAGTGGAAGCAATACAGGAGAATGCACCTTGTGGTGATGAAGATTCATCCTCGTATTCCTCCTCATCATGGCTTTCGTCTCCACCGTCATTGTTAGCAATAAAACATTTATTACTAGTGGAGAACAAACCTGTTGACGAGGTGGATTCATCGTTTGGTGCCCATCGTTCTTGTTCTTCTCCCTTTGAAAGGTTAGCATCACAAGCAATATAGGGAGTAGGAGCAGTACAATTTTCCACAAAATATTTTACTTTAATTCTATTCCATAAATCATGAGCATCAACAAATAAATCATTATCACTACTCATGATGGCAAAATAGGCATCTCTAGAAAGAGAATCAACTAAGATGTTGCAAGCATGGTGATTTAGAGATAGACATCTTAGTTCATCATTAGAAGGATTTTTACTAACATTAGAGGGAAAAATACTTCTACTAAAGACCTGTCTCAAATCAGGATCAACACTCATGAAAGCATTATAAATAGAGATAGACCAAGACTTGTAATTAGAGCCATCGCCTAAAAGAAGTTCTACAGTTACCTCTTGTGACGACATCGTCATCTCCGGACGGCTAAGCCCACACTGGAGAGGCCTAGCTTTGATACCAATTGAAAGTTCCCTTTGACCCGGGAACAGGATCTGGATGTCGCCTAGAGGGGGGAGGTGAATAGGCGAATAAAACTTATCACTTTAAAACTTAAATTCTTACTCTACTCGAAGACTTAGTACGCTGTGGAATGAGAAGACCCTTCGAGTAGATTGCAGCGGAATAGAAGATCCTGTCTCAAAATGTCCTACACTTCAAATAAAGCTTCTACCACAGATAAGTATTGAAGTGCAGATATAAAGGCAAGTAAGACAGAGAGTCAGGATACAATACAGAACCGAGCACACAGACGCAAGGATTTATCCCGAGGTTTGGCCAAGCCTGAAATGCTTGCCTAGTCCTCGTTGGAGTTAGCCACACCTGGGCTTGGAGTCTATTTCAACTACTTCCTCCGTTTGCTCAGATCTGTCAGTATGACAGATAGAGCCTTTCACTATGTTGAGTTGGATTACAACAAAACCGCGGCTGCTTACAACTTCTTGGCAGCACTCCGGCAGAGTAACGATACGCTCAAGACCTTGCTCTAGCTCTTAGCAGCACTTCTCCACTCTCTAAAGGCTTATAGCTTTGCCTTCTACACAAACTAGAGAGATACACACAAGAGGGAGAGTGAGAATTGATTCGAGTGATGTCTACACTTGTTTGCTGCGCTTATTCATTGCTTGAGGCGCCTAGGGGTCCCTTTTATAGGCACAAGGAGCCTAGGAGCCGTTGGAAGCAATCCAGGAAGGCAAATCTTGCCTTCTGTCGGGTGGCTCACCGGACAGTCCGGTGCACCACTGGACACTGTCCGGTGCCCGATTTCCTTCCAGAAATGGAGCAGTCGACCGTTGCAGTCCTGGAGCCGTTGGCGCACCGGACAGTCCGGTGCCCCAAAGTGACCGTTGGCTCGGCCACGCGTCACGCGCGGAATCCTCGGCCGACCGTTCGCCCAGCCGACCGTTGGCTCACCGGACAGTCCGGTGAATTATAGCCGTACGCCGTCGGCTTCTCCCGAGAGTGGCCTGTTCACCAGAGTTCAGCCTGGCGCACCGGACACTTTCCGGTGCACCACCGGACAGTCCGGTGTGCCAGACTGAGCTGAGTCTTGGCTGTGCACAGCCAAGCCTTTTGTACCTCTTTTCTTTTCTTCTTTTCTCTGTTTCTAATACTTAGACAAACATGTAAGTACACATAAACCAATGTACTAAGTCTAGAAACATACCTTCTCTTGGATTTTCACCTCTCTATCATTTGACATGCTAAAGATTGATGTTGGACTCCTAAATCATCAAGTCAGCTTAACTTGATCTAGACTAACATTTCTGAGCTCCAACATCCTGCAAAGGTCACATAGAATATCTCCAAACAAAGGAACAACCCAAACTAAAGGTCAGAGTGCACTTAGCTCTTTTGGGCTGCTTCCAGTTCTGTTTTTGACATTTGTTCTCGTTCTAGTGACCTTGATCTCCTTCTTAGAGCTTGGTCTTGAGCCTTATGACTTACACCACATAACTATAGATGTTTCCCCATTGGTTGTAAGTCACGTCCTTATGTAGTGATCCTTGATGTGCCATAGCTCTTCTCAACTCGATCACCCTTGACTTTGCAAGTCTTCTTCTTCACCCTTGGCTTTGGGTTCCTCAGCCTCTTTGACCTTCTCCCGTGCACTTGGTACCTCGAAGCTCTTCTTGCCTCCGTCCTTGGCTTGATCAGTTGTCTCCGAGCTACGCACCTGAGTCTCACTTTATGCACTGTCCATCATACTTGTGATGCCCATTATCTATTCATCATTTAGTCCTTGGACCATCACACTTGTTCACTTGTGTTGAACCCTGTTAGCTTTACCTTAAGCACCTGTTCAACACTTAGTACACTTGTTAGTCCTTTAATTGAGTTGTCATCCAAACACCAAAACTCACACGAGAGCTTTCAATCTCCCCCTTTTTGGTGATTGATGGCAACACAATTAAAGCTTACATAAGAATAAGATTTGAAGCACAAATTTTGAATTCTAAGTTTATAGAATGCTCCCCCTAAATATGTGCTTACTTCAAAAACATAATTTTGGCCTTAGACACCAATTTGCACATACTTAGGCAAATCGAAACATTTCTACACCTTAGCACTTTTTGGGATGCATTGTGTCAAGAATCAAACCATGATGCTATAACACACAAATGCACATAATCAGAGTTAAACACCATTCAATTTAGTGGATATATCATAGGAATATCAACCTACCACTATTCACCATTAAGATACCAATTTAAACTAAGATACTAATTTAAAAACAATCTTAAAGCACCATTAACCATATGCACCATTATCCACATGACTATCTATTTCAGAATGAACAGCCAAATAATTCATAACAGCGGAAGCACTAGTCCATATGTTGCAACACATATAATACTGCAAGAAGAAGCATATGAATAACACACTAGCAAAGCTCAACCTAACACATCACCCTTTAGGATAAGCTTTCCTCTCAGGTTGAGATAAGCTTTAATGCACAAATTCTCCCCCTTTGACATCAAACACCAAAACCATATTCAAGCAAGAACATAGAATGATGTCAAGGGACAGCAGGGTATTGAGTAGGTAAACACATACTAACAATACTCCCCCTTACTCATTCAACAAATGCACCACAAGCATTTGGAGGAAAGTTAAGGTACATATACGCAAAAGATCAATACTTCCTTTGTACCTTTGCCCGGATGTGGTGTACTTCCTCTCTTGAAAGTATTAGTCTCTTGGGAGCTTCTACACACTTGTGCCTGATCCTTTATCCTAACCTTTTCTTGTTGCTAAGACACCAAGCTTAGAGCAAGTTATAGTGTTGTGGCACAAGATGACGCTTCTATTCTAGTGATTACCAAAAGATGTCAATTGAAGCAAACTATCACGGCTACCAATTGAAAGATACCAATTGCAAGATCATTTATTATCATAGCTCCATGATGTTTTAAGAATAAGCATCTAGTATCACCAAATTTTATAGAGCATGAGCAATCTAAAAATATGTAATTACTCACGACTAGATACCAATTCCTTGACTTACAGAGGTACCCCAGTCCTGATTGCTCCATTTCTTGCTCATCTTCTCTTTTCCTCCTAGAGACTATACAAGATCGCTCAAGAAACAGTTAGTCTCAAAAGACACAAGTTATGCGTGCTCCCCCTCAAGTTGTGCATCAAGTATTTGAATGACTTGCACTTTGCACATTCTAGCTTCCTCAGAACTAGAGGGGATCACAACATACCTTGGTCAAGGCAT
This sequence comes from Zea luxurians, assembly GCA_029449295.1. Classification (NCBI taxonomy): domain Eukaryota; kingdom Viridiplantae; phylum Streptophyta; class Magnoliopsida; order Poales; family Poaceae; genus Zea; species Zea luxurians. The sequence continues at coordinate 5,467,631 of JAOPSE010000134.1, read as the reverse complement.
ACTCTATCACTTTCATCACACAAAGATACCAATTTGAATATCAAATGAAAGATTGGCTTAATCTAACAATGCATGCCTCAAGAAGTATAACATTTTACGAGCAATCTAGACATGCTTCATACTTGACACTCATTGCACCACATATACCAATTGAAAAACAACACGATCATGCATATAAAGCGCAATGTCTAAGCACATCATAATTAAGAAGGTTCCTGTCACACCCGGTTTTGGAAGGCAAACCAAGTGCGAACTATGTACGTGCCAGGATCAGAACTCACGTACACAGCGATTACATAAATGAACATCAATGCACATTGCTCGAATAATAACTTAAGAGAGTATTAACTTATTACATCACAGAGTCATAGACATCCACATAGTCATCGACTTAACAGTTAAATCAAAGTGCTAGCGAAACGCAGTAAAGATAGGGCCTTCACAGGCAGCTGACTGGGGGTTGCCGCCAACCCACACCTAGAATTCGTCGTAGTCTTGGAACTCCTGGAAGTCTCCTTCCACGGCTTCGCCTTCTCCTGAGCAGTGGTTACAATGTGGACAACCTGGTGTTTTGTGGTAAAGCAAGGATGAGTACACATCAACGTACTCAGCAAATGTCCCGTTCGGCTGTAGTGGACTAGCTTTATGTGGGGTTAGGCTCAAGCAGTTGCTTTTAGTTGGTCAGGTATTTATCATTAGTAGAAGCCAGATTTTAGCATTAACCAACCCATGAACCATTTCCTCATCGAGGAACAACATCATCATATTCGAACCAAAACCATAACATAATCCTTGTATCTCGAACCATCTGTATCTCTAATCAAAGAGGATCCCAAGGCTGCTCTTAACCGTGAGCATGGCTGATATATCAGTTTCACTACCCTCTGCAGAGGCCGCACACTTTACCCATGAGTCATGATGCCCTTTCTGCCCGGGGAGAGCTAATCCCCATTGACCACTACCTAGGTGGTCCGGCAGGGTATCACTACATAGCTTTTACAAAGATTCCCTAGAGATCATAGCTGCCCGTTAGGTTTCTCCAGTTTGATAAACATAGTACCCCTCCCCGCAGGAGAGTGACTAACAAAAAGCAAAACGAAAGAACCTCGGCACTCAGCCTCGGCAGAGCAAGCACTGTGCCTGGACCCCATTGACGGCACGACGGCGAAGCAACTACACCTCTAGTTCCTCTAATTAATTAGCTAAGGGCATCCCATTTCACCCTCATGGCTGCACTGTTATCCCGGGTGGTCTCTCAACGAACAGGTCCTTACGGAGAGGTACTCAGGAAACAGCCTGAGCCCCCTAGAGTATCACAAGATCATCAATATCATCAGGATAACAGTATCATACATAGTCACATCATGTTCATTGATTAAGTTAAGGCAATAGCAGAATGCTAACCATAACAGCCCATAAGGTCATCAAGGATAAAGTAAAGTGTAAAGCTAGTCAATCCTTAGGTTTCAAGTAAGTAATGCGGGGTGGTAAGTTATAAATGAATAGGACATAATGGGTCAGAGGACACTTGCCTTCACCAAACTGTTGATCAGGAACTTCCTCTGCAACTTCCCCGGAAAACACAGACTGCTCGTTGTCTACGTAAAGTAATCATTCACACTATGGACTTGGGAAGTAACAAACAAAAGCAATATACCAAACATATGCAGCAGAGAGATCACAAGTTCACAATAGAAAAGGATTGGTACTCTAGTATTCCCTAGGTCTAGGGTAGAGGACTATACAAAGTGATTCATTATCCACTAATCAGGTTTAAGTCAGTGGTGGGGTTAAATCATTACATGGTTTTAAGTTCCTAAACTTAGGTGCTCCCACTTTTATTAAAGTCTTCTATCTTTTATTTATCTCAAATAGGGGTTCCAATAACCTTAATCTTATCCTAATGACCAACTATTAATTGGGACATAAAAACAGCAGGGAAACATTGGTTAAATAGGTAGACAAAAATACTATGAGCATTTTGCAATTTGAAGCACCTAATTTGGAGTTCATATGAGAAAGTTATGAATTTTACAAGTTTAGGGATTAAAAATATACCTTAAATACTTATTTTGAATTAAATAAAAGGTCCGAGGACCTAACTGCGAAGATCCAGGGACGGCGGGTCAATTTACAGAAAACCGGGGGTCTCTTTAAGAATTTGCGCGGGCGAAGGGGTATCGGGCTTCTACGGCCGTTGGATCTCGGATCGACGCGCAGGATTAGATCCGCGGGCGGGCGCGCGAGCGCGCGGCAGCCTGAGCGGCTGACAGGCGGGGCCAGGCGGGCAGCGCGGGGCGGCGGGCTGACAGGCGGGGCCGGGCGAGCAGCGCGGGCGCGGGCGGGCTGACAGGCGGGGCCGGGCGAGCAGCGCGGGCGCGGGCGGGCTGACAGGCGGGGCCGGGCGAGCAGCGCGGGCGCGGGCGGCCTGACAGGCGGGGCCCAATTGGCAGGTGTGACGGAACCTCCCAAGTAATCAGGCCCACCTACAGTTGTCCTTGTCTAACAGACATTAGACACCCTGTAGATGTTCCTAAGTTACTTGACAAGCTCGGTATCCTTCCCGACCTTACGAGGAACGTTTCACCCGTCTTGCAGACATTACAGACCATCGGAGATGCGGAAGCGAATTACATAAACTTACATTTATTTCAAAAGCAAGCTCGAGTTAATTTATTACAGACCAGTCTAAAAGTGAGTGCATAGAAGTAATAATTATACAAACCAAGGGAGACACAAACTTCTCCCGAAAGGCTATAAACAAAAGATCCTAAATGGAGGACCGAGTCCTCCCGCACTTCAGCCTTGTTTTTCTTCGTTGGGAACCACCTGGGCACAGAAGCAGCAAAAGTCTGCTACTTCCCCACCTAAAAACAACAAAGGGATAAACCCTGAGTATGGAATTACTCAGCAAGTCTTACCCGACTAAGGAAAAGACTCTCAAGGGTATGCTGGTTTTATGGGAGTCAAGGTAAGGCTTTTCAGTAATCAAAGACTTTGTTTTGCAGAAATGCTTACTACAGTAGATCCTTAAAAATCCAATTTTATTTGTCAGGTTAGGTTCAATTACCTACACTAGAGTTCTTTCTACCCTAGTTCAATCACTGGTCCTGCACTAGCCAATTTCTTTAACAAAAACCCATCATCTTTAGTGGAATGCTACGTGTAAGTCAGTGGCCAAGTCTCCATAACCGCGAAGGTACGGCGATCCGAATCGATTATACTCAGCTGAGGATCTCCAATCACACGACATATGTAGCACTTAACCCTTGCATATGTCAACCCGCCACCGGGGTTCTTAAGACCGGATCAGGTTCACGCAAACCGAGAGCACAGATACACCACCGTCCAGCCTCTTGCCACGGAGGGTACACGCTACTCTCGCCACCGCTCCACTCCCATTTCGTGTTATCTTATTCCGGCCTTAGTCTGCCCGAGGCAAGGCTTACCCATGACGAGGCATGTGACCAGTTAAAGGGTCCTCGGTCAGCAGGCCTACATCGAGACGGTCCTTAAGCGACTCAGACGGAGACACTACACCGAGACTCTCTTCTCGTGCAAGTCACCCGCCCGGTCTCAGCTTAATCTTTTAACCCAAAAACTTGGTACCTGACAGAGGTACATCTTTTCCGATGTTGAATCCATCACGGCCGTGATGGATTCACCATCAAGTTTTATTTTTGAAAACATCCCTCCCACTTTGCCAAACATCTTTTGTAAAACAAATCCTTTTGTTTTTCTAAAGCAATACTAAGCATAATAAAACCTTTTTGTAAAAACAGGATTTCAAGGAGGGTAATCAAGATCAAGGAAGGTAATGCAGGAATTGTTTAATCAATCAACTCCTATCACCTAATGCAGCAAGCAAGTGAGAAAGATTTTAAAAAAATCAAGGAAGGTGGAAAATGCACCGGGGCTTGCCTTTGTTATCAGGTGTGTCCTGCTCGGATCCACAAATATCGAAATAAAAGCAGTTGTCTGCTTGAGGATCAGAGGTTGGTGGTATCCCTTCTTCAGAAACTTCTTCTTCTTCTTCGTGCTCTAATATAACCATATACATGCATAAGAATGGATGTCATGGAATGTTCATGAGGATGCAAAGATAACATAAACTTATTATTTATGTCTTGAGTACAACTTTCCTTCACGGTACTCCGAGAACCTAGGGTTTCCGGAGTCAGTAAAGGAGTTCATGGAGCAGGGGGGGTGGTTTTGGGTTTAGTGATCAAACAAGGTCCAAATCAACCCAAATTCTACCCAAGGCTTCTAAATAATGTGAAAAGCTCACATAAAAAGTTTGGGAAATTTTGGACTTATTATTTATTTTCTAAAAATCCAGAACCAATGGTTTAGGCTATTCTAAATACCCTAAAATTCCTTATTTATCCTAAAAATCATGAAACTATTTTTATTAAATTCTAGGGAAAATAAAGAACCTAGGAAAATTGGTCTCATAATTTTATCATTTTTCTATAATTTTCTACAAATTTCTAAAGTTCCACTGAAAAAGAAAAGGAAAAACTCTAAACAGTACTGGGCCGAATTCAGCCCAGCGGCCCAGGCCCACGCGAAATCGCGCGCGCGCCCGCGCCCGCGAGGCGAGTTTGCGCAGAGGCCCCCGGTTTAACGGCTAAACAGAAATAGGTCCATTTACTATTGTGTTAAGTCACTGACAGATTGCACGAATGCCCTCGGGTTTCTATCTATTCTGTGTTTCAAGTCCCCGACGGCGTGCAAGCGCGGCCGTGCTCCGGCGAGGTCTTGGACCGGTCGATTGGGACAAGTACTAGCGCCCAGCTTTGGATTAAACCAGATTCGAGTTCTAAAGATCGTTTCCCCCAACATAATTGCACGAATGATGAACTATGGAGCTCCGGCCACGGTGGCCGTAAGCAAAGCGGCAATATGGTCGTGTTCCCGGCGATGGGCGTCGGTCAAGTCCAATTAAAGGGGTCGAGGAGCATCACAGAGGCATGAGAATGCTCAAACGAAGGAGCAGAGGACCGGGGCTGACCTGTGGAGGGCTGACCACGGCGAGCTCAATTCTACGGCGGCGGAAAACAGATTTGGGGGAAGTGCGCAATTCGGGCGAGATGGTGGACGATCGAGGGTGGGAGCGGGTGCTACAGCTTCACGATTTCATGGCGCAACTAGCCCCGCCCTCAATTTATAGGCTCCATGGGCGGTGGTCGGTGAATTTGAGGAGGACGCGCGGCGGTCGGAGACGGGGAAGAAGCTTGGCGCGCGGTTACGTGTCCTACGGCGTGGCAAACTCCTCAACGATGATGGGATGGCTCAAAGGAATCACGGTGACACGGTAGACAAGCTAGGCCACGCGGCGGAGGGCCGTCGACCGGAGTTGGGGAAGAAATGCGAGCTGAGGGTGCGCTGGCAAGCCTACGGCGGTCTCCGGTGAGGGCACGGTTGCCGCTTAACCTAAGCGCGCCACCTCGGTAACTTTTGCCACGATACCCAGTCACTTTACCGCGGCCGACGACGACCGGTCACGCCGCGGTGGCGTTCTTATCGCCGGCGGAGGTGTCCTGATCCACAGCGCGAGAATAACTGATGACGATGAACAGTGTCTTGGATCCAGTACACAACTTGACTGACAGACCAACTTAGAGCCCAATTCTCTCTCAATTTTTCATAGTGACACAAGTTAAGCTTTGCAGCAAACTTGTAGAGTATGGTACCCACTACAAACTTGCTATGGCAATCATAGGTATATTTCCACAGGATCATGCTCAAAACCTAGCTTGAAGTCGAGGTCAGTTCACTGCTAGTCTGAAAATTCAGACATAACAGCCTGACAGCCCAACTTTAGGCTTGGTTTTCTCTAAATTCTTCTTAACAACTAAGCTCACAACCTTAAGCAAAGTTGTTCTCCTATAATGGGTCTTCAACTTTGATGTGGTGACCTAGGACAAAAACCCTATATCCTGAAAGATACAAAGCTCCAAAGTTGAGCCAATATCACTGAAATCCAGACTTAGAATAAACTCACATGAGGTCTATTTTGCATTTAAGTCCAAAACCTTGGGTTTTGCTTTCAAGTCCACATATTTGTGAACCAAAGGACTTAAGAAACCTAATTGGCTTGGTTTTTGCACTTTAACCCAAAAGTGGGTTAATTTTGCACATAGGCCCCTAGGGTTTGGTTTTAGGGTTTTCCAGGGTTCTGATTAGGGTTTCTGGTATTCCAGGGGTATAAGTGGGATTCAACTTTATTCTTGGAGTCATTTTATGACTTTTACCCTAAAGCCTTTAGGTTTTCTTAACTTGGGTTAAGTTTTACCCCCTTTAATCACTATTTAGGGTTAAGTCCTTTAACCAGGGTCCTATTTGTAAAACATTAAAACAATACAACTTGTTTGAAATTTTTGCCTAGTGAATGCACTCTAGGTGTGTCAAACATATGCAATGCCCATGCTCATGATGCCATGCTCAAGTTTTAGTTATAGTAACACCAGGGGTGTTACAGCAGGGAGGCGGGGCGCGGGGAAAACGGCTCGGGGCCGTTGGATCTTAGGCGGACGGCTAGGATTGGACTCGGCCTATTTGAATCAGGGCCGTTCGATCTGGGATAGACGGCGGGGATTGGGTGGCCGGCTTCTGTCTTCTCCTCCGGCCAGCAGAGGCGACGGCGTCCGTCCCGCGGCGGAGAACTCGCCGGAGACGAGGGGCGCGGGCGCTCTGCGGGTCCTTGGGGCGACCTGGGCGGCCGGGGAGGTTGGGGAGGGCGCGGGGAACCTTTTGGTGGGGACTAGGTCGGGGCAGGGGCACCGGAGGGGGGCGGTCCACGGCGAAGCGGCTCGGCGGTGGCGCTAAGGGACTCCGGCGAGCAATTAAACGCGACAGAGTGCAATAGAGGGGAAGGGAGAGGGCATGGGAGGTTCCTTACCTCAAGACGGACTCCGGGGACTCCTCGGTGGCGGCAATGGCGCGACGACGGCCCAGGTCGGCAGTGGCGGACCTCCGCGGCTGCACGGAGGACGGCGGGTGAGCGCGGGCAGAGGAATTCGGGGAGGGAGAGGGAAAATTGGGGCGTGTCCCGGGTTGCGGACGTCGGGGCGAAGCTCACCGTGGCAGAAGGCACGGCGGGGCTCCAACGGCGACGGAGAAACGAGCTCGGGACGGCGGCGGTTCGTGGCGACGGCGCTCTGGCGTGCGCGCAGCGAGGGGGAGGTGAGGGAGAGGCCTGCAGGTGCGCAAATGAGGGAGGGGGAGAGGGCGAGCGGGGTTCTGGGCTTAAGTGGCCGGGGGCGGGGCGGTTGCGAGCTCCACGCGCGACGTGGGCGCGGAGTCCGCGGCACGCGCAGCGCGGGCGGCGGTTACGCGGGGAAGACGGGGCTGACAGCCCGGGCCCGCGGGCAGAGAGAGAGGGAGGCGGGCGCGCGCGGAGGGGGAAAGCGGCTGCGCTGACGGGTGGGCCCGCCAGGGCAGAGAGAGAAGAGGGGGAGGAAGGCGCGCGCGCGGGGTTGGGCCGGCTGGGCCGAAAGGCCGAGGGGGGCGGGGGTGTGGGCTTCTTTCCCTTTTTCTTTTATTCTGGTATTTGTTTTCTCTTTTCTTTTTATTTTTCTCTGTTTGATTCAAATTCAAATAAGCCACAAATTCAAATTAGACTTTCTAAGAATTATGCACCAAACAAAAGTAGAATTTAGGGTTTGACATGATGCAACATTTCATACCCCCTGGAGTTTTAGTCTAATAGACTATAATTACAAATAAAATAACCACTTTTCTCCTACAGAAATGAGAAAGAGAAGATTGGGGAAGGATGAGAAAAGGGAAGTAACACCTGAATTTGTGAATATGAGCAAAGAAATTTTATACCCCCAAATTCAGGGTGTTACAAACCTATCCCCCTTAAAAGAATCTCGCCCCGAGATTCAGGGTTGGTCAGCAAAGAGTTCAGGGTATTTGGCCTTCAGATCATCTTCTCGTTCCCAGGTTGCTTCTTCCTCCGGGTGGTGACCCCATCTGACCTTGCACATTCTGATGGTGTTCCTCCGGGTGACTCTGTCTGCAAACTCCAGAATCTGCGTTGGCTTCTCTATGTATGTCAGATCCTCCTGGACTTCCAAACCCTCCACTGGCAACTGTTCTTCTGGTACTCGCAGACACTTCTTCAATTGTGACACGTGGAACACATTGTGCACTGCTGACAAGCTCTCTGGTAGGTTGAGCTGGTAGGCCACTTCTCCACGCTTGGCTTGGATCTGATATGGCCCGACGTACCGGGGTGCTAACTTGCCTTTAACTCCGAACCTTCTGACTCCCCTGATAGGTGACACCTTCAGATAGACGAAATCCCCCACTTCGAAACTCAGTTCTCTTCTCCTTCGGTCCGCATAGCTTCGCTGTCTTGACTGGGCTATCTTCAGGTTCTCCCGAACCATTTTGATATTCTCTTCGGCTTCAAGCAGGATGTCGGGGCCAAACACCTGTCTCTCTCCAGGCTGGTCCCAATGCAGCGGAGTCCTACAACTCCGCCCATAGAGTGCCTGAAACGGCGACATCTTCAAGCTGGCCTGGTAACTATTGTTATAGGAGAATTCTGCATAAGGTAACCTTTTGTCCCATCCTGACTTGTCTTGCAACGCACAGGCTCTCAGCATATCTTCTAGGATCTGGTTAGTTCTTTCAGTCTGACCGTCTGTCTGCGGATGATAAGCCGAGCTGAAGTTCAAATGTGTGCCCAAAGCTTCTTGTAGCTGCTGCCAAAAATGAGAGGTGAACTGCGTTCCTCGATCTGACACTATCTTCTTCGGCACACCATGAAGGCAGACTATCCGTGACATGTATAACTCAGCTAACGTTGTTCCGGTGTTTGTGGTCTTCACAGGTATGAAATGGGCCACCTTTATTAAGCGGTCCACAACCACCCAGATGGAATCATAGCCGGCCCGGGTACGAGGTAGGCCAACTATAAAATCCATCCCGATCTCATCCCACTTCCACTGAGGAATCCGCAATGGCTGCAACAATCCGGCGGGCCTTTGATGCTCTGCTTTGGTCCTCTGACAGCTATCACAGATGGCGACATATTCTGCGATTTCTCTTTTCATGCCATACCACCAAAACCTCCTTTTTAAATCCTGGTACATCTTCTCACTTCCCGGGTGTATGGAGTAGGCTGTCTCATGAGCTTCCTTTAGGATCAGCTCCCGAATAGGTTTGAGGTCGGGGACACACAATCGGTCCTTGAACCATATTACTCCATCTTCATCCTTTCGAAAGTCTTTGCCTCTTCCTTCTAAGATTAACTGCCGGATCTTGTTGATGTTTTCATCATCCTTCTGCCCTTCTTTGATCTCCCGCTCTAGAGTGGGCTCTAATTCCACTGTTACTCCTTGCGTATTATTCAGGAAACCGAGGCTCAGCCTGTCGAACTCCTTGGCTAACTCATATGGCATTGGGTACGTGGCCATCATATTGACTTGACTCTTCCTGCTCAGAGCATCTGCAACCACATTGGCTTTACCTGGATGGTAATGTTTAACTCTGACTGGGTGAATATGTACTTCAGACTTTTATGATCTGTGTAAATGTCGCACTTCTGCCCATACAGGTAATGTCTCCAGGTCTTCAAAGCATGAACTACTGCTGCCAACTCCAGGTCATGTGTGGGATAATTTTTCTCATGGATCTTCAGCTGTCGAGATGAATATGCTACAACTCTTCCTTCTTGCATTAGCACACACCCCAATCCGGTGTAAGAAGCATCGCAATACACTGAGAAGGGCTTGTGAACATCAGGCAGGACTAACACCGGAGCTGTAGTCAATCTATTTTTCAGTTCTTCAAATGCTTCCTGACACTTTTGGGTCCACTTAAACTCAACTTTCTTCGCTAGTAACGCTGTCATTGGTCTAGCAATCTTTGAGAAGCCTTCGATGAAACGCCGGTAATACCCAGCCATTCCAATGAAGCTTTTGATCCCACGAACATCCTTTGGTGCTTTCCAGTTCAGGATATCTGCCACTTTCTTTGGATCCACTGCCAACCCATCTTGATTTATGATGTGACCCAGAAACAGGACTTCATGAATCCAGAACTCGCATTTGCCCAGCTTGGCATACAACTGATGCTCTCGAAGTCTTTGCAATACCATCTTCAAATGCTCTACATGATCTTCCTCACTTTGAGAGTATATAAGAATATCATCGATAAACACTACCACAAACTTGTCCAGATAATCCATGAACACACTGTTCATCAGGTACATAAAGAAGGCTGGCGCATTTGTCAAACCAAAGGACATAACTGTGAATTCATATAACCCGTACTTGGTGATGAATGCTGTCTTCGGAATGTCCGAAGGTCGGATCCTGAGCTGATGGTAACCCGATCTCAGATCTATCTTCGAGAATACGCTGGCACCTCTGAGCTGGTCGAACAAATCTTCTATCCTTGGCAGGGGGTACTTGTTTTTGACAGTAACTTCATTCAAGGCTCTGTAGTCTATGCACATCCTTTTGGTACCATCTTTCTTCTCTACAAACAACACTGGAGCGGCCCAAGGCGAGGTACTTGGTCTGATGTAACCCTTCTCTAACATCTCATCTATCTGCTTCTTGAGTTCCACCAATTCTGGTCTAGACACTCGGTAGGCTCTTTTGGAAATGGGGGCAGTACCAGGGATAAGCTCTATGGCAAATTCGACTTTTCTCTCGGGTGGCATGCCCGTTAGCTCCTCGGGAAATACGTCCGGAAAGTCCGACACAACCTTGATAGCCTCGAGCGGGTTGGGCTCCTTACTATCAACTGAAATTTGGTGACAGACACCCTCCGCTGATTTAGGCATCCTTAGCTCGGCCACTACCTCTTCTCCTGACGGGGACTTCAATGTTACGGTCCTCTTGTCACAACTAACATTCGCTTCATACTTCATTAACCAATTCATCCCTAGAATGACATCTATCCCAGGGGTGTCTATTACTATTAGATCACTGGGGAACCCTATCCCCCTTATTTCCACCCTTATATTTGAGCATATTTTATCTGTTTGCACCTTGCCACCAACTGAATTAATCCTCATGGGCGGCATCATTGCCTCTACTGAGATGTTATGCAGTTCTACCCAGGTTGCAGTGACAAATGAATGAGTTGCACCAGTATCAAATAGCACTTTCGTGGGATGAGATTCGACTGAGAACATACCTACTGCCACATCTGGTGCATCCTAGATCGCTTCGGCCTCCAAGTGGTTCACCTTTCCACGGTTGTACGCTTGGTTACGATTGCCTGCTGTCGGCTACAGTACACCTTGCCTTGTTGGAGCATTGGGGTTGGTCTGCTGCTGCGCCATCTTCTTTGGGCACTGCATTGCCCAGTGGCCTTGTTCTCCACAGTGGAAACATCCTCTGCCTCCTCCTTGTGCTGGGGCTGCTTGGTTGCTCTGGTTTGCTGCTGGGGCAGGAAGGCGAGGTGCCTGGTTGTTCTGCTTCTGATACTGATTACCTCCCTGCTGGCTGTGCTGACGGTACTGCTGCTGCTGCTGTGGGTACTGCCTCTGAAACTGCTGCTGATGCGGACGCTGGTTCTGATTCTGATATCCTTGTGGGTGACCAGGCCTGCCTTGCTGAAATGAACTGCCTGAGAAACGTGGACGGCTGATGCCTCCGGACTGGGGTCCACTCATCTTTCGCTTCCGATCTTCCATATCCTTACGCTTCTTCTCAGTCATAACTGCCCTATCGATCAGGTGCTGGAAGGTGGGGAAGGTGTGGTTCATTAGCTGGTAATGCAGGGGATCCACCAAACCCCTCATGAACCTGTACTGCCTTTTAGCATCAGTGTTGACATCCTCAGGTGCATAACGAGATAGCTGCAAAAACTTGTCTCTGTATTCACTAACAGACAGGGGTCCCTGCTTCAGAGCCAGAAACTCCTCCTTCTTCACGATCATCAGTCCCTCTGGCACATGGTACCTGTGGAAACTCTCGCTGAATTCTTCCCAGGTGATGGCTTCGGGGTCAGCATGGGTGGCGAGGTAGGACTCCCACCAGGACTGGGCTGCTCCCCTTAGCTGACGGGGACCATACAGAACCTTCTCCCTGTCGTTGCATTGGGCGGTGCGCAGTTCTCTTTCCACTGCGCGCAGCCAGTCTTCTGCATCCATGGGGTCAGCAGAATGGGCGAAGGTAGGAGGGTGCCCTCTCATGAACTCACCACGCTTATCCCGTGGCATCTGGGGCATCTGCACTTGCAATTGGGGTTGAGGTTGCTGTTGAGCCTGCTGCATGGCTGCCAGAGTCTGCCCAATGGCCTGCACTGCCTGAGTCTGCATCAAGAACATCTGCTCCACTAACATCGGGGGTGGTGGGGGAGGCTGCCTCTGTTGTTCCTCCTGCTGGTCATGCTGCTCTTGCTGAGCACGCCTGTTGCATCGGCGCCTGTTGTCAGACATCTGTGGAAGACATTCATACATCAGCGTTGATCTTACAACCCTTCAGCATAAGAAAAGAGAATACAGAATTCTTCATGACACTGAGTGAACAAAGAGCTTCACTGATCCTCATTACGATTCAACACAGCTTCTCAGATAAGAAGGAAAGTAGAAGTAAATGGCTTCCCAACTAAATAACTGACTTTATTAACATTATAGCTAGGCCAAACTGCAGGAGAAACCCACAGGTTGGCAACAGTCATTACAAAGATTCAAATCCAGCACAAGTTCATCATAACAAGCATGCAAGCAACTGATGAGCAAACTAAGCTAATTGGAAGCAACTGATAAGCAAACTAAACTAACTATTTAAGACTGAGACATCTGACTTAAGAATTATTACAAACTTTGACGCTAACGATCTAAGGATCCAGATCTATCCTGGTCTTACAGGCAGGGGAACCATAAGTGTGGTGACCACGTGGCGGCGAGCGGTAAGGGTGCTGAGTCCCAACAAGAGCGGGAGAACCACCCTGCTGGTGATGGCACTCTGCCAACTCAGCACGCAACTCCGCAATCTCTGTTCGAGCCCTGCTCAGCTCGTCCAGAGAGTGATCCAGCTCAGTGTTAAGCACTGCGACTAGGTTGACTGTGCTGCTCAACCTAGGGTTAGCCTCACCAACAGGTGAGACAACCACACTCTCTGTGCTGCCAGTAGGGCGGCGGGGGTAGTACCGAAGGTTAAGACCGTCGGCCACCCCACCGAACAAAGAACAGTACTGGGAGAGTGCACGTCGTGCTGCATCCTGCATAGCCGCCTCTGCAGTGTCCCTCTCGGAGATGGAATAGTGCTCCGAAACGGCCTCCGCACCCCGGAGGTCATCCTCCGGACGGCGAACTAGGCAGGTAGCCTCCCAGCGGTCCGGGTACCTCCCGCGACTGTGCTGGTAGACTACACAACGATACTCGATCGACCAGGTGTGCCGGTCAAAAGCCTGGCGCAGCAAGGTGTCGAGTGCGTCGTGGAAGTGACAACCGCGAGCGGCGTCACGGGTGATGGGTCGGGCGACCCATCCTTCCGCCTCCTGCGGCTCAGAAGACTCCGTGCTGTGGTCTGAGTCGTCGTCGTCGGGGTCTCCTCCAGGACTTCCTCCGGTAGCTCCTCCAACAGGCGAGGCGTCCCGCGGTGGTGCAGGGGGCGCCTCCAGCTGGGCAACAGAGGAACGGGGCCTCACGGACTCCACCTCCTGCTGGGGTGGGGAGGAAGAGCCCTGCTGCTCTCTGTGCAGGCGCCGGCGTTCCTGCTCCTCACGCAGGCGGTGGTGCAGTCTCTCCAGGTGACTCGACTGACCGGACACGGTGCGGTGCAGAGGACGCTCCGCAAGTCGAGACGGCAGGAAAGGAATCACCGACTTACGTGCAGTGTGTCTAAGACGAGCCATCTACAAAAGACACCGTAAGCATAAGAGTAAGAGCAGAACTAATATGACAAGTGAATAAACCATAGACAGAACAAGATAAAAATTTTAACAAGGTATAATATAGTATATATGTGTAGTAAAACATAGGGTTGGTCGAGGTGACCGACTTTTGAAGTAACATCAGAGGTCAAGGTGAGGGGGGAAGGTCAATAGTCCTTAGTACGACCAGTGCTACTCTAGGTCAGCGGTCCTACAGTCAGCACGGCTCTGATACCACTTATGTCACACCCGGTTTTGGAAGGCAAACCAAGTGCGAACTATGTACGTGCCAGGATCAGAACTCACGTACACAGCGATTACATAAATGAACATCAATGCACATTGCTCGAATAATAACTTAAGAGAGTATTAACTTATTACATCACATAGTCATAGACATCCACATAGTCATCGACTTAACAGTTAAATCAAAGTGCTAGCGAAACGCAGTAAAGATAGGGCCTTCACAGGCAGCTGACTGGGGGTTGCCGCCAACCCACACCTAGAATTCGTCATAGTCTTGGAACTCCTGGAAGTCTCCTTCCACGGCTTCGCCTTCTCCTGAGCAGTGGTTACAATGTGGACAACCTGGTGTTTTGTGGTAAAGCAAGGATGAGTACACATCAACGTACTCAGCAAATGTCCCGTTCGGCTGTAGTGGACTAGCTTTATGTGGGGTTAGGCTCAAGCAGTTGCTTTTAGTTGGTCAGGTATTTATCATTAGTAGAAGCCAGATTTTAGCATTAACCAACCCATGAACCATTTCCTCATCGAGGAACAACATCATCATATTCGAACCAAAACCATAACATAATCCTTGTATCTCGAACCATCTGTATCTCTAATCAAAGAGGATCCCAAGGCTGCTCTTAACCGTGAGCACGGCTGATATATCAGTTTCACTACCCTCTGCAGAGGCCGCACACTTTACCCATGAGTCATGATGCCCTTTCTGCCCGGGGAGAGCTAATCCCCATTGACCACTACCTAGGTGGTCGGGCAGGGTATCACTACGTAGCTTTTACAAAGATTCCCTAGAGATCATAGCTGCCCGTTAGGTTTCTCCAGTTTGATAAACACAGTACCCCTCCCCGCAGGAGAGTGACTAACAAAAAGCAAAACGAAAGAACCTCGGCACTCAGCCTCGGCAGAGCAAGCACTGTGCCTGGACCCCATTGACGGCACGACGGCGAAGCAACTACACCTCTAGTTCCTCTAATTAATTAGCTAAGGGCATCCCATTTCACCCTCATGGCTGCACTGTTATCCCGGGTGGTCTCTCAACGAACAGGTCCTTACGGAGAGGTACTCAGGAAACAGCCTGAGCCCCCTAGAGTATCACAAGATCATCAATATCATCAGGATAACAGTATCATACATAGTCACATCATGTTCATTGATTAAGTTAAGGCAATAGCAGAATGCTAACCATAACAGCCCATAAGGTCATCAAGGATAAAGTAAAGTGTAAAGCTAGTCAATCCTTAGGTTTCAAGTAAGTAATGTGGGGTGGTAAGTTATAAATGAATAGGACATAATGGGTCAGAGGACACTTGCCTTCACCAAACTGTTGATCAGGAACTTCCTCTGCAACTTCCCCGGAAAACACAGACTGCTCGTTGTCTACGTAAAGTAATCATTCACACTATGGACTTGGGAAGTAACAAACAAAAGCAATATACCAAACATATGCAGCAGAGAGATCACAAGTTCACAATAGAAAAGGATTGGTACTCTAGTATTCCCTAGGTCTAGGGTAGAGGACTATACAAAGTGATTCATTATCCACTAATTAGGTTTAAGTCAGTGGTGGGGTTAAATCATTACATGGTTTTAAGTTCCTAAACTTAGGTGCTCCCACTTTTATTAAAGTCTTCTATCTTTTATTTATCTCAAATAGGGGTTCCAATAACCTTAATCTTATCCTAATGACCAACTATTAATTGGGACATAAAAACAGCAGGGAAACATTGGTTAAATAGGTAGACAAAAATACTATGAGCATTTTGCAATTTGAAGCACCTAATTTGGAGTTCATATGACAAAGTTATGAATTTTACAAGTTTAGGGATTAAAAATATACCTTAAATACTTATTTTGAATTAAATAAAAGGTCTGAGGACCTAACTGCGAAGATCCAGGGACGGCGGGTCAATTTATAGAAAACCGGGGGTCTCTTTAAGAATTTGCGCGGGCGAAGGGGTATCGGGCTTCTACGGCCGTTGGATCTCGGATCGACGCGCAGGATTAGATCCGCGGGCGGGCGCGCGAGCGCGCGGCAGCCTGAGCGGCTGACAGGCGGGGCCAGGCGGGCAGCGCGGGGCGGCGGGCTGACAGGCGGGGCCGGGCGAGCAGCGCGGGCGCGGGCGGGCTGACAGGTGGGGCCGGGCGAGCAGCGCGGGCGCGGGCGGCCTGACAGGCGGGGCCCAATTGGCAGGGAGGCGGGGCGCGGGGAAAACGGCTCGGGGCCGTTGGATCTTAGGCGGACGGCTAGGATTGGACTCGGCCTATTTGAATCAGGGCCGTTCGATCTGGGATAGACGGCGGGGATTGGGTGGCCGGCTTCTGTCTTCTCCTCCGGCCAGCAGAGGCGACGGCGTCCGTCCCGCGGCGGAGAACTCGCCGGAGACGAGGGGCGCGGGCGCTCTGCGGGTCCTTGGGGCGACCTGGGCGGCCGGGGAGGTTGGGGAGGGCGCGGGGAACCTTTTGGTGGGGACTAGGTCGGGGCAGGGGCACCGGAGGGGGGCGGTCCACGGCGAAGCGGCTCGGCGGTGGCGCTAAGGGACTCCGGCGAGCAATTAAACGCGACAGAGTGCAATAGAGGGGAAGGGAGAGGGCATGGGAGGTTCCTTACCTCAAGACGGACTCCGGGGACTCCTCGGTGGCGGCAATGGCGCGACGACGGCCCGGGTCGGCAGTGGCGGACCTCCGCGGCTGCACGGAGGACGGCGGGTGAGCGCGGGCAGAGGAATTCGGGGAGGGAGAGGGAAAATTGGGGCGTGTCCCGGGTTGCGGACGTCGGGGCGAAGCTCACCGTGGCAGAAGGCACGGCGGGGCTCCAACGGCGACGGAGAAACGAGCTCGGGACGGCGGCGGTTCGTGGCGACGGCGCTCTGGCGTGCGCGCAGTGAGGGGGAGGTGAGGGAGAGGCCTGCAGGTGCGCAAATGAGGGAGGGGGAGAGGGCGAGCGGGGTTCTGGGCTCAAGTGGCCGGGGGCGGGGCGGTTGCGAGCTCCACGCGCGACGTGGGCGCGGAGTCCGCGGCACGCGCAGCGCGGGCGGCGGTTACGCGGGGAAGACGGGGCTGACAGCCCGGGCCCGCGAGCAGAGAGAGAGGGAGGCGGGCGCGCGCGGAGGGGGAAAGCGGCTGCGATGACGGGTGGGCCCGCCAGGGCAGAGAGAAAAGAGGGGGGAGGAAGGCGCGCGCGCGGGGTTGGGCCGGCTGGGCCGAAAGGCCGAGGGGGGGCGGGGGTGTGGGCTTCTTTCCCTTTTTCTTTTATTCTGGTATTTGTTTTCTCTTTTCTTTTTATTTTTCTCTATTTGATTCAAATTCAAATAAGCCACAAATTCAAATTAGACTTTCTAAGAATTATGCACCAAACAAAAGTAGAATTTAGGGTTTGACATGATGCAACATTTCATACCCCCTGGAGTTTTAGTCTAATAGACTATAATTACAAATAAAATAACCACTTTTCTCCTACAGAAATGAGAAAGAGAAGATTGGGGAAGGATGAGAAAAGGGAAGTAACACCTGAATTTGTGAATATGAGCAAAGAAATTTTATACCCCCAAATTCAGGGTGTTACAGTTCCTTAGATACACCAAAAGAATCAACATTATAAAGAAGGAGCACCTAAGCCAAGATACTACCAATTCAGAGGCAAAACCATAGTTGTGATCACAATTAATGAAACTTCAAGATATTCAATGAAATTGCATAGTTCCATTCTCCATACCTTTGCCTTTTCCTGAATTGCTATGAGAGCACCAGTTGTCACTAATTGAGGACTCCTTTTGTTCATGCACCTTATAGCTCAAAAGAGTGCATTAGAGGCACAACATGGAGTTGGTATTCACACAATACCAGACTAGAGCAATAGTGTGAACATAAACTAAACAATAGTCATATTTGCACACAGGTTAATCATTAAAACCATGTAGCATAACTCATTACACACGTAAGGCATGATTTACAAAAGAAAAACATGTTTATTCATGAACACATAAAGGATTAATCATGGTAAATATCTCAAATGATAGGCTACCCAATGAACGATTCAAAAGATATGACTTAGAGAGCACTTAGTCATGTTCAAGCTAACATGAATGTGATCTTTAAAAACATGAATCAGTTATTAACAAGAATCCAACGCAAGCAGTTTTCAAAGCTTAACTACTCCAAGGACAGATAGCACGACATTCAACTTTAAGAGCAATATTGATAATGCACTCAAGAAACACAGGTACCGTCCTTTGGAGAGTCAGTTGAAGAATCTCATCAAGGTCCTTTGTTTGATTCACCAATAATGATTAAGGACCTATTCACCTTATTTCACTTGAGATGAACATGGGATTAGTGTCTCACAATAATTCAACCTTGGGTCAATAAACACCAAAACAATTAACAGCTTAAGCATAGAGTTTTAGATAACCGTCTTAAGCTCTCCCATGGTCTCCAGTCCATCTCAAGGCACCTGCATGGTCTAGTTAAGACAATTTGGTACCCACCTCGGGATGGGTCCATGATGTTCAACCAAAAGTGCCTTTGGTACCCAAATAGTCTTTGTGCTAGTTCTAGGTGATCTCGTTATAGATCTAGCACACGTGTATGATTTAGGTCTCCTAAGCGAATAAGATTGAGACAAATTTACTTGCTTAGGAACCTCACCTTTATTACATACCTTAGATAGATGACCCTGCTCACCACACTTGTAGCAGAAGCGTCGCTCAATCTGACATGACGCTTGCTGTTTGTCATTTTCCTTGGTGAGAGTCATCTTGGAGACTTTTTCCAAGCTCATGTTGATTTCTTCATCTTTAGGAACATTCTTCTTATTTAGCTTAACACTTGCTGCAGTTTTTCCTTTCTCAAGCTTCTTCACCATGCGCCCGTGGATATCTTGAGAAAGTTGAGCAATGTGTCTTCTCCTTAGTTGTCTTTGCTTCTTGTTCCCACGCAATTTCTTTTGTGTCCCTAAAACTTGTTGCTCAATCAATGATTGGCTTTCTTTTAAGCGACAGGGGTTAGCACATGGTGATATAAAATTCAAATGCGCACACGTGCGAGAATGAGGTTCACATGAATTTAAGTTCGTAATTACGACCTCATGAGCA
The DNA here is from genome assembly GCA_029449295.1 of Zea luxurians. Taxonomy (NCBI): domain Eukaryota; kingdom Viridiplantae; phylum Streptophyta; class Magnoliopsida; order Poales; family Poaceae; genus Zea; species Zea luxurians. The sequence continues at coordinate 5,448,441 of JAOPSE010000134.1, read as the reverse complement.
ACTTCAAGCATGATATGTTTATCCAAGAGATTCTCATGAGAATAAGACAATGAATCATATTTTTCAGTGAGAGCTAGTTTATCATGACTTAGCAATTCTACTTTCCTCTCAAGCATGGCATTTTTCATTCTAAGTTGAGCAACACAAGATAAAGCATCATCATTTCTACTTTGCTCAATTAGAATTGAATCATACCGTTGGACCAAGACATCATGAGAGCACCTTAGCTCCTCATGTTCTTTGGTCATCTTCTCCAAGCTGTTGTTTGTTTTGATGAGAGTCTCCTCTAGCCTGAGAAGCGTCTCGCCTTGTTCCTTGTTCCTTCTCAACAGTTTAACCAAGAGCGCTTTGTCCTCTTTGTTGAGATGGATGTAGAAACGGCGAATCTCCTCTTCTTCCACATCGTCGGTCTCATTTTCCCTGTCATCAATGTTAGTGGAAGCAATACAGGAGAATGCACCTTGTGGTGATGAAGATTCATCCTCGTATTCCTCCTCATCATGGCTTTCGTCTCCACCGTCATTGTTAGCAATAAAACATTTATTACTAGTGGAGAACAAACCTGTTGACGAGGTGGATTCATCGTTTGGTGCCCATCGTTCTTGTTCTTCTCCCTTTGAAAGGTTAGCATCACAAGCAATATAGGGAGTAGGAGCAGTACAATTTTCCACAAAATATTTTACTTTAATTCTATTCCATAAATCATGAGCATCAACAAATAAATCATTATCACTACTCATGATGGCAAAATAGGCATCTCTAGAAAGAGAATCAACTAAGATGTTGCAAGCATGGTGATTTAGAGATAGACATCTTAGTTCATCATTAGAAGGATTTTTACTAACATTAGAGGGAAAAATACTTCTACTAAAGACCTGTCTCAAATCAGGATCAACACTCATGAAAGCATTATAAATAGAGATAGACCAAGACTTGTAATTAGAGCCATCGCCTAAAAGAAGTTCTACAGTTACCTCTTGTGACGACATCGTCATCTCCGGACGGCTAAGCCCACACTGGAGAGGCCTAGCTTTGATACCAATTGAAAGTTCCCTTTGACCCGGGAACAGGATCTGGATGTCGCCTAGAGGGGGGATGAATAGGCGAATAAAACTTATCACTTTAAAACTTAAATTCTTACTCTACTCGAAGAATTAGTACGATGTGGAATGAGAAGACCCTTCGAGTAGATTGCAGCGGAATAGAAGATCCTGTCTCAAAATGTCCTGCACTTCAAATAAAGCTTATACCACAGATAAGTATTGAAGTGCAGATATAAAGGCGAGTAAGACAGAGAGTCAGGATACAATACAGAACCGAGCACACAGACGCAAAGATTTATCCCGAGGTTCGGCCAAGCCTAAAATGCTTGCCTAGTCCTCGTTGGAGTTAGCCACACCTGGGCTTGGAGTCTATTTCAACTCCTTCCTCCGTTTGCTCAGATCTGTCAGTATGACAGATAGAGCCTTTCACTATGTTGAGTTGGGTTACAACAAAACCGCGGCTGCTTATAACTTCTTGGCAGCACTCCGGCAAAGTAACGATACACTCAAGACCTTGCTCTAGCTCTTAGCAGGACTTCTCCACTCTCTAATGGCTTATAGCTTTGCCTTCTACACAAACTAGAGAGATACACATAAGAGGGAGAGTGAGAATTGATTCGAGTGATGTCTACACTTGTTTGCTGCGCTTATTCATTGCTTGAGGCGCCTAGGGGTCCCTTTTATAGGCACAAGGAGCCTAGGAGCCGTTGGAAGCAATCCAGGAAGGCAAATCTTGCCTTCTGTCGGGTGGCTCACAGGACAGTCCGGTGCACCACCAGACACTGTCCGGTGCCCGATTTCATTCCAGAAATGGAGCAGTCGACCGTTGCAGTCCTGGAGCCGTTGGCGCACCGGACACTGTCCGGTGCACACCAGACAGTCCGGTGCCCCAAAGTGACCGTTGGCTCGGCCACGCGCGGAATCCTCGGCCGACCATTGGCCCAGCCGACCGTTGGCTCACCGGACAGTCCGGTGAATTATAGCCGTACGCCGCCGGCTTCTCTCGAGAGTGGCCTGTTCACCAGAGTTCAGACTGGCGCACCGGACACTGTCCGGTGCACCACCGGACAGTCCGGTGTGCCAGACTGAGCTGAGTCTTGGCTGTGCACAGCCAAGCCTTTTGCACCTCTTTTCTTTTCTTCTTTTCTCTGTTTCTAATACTTAGACAAACATGTTAGTACACATAAACCAATGTACTAAGTCTAGAAACATACCTTCTCTTGGATTTTCACCTCTCTATCATTTGACATGCTAAAGATTGATGTTGGACTCCTAAATCATCAAGTCAGCTTAACTTGATCTAGACTAACATTTCTGAGCTCCAACATCCTGCAAAGGTCACATAGAATATCTCCAAACAAAGGAACAACCCAAACTAAAGGTCAGAGTGCACTTAGCTCTTTTGGGCTGCTTCCAGTTCTGTTTTTGACATTTGTTCTCGTTCTAGTGACCTTGATCTCCTTCTTAGAGCTTGGTCTTGAGCCTTATGACTTACACCACATAACTATAGATGTTTCCCCATTGGTTGTAAGTCACGTCCTTATGTAGTGATCCTTGATGTGCCATAGCTCTTCTCAACTCGATCACCCTTGACTTTGCAAGTCTTCTTCTTCACCCTTGGCTTTGGGTTCCTCAGCCTCTTTGACCTTCTCCCGTGCACTTGGTACCTCGAAGCTCTTCTTGCCTCCGTCCTTGGCTTGATCAGTTTTCTCCGAGCTACGCACCCGAGTCTCACTTTATGCACTGTCCATCATACTTGTGATGCCCATTATCTATTTATCATTTAGTCCTTGGACCATCACACTTGTTCACTTGTGTTGAACCCTGTTAGCTTTACCTTAAGCACCTGTTCAACACTTAGTACACTTGTTAGTCCTTTAATTGAGTTGTCATCCAAACACCAAAACTCACACGAGAGCTTTCAAGCTAGCGGTGGCTTTTTTGAGTTTGTGTCATTCACTCTCCAAAGGCAATGTTTCCTGTATATGTCTATCTGCTTAATGGTAGTAATAGGGATTTTAACCGTGCACATAAAAAAGGTTGGTGAAGATGAGATAACCGAGTTTACGAACTCCAATCTCTGAGCTTGAGAAAGGAAATTAGAGGAACATGACAGTCTCTTTTCAATTCTTTGGATTAGGGGTAAAAAGTGTTTGTCGGTACCTTGAATCAAGGGTACCCCCTACTACTGTATCAAGGCGCATTTCCTGTGCGGCTACCTCTTAGCCACATGGTAGTAGGGCTGTGTCTGTGACTAAGGCGTGCCTCAGCCCAACCAAGGGCGGTTGCTCAGGGCCCACAGCGGCGCCCGGCCTCACCACCTGGGTGGGTTCGGGACCGCCACGTGTCCATCATGGTGGAATTCCCCTGGGCATCTGCAGTAAGTCCGGACCCCCATGGGAATGTGCCTAAGTTTGCGGACAGGACTCCCAGGGGAGGTTCGAGACCTCCACATATGCATACTGGGCCCCCTAAGGTAGAAACCAGACCCCTTCGCAAAGGGTCCGGACCGCTCACGGCGGGGGTCCCGGTGCACCAGGATGGAAAATGCTTAAGCCCTGGCCAAAGGCCAGGCAGGGGTCCGGTGCTGGCACGTGTCTGGACCTCATCATGTACGACTCAGTTCCCCGCCCAGGCGGAGACTCGATGCTGCCACGTGGCCCTCTGCCCGTGACATAAGCCAGCGGGCGGAGCCTGACATAAGGACTACGTGCCGCGGGCCGCGCCGCGCATCGCATGCTACGCTATCTCAGTATTTAATGTGGAGGATGCCCGCCGCCTGACAGGCGATGTGCTATCTTAGCATTTAATGCGCCCCGTCCACTCCGCTGGCAGGCGAGGTGACGGCTCAGCATTTAATGCATCCTCTCTCTGCTCCTCTAGTAGGCGGCGACTGGGCCAACCTACAGACGACGTGCCTGTCCAATCAGTTGGTAGGTGGCGTACTGCCACAAGATCTGTACTCATGACGACTCGCGCGTTACCGAGGAAGCAGCCAAGAGAAGCCAATGCTATAAGCACTACGGACATTACTACACTCGGAGAGGGCCCAGACGTTGCGGGCGTAAGTTATTTCCCTCCATTTTGTCCCTAGGCCCGCATGTCGGGGCTCAGTACCCTTGTACGTGCCCTCCTTGTGCTATAAAAGGGGAGGCATGCAACGTTACAACATAGACCCAAGTCATCCAAGACACAACTCAAGCTCACGAGCAATACAACACATAGTGGAGTAGGGTATTATGCTTCGGTGGCTCGAACCACTCTAAACTCTTGCGTGTTCTTGTGTTCATCCCCAAATCTCACAACAAGCAGAACGCTTAGGCCCCTCCTCATCTTAGGATTTAGGGCTGGTGCACTCCGCCACCCGACCGGAGATTTCCTCTCCGACATTTGGCGTGCCAGGTAGGGGCTAATCTTTAGGTTTTTGCTTGTTTACTTCCTTAGCATGATGGTGCAAATCGTTGAGCACCGCACCAAGACCTCAGTGGATTTCCTGGTGGAGGAAGAAGCTGCTTCTTCCACGCCATAGGATCCCAACCGTCCAGTGACGGAGGCTGCTGCTGTGCAGGTTGCGCAGCAGCATCCAACTGCGTAGACATCCCGGACTCTACCCAGGACAACACTAGGGGCATTGTCTGCAGCCAGGGAGTTGTTGCGTCACCCCCAAGCTCATTGGCCTCACCGGGGGCCATGAGGCAATGGCGTGAAGACATCGACCGGCTGCTTGGCATGGCGCACTCCGACTCAACCAGGTCGAGGTCGTGGTCATCCCGACGCCAACATGAGGTGTCGGCATCCGTACGCTCACCCTCGGTGAGGGCAGCACCGACTGAAGACCTGAGGGCAGAGCTCAGCCACCGGTGCGCGGCGGAAGACGCTCCAGTCTCTCGGGAGAGGTCTAATGACCTGCGGGCAGAACTCAACCGTAGGCGAGAGGGCGAAGATGCCCGCGTCTCACTGGAGAGGACGTGAGAGCGCCGACACAACATTGAGGGCTGTAACCTCGATAAAGACTTCGCTGCGGTAGCACCGCAAACCCCAGTGGGCGCCTGATCCTAGGCGAGTGTCCCATTGGCTGGCGTGGGCTACACCGCTCTCGCAGATCATCTCCGAGCGGCATCCTGGCCATCCAAGTTATGGCCGCACTTGCCGGAAAAGTACGACGGTACGTCAAAACCGTCGAAATTCTTGCAGGTGTACGTCATGGCTATCACAGCAGCAGGTGGAAACACCGCTGTGATGGCGACATATTTTCATGTCGCCTTGTCTGGGCCCGCCCGGACTTGGCTCATGAACCTTGCCCCAGGATCAGTCTACTCCTGGGAAGAGCTCTGCGCATGGTTCACAGCGCACTTTGCCAGCGCCTACCAACAATACGGCGTGGAGGCCCACCTCCACGCTGTGAGGCAGGAGGCCGGGGAAACCCTTCGGACATTTATCTCCTATTTCACCAAGGTGCGGGGTACTATACCTCGCATCTCTGATGCTTCTATCATCACGGCCTTCCGTCAGGGAGTGCGTGATGAAAAGATGTTGGAGAAGTTGTCCACGCACGATGTCGAAACTGTCTCCACTCTCTTCGCTTTGGCCGACAAGTGCGCCAGGGCCGCTGAGGGCCGTGCATGGCACTCGGTGCCACAGACCGGGGTCGCCCAGACGGGTGTTTCGGGTGCCGTCGCTCAAGACGGCAAAAAGAAGAAGAAAAAGAACCGCGGCCATGAGAAGCCGCATTCCGCCGCTCTGGTCGTTGCAGCTGCGACTGGGGGCCGGGGCGACCGCAACAAACGCCCACGGCCGCAGAAGGGTAACAGCGTCTCATGCCCAGTGCACCCCAACGGTCGCCACAACGCCGCGGAGTGTCATGAGATCATCGACCTCGCGAAACGCGTCAGCGTGCGGCGTGAGCAGTCTTCCGGTGATGGCTCCCCACCTCGTCGCTGACCTGGTAAGGAAAGGGTCGACGACGATGAGGTGGCCGTGGCTGAACCGGACCTCGGGTATAAGTCACCTAAAGGGGTCCTGAAGGATGTTTTCGCTGGAGGCTCCAACTCCGATGATGACAGCTAGATGGGCCACCATGGGGTCCCATACTCTCTGGTCCGCGAGGCCAAAGCCTGCCTTCCCCCAGAAACCCTTCTGGACTCCTCATGGTTCCAACCTTTTGATGAGCCTATACAGGGGCAATTACAGCACAAGGAAGAGGACTCCGTCGGCGAGCTCAGGTGTCAAGCGGCAACCCGAACTGCACTTTGTAGTCTGGTGCCCATACACTGCGGCCAACGATTCGTGCATAGTAGGGAGCCCAGGGTCAGGACCTAGTCCTATGGCGAGTATCGAACCAAGAAGGGGTCCGCAATCTCTCCCCCAGCTGGGAGGAACCCTTCAAGGTGACAGAAGTATGCCAGCCCAGGGGGTGCCCGCCTTGCTATAACTAAAGGATTATCTCTTCATAACCTCTGGAGCATCTATGTAAGTTCTGTCCATAGAAGCAAGTCCGAGGGGTTAAGTTTTTCTTCTTTTGTAGTCAGGCCTCGCATACGCGTACGCCAGCCCGGTAAGGTCCGCCCTCATAAACCCGGCCTGTTGGTTTACACCCGTGCATGTCGAATTATAAAAAGGAGATTTACCCCCTCAGATCTGCTTCTGTGATAACTTTATCTTCCTGCTCCATAGTTTTATCCTGCAGTTTCCAGGTATTATTTTCTACCTAACCCACCCGTACGGTTCCCATCTGTCCTAACATGATGACACCCGAATTGAGTAGCTAGGCTTGCAGATTAGGACCCCCTTACGAAAGCTGGGAGGTCCGATAGCCTGGGGGCCGATTCTAGAGAACGGAGGCTCGTTCCATGGGGTGGTCCAGATCAGTGTAGCCGCTTAGCCTGGTCCCATACCGTAAGCCTGCACAGTCCACCACTTCGTGATGAGTACCTTAGTATTTGGAGCTATAGTTCTATGGGTCCAACAACATGGGGTCCGGCTCCAGAGAATGGACACTCGTCTCCTGGGGTGGTCCGGAGCCGAGTAGCCGCTTATCCTGGTCCCGTACCGTAAGCCTGCATGCTCTACCACTCTGCCGCGAGGGCCCTAGTATCTAGAGCCATGATCTAGGGGGTCTGGACACGCAACTTGGCCTCCCAGACTAAATACTGCAGGTCCCGAGCATGTATCAAAGGATGGCTAATGTCAGACGGAGAATCCTATGAGTGTGCTACTAACGCTCCCTAGCTGAAGCTGTGTACAGGCCCAGGTCCCAGTCGGGGCTGCCTCCTGGGGGTTGTTGCCAACTCTTTCAGGTACGCTGGTATCCAACCTCGACACATCGAGCCTGCATCCTAAGGGGGCAAGTACTAGGGAGGAGTCGATAACATCACACACAACAGGGACAGGTGGTACACAGATAAGTGCTAATACTGCTTGATAAATAGTACTAAAAAAGTACCTTACAAAAACAAAAGTTATTACATTTGCCTTCAAGCAGAGTCCTAGCTCCAACTCTACAGATGTAAACTACTCGGCGCCGGCAGGATCACGCTGGAAGCTCGTGGACGCTGTCCTCGCGGAATTCTCCCAAGCGACTTGCCAACAATGGTGGCCACCTCAACATGTGCGCCATAGCAGAGAGGCCCTCGCCCCCGTCTTCTTATGGGGGGTGACAATGAGGCCATTAAAGCCAAAGAGTTGGGTGCACGGCGGCTGACGGCGCTGCTGGTCTGGCCAGCGGCGGCGACCACCTCTGCACCAGCGGCTCGCCAGCGGCGGCGACCATCTCAACGCGTGCGCCATGGCAAAGAGGCCCTCGCTCCCGCCCTCATATGGGAGTGAGGACAAGACCATCCAAGCTAAGGGGCTAGAAGCTCGGCGGCTGGTGGCACTTGTGGGCCGGCCGGTACCGCCTAGCCGAAGTTTGCCTCCTTCGCAAGGCTGGTGAACATCCTTTTCCTCCAAATGCTGGAGGAAGAAGCAGGCCACCAGCCCATGCGGAAGGCAGGACCCCAACTCGGCTCGCCCTCCACCCCAGCGAGGCTGATGAACATCCTTGAAGCTGAGGGCAGGGGGGAGGCTGCAGCCCGGCTCGCTTCTCTCCACCACAAGGCTGGTGGTCATCCTTGTAGATGACCACTGGTGGGAGACCGCAGTCCGGCTGCATGATGAAAATCCTTGAAGCTGAGCGACGGCGGAAGGGCGCCAGCCCCCATGAGGTCGTGCTCCTCCAGCAACAGCAAGAAGAAGGCGAGATTGGCAGCGCCATCGCACAGGAAACGAGGAGCGAGATCCCTGGTGGCAAAATCGCCAAGGGGGAAGACACTGGCGCGAATCCTTCCATCGAACATCGGCGCGCCCGATCTAGACAAGCGGCGCACTAGGACAAGCGTCCACTTGGTCTAAAGGTGCTCGGGGTGAACCAACAATGCCATGGCAACTGCGGTGGCGCAGAGCAAAACCTCGAAGGCGAAGGGGCGCAGCAAGAGGAAGAGAAACAAGGCATGGCTGTTACCTGAGGGAAGAACCCCTTTTTAAAGGCAGATTCCTCTGATCGCGCCCCGAAAGACCACGAGAAGTCCCCCCCGACGCACACCGGAGCACCCAGCCAATGATACGGGGGCCCGACCCCACAAGTCATACGGTTGGCGCAATGGCCTCCTAGCGCGCAGAAGGCGAACCATCGTGCGAGGAACGATTTGCCGCGCCTCTTCATCTCCGCCAAGGGCAGCGGTCCAGCTTTTGGCACGGGGGCTCGGGTCCAGGAGTCATACTCCTCGAACGTCAGCCAACATGTGAGGAGAAGGCGAACCGCCGCGTGAGGAGCATGCCACCAGCTATGGTAGTGTGCCCCTTCATCTCCGCCGAAACCAACAGCCCAAGCTCTGTCGTGAGGGACCGAGTCCACGGGTCACCCTCCGTGGGCGCCGGTTCCTGGGTGAAGAGAAGTTGAACCGCCACTCGCACCAGTACCATGCCTTCTCAGGGCCACCGCGAAAGACAGAGAAGATGAATTTTCAAAACCATATGCAGCGGTATCGAGGCGCCCCACGCATGGCCTAGTAAAAACCATCGAGCGCGAAGATCACGGGTCAGTCAGTCGCGGGGAACAGGCGCGCCGGTTGATATGACCAACGGTAGGCTGGTATCGCGAGCACATCGAGTTAATGCGGCGCGCGTAGAGGAGGCACCCCAGTCGCTGGTCATACCAAGTTGACGCAAGATACAAGCTTTGGCCCCACCTGCAGGCTCGTATACTCCCCTGAGGCGAGCCCAGGGGCCACTGTCGGTACCCTGAATTAAGGGTACCCCCTACTACTGTATCAAGGCGTAGTTCCCGTGTGGCTACCTCTTAGCCACATGGTAGTAGGGCTGTGTCTGTGACTAAGGCATGCCTCAGACCAACCAAGGGCGGTTGCTCAGGGCCCACAGCAGCGCCCGGCCTCACCACCTGGGTGGGTCCGGGACCGCCACGTGTCCATCGTGGTGGAATTCCCCTGGGCATCTGCAGTAAGTCCGGACCCCCATGGGAGTGCGCCTAAGTTTGCGGACAAGAATCCCATGGGAGGTCCGAGACCTCCATGTATGCATACTGGGCCCCCTAAGGTGGGAACCAGACCCCTTTGCAAGGGGTCCAGACCGCTCACGGCGGGGGTCCCGGTGCACCAGGAGGGAAAATGCTTAAGCCCTGGCCAAAGGCCAGGCAGGGGTCCGGCGCTGGCACATGTCTGGACCCCATCATGTATGGCTCAGCTCCCCGCCCAGACGGAGACCCAATGCTGCCACGTGGCCCTCTGCCCGTGACGTAAGCCAGCGAGCGGAGCCTGACGTAAGGACTACGTGCCGCGGGCTGTGCCGCGCATCGCATGCTACGCTATCTCAGTATTTAATGCGGAGGATGCCCACCGCCTGATAGGCAATGTGCCATTTCAGCATTTAATGCGCCCCGTCCACTCCGCTGGTAGGCGAGGTGACAGCTCGGCATTTAATGCATCCTCTCTCTGCTCCTCTAGTAGGCGTCGACTGGGCCACCCTGCAGACGGCGTGCCTGTCCAATCAGTTGGCAGGTGGCGTACTGCCACAAGATCTGTACTCATGGCGATTCGCGCGTTACCGAGGAAGCAGCCGAGAGAAGCCAATGCTATAAGCACTATGGACATTACTACACTCGGAGAGGGCCTGGACATTGTGGGCGTAAGTTATTTCCCTCCATTTTGTCCCTGGGCTCGCATGTCGGGGCTCAGTACCCTTGTACGTGCCCTTCTTGAGCTATGAAAGGGGAGGCATGCAACGTTACAACATAGACCCAAGTCATCCAAGACACAACTCAAGCTCACGAGCAATACAACACACAGTGGAGTAGGGTATTACGCTTCGACGGCCCGAACCATTCTAAACTCTTGCGTGTTCTTGTGTTCATCCCCAAATCTCACAACAAGCAGAACGCTTAGGCCCCTCCTCATCTTAGGATTTAGGGCGGGTGCACTCCGCCACCCGGCCGGAGATTTCCTCTCCGACAGTGTTGAAGTCGAGGTTTTGAAAGCCCTAGTGGCAGTCCAAGATAAGTGAAAGGCATTGATCATGTCTGACAGATAAACGTTCTTCATAGAATCTCCATTTTCCTAGGGTTAACATTGATCGGATACATACTTGATTTGTTATAATTCACCCGGAGACCAGTTGAAGTTGTAAAGGAATTGAGAATTGCTTTTGGGAAGAAAAATTGCTTTGGACAGGCTTCCATTATCAAGAGAGTGTCATCAGCATATTGAACAATAGGAAAGTCTTGGCCACATCTGTTGATCAGAGGTAACTGAAGTAGGTTCAGTTGTCTAGCTTTATTGATAATACTCTGAAGAAGATCTGCCGCCAAGACAAACAACAAAGGTGAGAGTGGGTCTCCCTGTCTGACCCCTCGCTTACAATGAAAGGTTTTCCCTTGGACTCCATTGAGCAAAACCGATGAAGTGCCAGATTGAAGGATACTTCGAGTCCAGTTAAGCCATTTGGGTCTGAATCCTTTATGAGTCAGGACTTGTCGAATTAGCTCATGCTCTAAAGTGTCAAAAGCCTTTTCAAAATCAAGCTTAAGAACAATGATTTCTTTTTTTTGAAGAATGGCATAAATGAATGTATTCATAAGCCCTAGCCAAGCAGACTTGAATGGTTCTCCCTTTTATGAACCCATATTGATTCTTGTGAACTAACAAGGTCATCACCATCTACAAGCGATTTGCTAGTAGCTTCGTGATAATTTTCATACTATTATTTAGAAGCGATATTGGCCTGTAGTCTCCCACCTTTTGTGGATTATCCTTCTTCGGTACCAGAACAATGAAGGACCTATTAATGCTTTTTAAACAAACATCTTCTTGATAAAACTTATCACATAAGTCATAGAAATCCTGAGAGATGACATGCCAGCATTTGGTGTTAAATCCATCTGGACCAGGGGATTTATTCGAAGGAAGTGCTTTAATAATGCTATCAATCTCTTACTTAGTGAAGGGGGAGTCCAACCATTGTAAACCATCATGCCTAGTTAAAAGATTTGTCAGGTCAAAATCAATTCCTAAGAAATCAAAAGTTCCCAGACGATTCTTGAAAGCATTCCACAGAAGGTCTGCTTTGTGATCATGCTCTGAGTAGTTTGTCCCATTATCATCAGTCAGCGAGGCGATTGAATTTCGCCTGTGCTTTAACATTGCATGTGCATGAAAAAATCTTGAGCAAATATCCCCGTCAGTAATCCACTTGATAGACGCCCTTTGTTTCCAATATATTTTTGAATGTGGAGCAATTCAACAACTTTGGTCTGCGTAAGATCTCTGAAGTTCCATTCTTCAATTGAAAGATCCCGGTGCTCTTCAATAATGTCAATAAACTCAATTAATAACTTAATGTCTCGCACTGTTTTATCAATCTTTGGTAGTGATCTCTTCCAATCCTTGAGCACCTTCCTTGTGATCTTAAACTTGGTTGTTAAGTTCTTTGCTTTATCAGAAAGTTTCGGTTGGCCAAGCCAAGTATTTTGGAAAACGTTCATGAAGCCTTCAAATTCAAGCCAAAAGTTTTCAAACCTAAAAATCTTAGGTTTTGGAACCTTCGACTTGAATGAAACAAGGCAAGGCACATGCTCAGAAATATCACGTGGCAGCGTTCTTGCGCGAGTTTCAGGATAAACCACCGACCATTCCTACGAAATGAAGAACCAACCGAGTCTCTGAAGAAGGGGCTCCCTCTGCCTATTTGACCAGGTGAAGAAAAGACCGTGAAGGAGAATTTCAACCAGGTCTAGGTTACTTATTGTCTCATTGAACTTCAACATTAGATTAATATCACCCCCAACTATATTCCTATCTTCCGGCCGACGAATTAGATTAAAATCTCCAACAATTAGCCAAAGCTTATCCGAGGGTATATTGATATTAGAGAACCAGTTGAGGAAATCAATTTTCCCCTGTGGAGTACATGGTGCATAAATGTTCGTAATAATCCAGGAGCAATTCGATAAATTGGAGCTAAATTCCACCGATTGAGCATAATCATTCTGAAAAATAACATTGCCCACCAATTTTGTACTTTTCTAAACAATAATGGAGCCACCCGAATTCCCCACCGAAGGAACAAAAGCAAATGAATCAAAGTAATTGGGACAGAATTTTTTAGGTATGCTTGATCAAAGAATTCCTTTTTGGTTTCCTGTAAGCAGATAACATCGCAGCCAGACTCCCGAATTGCACAACGAATGTCGTTCCATTTAACACTAGAATTAATCCCTCTAACATTATGGCTTAAGACAGACCACTCAGAATAATTAACAGAATTGGGATTATTCATTAAGGAAATTTGCAGATTCTTTGTCAAAAGTAAACCCACACCCAATAACTGGGTGGGTTAGCATGGACAGGTCATCAAACGACATAGTAGCATGACCAATATACAGACAAATCCAAATCCCGATAGTTAAACATAACCGCCAGGGAATAACCAACCAAAATGCCCAACAGTTCAAAAGAAAGCAAATTCTCGCAGACCAGTGATTCTTCATCTTACTACTTGTCTTCATCAGCATTGTCTTCTTTCTTGCCATTTTTGTCTTTTTTGTTTGGCTTTTTGGGGCCGACACATCCTGAGGAATTCTTCTTCTTCTTCAGCTTTGTGTCAGACAATTCTTCTTCTGACATACTGCAATATTTAGCCCCAAGATTCTTGATAACCTTGGTAGACAAGGAGGGTGGGCCATCGAATTTATGGTGACACATCAAACAATTCCTTTTCTGGCATGATCCCTGTCTGAAGCCAGCCTTGGAGTCTCTCAATCTTTTGCTCCGCCTGAGATAAGAATCCACAATAGTTGGATGGGAGGGGGAAGAGTCCACATCTTCCAGGTCAAAGATCCTGCTCCAAGGGTCCTCCGAGAGAACATTATCTAGGAACTTGTCATTTGGGCAGCTCTTAGGGATGGCAAATGGAAGAGCCTCCAGCTCCGGCTCCAGCAGAGTAGGTGGTATCTCAGAAGATAGGAAAGACTTGGACCAGTTGAAAGAATCCAACTAAAGCAGTTTCGACAGAAAAAAGGACGACCACTTTTTGGGAAACTTCACAGAAATTTCTGGGTTGCCCACAGGTGCAAAATAATTTGCCCAAAGCCTATAGAACTGTGTCGTCCTTTTTCTTTCCATGTGCATTTGGAAGACAGGGTCCGGTTGCCAATCCTAAGCAAACATGTAATTCATCTCCACATTGTTAAAAAATGATTATTTTGCCCCACCGGTTGAGCATCTGGGGGTGGGACATCCTCCATTTCTTGGTGGTCCACCTGAATAATTGGGCCATCAACTTCTTGAGGCCCATTCTGTCGGCGTTTCGAGACCGGGGGGTCCCTAAGCCGACGAGTGAGTGTGCCGCGTGCCCCAGCCCAGATGGGTCGAGCGCGTGGGCGAGCGTGAAGGGGGGAAAGCGAGGTGGCCGAAGACGAGTCGCGAGAGAGGTGGGAATCCCGCGGCCTTCGTGTTCGACCCGCGCCCAGGTCGGGTGCGCTTGCAGTAGGGGGTTACAAGCGTCCACGCGGGTGAGGGAAGCGAGCGGCCCCAAGAGAGCGCCTGCCTCGTCCTCGTCCCCGCGCGGCCAACCTTCTCTAAGAAGGCCCTGGTCCTTCCTTTTATAGGCGTAAGGAGAGGATCCAGGTGTACAATGGGGGTGTAGCAAAGTGCTACGGGTCTAGCGGGGGTGAGCTAGCGCCCTAAGTACATGCCAATGTGGCAGCCAGAGAGATCTTGGCACCCAGCTGGTGTGGTGTCGTGGCTGTCGGAGGAGCAACGGAGCCTGGTGGAGGGACAGCTGTCGGAGCGGTTGGGTCCTTGCTGACGTCCCCCTGCTTCCGTAAGGGAGCTGAGAGCCGCCGTCGTCACGGGTCTAGCGGGGCGCCATCATTGCCTATCTGGCGGAGCTAGCCAGATGGGACGCCGGTCTTGTTCTCTGCGGCCCGAGTCGGCTCGGGGTATGGTGATGATGGCGCTTCCTGTTGACGTGACGGACTTGCGCCCTAGGTCGGGCGACGCGGAGGCTCCTCCGAAGCCGAGGTCGAGTCTGTCTTCCATGGCCGAGGCTGAGCCCGAGCTCCTGGGTCGGGCGAGGCAGAGGTCGTTCGGCAGAGGCCAGGGCGGAGTCCGACCCCTGGGGTCGGGCGAAGCGGAGTTCGTCGTCTTCTGGGGCCTAGCCCGAGTCCGAGCCCTGGGTCGGGCGGAGCGGAGTTCGCCGTCTTCCAGGGCCTTAGCCCGAGTCCGAGCCATGGGTCGGGCGGAGCGGAGTTCACCGTCTTCCGGGGCCTTAGCCTGAGTCCGAGCCCTGGGTCGGGCGGAGCGGAGTTCGCCGTCTTCCGGGGCCTTAGCCCGAGTCCGAGCCCTGGGTCGGGCGGAGCGGAGTTCGCCGTCTTCCGGGGCCTTAGCCCGAGTCCGAGCCCTGGGTCGGGCGGAGCGGAGTTTGCCGTCTTCCGGGGCCTTAGCCCGAGTCCGAGCCCTGGGTCGGGCGGAGCTTCCTATGGCGCCTTTGGCAAGGCCTGACTGCCTGTCAGTCTCACTCTATCAAGTGGCACTGCAGTCGGAATGGCGCAGGCGGCGCTGTCCTTCTGTCAGACCGGTCAGTGGAGCGGCGAAGTGACGGCGGTCACTTCGGCTCTGCCGGGGGGCGCGCGTCAGGATAAAGGTGTCAGGCTACCTTTGCGTTAAATGCCCCTGCGACTCGGTCGGTCGGCGTGGCGATTTAGTCAGGGTTGCTTCTTAGCGAAGGCAAGGCCTCGGGCGAGCCGGAGATGTGTCTGCCGTTAAAAGGGGGCCTCGGGCGAGACGGAAACACCTCGGGGTCGGCTGCCCTTGCCCGAGGCTAGGCTCGGGCGAGGCGTGATCGAGTCGCTCGTATGGACTGATCCCTGACTTAATCGCACCCATCAGGCCTCTGCAGCTTTATGCTGATGGGGGTTACCAGCTGAGAATTAGGCGTCTTGAGGGTACCCCTAATTATGGTCCCCGACAGTAGCCCCCGAGCCTCGAAGGGAGTGTTAGCACTCGCTTGGAGGCTTTCGTCGCACTTTTTTGCAAGGGGACCAGCCTTTCTCGGTTGCATTTTGTTCCGGTGGGTGCGCGCGAGCGCACCCGCCGGGTGTAGCCCCCGAGGCCTTGGAGGAGTGGTTTCACTCCTTCGAGGTCTTAATGCCTTGCGTAATGCTTCGGCTGGTCTGGTGGTTCCCTCATGCGAACTGGCCGTAGCCCGGGTGCACGGTCGGGGCCCAAGTTCTCGGGCTGGTATGTTGACGCTGTCAACGGTTTGGCCGGAGCCGGGTTTGCGAGAGCAGCCCCCGAGCCTCCGCACAGGGCGAGAGGGCGATCAGGGACAGACTCGGCTTTTTTACATACGCCCCTACGTCGCCTTTCCGCAAGGAGGAGGGGGGGAGAGCGCCATGTTACCCTCGATGGGCACCGAACATGGTGTCTCCGGTGAGCTGCAAGCGGGTAATCCGAGTGGACGTCCGTGCCCCGTTCGTTGGGGGTCGGCTAGGGGCCCAGAGGCACGCCCAAAAGTACCTGCGGGTGATCTGTCGGACCCGGTCCCCTGGCGACGGGGTCCGAGGGCTCGATGCCTCCCTCCGATGGGATTCCGTTACAAAATCGCTCCCGTTGGTCTCGGAAATGTCCTAGGGTACCTCGGGAGCGCAGCCCGAGCCTTGGTTATGTATCGAACGTACCCCTGGTCATCCCTCGCTCGGTGTCTGAGGCGACTGTGAACCCTTCGGGGGCCAGCCTTCGAACCCCTGATCAGTAATGGGCGCGGAGCCCGAGTAGCCTGAGGCGGCCGTGGAACCCTTCGGGGGGCCGGCCTTCGAACCTCTGACCAGTAGTGGGTGTAGGGCCCACGCGATCTGAGGCGGTTGTTGAACCCTCCTGGGGGCCAGCCTTCGAACCCCTGATCAGTAAGGAGGCTCGGAGCCTAGTTCCTTCACGGGGAAGGATCCCTTTCGGGGTATCCCCTTTCCCGGTCCCTGTCGCAAGAGATAGAGAAAGAGGAAAAAAGGAAAAAGGATACGAAACCGAACGACGCGGCGTACCTTTTTTGGCGCGGTTGTTTCGGCGAAGGCGAAGCGTCGCCCGCTGCTCCTGCCAGAAGCACCGCCTGTCCAGCCGCGGAGTTGATGCGACGGGGCGAGTAGTTGGCGGGGCTGCCGTTGCGCGTGCGCGAGCCGTTCGAGGAACGGATCACGGGCGCGTTGTCTTCACGCCGTGAGAGGGGGTTCTCTCGCTGCCTCCGGATGGGACGTGAGCTTGGCTGACGACGTGACCGCTGCTCCCGCGCGCCTGCCACCGTCATCACTACCGGCCCACCTTTGGCCACGTTGGCCGCCGCGCCAGGCTGGCGCTGCTGGGTCGCGCGCTGGGTCGCCTCAAGTCGCGGTATTGGTTCCGCAATCGAGGAGGCGCGGTGGTGGCGCAGGCGGTACAGTTGCTTGCATGCAGCATCCGGCGCGCCGGTCGCGCGACGCGTGGGCCTGGGCCTCCATGCTGGCGTGTCGGGAGTCGGAGAAGCGCGTCCACTTGGCGCGGGTGCATGCCGCCTGCATGGCTGCCCGCCCCTTTCGCCCGTTGGTCTGGGCAAAAGTGGAGGGTCACTTGTAACCGCTGGGCGGTTGCGTGCACCACGCGCGGCGGTTTGGCTTCTTCTGCTTGGAGCCGGTCTGCATGACATGCGGGACCCAGCCCCCGCGCCGCAGGGGAGGGCTTTGGAGCGTGTTGGAGAAGACTCAGCCCGTGATGGTTGGGGGCGCAAGCAGGGAGAGTCGCCTTTAAAAGGAGGGCGACCCCTTTCGTAAGGCGACCATGTCTTCTTCCTCCCTTATGCACCGTGTCTTTCCAACTTTCAAGCCCCCGGATGGGGAAACCGCCATCTTTTCGCCCCATCGTTGGAGGAACGCAACTCCGTGGGAGTTGGTACCTTTCAGCCATCGTTCGGCTTCAAGGATTTTCATCATGCAGCCCGGTTGCTCCCCTCCGCTGGTGGTCACCCGAGACGGTGACCACCAGCTCCTGGGTGGGGAGGAGTAAGCCGGGCTGCGATCTTGGTCCCACCCTCAGCTTCAAGGATGTTCATCATCCTCGCTGGGGTGGGTGCCGGGCTGAGCCGGCGCTCTACCTCCCGCACGGGTTCGAGGGAGAGGGCGCTCACTGGCCCTGCGGGCGGCCCAGACTTCGACAACGCGAGGCGGGTCGACGGCA
This sequence comes from Zea luxurians, assembly GCA_029449295.1. Classification (NCBI taxonomy): domain Eukaryota; kingdom Viridiplantae; phylum Streptophyta; class Magnoliopsida; order Poales; family Poaceae; genus Zea; species Zea luxurians. Next base: position 5,430,650 of record JAOPSE010000134.1, on the reverse strand, counting down.
GGCGTCGTCACCTCCAGCGTGTCGGGTTCGTCGGCTTGGCTCCCGGTGGCCCCTTCCGCAGGGGGGCGGCTGCCGCGCCGTGTACACGGGAGGACCACCCTGGATGTCGCGCGCTGCTAGGGCGGCGTTCGTGTTCTGGGGTGGTCCTGCCTTTGCACCGGGATGGCGCCTTCATGCGGAGGCCGGTCCCCACTCATCTAGGAGGACTTGAGTGGGGATCTGCCGGAGGGCTGATGGCTCCTGCCGTCGGTGCCGAGGCGGAGGCGGCTCGAGAAGTCCCCGTTGCCGACGGGATCACCGCCACCGTCCGCGCTTCGGGCCTCCAGCTCTTTGTGCTTGTCCTCGCCCCTCGAGCGTCGGCGTGGGCGAGGGCAAGGCTGCAGCAGTGCCTACCCTGAGGCCTGCGCTGCTGCAGTTCGGCCATCCAGAGTGGGGGCCGTTGTCGTCGTAGTCAGAGCGGGCGGCGGCGAGCCGCCCGTTAGTCTTCTGTAGCCCCGCAGGCCCGCCCCTATCGAGTGGGGTTGTTCGTACCTGCGGAGGGGGAACCGGAGTTCCGTGTGTAATGGCACTTCGAATGCCAAGGTTTTTTGTTCATTTCGGCTTTCGGGGCCTGAACATGTATGTAACTTCGGCGCGGAGCCGTGTTTTTTCCTCATTCTTGAGCACTAAGACTCGTCTGTTGACTATCTGAACCGCTTCACTAAGCATGAGTTGCCCCGTGTCAAGGTGACGAGTGAGGTATCCGTATCCCGGAGGCGTAGGAGTCCCTCGGCTCGGTCGGCCTTGCTGTCCGAGGCTCCTCTAGCCTAGTTAAAGAGACCCCTCGGCCGCTCTTCGACGAGCCGAGGCCAGGGGTAGCGATATCAGTATGAACAGAGGTGGAGTCGGCTCGAAAATGAAACCTGGTTGGCCGGAGCCTAGCCGGGTTGTCCGTTGGCGGGATCGACGTCGGAGTTGATCAGCCGAGGCTTCGGACCGGGCTGGCGCCCTCGGAAGATGGTTGGCCGAGGCCCCAGGGGTGACCGGCTGAGCCGCCTGCTCGGGCCGGATTCCCGGAGAAGTCCCTGGCAGCGATTGCCCGGGCATGGTGATGACGTCGTCCTTCGGAGCGGAGACCCTCGGACCACGTCGCCGTCCGAGGCTAGGTCGGGCCTCGCCGAAGGTGCCGTCGATGCCGAGGGTGTTGCTGCCCCCTTCCAGCGTCAAGACCCGAGCCTGCAGGATCAGATTGTCTTGTAGCGTGTGCCTTGTGCGGCCGTCGAGGCCAGAACACACACCCTCGCTGCGTTGTAAAGCTGCGTCTCTTTTCCTCTTATTTTGAGTATCTGGACTTTTTGTCGGTAACAGGGATGTTAGTGCGAGCGAGAGTTGCTTCTCGCGGAAGGTGATGAGTGAGGTATCCATATCCCGGAGGCGTGGGAGTCCCTCGGCTCGGTCGGCCTTGCCGCTTACGCGTACTTTCACCCGTCCATGAGGCCCTGTCACCGACTTGGTCGAGAAGGCTCGAAGGATCGCTTCGGCAGAAGGGCTTCCGAACGTAAAGACTTGTTCGATCCGCGGAGTCACTTTATCCGAACGCGAGTTACTTATCGCAGAAGGTGATGAGTGAGGTATCCGTATCTGAGAGCACCTAGAGGGGGGGGTGAATAGGTGATCCTGTAAAAACTTCAAACTTAAGCCACAAACTTGTTAAGTGTTAGCACGAGTATTGCCAAGTGGCTAAGGTGAAGTCTCAACAAAACACAATACCACAAGAGATCAAGACAGAGGTGACACGGTGTTTTATCCCGTGGTTCGGCCAAGCCAATGCTTGCCTACTTCCACGTTGTGGCGTCCCAACGGACGAGGGTTGCAATCAACCCCTCTCAAGCGGTCCAAAGACCCACTTGAATACCACGTTGTTTTGTTGTTCCTTTCACTATCCCGTTTGCAAGGAATCTCCACAAATTGGAGTCTCTTGCCCTTACAAGTATATGATCACAAAGAAAGCACAGAGTAAGGGAGGGAAGCAACACACACAAATCCACAACGAAACGCGCACACACACGGCCAAGAATCGAGCTCACAAGAGTTTCACACAGTTCTCACTAGAACAGAGCTCGAAACACTTAGAATGACAATCAAATGCGCAGAGATTGAGTGTGGATGATCAAGAATGCTCAAGGTTGCTTGTGTGTCTCCTCCATGCGCCTAGGGGCTCCTTTTATAGCCCCAAGGCAGCTAGGAGCCGTTGAGAGCAATTCTGGAAGGCTATCCTGGCCTTCTGTCGACGGGGGCACCGGACAGTCCGGTGCACACCGGACACTGTCCGGTGCCCGATTTGTTTCCTTTTCTGGCGCTTCCGACCGTTGGAAGACTGCCGTAGATCTGCGAGACGTTGGCGCACCGGACAGTCCGGTGCACACCGGACAGTCCGGTGCCGTCTTCCGACCATTGGCTCGGCCACGTGTCCCGCGCGGATTGCGCGGCCGACCGTTGGCCCTGGCCGACCGTTGGCTCACCGGACAGTCCGGTGCACACCGGACAGTCCGGTGAATTTTAGCCGTACGCCGTCGGCGAATTCCCGAGAGCAGCCAGTTCGAGTTGAGGCAGCCTGCCGCACCGGACACTGTCCGGTGCACACCGGACAGTCCGGTGCTCCAGACCGAGCTGAGACTTGACTGCACACAGCCAAGTCATTCTCTCCCCTTTTCTCTTTTTCTTCTTTCTGTTCCTAACACTTAGACAAATATATTAGTACACAAAACCAATGTACTAAGGATTAGAAACATACCTTTACTCCATGATTTGTACTTTGTCCCATTTTACAATTAGGCACCTGTGTTGGGCACTAAATCACCAAAATACTTAGAAATGGCCCAAGGGCACATTTCCCTTTCAATCTCCCCCTTTTTGGTGATTTATGCCAACACAACATAAAGCAAGTTGAACAAGTACAAAAACACTTCAAATAAGAACTCAAATTTATTTTGAATCAATTTTGGCATATATGGATCATCCTTTGCCACCACTTGGTTTGTTTTTGCAAATCAAACTCAATTCTCTATCTCTAAGTTAAACACACATGTTGAAGCACAAAGAGAGTCATTCCAAAAGAGATTGATCAAAGCTTTCAAAAACTCCCCCTATTTCCTATAAACGATACTTCTCCCCACAAGAAGCCAACTTTTGACAAGAGAGACAACATAAGAATTTTGACAAACCAAAAACTCTATTCTACTATTTTCAAATCTCTCAAGTGGTAGCTGATCCATTTATTGCTTTGGCCTTTATTTTCTCCCCCTTTGGCATCAAGCACCAAAACGGGATCAATTGTGGCCCTTTAACCCCATTGCCTCACCAAAATCTTCACTTAAGAGCAAATGGCAATAAGAGTTAATGAGATGGACTTGGAGTAAGTTACCCCTCATCGGAGTGCAGTGGAAGTCTTGCATGGTCCAAGTCCACCTTTTCCCTTTCAATTCTCCTTTGAGACTAAATCGGACAAACTCAACATATGGTTAGTCTCAAAGGGTCAAGTTGTAACACATCTCCCCCTAAACATGTGCATCACTTTGCAACGGACTTGTGAGGTCCAGGGAGTGTTTGTACAACTTGAGCACCATAATAAGCAACAATATGCAGAAGGGAACATGATCAAAAGCATAAATACATGTATGCTACAATTCAATCCAAGTTCCGCGAATCTAAGACATTTAGCTCACTACGCAGCCTGCAAAAGGTCTTCTCATCTAAAGGCTTGGTGAAGATATCGGCTAGCTGGTTCTCGGTGCTAACATAAAACACTTCGATATCTCCCTTTTGCTGGTGGTCTCTCAGAAAGTGATGCCGGATGTCAATGTGCTTTGTGCGGCTGTGCTCAACAGGATTTTCCGCTATTCGGATAGCACTCTCATTATCACATAGGAGTGGGACTTTGCTCAGATTGTAGCCAAAGTCCCTGAGGGTTTGCCTCATCCAAAGTAGTTGCGCGCAACACTGACCTGCGGCAACATACTCGGCCTCAGCGGTGGATAGGGCAACGGAGGTTTGTTTCTTAGAGTTCCATGACACCAGGGACCTTCCTAAGAATTGGCATGTCCCCGATGTACTCTTCCTATCGACCTTACATCCAGCATAGTCGGAATCTGAGTACCCAATCAAGTCAAAGTTAGACCCCTTTGGATACCAGATCCCGAAGCAAGGCGTAGCGACTAAATATCTAAGAATTCGCTTCACCGCCACCAAGTGACACTCCTTAGGATCGGATTGAAATCTAGCACACATGCATACGCTAAGCATAATATCCGGTCTACTAGCACATAAATAAAGTAGAGATCCTATCATTGACCGGTATGCTTTTTGATCAACGGACTTACCTCCTTTGTTGAGGTCGGTGTGTCCGTCGGTTCCCATCGGAGTCTTTGCGGGCTTGGCGTCCTTCATCCCAAACCGCTTCAGCAGATCTTGCGTGTACTTCGTTTGGGAGATGAAGGTGCCGTCCTTGAGTTGCTTCACTTGGAACCCAAGGAAGTAGTTCAACTCGCCCATCATCGACATCTCGAATTTCTGCGTCATCACCCTGCTAAACTCTTCACAAGACTTTTGATTAGTAGAACCAAATATTATGTCATCGACATAAATTTGGCACACAAACAAATCACCATTACAAGTCTTAGTGAAAAGAGTTGGATCGGCTTTCCCAACCTTGAAAGCATTAGCAAGTAAGAAATCTCTAAGGCATTCATACCATGCTCTTGGGGCTTGTTTAAGTCCATAGAGCGCCTTAGAGAGCTTACACACGTGGTCGGGGTACCGCTCATCCTCGAAGCCAGGGGGTTGCTCCACGTACACTTCCTCCTTTATTGGCCCGTTGAGGAACGCGCTCTTCACATCCATTTGGTACAACCTGAAAGAATGGTGAGCGGCATATGCTAGCAAGATGCGAATGGATTCTAGCCTAGCCACAGGAGCAAAAGTCTCCTCAAAGTCCAAACCTGCGACTTGGGCATAACCTTTTGCCACAAGTCGAGCCTTGTTCCTTGTCACAACTCCGTGATCGTCCTGTTTGTTGCGGAACACCCACTTGGTTCCCACAACATTTTGCTTGGGACGAGGCACCAGCGTCCAAACTTCATTGCGCTTGAAGTTGTTGAGTTCCTCCTGCATGGCCAACACCCAATCCGGATCTAGCAAGGCCTCCTCTACCCTGAAAGGCTCAATAGAGGAGACAAAAGAGTAATGCTCACAAAAATTAACTAATCGAGATCGAGTAGTTACTCCCTTGCTAATGTCACCCAAAATTTGGTCGACGGGATGATCCCTTTGAATCATCGCTCGAACTTGGGTTGGAGGTGCCGGTTGCGCTTCTTCCTCCATCACTTGATCGTCTTGTGCTCCCCCTTGATCACACGCCTCCTTTTGATGAACCTGTTCATCGTCTTGAGTTGGGGGATGCACCGTCGTTGAGGAAGAAGGTTGATCACGTTCATCCTGTTCCTGTGGCCGAACGTCTCCAATCGCCATGGTTCGTATAGCGGCCGTCGGAACATCTTCTTCATCTACATCATCACAATCAACAACTTGCTCTCTTGGAGAGCCATTAGTCTCATCAAATACAACGTCGCTAGAGACTTCAACCAAACCCGAAGATTTGTTGAAGACCCTATACGCCTTTGTATTTGAATCATAACCTAATAAAAACCCTTCTACAGCTTTGGGAGCAAACTTAGAATTTCTACCCTTCTTCACTAGAATGTAGCACTTGCTCCCAAATACACGAAAGTACGATACATTGGGTTTGTTACCGGTTAGTAGCTCATATGACGTCTTCTTTAGGAGGCGGTGAAGGTAGACCCTGTTGATGGCGTGGCAAGCCGTGTTCACGGCTTCCGACCAAAAGCACTCGGGGGTCTTGAACTCTCCAAGCATCGTCCTCGCCATATCGATTAGCGTCCTGTTCTTCCTCTCTACCACACCATTTTGCTGTGGTGTGTAGGGAGCGGAGAACTCGTGCTTGATTCCTTCCTCCTCAAGAAACTCCTCCACTTGAAGGTTCTTGAACTCGGACCCATTGTCGCTCCTTATCTTCTTCACCCTGAGCTCAAACTCATTTTGAGCTCTCCTGAGGAAGCGCTTGAGGGTCCCTTGAGTTTCAGACTTATCCTGCAAAAAGAACACCCAAGTGAAGCGGGAAAAGTCATCAACAATAACTAAACCATACTTACTTCCTCCTATACTTAGATAGGCGACGGGTCCGAAGAGGTCCATATGCAGCAACTCCAGAGGTCTTGACGTGGTCATCACATTCTTGCTGTGATGTGCTCCTCCCACTTGTTTACCTGCTTGACAAGCTGCACAAGGTCTATCTTTTTCGAAATAAACATTTGTTAGACCTATCACGTGTTCTCCCTTTAGAAGCTTGTGGAGGTTCTTCATCCCCACATGTGCTAAGCGGCGATGCCACAGCCAGCCCATGCAAGTCTTAGCCATTAAGCATGCATCTAGACCGGCCTCTTCTTTTGCAAAATCAACTAAATAAAGCTTGCCGTCTAGTACACCCTTAAAAGCTAGTGAACCATCACATCTTCTAAAGACAGACACATCTACATTTGTAAATAAACAATTATATCCCATTTGACATAGTTGACTAACAGATAGCAAATTATATCCAAGACTCTCCACTAGGAATACATTTGATATAGAATGCTCATTGGAAATTGCAATTTTACCTAACCCTTTTACCTTGCCTTGATTCCCATCACCGAATATAATTGAATCTTGGGAATCCTTATTCTTGACGTAGGAGGTGAACATCTTCTTCTCCCCCGTCATATGGTTTGTGCATCCGCTGTCGATAATCCAGCTTGAACCCCCGGATGCATAAACCTGCAAGGCAAATTTAGGCTTGGGTCTTAGGTACCCAACTCATGTTGGGTCCTGCAAGGTTAGCACAAATATCTTTAAGGACCCAAATGCAAGATTTATCTCCCTTGCATCTAGCCCCTAATTTCCTAGCAACAACCTTCTTACCCTTTCTACAAATAGCAAAAGGAGCATTACAAGCATAATAAATGGTAGAAGGTTCATTCACTACTTTCCTAGGAGCATGAATAACATTCTTTCTAGGCACATGAGCAATATTTCTCCTAGGCATATGCGCAACATTTCTCCTACTCATATTTCTATCATGCTTATGAGAGGAACTAGAGGCAAACATGGCATGAGAATCATAAACATGTGAATCAAAATCATTATAAATATTTCTAGCATGTCTCCTATCATGGTATAAGAAAGCATGGTTCTTTTTAGCACTATTAGCCATAGGGGCCTTCCCTTTCTCCTTGACGAAGACGGGAGCCTTATGGCTTGTTAAGTTCTTGGCTTCCCTCTTGAAGCCAAGCCCATCCTTAATTGAGGGGTGTCTACCAACCGTGTAGGCATCCCTTGCAAATTTTATTTTATCAACTTCATTCTTGCTAGTCTTAAGTTGGGCATTAAGACTAGCCACTTCATCATTTAATTTGGAAATTAGAACTAGGTGTTCACTACAAGCATTAACATCAAAATCCTTACACCTAGTACAAATTTCAACATGTTCAACACAAGAATTTGATTTACTAGCTACTTCTAGTTTAGCACTTAAATCAATATTAACACTTCTTAAGGTAGAAATGGTTTCATGACAGGAAGATATTTCACTAGAAAGCATTTCATTTCTTTTCACTTCTAAAGCATATGATTTTTGTGCCTCTACAAACTTATCATGTTCATCATACAATAAATCTTCTTGCTTTTCTAAAAGCCTATCCTTTTCATTCAATGCATCAATCAATTCATTGATTTTATCTATCTTAGATCTATCTAAGCCCTTGAACAAGCAAGAATAATCTATATCATCATCACTAGACTCACTATCACTAGAAGAAGCATAAGTGGAGTCTTTAGTACTTACCTTCTTCTCTCTTGCCATAAGACAAGTGAGACGCTCATTGGGGAAGAGAGCCGATTTGTTGAAGGCAGTGGCGGCGAGTCCTTCATTGTCAGAGTCGGAGGAGGAGCAATCCGAGTCCCACTCCTTTCCTAGATGCGCCTCGCCCTTTGTCTTCTTGTATGCCTTCTTCTTCTCCCTCTTGTTCCCCTTTTCCTGGTCACTTTCATTATCGGGACAGTTAGCAATAAAATGACCAAGCTTACCGCATTTGAAGCACGAGCGCTTCCCCTTGGTCTTGGTCTTGCTTGGCTGCCCCTTGCGACCATTTAGCGCCGTCTTGAATCTCTTGATGATGAGAGCCATCTCTTCATCATTGAGCCCGGCCGCCTCAACTTGCGCCACCTTGCTAGGTAGCGATTCCTTGCTCCTTGTTGCTTTTAGAGCAATGGGTTGAGGCTCGTGGAGTGGTCCGTTCAACGCGTCGTCGACGTATCTCGCCTCCTTGATCATCATCCTCCCGCTCACGAATTTTCCAAGTACTTCCTCGGGCGTCATCATCGTGTACCTGGGATTCTCACGAATATTGTTCACGAGATGAGGATCAAGTACGGTAAAGGACCTGAGCATTAGGCGGACGACGTCGTGGTCCGTCCATCGCGTGCTCCCGTAGCTCCTTATCTTGTTGATGAGGGTCTTGAGCCGGTTGTATGTTTGCGTCAGCTCCTCGCCCCTTATCATGGCGAAACGTCCAAGCTCTCCCTCCACCAACTCCATCTTGGTGAGTAAAGTGACGTCGTTTCCCTCATGAGAAATCTTGAGGGTGTCCCAGATTTGCTTGGCGTTATCCAAGCCGCTCACTTTATGATATTCATCCCTGCACAAGGAAGCTAGAAGAACAGTAGTAGCTTGTGCATTCTTATGAATTTGTTCATTAATAAACGTGGGACTATCCGAACTATCAAAGTGCATTCCACTCTCTACAATCTCCCATATACTAGGATGGAGAGAGAATAGGTGACTACGCATTTTGTGGCTCCAAAATCCGTAGTCCTCTCCATCAAAGTGTGGGGGCTTGCCGAGTGGAATGGAGAGCAATTGAGAATGTGAACTTTGCGGAATACGAGAGTAATCAAAAGAGAAGTTCGAATTGACCGGTTTTCTCCTCTCGTAGTCGTTGTGGTCCTCGTCCTTTTGGGAAGAAGTAGACTCGTCGCTGTCGTAGTAGATGATCTCCTTGATGCGCCTTGTCTTCTTCTTCTTCCCTTCCTTCTGTCTTTGGCCCGAGCCGGAGTCGGTAGGCTTGTCGTCCTTCGGCTCGTTGACGAAGGTCTCCTTTTCTTTGTCGTTGATCACTATACCCTTCCCCTTAGGATCCATCTCTTCGGGCGGCTAGTCCCTTTGTGAAGAGAACGGCTCTGATACCAATTGAGAGCACCTAGAGGGGGGGGGGTGAATAGGTGATCCTGTAAAAACTTCAAACTTAAGCCACAAACTTGTTAAGTGTTAGCACGAGTATTGCCAAGTGGCTAAGGTGAAGTCTCAACAAAACACAATACCACAAGAGATCAAGACAGAGGTGACACGGTGTTTTATCCCGTGGTTCGGCCAAGCCAATGCTTGCCTACTTCCACGTTGTGGCGTCCCAACGGACGAGGGTTGCAATCAACCCCTCTCAAGCGGTCCAAAGACCCACTTGAATACCACGTTGTTTTGTTGTTCCTTTCACTATCCCGTTTGCAAGGAATCTCCACAAATTGGAGTCTCTTGCCCTTACAAGTATATGATCACAAAGAAAGCACAGAGTAAGGGAGGGAAGCAACACACACAAATCCACAACGAAACGCGCACACACACGGCCAAGAATCGAGCTCACAAGAGTTTCACACAGTTCTCACTAGAACAGAGCTCGAAACACTTAGAATGACAATCAAATGCGCAGAGATTGAGTGTGGATGATCAAGAATGCTCAAGGTTGCTTGTGTGTCTCCTCCATGCGCCTAGGGGCTCCTTTTATAGCCCCAAGGCAGCTAGGAGCCGTTGAGAGCAATTCTGGAAGGCTATCCTGGCCTTCTGTCGACGGGGGCACCGGACAGTCCGGTGCACACCGGACACTGTCCGGTGCCCGATTTGTTTCCTTTTCTGGCGCTTCCGACCGTTGGAAGACTGCCGTAGATCTGCGAGCCGTTGGCGCACCGGACAGTCCGGTGCACACCGGACAGTCCGGTGCCGTCTTCCGACCGTTGGCTCGGCCACGTGTCCCGCGCGGATTGCGCGGCCGACCGTTGGCCCTGGCCGACCGTTGGCTCACCGGACAGTCCGGTGCACACCGGACAGTCCGGTGAATTTTAGCCGTACGCCGTCGGCGAATTCCCGAGAGCAGCCAGTTCGAGTTGAGGCAGCCTGCCGCACCGGACACTGTCCGGTGCACACCGGACAGTCCGGTGCTCCAGACCGAGCTGAGACTTGACTGCACACAGCCAAGTCATTCTCTCCCCTTTTCTCTTTTTCTTCTTTCTGTTCCTAACACTTAGACAAATATATTAGTACACAAAACCAATGTACTAAGGATTAGAAACATACCTTTACTCCATGATTTGTACTTTGTCCCATTTTACAATTAGGCACCTGTGTTGGGCACTAAATCACCAAAATACTTAGAAATGGCCCAAGGGCACATTTCCCTTTCAGTATCCCGGAGGCGTAGGAGTCCCTCGGCTTGGTCAGCCTTGGCTGCTTACGTGTACTCCGTCGTTTCCAGGACCCACTTTTCGAAGTAGTCAAAAAGCACGAAAGATATTCTGGTAGAAGAGATTTTTTTTCGAGGAAAATTTTGACGCAGAGGGGGTTTCCCCCCTTTTAGCCCCCGAGGGAGGGTCGGGCTTTGCCGAGGCGAGGCCGACCCTTCCTTGTTGACTAAACTTTGCGTGGGTGCGGGGTATATGAACAACTTGGAAACATCTTAAGGGTAGAAGCGACGTAGCTGTTGGATGTTCCAAGCGTTGCCGTAGACCTCTCCTTGGCTGTTGGCCAGCTTGTACGTTCCGGGCTTCAGAACTTTGGCGATGACGAATGGCCCCTCCCAGGGGGGCGTGAGCTTGTGCCTCCCTCGGGCGTCTTCCGCAGTCGAAGCACCAGGTCGCCCGCCTGGAGGTCTCGGGGTCGGACCCCTCGGGCGTGGTAGCGTCGCAGGGACTGCTGATACCGCGCTGAGTGTAGTAAGGCCCTGTCCCGAGCCTCTTCCAGCTGGTCCAGCGAGTCTTCTCGGCTAGCTTGGTTGCTTTGATCATCATAGGCCCTCGTCCTTGGGGAGCCGTATTCCAGGTCAGTGGGCAAGACGGCCTCGGCCCCGTAGACCAGGAAGAACGGCGTGAATCCCGTGGCTTGGCTCGGCGTTGTCCTCAGGCTCCAGACCACCGAGGGGAGTTCCTTCATCCATCGCTTGCCGAACTTGTTGAGGTCGTTGTAAATCCGAGGCTTGAGCCCTTGTAGAATCATGCCGTTGGCACGCTCTACTTGCCCATTCGACATGGGATGAGCTACGGCAGCCCAGTCCACCCGGATGTGGTGATCCTCGCAAAAATCCAAGAATTTTCTGCCGGTGAACTGGGTGCCGTTGTCGGTGATGATGGAGTTTGGGACCCCGAAGCGATGGATGATGTTGGTGAGGAATGCCACCGCCTGCTCGGACCTGATGCTGTTCAGGGGTCGGACCTCGATCCACTTGGAGAATTTGTCGACGGCGACCAGCAGGTGCGTGTAGCCCCCGGGCGCCTTCTGCAGAGGGCCGACAAGGTCCAGACCCCACACAGCGAAGGGCCAGGTGATGGGTATCGTCTGCAGAGCCTGAGCGGGCAGGTGGGTCTGCTTCGCATAGAATTGACACCCTTCGCAGGTGCGGACAATTCTAGTGGCGTCAGCCACCGCCGTCGGCCAGTAGAAGCCTTGCCGGAAAGCATTCCCGACGAGGGCTCGGGGCGCTGCATGATGGCCGCAAGCCCCCGAGTGTATCTCTTGCAGGAGTTCCTGACCTTCGGCGATGGAGATGCATCGCTGGAGGATGCCCGAGGGGCTGCGGTGGTAGAGCTCCTTCTCATCGCCCAACAAGACGAACGACTTGGCACGTCGCGCTACCCGCCGAGCCTCGGCTTGGTCGAGGGGTAGCTCTCCTTGGCGGAGATATTGCAGGTACGGGGTCTACCAATCTCGATCAGGCGTGACCCCGCTCCGCTCCTCCTCGATGCGCAGCGCCTCGCCCTCGGGGGCCGAGGGTACCTCGGGCTGAGCCGAGGACGCCTCGGGCTGAACCGAGGACGCCTCGGGCTGGGCCGAGGGTACCTCGGACTCGGGCGTGTCATTGATCTTGACGGAGGGTTGGTGCAGATCCCGGGAGAAGACGTCCGGGGGAACCGTCGTTCGCCCCGAGGCTATTTTTGCTAGCTCGTCTGCAGTCTCGTTGTAGCGCCGGGCGATGTGGTTAAGCTCGAGCCCGTAGAACTTGTCTTCCAGGCGCCGAACCTCATCGCAGTAGGCCTCCATCTTCGGGTCGCGGCAGTGGGAGTTCTTCATGACTTGGTCGATGACGAGCTGCGAGTCGCCGCGAGCGTCGAGGCGTCGGACCCCTAGCTCGATGGCGATTCGCAATCCGTTGATCAGAGCTTCGTACTCAGCCACATTGTTGGACGCCGGGAAATGGAGGCGCAGCACGTAGCGCAGATGTTTCCCGAGGGGCGAGACGAAGAGCAGGCCCACGCCGGCTCCTGTCTTCATCAGCGACCCGTCGAAAAACATGGTCCAGAGCTCCGGTTGGATCGGAGCCGTCGGCAGCTGGGTGTCGACCCATTCGGCTACGAAGTCCGCCAATACCTGGGACTTGATGGCCTTCCGAGGGGCGAACGAGATTGTCTCGCCCATGATTTCCACCGCCCACTTTGCGATCCTGCCCGAGGCCTCTCGGCACTGGATGATCTCCCCCAGGGGGAAGGATGACACCACAGTTACCGGATGAGACTCGAAGTAATGTCGCAATTTTCGCCTCGTCAGGATTACTGCATACAGTAGCTTCTGAACTTGCGGGTAGCGGATCTTGGTTTCGGACAGCACCTCGCTGACGAAGTAAACTGGCCTCTGAACGGGCAATGCATGCCCCTCTTCTTGCCTTTCGACCACAATCGCGGCGCTAACCACCTGAGTGGTCGCGGCGACGTAGACCAAGAGGGCTTCTCCATCAGCTGGGGGTACCAAGATAGGCGCCTTGGTGAGGAGCGCCTTCAGGTTCCCGAGAGCTTCCTCGGCCTCAGGGGTCCAAGTGAAGCACTCGGCCTTCCTTAAGAGGCGGTACAGAGGCAGGCCTCTTTCGCCGAGGCGTGAGATGAAACGGCTCAAGGCCGCGAGACATCCCATGACCCTCTGTACACCTTTTAAGTCCTTGATCGGCCCCATGTTGGTGATGGCTGCGATCTTCTCCGGGTTGGCTTCGATGCCCCGCTCGGAGACGATGAATCCCAGGAGCATGCCTCGGGGCACCCCAAAGACACACTTCTCGGGATTGAGCTTGACGTCCTTTGCCTTGAGACACCGGAATGTCACTTCAAGGTCGGAGAGGAGGTCGGAGGCTTTCCTTGTCTTGACTACGATGTCATCGATGTAGGCCTCGACCGTACGACCGATGTGTTCGCCGAACACATGGTTCATGCACCGCTGGTACGTCGCACCCACGTTCCTCAAACCGAACGGCATGGTGACATAGCAGTACATGCCGAAGGGCGTGATGAAAGAAGTCGCGAGCTGGTCGGACTCTTTCATCTTGATTTGATGATACCCTGAGTAGGCATCGAGGAAAGACAGGGTTTCGCACCCAGCAGTGGAATCCACGATTTGATCGATGCGAGGTAGAGGGTAGGGAACCTTCGGACATGCTTTGTTGAGACCAGTGTAGTCTACACACATCCGCCATTTCCCCCCTTTCTTTCTCACAAGCACAGGGTTGGCAAGCCATTCGGGATGGAATACCTCTTTGATGAACCCTGCTGCCATTAGCTTGTGGATCTCCTCGCCTATCACTCTGCGCTTCTCCTCGTCGAATCGGCGCAGAGGCTGCTTGACCGGTCGGGCTCCGGCCCGAATATCCAGCGAGTGCTCGGCGACATCCCTCGGTATGCCGGGCATGTCCGAGGGACTCCACGCAAAGACGTCGGCGTTTGCGCGGAGAAAGTCGACGAGCACTGCTTCCTATTTGGGGTCGAGCCCGGAACCGATCCGGATCTGCTTGGAGGTGTCGCCACTGGGGTCGAGAGGGACGGCCTTAACCGTCTCCGCTGGCTCGAAATTGCCAGCGTGTCGCTTCACGTCTGGCACCTCTCTGGAGAGGTTCTCCAGGTCGGCGATGAGGGCCTCGGACTCGGCGAGGGCCTCGGCGTACTCCACGCACTCCACGTCGCATTCGAACGCGTGTTTGTACGTGGGGCCGACGGTGATGACCCCGTTGGGGCCCGGCATCTTGAGCTTCAGGTAGGTGTAGTTGGGGACGGCCATGAACTTTGCGTAGCATGGCCTCCCCAATACCGCGTGGTAGGTTCCTCGGAACCCGACCACCTCGAACGTCAAAATCTCCCTTCGGAAGTTGGAGGGCGTTCCGAAGCAGACAGGAAGGTCGAGCCGTCTGAGGGGCTGGACGCGCTTCCCAGGAATGATCCCGTGGAAGGGCGCAGCGCCTGCTCGGACGGAGGACAGATCGACGCGCAGGAGCCTGAGGGTCTCGGCGTAGATGATGTTGAGGCAGCTGCCCCCATCCATCAGGACCTTGGTGAGCCTGATGTCACCGATGATGGGGTCGACGACGAGCGGGTATTTCCCCGGGCTCGGCACGTGGTCGGGGTGGTCAGCTTGGTCGAAGGTGATGGGCTTGTCGGACCAGTCTAGGTAGACTGGCGCCGCCACCTGCACCGAGCAGACCTCCCGACGCTCTCGCTTGCGATGCCGAGCTGAGGCATTCGCCGCATGCCCTCCGTAGATCATGAAGCAGTCGCGGACCTCGGGGAACTCTCCTGCTTCGTGATCTTCCCTTTTGTCGTCGTCGCGGGCCCTGCCACCCTCTGCGGGTGGCCCGGCCTTGTGGAAGTGGCGCCGAAGCATGACACACTCCTCGAGGGTGTGCTTGACGGGCCCCTGATGGTAAGGGCACGGCTCCTTGAGCATTTTGTCGAAGAGGCTGGCACCTCCGGGGGGCTTCCGAGGGTTCTTGTACTCGGCAGCGGCGACAAGGTCCGCGTCGGCGGCGTCGCGTTTCGCTTGCGACTTCTTCTTGCCTTTCTTCTTGGCGCCGCGCGGAGTAGACGCCTCGGGAGCATCTTCCGACGGGCGGCCCTGGGGCTGCTTGTCCTTTCGGAAGATGGCCTCGACCGCCTCCTGGCCAGAGGCGAACTAGGTGGCGATGTCCATCAGCTCGCTCGCCCTGGTGGGGGTCTTGCGACCCAACTTGCTCACCAGGTCGCGGCAGGTGGTGCCGGCAAGGAACGCGCCGATGACATCTGAGTCGGTGATGTTGGGCAGCTCGGTGCGCTGCTTCGAGAATCGCCGGATGTAGTCCCGAAGAGACTCTCCCGGCTGTTGCCGGCAGCTTCGGAGGTCCCAGGAATTTCCGGGGCGCACGTACGTGCCCTGGAAATTGCCGGCGAAGGCTTGGACCAAATCATCCCAGTTGGAGATCTGCCCCGGAGGCAGGTGCTCCAACCAGGCGCGAGCAGTGTCAGAGAGGAACAGGGGGAGGTTGCGGATGATGAGGTTGTCGTCGTCCGTTCCACCCAGTTGGCAGGCCAGGCGGTAGTCTGCGAGCCACAATTCCGGTCTCGTTTCCCCCGAGTACTTTGTGATAGTAGTCGGGGGTCAGAAACGGGCCGGAAACGGCGCCCGCCGGATGGCCCGGCTGAAGGCCTGCGGACCGGGTGGTTCGGGCGAGGGACTCCGATCCTCCCCACTGTCGTAGCGTCCCCCACGCCTGGGGTGGTAGCCTCGGCGCACCCTTTCGTCGAGGCGGGCCCGACGGTCGTGACGATGGTGCTCGTTGCCGAGGTGGCCCGGGGCCGCAGGCGCGGTGTTGCGCGTGCGCCCGGTGTAGACCGAGGCTTCCCGCATGAATCGGGAAGTCGCGGCATGAGGTTCCGAGGGGTACCCCTGCCTTCGGGAGGCAGAGCTCTCGGCCCGCCGGGCCGCAGCGCCTTTCAGGAGATTCTTGAGCTCTCCCTGGATTCGCCGACCCTCGGTGGTTGATGGTTCTGGCATCGTGCGGAGGAGCATCGCTGCGGCTGCCAGGTTCTGACCGACCCCGCTGGATGCGGGTGGCGGCCTGTCCCTGACATCGTTGGCGACGCGGTGCTGGAAACCCTGGGGCAGGTGACGTATTTCTCCGGCCGGGGGTTGGCCCGCCCATACCTGCCCGACGTCCCGGCGGATCGACTCAAGCGCTCCTGCTCCCTCGTCGAGCCTGGCCTGCGCCCCGCGGACTTGCTCGAGCTGTGGGTCGTGACCCCCCGCCGGAACGGGGACCACAGCTAGCTCCCGCGGGATGTCGGCGCGAGGCACCGGCCTAGGGAGATCACCGTCCTCCGGCATGCCGAGACGGTTGCCTTCAGAGGGATCCCCTAGCTCGACGTGGAAACATTCGCGGCTTGGGCCGCAGTCCTTGTCGTCAAGGCTGCGGCTGCCGTCGGAACAGTCGGAAAGGCAGTAGTAGTCACATGCGGTCATAAAGTCCCGCATGGCACTGGGGTTGCCAAATCCAGAGAAATCCCAACAGACGCTGGGATCGTCATCTTCCTCGGACCCAGAGGGCCCGTAGGTCGAGACGTCCGTCAATCGGTCCCAAGGTGACCGCATACGAAACCCCAGAGAGGTTGCACTCGCCTCAACGTGAGCGCCCGCCAAAGCGAGGTCGCCAGGCAGGTTGAGGCCGAGTCGAAATGACGTAGGATGGGAATCAGTCGGTACCTTTTGGTCGACGAGGAGCGACATAGTCACGTCGGGGACTGGTTGCGTCGTCGTCTTGGGTACGAGGGCGACGTCCTGCAGGCCCTCCGCGAGCGTGCTAGCGTCGTCCACTTGCTCGGGATTGGCGTGTCGCGGGGGGACGGCGCTCGCCTTCGTCTCAAACGCGAGGTCGACGCCCGACGTGCCCTCCGTTGGGGCGCTGGGGACGTCGGTTCGCTCGACAGCCGACGGAGCGCGGCCTCCCGCTCGGCCCTGGTTGCCCCGCCTCCTCCTCCGATGGCGGGGGAGAGGACGGGGCGAGCTCGAATGTTGTTCTTCCACCACGCGGGGAAGACGTCGTCTATTCCGTCGCCGGCGGGCGGGCTGTCGGCCGCCATTGTCGTCGTCGCGCGGCGGTGGAAGGAGTATCATGTCGTAGCTGCCGTCGAGAGACATGAACTCGAGACTCCCGAAACGGAGCACCGTCCCGGGTTGGAGAGGTCGTTGGAGACTGCCCATCTGGAGCTTGACGGGAAGCTACTCGTCAACACGCAGCAGGCCCCTACCTGGCGCGCCAACTGTCGGCGTTTCGAGACCGGGGGGTCCCTAAGCCGACGAGTGAGTGTGCCGCGTGCCCCAGCCCAGATGGGTCGAGCGCGTGGGCGAGCGCGAAGGGGGGAAAGCGAGGTGGCCGGAGACGAGTCGCGAGAGAGGTGGGAATCCCGCGGCCTTCGTGTTCGACCCGCGCCCAGGTCGGGTGCGCTTGCAGTAGGGGGTTACAAGCGTCCACGTGGGTGAGGGAAGCGAGCGGCCCCAAGAGAGCGCCTGCCCCGTCCTCGTCCCCGCGCGGCCAACCTTCTCTAAGAAGGCCCTGGTCCTTCCTTTTATAGGCGTAAGGAGAGGATCCAGGTGTACAATGGGGGTGTAGCAAAGTGCTACGCGTCTAGCGGGGGTGAGCTAGCGCCCTAAGTACATGCCAATGTGGCAGCCGGAGAGATCTTGGCACCCAGCTGGTGTGGTGTCGTGGCTGTCGGAGGAGCAACGGAGCCTGGTGGAGGGACAGCTGTCGGAGCGGTTGGGTCCTTGCTGACGTCCCCCTGCTTCCGTAAGGGAGCTGAGAGCCGCCGTCGTCACGGGTCTAGCGGGGCGCCATCATTGCCTATCTGGCGGAGCTAGCCAGATGGGACGCCGGTCTTGTTCTCTGCGGCCCGAGTCGGCTCGGGGTAGGGTGATGATGGCGCTTCCTGTTGACGTGGCGGACTTGCGCCCTAGGTCGGGCGACGCGGAGGCTCCTCCGAAGCCGAGGTCGAGTCTGTCTTCCATGGCCGAGGCCGAGCCCGAGCTCCTAGGTCGGGCGAGGCGGAGGTCGTTCGGCAGAGGCCAGGGCGGAGTCCGACCCCTGGGGTCGGGCGAAGCGGAGTTCGTCGTCTTCTGGGGCCTATCCCGAGTCCGAGCCCTGGGTCGGGCGGAGCGGAGTTCGCCGTCTTCCGAGGCCTTAGCCCGAGTCCGAGCCCTGGGTCGGGCGGAGCGGAGTTCGCCGTCTTCCGGGGCCTTAGCCCGAGTCCGAGCCCTGGGTCGGGCGGAGCGGAGTTCGTCGTCTTCCGGGGCCTTAGCCCGAGTCCGAGCCCTGGGTCGGGCGGAGCGGAGTTCGCCGTCTTCCGGGGCCTTAGCCCGAGTCCGAGCCCTGGGTCGGGCGGAGCGGAGTTTGCCGTCTTCCGGGGCCTTAGCCCGAGTCTGAGCCCTGGGTCGGGCGGAGCTTCCTATGGCGCCTTTGGCAAGGCCTGACTGCCTGTCAGTCTCACTCTGTCAAGTGGCACTGCAGTCGGAATGGCGCAGGCGGCGCTGTCCTTCTGTCAGACCGGTCAGGGGAGCGGCGAAGTGATGGCGGTCACTTCGGCTCTGCCGGGGGGCGCGTGTCAGGATAAAGGTATCAGGCTACCTTTGCGTTAAATGCCCCTGCGACTCGGTCGGTCGGCGCGGCGATTTAGTCAGGGTTGCTTCTTAGCGAAGGCAAGGCCTCGGGCGAGCCGGAGATGTGTCTGCCGTTAAAAGGGGGCCTCGGGCGAGACGGAAACACCTCGGGGTCGGCTGCCCTTGCCCGAGGCTAGGCTCGGGCGAGGCGTGATCGAGTCACTCGTATGGACTGATCCCTGACTTAATCGCACCCATCAGGCCTCTGCAGCTTTATGCTGATGGGGGTTACCAGCTGAGAATTAGGCGTCTTGAGGGTACCCCTAATTATGGTCCCCGACACATTCAGAGGCGCAGCACCTAGAGCAAGGACAACAGGAACATTAACAGGCTCCACAGGCCCAACCAAACCCTGGCCATCTGAAAGGGAAATAAGCTCACACCTTTTCCTAATTGATTTTGGTGGTTGAATTGCCCAACACAAATAATTGGACTAACTAGATTGCTCTAGAATAAATGTTCTACAGGTGCCAAAGGTTCACATCAAACCAATACAAAGTCAAAAGAAAGGGCTAAAAAGAAAGGAGCAAAGGAAACCGAAGTGCTCCCTGGTCTGGCGCACCGAACTGTCCGGTGTGCCACCGGACAGTGTTCGATGCACCACCGAACAGTGTTCGGTGCACCAGGGAGGATCGACTTCAAACTCTTCACCTTCAGGTTTTCTAGGCGTACCTCCGCTATAATTCATCGGACTGTCCGGTGTGCCACCGGACTGTCCGGTGCGCCAGCGGAGCAACGGATACCTGCGCGCAACTGTCGACTCTGCAAAGTGAACAGTGCAAATCAGATGTCAGAGTAGACGGTCAGAGGGGCACCGGACTGTCCGGTGTTGCACCGGACTGTCCGGTGCCGTATGAGGACAAAGCCTCCAACGGTCGACCAGCTCCAAGCCCTAACGTCTGGATGACGTGGCGGCGCACCGGACTGTTCGGTGCGCCCATCGCCAGCACACTTCTCCAATGGCTACAATTTGGATGGTGGCTATAAATACCACCCCAACCGGCCACTTCAATGTGTGGGAGCCCAAGCAACATTCCAAGTCATCTAGTTGACATACTCAAGCCCTCCCAACCACATATATTCATTGATCCATCCTATACACAAGATTTAGACCACTACAACCAACACAAGTGCCACAAAAGATAGAGCAAGCAAGAGAGAGCTACTCATTTGAGTTTAGCACTAGTGCCTTGTGAGATTCATTGAGAGATAGTGTGTGCTACTTCTTTGTGTTCATTTGCACATGGAGTTTTGACTCCCATTGAACTTCCTCCAAAGTTTTGGAGGCTTGTAAAGCTAGCAAGAGACACCAAAGCGTGTGGTGGTCCTTGCGGGATCTTGAGTGATCCGTGAGAAGAAGAAGAGCTCGCCGGTGTTGCGTGATCAGTGGAGAGAGGGAAAGGGTTGAAAGAGACCTGTCCTTAGTGGACTCCTCAATGGGGACTAGGCCTTCGAGGGCCGAACCTCGGTAAAACAAATCACCCGTGTCTCGTGTGCTTATTGCTTGTGATTTGTTTGTGCTTTCCCTTTCCAAGTTCTTCTTGCACGATTTGTTTGTGCTTTCTCTTTCCAAGTTCTTCTTGCACTATTCTTTGCTAATATTATTTGGTGTTGCTTAAAGTTAAATTCTCATTTAGTAAAGCAACACCTTGCAAGGAAGAACTTAAGTGATTACTCTTTTTATCTAAGCCCTCTTGCTTTATTCTCATAGACTTATTAGTAGTATTGTTTTGTCAATTCCGCATTATTTGAAAGCAATACTCTTTACAAGCAAATGACTTAGTTTTTATATTCCGATAATTGTATATCTTGTTCTAACCACTAATCAAGGGATCTAGTTGGGGGATAAAGTTTTAATTTTCAGGTTTCGCCTATTCACCCCCCTCTAGGCGACTTTCACCATCCAAAATCTGACCATTCTGAATTGGAGCACCCGGGTTAAGGCCTATAGAGCTGTCCAAAGACAAGCCAGAGTGTTGATTGCTGATCTGTTGCTCATCAGGTTGAATGTCATGCTGAATCTGTTGAGCAGGTTGAACATTAACAATCCAATGATCCCATTCCCCCTGAATATTGTCTTCAGGCTGAACCTGAACATCCTCCCCCAACGGGACTGACGGGAAGTTGAGGTCAAGACCCGCAGCGGGCAAAGGTTGGCTCAGACCAAAAAAGGCAAGTGGAAGTTGCTGACCATCTTTAGGGGCCTCCAGGGCTGGATCTTCATCTTGAGGTTGACCACCAAGCATATTTTGCTGAATGATTTCACATTGCACAGTCCAAGAATCCCTGATGAATCCTTCTGCTTCAGAAAAGACAATAAACTGGGAAACTTCTTCAAGCGACATGACACGGACCCGAAGCAAAGTCCTGGTAACGTTATGCCTGTCCTCCTCCCACAAAATCAATCTGCCGAAAGAACCAATGGTAGCTTGCAAGTACTCCGAGGAGCGATAATCCAAGGGAAATCCCAACAGCATCAACCAGCATTCACGGTTAAAGAAAAGGGCCCGGTGATTCCAGGCATCGTTATGCCTTAAAGCAGTAAAAGTGGCATCACAATACTACTGTGGACCAAGCAGAACAAGGTTATCTCTATCAAGCACACTTTGAAACTGCACCAGAACCTGTCCCAGATGAGAGCGTTGGATGTCTCTCACCCCAAGCCTCTGATGCTCAACTAAATATTTGTAATACCCACTTTGTAATAAGAGTGTAGAAAGAGAAATTATATTCCTTTATACATATATGTGTCATCTATATTTATCATCACCTGTGAACACTTCATTTGAAAACAAATAATTAATAAAAATGTAAGCCACCAAATTATGCATCATGCTGGATTTTATTTTGTGTGCATTTTGTGACAACATAAAATAATTTGAAGAAGAAATATATTAAATTCCTAAAATTAAAAAAAAATTGGAAAATAAAAGAAATTCTTGAAACTAGAAAAGAGAAGAAAATGGTGTGGATAAAAATAAGTAAATGATAATATTGTAGAAGTTATATTTACTGGAAAAATTTGAAGTTCAAAACATAAGTGAATTGGAATTTGGATTTGAATTTGGATCCACACACAAATTTGGAAGTTTAAATGAAAAACAAAAATGAAATAAAACAGAAAATAAAAGAAAAAGGAGAAACCCAACTAACTGGGCCTAAATACTGGAATTCGGCCCATTAGCACTTGCCTCCGCGCAGCCCGTGGGAAACGGGGTCTGTCGCCGCCACGTGGGGCCACCCCGTCAGTTCCTACGCGCTGCGCTCCCGCTAACACTTCCAGGTGGGCCATACACGTCAGCTCTCCCCCGTGTGAAGCCGTTAGCATCCATGCGCCGACACCACGGTCCCACCTGGCAGCCTGTACTCCACGCCGCGCCTTGCGCTGGTTCACTGGCAAATGGGCCCGGGCTGGCGGGTACTTCTCCTCCAGAGATCTCGCGCGCACCGGTGCTCCGCTTTGACCGCGCGAGCTCGCGATCGAGCCGGGGATTCCGGGGTCGCGAGGCGCTTAACTACCGTCGCTTTCCCTGGGATCGTAGCCCACTCTAGTTCTCCCACGCTCCAACCTTTTCGACCGCCGCCGTCGTAGGAAACCGGGTCAATCGTGGAGCGGAGATCCACCCATCGCGGGCGCGCGGAATTGGGGTGCGTTCGGTGTTAATAGCTCGCTGCTCGGTGGCGGGGAGTAGCGGTGTAGCTCGCTGGTGTGGCGGTGTGCACAGAGGAAGCCTCGCCGGGGCGGATTTCGCCGACCGTGGGCGCAGGCCGTCGACCGCATCGTGACCAAGCTCTCCAACCTCATCCCGATCTCCGGTAAGTGGTCTAGCCATTTCATTACACCCATAGGAGCATATATCACCGATAGAGAGGGCGGATGGATTGGCGGGTAGCCGGGAATTCTTCACCGGAGTTTCAACCGGTCGCGGAACCGCATCGTGCCATGGTCGGAGCTCCCCATGGTCCAAATCATCGGTAGGCTAGTACTATCATGCTCGCCTTGGCCCCTGCTAAGTGTAGCGCTCGTTGGATTAATGTTTGCGGTGCTAGCGCGGGGTTGCCGGCAATGGGCGCACCGCCGTGAACGGCCCAGTCGCCGCTCTGCCGGCCGGGGAAGACGAGTGGGAGGGGAGGAGAATTGGTGCCGTAGAGGGGCTGATGTACGGCCAGGATTAGAGATGGAGGGAGAAAGGCGCCATCCATCCGATCTGCGATGGACGTGGACGATTGGATCTGGGGGTAGGTGATTGAGAACCGTGGATGTTTTGATGAGCGGCCCAGATCAATTGTAGCTTACCGCTTTGGGGTAAACAAATCAGAGCCGTCAGATCTCGATCCTTCGACCACCGTTGCATACCGATTCGCAGGGAATTGGTTTCTAATCTGGGTCGTCTATCGCGGATCCGACCGCCAGCAGTGGATACCGATTCGAATATTAAGGTGATTTAATCGGGACCGTTGGATTTAATCCGATGGCTGGGAATACGTGATACCCCTTCGCGTGGTATATTAGCTAAAGAGACCCTTACTTTTTCAGTAACTAACCCGCGGTCCACTGTTGGTGTGCACTGAGTCTCGGATCTTTTACGCCATAGCCCCTGCACTTCCCCGATTTTGACGCCTAGTCCAGACAGTGAGAAAACTTATAAAATAATTTAGAAAATAGATTTTTATGTGTAAAAATAATCCTAGAACTTGTTTAATCCATAGAAAATCCATTTTTAGTCCAAATTGATCCATTCCACTTTCTAAATTTTTGTAATAATATTGTCTACCCATTAGTGCCTCTGTTCTGACATGACAAACACATTAAAATTATTCTTTCACTTAATCTTGTATTAAATGCATAAAACCCTAGAAAATCCATAACTTAAAATATATAACTCCAAATTTAATGATTCCAATTCCTGTGATCTTATCTTAATGTCTAGTTTATTACTGTATATTCTATTTGCATGTTTGATGTGATGTTAATTTATGCTATGCCATGTATGTATTGTGTTGATGCGAATAGACGAGCAAGCCACTGTGGAATCTGAGGTTCATCAAGTAGAGATAGCTGAGCAGGAGCTCATTGAAGGCAAGTTGTGCCCTTGATCACTTCTTTTACCCATTCATGTTCTTATTATTCATAATGATCTGCATAGGATAATTTTGCTGGGACCCAATAGGATGCCCTAGATTTGACTATCTTTATACCTTGCTTCACCACTGGTTTTACTACTAAAGTTTTGGGTAGTACATGCTATTGCTTTATGTGGATTTAGGTATAGAGATATTCATCACTCGTTGTTATCCTATTTATTGTTATCTGTTTTATTCTTCCTTGTTCATGTTAAGATCATTATGTTAATGGGAACATGGAGAACCACCCGGGAAAACAGTGCTACCACAAGGGTTTAATGGGACGCCCTTGGCTGATTAACTAGGAAAGCTAGGGGAGGGCTACCTTACCCGAAAGGGGCAAGGGCAGTAGGGGAGAGGTCAGTGTAGGGGGGTCCCTGGTTGATTTTGCTGCGATGGCGGTCAGCCAGGAACCCTGCACTGGATCTTCCCATAAACTGTAGCGGGTAGTCTGAAGCTAGTGGAACTTTGTAAAGGCCTCGTAGTGTTACCCTGCCTCGCCTCCTCGGTAGAGGTGTATGGGATTGGCCATCTCTTGGCAGATGGGTAACATGACTTGTGGGTAAAGATGCGCAACCTCTGCAGAGTGTAAAACTGGTATACTAGCCGTGCTCACGGTCATGAGCGGCTCGGACACTCACATGATTAATTTATGGAACTTAAACTCAATTTGTCATTTCATTGCATTTGGGATTATTTTATTATTACTTTTACTTATTATTACTATGGTTTGGTATTTACTTACACTTAGTAACTGCTAATAAAATTTTGACCAACTTATAAAAGCAATGCTCAGCTTCAGCCTTTATTCCATTGATCAGCCTTACACTACATGAACTCCCACCTTTGGTGAGTTCATGCCACATTATTCCCCACGACTTGTTGAGCTATGAACGTATGTGAGCTCACTCTTGCTGTCTCACACCCCCCCCCCACAGGAGAAGAACAGGTGGTTCAGGAGGAGCCACAAGGCGAGGAGTATGATCTGATCTAGGTGGCGTTTCTCAGTTGACATTGGCGCCGACGATCCTTAGTTCGTGTTATATTTATCTTTTACTTTTGTAAGTCTTCCGCTATGTAATAAATACTCTGATGTTCATGACATTTATCTCTATACACTCCGTTATTATATATGTTGTCTTCTTTGGCGCATGTATGAGATGCACCCGGCTTTGTCCTTTAAAACCGGGTGTTACAGAAGTGGTATCAGAGGAAATGTTGACTGTAGGACGAAACCTAGATAGAAACGGACAACCCTTACCTACTTACCTTACTCTGATTCATTCTAAACTTATCTTATCTTGATCCTGTCTCACCTTTTGCTGTCATACTCTGATTACTCTTATCTTTTCTGCTCTAAGACAAGATGGATTTCACACTTTGGAATCCTACATTTATGAACTTTTTTTGAGATAGGAGACCTAAGACAAAACTAAAACCTATTTTCTCTATTAAAAAAACGTTGGTTGATTGTTCTGATGATGAATGCTTGATTTGCTTCTTTGATTGATTGAAACATTATAGTTGGGCATCTTAGCATGTACCACTATAAGGTAATGTATTAGCTTTAGTGGGTGACACACTAATCTACTTAGCTAATAAATCCCCCGCAGTAACATTCCTCGTAATTACCTGCCTTGTCTACTGCTCTCTCTTGCCATATGTATCTAACTCAGATGGTCAATACCAGGAAAGGAAAGATTATCACGCAACAGCAAACAGAAATGAATCCTCCAAATCCCCCACCTGTTGAAACCGAGCAAGTGATCGCAACCCAAAGGCTGGTAATACAACAATTGACAGACATGGTGACCGAAATGCAAAACCAGATAAGACAAGAACGCGAGGAAATACGTCAGGCCCGTCTGGAGATACATCAAGAAATAAGGCAATCACGGTTGGAGAGACAACGACAACAACCACCACCTCCACCACCACTAGCTTCACCAAGCTACATAAACATATATATAAATTACTACTATTTGTAAGATCTACATGTTCCTTTAGTTAGTATTCGGTATGATACTATTTTAGGAGGAATAAAAAGGTCTATTTGACCCCATGTGTTGCTAATAAAATTATGCGTCATGCTGAGATTTTGGTTTGGGCATATGTGTTGGACAATATGAGAAAACCCATGAGAGTAATTACACCTAAAGGGCCTGTTGTGGCGAATCAAATGACACGTAGATTGACATTGACCATTATGGGTAGAGAATTTGGAGTTACTGCTATAATATTGGAGCCAAGCAGTATAGATCTGATCCTTGGTATGTCACGGTTAAGAAAGGTAAAGACAGTTTATACACTCTGCTAAAGGAACCGTAGGACTCACCAGTTCTAAAGGACAAAGTTTTGAAGTTGAAGTTGCAGTAACTACCACCATCAGACTAGCGGCATTCTTAGTAGATGAGAAGTTTTTGGGTGACAACATCCGGGTGGTTAGAGATTTTCTGGATGTCTTTCCAAAGGAGTTACCAGGGATGCCACCATATAGAGAAGTTGAGTTTGTTATTGACCTCTTACCTGGAACCGCCCCTATTTCTAAACGGCCATAAAGGATGTCCGTAGAGGAGTTGAAGGAACTTAAGAAGCAGTTAACTGAGTTACAAGATGCTGGGTACATTCATCCGAGTTCCTCACCTTGGGGAGCACCGGTCTTGTTTGTACAGAAGGAAGATGGATCGCAGCGGATGTGTGTGGATTATGGATCTCTTAATGATGTTACAGTGAAGAACAAGTATCCATTACCCCGTACTGAGGATTTGTTTGATCAGATGAGAGGAGCCAGGGTATTCTCGAAGATTGATCTTCGATCGGGATACCATCAGATGAAGATTAGACCATCGGATATTCCTAAGACAGCTTTCTCAACCCGATATGGTTTATATGAGTTTACCGTTATGTCATTTGGACCAACTAATGCACAAACCTATTTTATGGATCTGAAGAATAAGGTGCATGATCTGGACAGATTCATCGTGGTTTTCATGGACGATATTTTTATTTATTCCAAGAGTAATAATGATCATGAGGAACATATGAGATTGGTGCTATAGAAGCTACGAGACAATCAACTCTACGTCAAGTATAGCAAATGCAAGTTTTGGATTGACGAGGTGTCATTCCTTGGACATATCATTTCTAATGGAGGGATATCAGTGGATCCTGCTAAAGTCAAGGAAATAGTGGCGTGGAGCATACCCACTACAGTTACAAAGATTCGGAGTTTTGGGACATGCAGGACATTATCAGAAATTTATCGAAGGATTTTCTAAGATTGCTAAGCCTATGACATCGCTTTTGGAGAAGTGAAGAGAGTTTAAGTGGGATGAGAAGTGCCAAGACAGCCTGGATCAACTAAAGAAGAGGTTGATGTCGCCACCAGTATTGGTTATGCCAGACCTATAGAAAGGATTTGATATCTATTGTGATGCATGTGGCCAAGGCTTAAGAGGTGTGCTCATGCAAGAAGGACATGTGACCGACTACGCGTCTCGACAGTTGCGGAAACAAGAGTTGAACTACCCCACTCATGACTTAAAACTGGCAGCCATTGTGCATGCGCTTAAAATTTGGAGACATTATATTATGAGAAACAAGTGTCAAGTATGCACGGATCATAAGAGTTTGAAGTGTATATTCACTCAAAAGGATCTTAACCTTAGGCAACGCCGTTGGTTGGAGCTTAATAAGGATTATGATTTGGAGATTCACTATCACCCGGGCAAGGCAAATTTGGTTGCAGATGCCTTGAGTCGAAAGGAGCATGTTCATTCAGCTGTTGTTGCCCAGCTACCCGATGAGATTGTTGAGGATTTCAAGAGATTTAACCTGGGGATAGTTGCTCACACTGGAGGAGTTATTATGGATGTGGAACCTACCTTGGAGCAAGAGATTCGTAAAGGTCAGATTGGTGATGCTAAGATTCAGGAGATCAAGGATCTGATAACAGAGGGTAGAGGCCCAGAGTTCACGGAAGATGAGCAAGGCACCGTATGGTTCAAGGATAGGATATGTGTTCCTGAGATTGAAAGCCTTCGTGAGACTATTCTAAAGGAAGCCCATGACTTGGATTATTCTATTCATCCTGGTAGTACCAAGATGTATCATGGTTTGAAGTAAAAGATACTGGTAGTATGGATTGAAGAGAGATATGGCTACACGTGTGGCTATGTGCGAGGTGTGTTAAAAAGTTAAGGCCGAATACCAAAGACCAGCTGGACTACTGTACCCATTAAATACACCCGAATGGAAGTGGGAAGAGATTGATACGGATTTCATTACTGGATTGCCACGCACCTCGAAAGGATAGGATTCTATATGGGTTATTGTGGATAGACTGACCAAAGTGGCTCATTTCATTCCGGTCAAGACTACTTATAAGGGATCTCAATTGGTAGAGTTATATATGACTCGGATTGTGTGTTCACATGGAGTACCAAAGAAGATCGTTTTGGATAAGAGGATCACAGTTTACCCCCAGATTTTGGAAATTTTTCATGAGAATATGGATACAAAGTGGAATTATAGTTCGGCCTACCTCAGACTGATGGACAGACTAAAGGGACTAATCAAGTCTTGGAATACATGTTGAGAGCTTGTACCCTTCAGCATGGTAGTAGTTGGGACAAGAGTCTAACTTATGCTGAGTACCCCATCAAGATTTTGGATACACTGACTCGTGTCACGAGGAATAAGATTATAAAGATATCCAAAGTACTATGGAGTCATAATGGAGAAGATGAAGCTACTTGGGAGAGACAAGAAGAGATTCGAATAGACATTCCCCATCTTTTCCCTAGATCTTCCTAAATCTCGAGGACGAGATTATTTTTAAGGGGGGTAGGATTTGTAATACCCACTTTGTAATAAGAGTGTAGAAAGAGAAATTATATTCCTTTATACATATATGTGTCATCTATATTTATCATCACCTGTGAACACTTCATTTGAAAACAAATAATTAATAAAAATGTAAGCCACCAAATTATGCATCATGCTGGATTTTATTTTGTGTGCATTTTGTGACAACATAAAATAATTTGAAGAAGAAATATATTAAATTCCTAAAATTAAAAAAAATTGGAAAATAAAAGAAATTCTTGAAACTAGAAAAGAGAAGAAAATGGTGTGGATAAAAATAAGTAAATGATAATATTGTAGAAGTTATATTTACTGGAAAATTTGAAGTTCAAAACATAAGTGAATTGGAATTTGGATTTGAATTTGGATCCACACACAAATTTGGAAGTTTAAATGAAAAACAAAAATGAAATAAAACAGAAAATAAAAGAAAAAGGAGAAACCCAACTAACTGGGCCTAAATACTGGAATTCGGCCCATTAGCACTTGCCTCCGCGCAGCCCGTGGGAAACGGGGTCTGTCGCCGCCACGTGGGGCCACCCCGTCAGTTCCTACGCGCTGCGCTCCCGCTAACACTTCCAGGTGGGCCATACACGTCAGCTCTCCCCCGTGTGAAGCCGTTAGCATCCATGCGCCGACACCACGGTCCCACCTGGCAGCCTGTACTCCACGCCGCGCCTTGCGCTGGTTCACTGGCAAATGGGCCCGGGCTGGCGGGTACTTCTCCTCCAGAGATCTCGCGCGCACCGGTGCTCCGCTTTGACCGCGCGAGCTCGCGATCGAGCCGGGGATTCCGGGGTCGCGAGGCGCTTAACTACCGTCGCTTTCCCTGGGATCGTAGCCCACTCTAGTTCTCCCACGCTCCAACCTTTTCGAC
This sequence comes from Zea luxurians, assembly GCA_029449295.1. Lineage (NCBI taxonomy): Eukaryota > Viridiplantae > Streptophyta > Magnoliopsida > Poales > Poaceae > Zea > Zea luxurians. The sequence continues at coordinate 5,400,939 of JAOPSE010000134.1, read as the reverse complement.
CGCCGCCGTCGTAGGAAACCGGGTCAATCGTGGAGCGGAGATCCACCCATCGCGGGCGCGCGGAATTGGGGTGCGTTCGGTGTTAATAGCTCGCTGCTCGGTGGCGGGGAGTAGCGGTGTAGCTCGCTGGTGTGGCGGTGTGCACAGAGGAAGCCTCGCTGGGGCGGATTTCGCCGACCGTGGGCGCAGGCCGTCGACCGCATCGTGACCAAGCTCTCCAACCTCATCCCGATCTCCGGTAAGTGGTCTAGCCATTTCATTACACCCATAGGAGCATATATCACCGATAGAGAGGGCGGATGGATTGGCGGGTAGCCGGGAATTCTTCACCGGAGTTTCAACCGGTCGCGGAACCGCGTCGTGCCATGGTCGGAGCTCCCCATGGTCCAAATCATCGGTAGGCTAGTACTATCATGCTCGCCTTGGCCGCTGCTAAGTGTAGCGCTCGTCGGATTAATGTTTGCGGTGCTAGCGCGGGGTTGCCGGCAATGGGCGCACCGCCGTGAACGGCCCAGTCGCCGCTCTGCCGGCCGGGGAAGACGAGTGGGAGGGGAGGAGAATTGGTGCCGTAGAGGGGCTGATGTACGGCCAGGATTAGAGATGGAGGGAGAAAGGTGCCATCCATCCGATCTGCGATGGACGTGGACGATTGGATCTGGGGGTAGGTGATTGAGAACCGTGGATGTTTTGATGAGCGGCCCAGATCAATTGTAGCTTACCGCTTTGGGGTAAACAAATCAGAGCCGTCAGATCTCGATCCTTCGACCACCGTTGCATACCGATTCGCAGGGAATTGGTTTCTAATCTGGGCCGTCTATCGCGGATCCGACCGCCAGCAGTGGATACCGATTCGAATATTAAGGTGATTTAATCGGGACCGTTGGATTTAATCCGATGGCTGGGAATACGTGATACCCCTTCGTGTGGTATATTAGCTAAAGAGACCCTTACTTTTTCAGTAACTAACCCGCGGTCCACTGTTGGTGTGCACTGAGTCTCGTATCTTTTATGCCATAGCCCCTGCACTTCCCCGATTTTGACGCCTAGTCCAGACAGTGAGAAAACTTATAAAATAATTTAGAAAATAGATTTTTATGTGTAAAAATAATCCTAGAACTTGTTTAATCCATAGAAAATCCATTTTTAGTCCAAATTGATCCATTCCACTTTCTAAATTTTTGTAATAATATTGTCTACCCATTAGTGCCTCTGTTCTGACATGACAAACACATTAAAATTATTCATTCACTTAATCTTGTATTAAATGCATAAAACCCTAGAAAATCCATAACTTAAAATATATAACTCCAAATTTAATGATTCCAATTCCTGTGATCTTATCTTAATGTCTAGTTTATTACTGTATATTCTATTTGCATGTTTGATGTGATGTTAATTTATGCTATGCCATGTATGTATTGTGTTGATGCGAATAGACGAGCAAGCCACTGTGGAATCTGAGGTTCATCAAGTAGAGATAGCTGAGCAGGAGCTCATTGAAGGCAAGTTATGCCCTTGATCACTTCTTTTACCCATTCATGTTCTTATTATTCATAATGATCTGCATAGGATAATTTTGCTGGGACCCAATAGGATGCCCTAGATTTGACTATCTTTATACCTTGCTTCACCACTGGTTTTACTACTAAAGTTTTGGGTAGTACATGTTATTGCTTTATGTGGATTTAGGTATAGAGATATTCATCACTCATTGTTATCCTATTTATTGTTATCTGTTTTATTCTTCCTTGTTCATGTTAAGATCATTATGTTAATGGGAACATGGAGAACCACCCGGGAAAACAGTGCTACCACAAGGGTTTAATGGGACGCCCTTGGCTGATTAACTAGGAAAGCTAGGGGAGGGCTACCTTACCCGAAAGGGGCAAGGGCAGTAGGGGAGAGGTCAGTGTAGGGGGGTCCCTGGTTGATTTTGCTGCAATGGCGGTCAACCAGGAACCCTGCACTGGATCTTTCCATAAACTGTAGCGGGTAGTCTGAAGCTAGTGGAACTTTGTAAAGGCCTCGTAGTGTTACCCTGCCTCGCCTCCTCGGTAGAGGTGTATGGGATTGGCCATCTCTTGGCAGATGGGTAACATGACTTGTGGGTAAAGATGCGCAACCTCTGCAGAGTGTAAAACTGGTATACTAGCCGTGCTCACGGTCATGAGCGGCTCGGACACTCACATGATTAATTTATGGAACTTAAACTCAATTTGTCATTTCATTGCATTTGGGATTATTTTATTATTACTTTTACTTATTATTACTATGGTTTGGTATTTACTTACACTTAGTAACTGCTAATAAAATTTTAACCAACTTATAAAAGCAATGCTCAGCTTCAGCCTTTATATTGATCAGCCTTACACTACATGAACTCCCACCTTTGGTGAGTTCATGCCACATTATTCCCCACGACTTGTTGAGCTATGAACGTATGTGAGCTCACTCTTGCTGTCTCACACCCCCCCACAGGAGAAGAACAGGTGGTTCAGGAGGAGCCACAAGGCGAGGAGTATGATCTGATCTAGGTGGCGTTTCTCAGTTGACATTGGCGCCGACGATCCTTAGTTCGTGTTATATTTATCTTTTACTTTTGTAAGTCTTCCGCTATGTAATAAATACTCTGATGTTCATGACATTTATCTCTATACACTCTGTTATTATATATGTTGTCTTCTTTGGCGCATGTATGAGATGCACCCGGCTTTGTCCTTTAAAACCGGGTGTTACAATATTCTCTAACCACATCCCGAACCGCGAGAAAAAGAACATCATGATCCAGTAAAGGGTGAATATTTAAAATTGCCCAGTCTTCATGCATTGGTGGAAGCCTCCTAGAGACCGACCTGGACATAATCTCACGGTGCTGCACCACCATGGCGCTGAAGCCCGGAGGCAGGAAAGGCTCTGAATCCACCCCCGGTACGCCATTGCAGGAGGGACCAAAGATCGCCAACAGACGGCGGAACTAACAACAGTTTGGGGTTTTGGTGAAGTGACACCCAACGAAAGCTCCAGGGACGCGAGAGGTGTCTGTTCAGATTTTTTTAATAAAACCGCCCTGGCGAACTCTTCGAAGCAACCAAACCTTAGAGGTCCACTGGTCAGAGACACAGAGGGAGAGCGGAACCAAGAACTGTAGTCTAAGAATTTTAATTTCCCAGCCAAATTGGATCGACTCTCAAAGGAAGGGAACAAATTTAAAGGAAATCTGAATCTTGGTTTCTTTAAATGATAAAATAATTCCAAATGCCCCTTTACTTTACAAAAAATGGCAAAGAAAACTGATGGGCCAATGCCAGGCGACCTAGAACGGCACGAGGTCGACGGCCCAGACCCAGGCCCGACAGACCCCCTCTTCAGAATGGGCCTCCATTGAAGGTTGTGAGGCCGAAATAAATTTAAATTTGAATTCTGTAAAACTGCGCGCCCGCGACGCCCGCGTCCATGAACACCTCCATTAAGGCCAGAGTAACTCACCGAGAAAAACGCCCTGCGATGAAGAACATTCATGGGGATTGCCTTGTTCTTCGCAATCACCGAATTCCGATAGCCCCGAGATCCTGAATTACGAGGAGATGACCCCAAGCGCCTGAAGACAAAATTTCTTCCCTGATCAGATTTCCCATCAAGATATGAGAACGCCTTCTTGTTGAGAATTGACACTGTATTTGCCCCAGACAGAGGCGGGAGCTTAACAATATCAGCATAAGAAATATTCTTCTTGCCCTGAATAGTCCACCAAATAACATTTTCTTCGTTAATGAAGTTCCTGTACTCATGAATCTAATTTGGGCCACCATGATTCCAGAGATTGTAAAAAGGCTCTGAACTCCGCGCGATCAATACACTTTAAATTGTAGATATGAAAACCCACGGCCTTGAAAAATACCGAAAATTAGAAAACCCGATCAGAGAGCTGAGTTACATTGAAGCTAGCCACAAATCCACCCAGGGAGGCTTGGAGAAGGAAGCCAACTGAATCCGTGTCGAGCTTGAAAATGCATCGACGAAAAGAAATCACAACCAGAAAGCCGAGGGAAGGCCTGGGCGCTCAGGACACACCGGAGAGGCCAGATTGAGCCGAATAAAATTCTCAAAGGTGATCCCCGCCGAAAACCTAACTTTGCCAGATCTATCCTGAAGGAAGCGAGAAGACCAGGGGACAGAGGAGTGGAAAGAAGGATATCACCTCAACTTAACAACCACCGGGGAAGACGAAGGGCACATCAGGCAGAACGGGAAGGGAATGGAGACCGGCCATCGCCGGCCCGTGCGGCCGCATCGCCCCGCTCACGCACGCGAGCCCTCGGGCCGCTGGATACGCCTACTGCCTGCCCGCCACTCAGTTCCTTCAGAAGACCTTGGCCTAGCTTCACAGCGAAGGATTTTGTCTTTCCTTTTCGTACGTTCGTCACCAGGCTAGCAACATTAAGTTGTCTGGCATTATCTGTTTTTTTTTCTTCTTCTGGTGTTTCAGGTTTAGTAATCTGCTAGTGAGATGGACAAAAGATTCAGTTTTGCTCATCTTAATCAGTAGTCGAATTCTAGCCAAAGAACCCCAACCAATCACCAATGCCATTAGAATCGGAACAAATTAGCAGGTTACATCTTGTCCGTCTCACCATCACCGGTCCGGTGGTGAGCGAAAGGTAACACACAGCACCACACAAACACGAACTAACTAGCTCATGAATTGGCGTAGAACCTGCCGACCATCGTGCGAACCACCAGAGGGATCCTCACGGCGTGCACGCCGTCCTCCCACGTCAGGCTGCCGAAGCTGTATCTCCCTTGCACCTTCAGCTTGGCCCGGAACGTCACCTTGAACGGCAGCCTCCTCACGGTCGAGTTGAAGGCCAGGAGCGAGGGGCGCACGGAGACGTCCACCCCTGGAGGAGCTTCCACGCGAGCCCTGTACTCCGACAATGCCGAGCCGACGTTGGTGACCGTTCTTGACACGGTAAGCCTGCCCCTCAGCTCGGGGACGGCGATGGATGGCAGGTTGAGGTCCAGCTGCGTCTTGGGCGCGTGCTGGCAGGTCTCAGTCTCACGCTGCTGAGCCACGGAGCTGATGGCCGAGACGTTGTAGCCCATGGAGCAAAGGAAGCGCACGTAGTCAGACGCCCCCATGTCGTACACGAGACCGGGGCACGCAGCTCGGTTCGGATCCACGTGACCACCTCCGTAGTCGAACGGGTTCGCCTGGCTGTACGGTGCTGCCTCGGACACGATCCCGAACCCATACGTGTCGTGGACGCTGGCTGCGAAGGCAAGGCGCTAGGCGCTGGCTTGTTTAGGCCTCAAGACTTGTTTTGCTTAGAGAGAAAAAATAGTAGTAGTAGATGGCGCGTTACCTGTTGTGACAAGCGCTGATTTTACTGCGGCAGGACTCCAGCTGGGATGCAGTGATCTGAGGAGAGCAACGACTCCTGAGATGTGCGGGCAGGACATGGAGGTTCCTGAATCGATCTTGAAGCTCACGGATCCAATGGCTGATGACACGGCGGCGGCGGGAGTCCATGCGGCCAAAATGTTGACGCCTGGAGCAGCGATGTCTGGCTGCACAAGAAGGTGCAGGGTTTTTTTTTCTTCAGCCAACTAGGACAGCAGGCACTAATATGCAGAAGTTTTGATCAGCTGTTGAACCGGAGGATATATATATATATTTTTATACCTTCAGAACAGAGGGGGACAGAGAACTTGGACCCCGAGACGAGAAATACGCGACTTCTGGGCCGATCAGTTCTCCAAGAACTGTTTTTGCTGAGCCAAACTGAACTGTTGGGTTTCTGTGTGTGGAAAATTGAAGTCAGTGGCGAGTTGCCGAGAGCAACAGCATGTCGAAACGGCACTGTATGCATACCTCATGGTAGTAGTGTACGCGAGTATAGCTGTTCCAACTTGGTAGTCTACTTGAACACAGGGGACATCGAATGAAGACGCGATGTCCTTGGTTAAGAACTGGGCGAAGATGACACCGACGCCACGAGCTTTCCTGACGGTCTCCACCGCCACCGAAGCTGATCTCTGAGCCCTTGTTTGGAAGCAAAGCACCACCTTTCCCCTCGCTAGAGTAGAATTCAGGGATCCTGCAGTGCAGCTTCTGCAAAGACGTGAGCCGGTTTGGAATTCGAACTGAAAGTCTGATCGGGAGACGCTGAGCACGACAAAAAAAAAAGTTTACCTTGCATCTGTATCGTCTGCGTCGTTAGATGCAATGTCTTCAGCGTAGACTAGGCTCATGCTTCTTCCAGGACGCGCTCCAGAGTACAGCGTTTGACCCTGCACCGTCGGAGACATCTCAGAATGCGAACAACTGAGCACGGATACTTTGCATACGAGCTTTGCATTACAACAACGACCTCAAGCCAAAAAATAAAAAACAAAAAAAATCAGATGGAACTCTTACCGCGTAGGTGCTATTGTTGCCGAGGGCGATCTTTGCGAGGAAAGTCCTGTCAATGGTGCCGGCAGCGACGGTCACGATCCACGGCGCCGAGTTGATCACCGTCTCCGAATAAGGCCCGGAGTTCCCTGCGGAGCAGACCACGGCGATCCCTCTCGCGACAGCGTGGAAGGATCCGATGGACAGGACATCGTCGACGTATGCAGGGAGCGGTGGTGCCTGGCCCAGGGACACCGAGAGCACGTCGACGCCGTCATGTATGGCGTCGTCAAAGGCAGCGAGGATGTCCGCGGAGGTGCAGTCTCCGGTGGCCCAGCACACCTTGTAGACCGCCAGCCTTGCCCTGGGCGCCCCTCCCCTCGCGACGCCGCTGGCGAGGCCCCTGAAGCTCGCGTCGGCTACCGGAGCGCCGGCGGCAGTGGAGGCCGTGTGCGTGCCGTGCCCGACGGCGTCTCTCGCGGACATGAACTCGTAGATGTCGGTGGTGTTCATCTTCCCGTACTCGGCTTCGTAGCCTCTGATGTACCACTTCGCGCCTATTATTTTCCTATCCTATCATGAATTTGAAGTCACTACCAGGACAACCGCCAGCAGAAATTCCTCCTCCTTATTTAAGATAGCGATAAAATCTTTTGCAGGTAAGACCTGTTGCAGTTGGAAGCATTGAACCTGTCCCCGGCGACGCATCGCCCTTTCCACCGCCGTGGAACCTCGCCGATGCCGTCGTCTCTAAAGCTGGCCGACTCTGGCCATATTCCTGCAAAGTGCGAGCCACCAGGATACCTCAGACTTCGAACTGAAATGCCAGTCCTAATCCCAGCTGTTACTAAAAGAAAGAAGAAGAAAAAAAATGAAGGGAAATCGCCTCACCAGTGTCTAGCACACCAATAATGGAATCCTCACCGAGTCTACTGTTTGAGAGGATTCCAGCCGAGTGCGACGGACTCATCACTCGCATGAAGTCCCAGCTCCTGGTGGTGTGCAGGTCAAGAACACGGTTCCGCACCACTCGCACAACCCCAGGCGAATCTTCGATGCCGCAGTTCAAAATTGAGCCAGAACACACAGGAGAGCAGGCAGCAGGGGTTTCGTCAACATCACAGTATCAAACACACACGGAAGCGGAAGGTCCAAGCAGAGAGCAAGACACAAGTGAAGTTTGAGGAGCTCACCGGCGAGCCGCGCCGCCTGGCTGTCCGTTAGCGTGGCGGCGAACCCGGAGAAGCCGTGCCTGTAGCTGTAAAGGATGGCGTCCCTGGCTGCCTGCTCGCTGCAGAGCCCGACACCGTGACACTGACTCGTTAGGGGCGCGCGGGCATCGTAGATAGGCAATCGCCAGGCTTTGGACCAATGCAAGATAACGAGTGGCGGCGGCGGGCGGCCTCTCACCTGCCAAGGAGGGCGGCGAGCATGCCGTGGTGCGCGTCCCGGACCAGAGCCGGGCGCAGCTCGGGACTCCTCTCTCCCATGTACGCAATGTACACCTGCAGGAAACGGGACCGCGTCATTCAAGCAAGAGTCAAGGCAAGAACCGCTCGTGGTCGTGGATCGGGAAGCTGAGCCGCCAGGACTCAGTTCAGGGCAGGCTCGCTCACATTGCTGCAAGAAGAGGGGCCGAGCTGGAGCAGCAGCAGGAAGAAAAGGCCCAGCAGGGCCGCCATGCCCACAGCCCACCGCCACCAGGCTCCAGGTGCGAGCGAGGTAGCTAGCAGTAGCAGGTCGCCGGCAGCTCAGAGCAAGACGAAGCTGACGCGGGTGGGACGGGAACCGGACCGGGGTGGAGTGGTTTGAGGGGGGCGCTAAACTAGACTACAGTGTATAGGAACAAGGAGGCCGCTCGCTAATCTCAGCGGCTGCCTGGCTGGATTGGATTCAAACACCGCACTGTTGCAGCGTGGATAGGTTTGTTTAACTCTCTGTTCTTTCCCGTCCTGACGCAGCGACGTGCCAGTCGTCGGTCGCCCTCTGTTTCTTTTAATGGAGATGCTGGCTCAGTGACTGACTGACTGGTGTCGTCGTCGTCCTCGTGCATCCTTCTCCTCTCTTCTCTGCTCTGCGTGCGCGCGCGCACCCCCGGTGTGGTCGTGTGGTGTTGGGCCAAATGCGTCGTGCTCGTCGCCAGAACGCCGAGTGCACCCAATCTTACGCGGTGCGGCGGCGGCTGCGGGGGTGCCGTGGCCCCGCCCGTGGTGGAGGGTTTCGGTCCCTTCTCGCGGTTGCTTTCTCTCCGCATTTTCGTGATGGGTGGGTGGATCAGTGGATGGAAGGCAAAAATTTGACTACCACAACCACAAGAGGTTGCGGCGAACGTTGCGTTAGGCTCGCCGGCACCTACCCCGGGCACAAGCACTTGCTAAAATAAAATGGTGTTACAGTTTGTGGGCCCGTCTATCTTGCTTTTGCAAGTTAATTTCGGGCTTTACTTGGGATCTCGCTTCGCTTCCCTTCCCTTGGGCGGAGACGTGCCCGCCCGACAGGTACATGGAATCTCTCGTCTCGACACATGGACGGGTTATAGGGTCCTTGCTTCGTGGGCGTCGGACCACACGTGTGATCATTTGCCTCCTCAGCTCGTTTGCCACTTCTCCTTTGGAAGAGACGCTAGCCTCCAAGCATTCAAGCAAGCGGTGCGAAGGCCTTTGTTCTTAGAAAAAAAATTACTAAAACTACACACTACAGCGTTCCATACTTTTTTTAATAAAAAATACCTCCATTCAGTATGCTACTTTGGTCCGAAAAGGATGCAAAAGTTTCTTGTGAGTTACTTAAAAAAAAACATACCGCGTGACTCTCCGGATTCACTTTGAACATGAACTGGGCGATCGAGAAATGGATCAAACTGGATGAAGAGGTTTTGCATAAGATACTATATATATACTTCCTAGCTAGGCAGTGAGTAGACCGACCACCATTGGTCCCAGGAAAGGATAAAATAGAAACATTCCAGTGTAGATCCGGTGACATCGGATCGAGTAACAAAATAAGCGGAGACGCACCACCAACCACAGAGACAACCAGTTGACCGAGCAGTGTGGACTTTAACACGAGTGGGTGCCTCTTTCACCTTTTGATTAAAAAAAATAGATAATGGCCGGGCATGCTGCTTTTATGCTTTGGAACTTTTTTTACAGCAGCACACGTCGCTAGATTTCGTCCGCCTTTTCAACGTTCAAACCCCAGGCAGTAGTGGATGCCATGCGTTTGATGAGATGAGTGGCAGCAGGCGGACTGAGCGGCAGGCGGCAGTGCGGGTGCAGCCCTCGCAGTCGCAGGGCAGGAGCCGCCGCCCCACGTCCCCTCGTTCGCCACACAAGGGTTTACGTTCGCCGGGGACCGGCTGCTTTCCTCCGGTGAAAGGCCAAGTAGTTTGCACCTTTTTGTACTGTACAAATCATCTGAGAAAAGTTGGTTGCAGCGGTTTTTTTTTGCTCTCTCTCTCTCTCTCTCTCTCTCTGTTTCCAGCGAGCTTCAAGTACAGAATGGCAGCGTCAATGGATGCGGTACCAGTGCATAGCCTAGCCTGCTTCAGGTCAATGCTCAGATTAATGCCTCATGAATGAACAGAACACTTTTCAGAGTAGCATGGCACCAGCCAGGAGCACCCGCCACCGCCCGCTGCTTTCAGTTGTGTACTCCACATCCACACTAAGTCATTAAGGTGTTAGTAGATTTGGATGATCTAAAACTGAACTATTGTTTATCCCTAGTCAAGGCAATAGATATAGGAGAAAACAAGACCAGGTCTGGTCGTGGATCTGGCAGCACAGACGACCATTCAACCGTCAGCGCATTCAACTGATCACTGGGGCCAAGAGCAGGTTAACCATTTCGTTCTTTTACACACTAGTATTTGACGCGCGCCCTGCGCGTAAAAAGAATTCGTAGTAATATAAGTGATAACAATATTATGTACATAAATATTTTATAATATAAGTGATAATTTAGCAAGCTATTCATATGTATTACAAATAGATAAATCAATAGTTGGTTCTAGAGCAAACAAAACTATCTAAAACACATTTAGGTCAATTATGACAAGAGCTAGTTCTGCACGCTCGTTTCGAGGTCTAAAATTAGGTATATTTACACAAATTGTCTTAAGAAGACCGAATAGACATATATACATAATTATCTGGGCATATAAAAATAACCATCCTAGAACTTCGAAGACTATTAACGGTAGAATCAGCCGGGAGTGATGCAACATTTGGCAACATTGAAGACGAACAACACTATATAATCAAATAGACATCAAAACACACCTATAAAATTAAATTAAACATTACATACGTAGAAGCACAAAGAAAACGTATGTAGAAACGTTGACCCTCGAGGGTATATTTGGTGTTGTTTTAATCTTCGAACCTAATATGGTTCCAGACTCCAAATCAATGCAGCAAGCATGCTACATTCTATAACAGATGCATACAAGATCATAAAATTGAATTAGCATGAAGTTACCAAAGGTCAAATAACAGACTTATATGCAAGTTGGGAATAGAATGTTACCTGATATAAGTTGAACATGTTTGCACTTACTGTACATATGCCTGTCAGTATATTGCGTAGCATATGGAGTAACCAAAGGTCAAATAACAGAGACTTATATGCAAGTTGGGAATAGAATGTTAGCTGATAGGAGTTGAACATGTTTACACTTACTGCACATATGGCAGTCAGTATATTACATCGCACACCTTAAAAGCAATTTCATCGGATTGTCCCGCTGCATAGGAATTAGGACTGGCTTCCTGTACGGGATATCTCAGCGGCATTCTATCGAGCACATGGTATATAACTCTTGTAGAGTCGTTCACATAATCAAATCCAGTTGCAACGACACAGGAGAAGGAACTGCCGAGAACATCAAATCTGTGCAGAAACCAAAACCTATACCATAAGGCTCTAATAAGAAAATAGATCTTCATATCCATCAATATTCAATACCAATGAATGAAGAGAATGCGTCGCCCCTGTTGCGAGCAGCACGCGATGCGTCTGCCTGCGCTGTCTAATATTCTCAACCGAGAAACCGTGTATTTTCATCGAGAAATGCTGTTTCTCGAATTTTCAGTCGAAATTCAACAAATATCATCGTCTTCCGATTACACCAAACGAAATCTGATTTTCCGCTTCAAACAAGCAGCAAGTTAAATTGCATGTACATATGCAGCCCTAAATTACAAGATTATGCAAGTAAAGCGAGGGAAGTTGGTATCCTGGAAGGTTCCATTTGCATAATCAGCGACGGAACTGGGGCTGCTGTGCTTCGTTCTGGGACTACAATACAAGAGTAGGGGTCGATTCAGGTAGTACTTGTGTAAGGTTTCCAGTAGCAGCAAGGCACTTCTTCAGCTCTCAACCTTGAGCATAGATGATATACCTCAGCAAGTCGGCATGGCTACTACTTTGGTGGGCGACGATCGTGGTACAATATGTCATGAATATTTTCCTTGATATAATTGGCCGTTTTGTTTAGATTCTTCGCGACCCCTGAAGCGACCAGTCCAGCACTCTTCTTAAACCTGTGCCATCCGTATACATCAGCAAGGCAATATATCCTAGTGGGGGCTGGGGACAGAGAAAAGGTATGGACAGTAACTTTCCTCTCCAAGAATTCCTGCCTCGACAAGTTCGCAGGTCTCTGTTGTCCTTGTTGGTGAGAGCGGGTGGTAGCTGCTGCTAAAGGAAACATGAAACGTGCTCAGTAGGAACAAATAGTTCCATCTTTAGAAGAGGATGGAGCAATAGATATAACATCAACAGAAGACTTCACATACCATCCTTTGTAACATGTGCTGGAGCTTGTTCAGCTGCGGATGGTTTTCTCTCGACCAATCTGCTGTCCACCAATAACTGCAGGGACATTTCTCACTCCTATTAGGACTGCACATAAGCTTATCATATGATAAGCTTCAACAAATATAAAACGTATGGTACACCTATTAGTTAATCTTAAAATTTATACGTGCTATTAGGAGGTAGAAAGTTCATTCATTGCATTCAAAGAGCACAACATTCTCAAGAACAGAATCTGACAACAAAGCATATGTACCCCCTCAGTTCTTTTTTATCTGTCGCAATTTAGTTTAAAAATGAACTAGCGGGCGACAAATATTCGACACCGGAGGTAGTAGTTTTTTTTTTGTTACCATTCATTCATATTCAGTGGGATTGAACCAAAGGATTCACATAAGTCATATCTGCTGATGAATCTTTTCAGGGTGGTTAGGAATCAAAGCAGTGATTCTTTGTAGTGCACGAGGCAGTCAAAACTCAAAAGGTGAAACCAAATTACAGGGTTAGATCAGAACTGTTTTTTTTCATATGATGATGGTGCTGGTGGTAAGAAGGAAACACTCAAAAGAAGGTCAAGATTCAACAAAAAGGTGTGGTAAGAAAAAAGAAACTTTCAAAGCAATAGCAAACATAAGGGCAACAGTAATGGAACACCTCTCCTGCTAGGAGGGTAACAAAATTTGTCTACCCTTGTAGTTGTAGGGTTGTATATGCACTAGCATTATCACGCATCCGTGTAGTTAATCACGGAATTACTGTTCATAAACCTTTATAAGCTATAAATCCTGTTCTTACATGAGTTATATGGCCTGCTGATTTGTCAGAATGTTGGCAAAACCTTGCATGAAGGGAAGGATGCAAGATACTCACTGGTCATGATTTTGGTATACTACAACAAAATCTGAGGAAATTCGTGACCCTGTACTATGTTCTAATCACACACTACATATACTGTGCTATGTTTCCTAGATATGAGAAACAAATGAGAAATTTTGGTATACTACAACAAAATCTGAAGAAATTCCTGGCCTGTACTATGTTCCAATCACTCACTAGTCACCACATATGGCCATATGCTGTGCTATCTTTCCTAGATATGAAATTTAACAGAAACAAATGAGATACACCGACACACGTGCTGGCAGCAGCATTGGGCCCTTGGCCAAAAAAGAAAAAAAAAAGGAAAATCTGCTAAGTTCAGAGATTCTCAGATTGTGAAAGGAGAGGAAAACCAACCTCGAGGCCCCTGCAATACGGCAACAACGTCTTGCCCTCGCCCTCACCACCTTGGCCGTCCCTGTTCACGAATATGGAGTAACCCGCGCACCCGTACCTGAACCGCCTGAGATCATGCCCCTGCGCTGTCGCGTCCTCCTTAGGCTCATCCACCACGTAGTTAGGAACTAACACACCAAATCATCAATAGCCTCATGAGATCTTCGGGTCAGGCGTAACTCAAGTCAGACTTCTTTTTTTCTTTCAACTTTCAAAGAAATAAATTCGCATACAAAAGCAAACAACTTTGTGGATTCGGCTGCAAATATCAATCAAACAGACTGCAGAGCTCCGGCGTATCGGGTTAGGGTTTGTGACCTTGGGGGATGGAACGGGGGATTCCAACGCAGATTGGGTTGTAGCCGCGGGACTTGAGCACTGACGAGTAGTAAAGGCAGCCCTTGCACGACTTCCCCTTCCGCGGCGGAGCCGTACCAGAGGTACCTCCGGAAGCCGCGGCGCCGGACTCCGATGATGCCCCCACTACCATCCCACTTTCCCCCTCGCTCCTCTGTACCTCCGTGTCTGTCCGGCGGGTGACGGCGAAATTAGCTATCGAAGCGAGAAAGAGAAACTGTCCAGGCATACACCAGCAAACGGAATATTTAAGTATTTAGCGTGCGTTTGTTTCCCATTACTAAATTTTAAATTTCAGTCTCGTCACATCAAATATTTGATACTAATCAGAAATGTTAAATATAGTCTAATGACAAAATTAACTATATAGATGAGACTAAAGGACAAAACAAACTTATTAAACATAATTATTTTGTGATTCCTACGTGTGATGCTGCAGTAACTGTTTGATAATCATAGATTAATTAGAGTTAATAAATTTATCTCCTCATTTTCTTTATATATGTATTTAGTTTTATAATTATATTATATTTAATAACTATAATTGTTATTCAAATATCCGATGTGCCACATACTAAATTTTAGTCAAGAAACCAAACACTCGCTTAACATGATTGACCACTCTAAAGACGACACTTTTAGAATGTTTATAACACATTTCATACTACAAAACGGAAGATGTTACACTTTTGTCATTTTGTTCTATGTGGCTCGTCGCGTTTGCACGTCACATCCTTACCATCATGGATGGCCACACCAAAAGTCTTTTTTGACCCTCGCTTGACACCACCTCCATTTGGCCTCGTTGTCTCGTCTTCTTGCAAGTGGCTCACAATCTAAGTCATGTGGGGCCGATGTGGTGAGAAAGAACGGTGACTAGCAGAAGCCGCTCTCGAACGTGACACAACAACAAGCAAAGGTGAGGTTTCGCTCACCCAGCTCGATCTGGTCCATCCACGACAGCAGCGCCCTCCTAGACGCAGTCCTCGCACATGTCCCCGGTGTCTGCACATGTCCTCACATCTTAAGATGGTGGTGCTTGTTACTCTTGGAGGTTGCATCCTCTAGATGGCAAAGCGACGTGTGATGCCTGATGTTAGAAGGTTGTGCGTGGCTCCAGAGAAGGCTTTGCGAGGGGTACCATGATCACAAACAGTAACAATAGTAGAGCAGGGTATGAAGAGTGGTCAAATGATCTAACCAAATCAAAGTGCTAGAGCTCTTGTGTAAACAGTCGCTTTGGTGGAGAGAGTAAGCTCGTATGCTTACCATAAGAAAGAGGATCGACGTAAACATTGAACTTGCTTTAACGAGGATTTAGTTATTGGTAAACCACTAAACCTTAGGATAAAAATCATTGTGTCAAATTTGTCTTCATGCTCGTTTGCAATCCTATAACACAAGCTTGTTTCACTTGTTTTACTTATGTTTATGTTGTTTTTCTTGTGCTTGCTTAGCTTATGTAGCTAAGTTGTTGTAGCTCTCTAAGACAGCCTCTAGCAGTTCACTCATATGGTCACTCAAAACATTATTTTACACTGTTTTGTACTATAGACCGCACTGTTCGCAGAGTAGAGTTTCAATACGCGAATGAGGATGGACAAGTTGTTGGAGATAGTCTAATTTAGCTTGTGTTCTTTGCTAGTTGAGTGGTGCTAATGTTGCTTAGACTTTGCACTTTACTTACTAGTATGTGCATGAGTTTTTAGTGTGTTTAGTTCACTAGTTGCATAGGTCTCTGTGACCTTGCTAACAAAAATTGTTTAGATGAACTTCTACTAACTCAACATCTTAGTTATTTAACTAAAATTTCTTATATAATGCTTGTATGATAGGTGAAAGGGAAATAGGGTTAACCTTTTCCTATAAATAATTTTGGTGGTTGATTGCCCAACACAAATAATTGGACTAACTAGTTTGCTCTAGATTATATGTTCTACAAGTGCATAAAGGTTCAACATAAACCAATAGAAGATAAAAGATAGGGTTCAAATTCAAAGGAGCAAGAACCTTGAGAGTGCCCTAGTTTGGCGCATCGGACTGTCCGGTGTGCCACCGGACAGTGTCCGGTGCACCAGGACCGTACAAGTCCAAACTCGCCACTCTCGGGTTTTTCCAATGTCGCTCCGCTATAATTCACCGGACTGTCCGGTGTGCCACCGGAGCAATGGCTCTTCGGCGCAACGGTCGACTGCATAGTGCCCCTGACAGCGCTACAGTTCGTGGCAGAAGTCAGAGAGAGGTCAGAGGTGCACCGGACAGTGAACAATAGTTGTCCGGTGCGGCACCGAACTGTCCGGTGCCACTAGAAGTCAGCGCTCCAACGGTCGACTGCGTCAGAACCCTAACGATTGGGAGTCGTGGCTGGCACACCGGACAGTGTTCGGTGGTGCGCCGGACTGTTCGGTGTGCCCATCGACAGCAGCCTGCCCCAACGGTTGTTTTGGTGGGTGAGGGATATAAATACCTCTCAACCACCACCACTTCAACCATCCAAGCATTCAGCACTCTTCATTCAATACAAGAGCAAAGTGCAACACTCCAAGACACAAATCAAAGCAACCGATCCAATCAAAGTCTCCAATTCAATTCTAGTGTTTTAGGACTTGTGAGAGGATCGTTCTTGTGTTTCTTTGTTGCTCTTGTTGCTTGGTTGGCTTTCTTCTTTCTCTCATTCTAATTCTTAAAGCCTTGTAAGCGAAGCAAGAGACACCAATCGTGTGGTGGTCCTTGCGGGGTCTAAGTGACCTGAGAAATCAAGGAAGAAAGCTCACTCGGTCTAGGTGACCGTTTGTCGGTGTTTTGGGTCCGACCGCACACCTGGGGTTACCCCTCGAGGTGCTTTTTGGAGTAGGGCGGTGTAACCGACTGTAACTCAATGGTTGTAACATCCCAAAAATCCTAACCTAGGTTTGAAACCCTAATCTACCCTTTCCCTTCTTTTCTTCCTTTAATTCCAAGAACTCCCTTAGATTTTCTTTCATCATATGCATACACCTTGGTTGATCACAAGCACATCACTTAGATTCTATTTTCCAGCACCTAGATTACCCACAAAATAATTTGTTCAAAAGAAAAAGATGCAAAAAGGGAAATAGGATTTGGAAAATAAAAAGAAAAAGAGAAAAACCCTCTCCCCCCTGCTGGGCCGTTTTCCAGCCCAAACCCGCGGCCTCCCCCCCCTCGCGCCCGCGCTCCCCTCCTCTTTCGACCCAACCTCGGCCTGCTCCCGCGCGCGCGCCAGCCCGCCTTGCGCTCTCCCTCCCTCTCACTGGCAAACCGTCCCCACCCGTCAGCCGCCCTCGCTCGCTCGCACGCTCGCCCCCACTGGCAGGATGGCCCCGCTTGTCAGCCGTTCGTCGTCCTCCCACCGTCCCTTCACCGCGGTCACCTCCGGCCATTGCCTTCGTCCCCTCCTCCGTCTTCTCGCCGCACAGGGAAGTTTGGCACCGCTCCGTCCTCCCCTCCCCTTGACCAGCGTCCTCGCCGGTACCGCCCCGCCGTGATGTCCCCTCGGCAGCGCTGTGCGGCATTTATGGCTGGCACTGTGAAGCTCGCCGGCGTCCGCCGAGCTCCACCGCCCCCCTCCCCTTGGGCGCCTATAAAAGGGTCGCCCCGAGCTCCTTCTTCCCTACACCGGCCTCGGCCACTCCCCTTCTCCCCTCACCCGAGAGCAATTCGCGAAGCGCCGTCGTCGTCCCCCTCTCCGGTGAGTCCTTTTCCCTCCTCCCTCTCCCTCTCCGTTGGTCTAGCGAGAAATTAAGTGAACCGAGCAGCTCCCTCACGAGGCCGCGAACCCGAAGCACCACTTCCCAGCCCCCGACCCCCACCCAGAGCCCACCGGCGGCGATCCCCACCGCGAAACTCTGCCCCTCCCCGTGGGCAGCCCCCTCCCAACCCCCTCTGGCCGAATTGAGCCTACCCTTAGAATCGCCAGCCTCTGCCCATGCTAACCCACCCCTCCTTGGACCGAGAACTGGGCCACCGGCGGCAAGCCGCCGTCAAGCTCACCGACGACCGGCCCCTCTCCCTCGCTCGGCCGGTTCGCCACGCCGTCTGGCCGCAGCGCCGTTTTCTCCCCCGCTCCCGCTGGCAGGTGGGCCCGCAGCGACGCCGTCACCCTCACGCACCGCGCCGTCCCCCCCCCCCCCCTCGCTCATGGGTCGCCGCTGGGCCGTAAGCACTCCCGCGCGCGTGCTCGCGCCCGGGGTGGGCCAAAAGCCTTGTCCCCAGCCCAGGAAAGGAGAAATCCTTTTTCTTTTTCTTTTTCCACCCTTTTCCCCTTTTTAAATAGTGTTCTCAATATTTTATGCACCAAAAATTATCAAAAAGGATTTCCAAGGTCACATACAATAATGATGTTAGAAAATGACACACTATAAAGTGTAAACCACTGTTGATGTATTGTTTTATTGCCTGTTTCCTAGAAGAAGCGGAGGCCGCGGATCCGGATCCCGTAGCCCCGGGAGAAGGACCGAAGCCCGAACTTCCGGAAATAGATCTTCTATGCCAAGAAAGCTTCAACGAAGGCAAGTCCATCTTTCCCTTGGTGCATAAATTACCTATTCTTTCTACCACTGCCTAGGCCGGGAATTATGGGGGGATATTGCATTGTGAGTGAGAGATGGCCCGCATGAACATATACTTTCTGGATACGAAATATGGATTGGGAAGAAGGGCAACAGGTTTCTTCAAATAAAACCTCTTTTGAAAGGCTATGCGATGAAGGGTATTCACCCTCATCACCTTGAGAGTGGGATGATCAAGGACTCCCTGGTTTAGGGGAGGGCCTAAGGCGATGGCTCAGCTGGTTTAGGCGTGAGCAGAAGGATTGTCCCCTCATATAAGGACCGGTTTGTCATCTTCACTACCTGTACTCTTTAATAGTACAACCACTCGATACTGTGTGGGCAGTCACTCAATCCGAACTCGTGCGGTCCAACCCCAGGGTTAAGAAGGCTGGGGAGCACCGGGAGGATAAGGAGGGGGAAAGTTTTGTCCGGTTTGGACATGGCGGTGGCCTGACTCCTTCCGGATAACCGCTAAGGTTAGGACGTACAAGTAAGGAAAGAGATCCGGCATTCGGGTCTCGCGACGGTGAGATCGCAGAAACCGGACTAGTGGGTAAAGTGTACACCTCTGCGCAGAGTTGAAATCTATTCGAATAGTCCGTGTCCACTGGTATGGACGAGTCTGGTATGGAATGGCAATTAGAGCTTTTTCTATGAGTTTCATGAAAAGGGGAAGGTGTGAATAAATATGGTGTTAAGAAAGAAACTAACGCCACGGGAGCGGGAAGCTCAGTGGCGGTTGAGTTTTTGGTTGCTTTTAAGACTATGGGAAAACCTTCAAGTAACTGCCTTTCTCTAAGAAATGATGAGTGACTTCAACCCCACCAAATCGAGCATGTACCTTATAGGTCTCTTTCTCTCTACGGGAGCGAGGTGGGCTTGCGGAATACCTAGTGTATTCACCTAGATTCATTTATGTTTTTCAGCAACCGAAGACTTCTTTTCAGCTATGCTTAATTGAGAGGGTTGTGTCTGCACCCAGTTCTGCCTGTGGCATGGGCTAGTATTTCTTTTCCTACCGCGCTTCCTACTTTGGCTCTCTCGAGCTTGTACCCCGGTATTGTAATAACCTTTATCTAAACTCTGTACTATTTGAAGTAAGGAATGTGTTTACTAGCCTCCTGGGACTAGTAATTGTATCACATTTGAGTCCCAAAGGATCGGGACGCTTCAGGTGGTATCAGAGCCATAGGACTGGCCGTAGGTCGCAGCCCTGACCCTAAAACTTGCTCTAAAAAGGAAATACCTCTTTCCCCATGAAAAATCTTCTCTCTCCCCCCCGATATTAACAGACCCTTCTTTTCCCATTCCAGATGGAAGACTCTCTGGCCATTAGGACATCCTACTGCTCGGAGGTGGAAGGATTTCCACACCTTTTGCGAAGTTGTGCGCTTCGCATGGGAATCCGCAAGAAGCCGGAATACGTCTGGAAGGAGTATCTCGAGGGCGGAATGGAGAAATGCTCTATGGCAGTCTACCTGGGAGAAAGCCGAAACTATCCAAACCATCCTTCCTTCCAAGTCACTTTTACCGGATACCGCTTTCCAGATACTTGCCAGAATGTTGCCCGATCAGCCCTCCGACAACTATGCCAAAACTACAACAAGGTGATCTTTGAAACCTCCCTTCGCTACTTTCCACCCTGCAACAAGAATTCCCCCACCTGGAGGAAAAGACTTCAGGTCCTGTCAGGAGATCCTATTGAGAATGATCCCACCATCGTCTACATGGCTGGATACCTTCACACCCTTGATAACCAATATGATGATCTCACCCTCCACTGCACCTACCTAACCTCCCGGGTGGAAAGTCTGGAGCAAAAGGTCAGGAAACTTTCAGGGGAAAAGGCGTCCCTTCAAGAGAGCCTTGCAATAGCTGAAGGCGAGGAAACCAATACCCGTGAGGCTTACCGCACCCTGAAGATGGACTATGACAAGAAACTGAAGAAGCTCGCCCCTGCAAGAAAAATCCGCAAGAAGACCAAACACCAAGGATGACAGACTGAGCAGAAGGAAGAAGCCCCTCCGACCCTACCCCCTACCGGGTTAAGGGACTCGCCCGACACCGAGGAGATGTCCCTAGCCAGCCTTGATGACCTTCTCAAGGAATTTGGGGACACTTTAGAGAAGGAGTTCGGGAATACCCTGGCTAGTACTCGCGTGTAACGAACCTATGGTAGCCGTGTGCTGTGTGATGTAATGGCTTGATGTAATGAATAAAGTAACTAGTTAAAAAAATGGCATATGCATGGTAGTAACTCTTTTCCCTGGCAGATGGCTTCGGATAAAACCACGCCTACCGCCTCCGGGATTGGAGCAGGTTTTCCCCTAGGAGCAGCAGGAGAGGCTGGCGGAGAAGGGGATGGGACCCACCTCCCCGCACCTCCGGAACTACCACTAGACCTAGCCCAAGTTCTAGCCAATCAAACCCGACTCATTGAAGTCCTCACTCGAAGTCTGGAAAACCAGCGCCCAGGTGGTGGAAGGCCGCAGGACAGGATGGGAGAATTTTTGAGACTCAAGCCTCCCACGTTCGCGGGGTCCAGCAATCCCCTCGATGCAGATGACTAGCTTCGCACGATCAAGAGGAAGTTGGAAGCCATCACATGTCCCGAAAATCAGCGTGTTCAACTGGCAGCTCATCAGCTTTCAGGAATGGCTTTAGCATGGTGGGACACTTTCAGTGAAGCCGTCAGAGATGCTACCTGGGCAGAATTCGAAACAGCTTTCCGTGAGCACCATGTACCCCAGGGGATAGTTCAACTCAAGGAGGATGAATTCCGGGAGCTAACTCAAGGCGGGAGGACAGTCAGTGAGTATGTGCACAAGTTCACAGAGCTGGCCCGTTACGCGCCTGAAGATGTCAGCACCGAGTCTAGAAAGATGGCACATTTTCTGAAAGGACTAAGACCCGAACTCAAGACCATCCTCGCCAGCCAAGACTTCCTCAGCTTCTCTCACCTCTCCAACAAGGCTATCCAAGTGGAAAGGGCGAAAGAGGAAGAAAAAGGGCATCTCAAGAGAAAATTCCAAGTTCTCCGAGCTCAACAACAAGAACGTCACCAGAGAGCTCGACCCTTTGGGCTTCCACCCAGGGGACCAAGCTTCAATAAATCATCTGGACCCACTCCATCACGCTATAGTCAGCAGAGTCAGAGCTCCCTTCAGGCACCCTCCGTTGCAAGCAATCAACCGCCAGCTAATGCCTGTTGGCACTGCGGAGACCCCAGTCACTTCAAGAATAACTGCCCTCAGTTGAAGGCTCCCGGGCCGACCTACTCCAACTCGGTGAATGGCCCCAAGGTTCCATCGGCACCTACCTCCAAGGCACCTCCTTCCAACAGCCAGCTGAGCCGGACTCAGTACCAGGGCAGAGCCCGAGTCAACCACATCGACGCTCAAGAGGCCCAGCAAGCCCCAGGAGTAGTGCTCGGTGAGTTCCTTGTTGAATTTACTCCAGCTACTGTGCTTTTTGATTCAGAGGCGTCCCATTCTTTTATAGCCGCCAAGTTTGTGGAAAAACATGGCATCCCCTCTACACCCCTAGTTGTCTCTTTGGTCACCCGAACCCCGGGGTCAGACCTCCTGTGCAAACTCAGGTGCTCCCAAGTCAGAATTCTTTTAAGTGGGGTAGTGTTCCTGGCAGACTTAACCATCTTGCCATCCCAAGGGATTGATGTAATCCTAGGAATGGATTGGCTAGCTAAGCACAAGGGTATCATCAGCTGCGCAAGCAAGACTGTTCTTCTCACAGATCCCCAAGGAGAGGCAGTGTCCTGTCAAGCCCAGCCGCTCACAAATGATCCGATGATGTTTAATCTGACAGCAGAAAACATGTCGATAATCGAAGAGTTTGAAGATGTATTTATGGAAGAATTGGATAAGTTTGTCGTGGTCTTTATCGACAATATCCTCATTTATTCCAAGAGTCGCAAGGACCACGAGCGTCACCTTCGGATCGTCCTCGGAAGACTCAGAGCACATCAACTTTATGCTAAACTCAGCAAGTGTGAGTTCTGGTTAGAGAAAATAGCCTTCCTGGGGCATATCTTGACTGCAGAAGGAATAGAAGTGGACCCATCCAAGGTAGAAGCCGTTTCAAAATGGAAACAACCATCCAACGTCAGTGAAGTGCGAAGCTTTCTGGGAATGGCAGGGTACTACCGCCGCTTTATCAAGGGATTCTCCAGCATAGCAAAACCTATGACAGAACTCCTCAAAAAGGACAATAAGTTTGTGTGGACTCCAAAGTGTGAGGAGAGTTTCCAGATCATCAAGGAGAAGCTTACAACTGCGCCAGTTTTGACACTGCCAGATATACACCAGGATTTCGTCATCTTCTGTGATGCTTCAAGGCAAGGCTTAGGGTGTGTCTTGATGCAAAACGAGAAAGTTATTGCCTATGCATCCTGCCTACTCAAGCCACACGAGCAGAACTACCCTACCCACAACTTGGAATTGGCAGCCATAGTGCACGCCCTAAAAATATGGAGGCATTATCTGATCGGGAACAAATGCCACATCTTCACTGATCACAAGAGTCTGAAGTACATCTTCACGCAGCCGAACCTTAACCTCCGTCAAATAAGATGGCTTGAATTGATCAAGGATTATGACCTCGAAATCCACTACCACCCCGGGAAGGCCAACGTAGTAGCAGACGCCCTCAGCCGAAAACCTTTCAGGATTAAAGGAACCAACCTTCTGGAAGATTGGAAGAAAGAATCAGCTCAGCTGAATGCATGTCTAGGAAACAACGGTAGCCTGGAAGTCAAGCCCAATCTAGAAGATCTCATGTGCAAGGCTCAACACCTGGACGCAGAGACAGCCAGACTTATGGAAAGACCTCGCAAGGAGCAACTTCCGGACCTTAGGACAGATGAGCAAGGAGTCCTCTGGTTCAAGAACCGCCTGTGCGTACCAGTGGGAGAAGCACGGGAAGCCCTGCTCAATGAAGCCCACAACTCAGCTTACTCCATCCACCCAGGGACCACCAAGATGTACCTGGACCTCAAAGCCAGATACTGGTGGAAAGGGATGAAGAAGGAAATAGCACAGTATGTGGCCCGGTGTGACACCTGTCAGCGAACAAAGGCCGAACATCAAAAGCCTGCAGGCCTACTTCAACCCCTCCCAGTACCCGAATGGAAGTGGGAAGAAATAGGCATGGATTTCGTGACCGGACTGCCCCGAACACAGAAAGGAAATGATTCTATATGGGTAATAATCGATCGTCTCACCAAGGTGGCCCACTTCGTTCTAGTAAAGACCACATTTGGAGGAGCCGCCCTTGCCCGGATATACCTTAAAGAGATAGTCAGGCTCCATGGCATTCCATGGAAGATAGTATCAGATAGAGGAACGCAGTTCACTTCAAAATTTTGGAAGGGCCTCCAGCAAGCAATGGGCACCAAGCTAGATTTCAGCACCGCTTATCATCCCCAGTCAGATGGTCAAACAGAAAGAGTCAACAAAGTCCTCGAAGATTTACTCAAAGCCTGTGTGTTAACTTTCGACAGAGATTGGGAGTCCAGTTTGCCGTACGCCGAATTCTCGTACAACAACAGCCATCAGGCCAGCATCAAAATGTCACCGTTCGAAGCACTTTATGGAAGGAAATGCCAGACTCCCCTGATGTGGTCCATTGTAGGGGAAAGGACACTAGAAGGGCCCGACTTTGTTAAAGAGGCCGAAGAGAAAGTTGCCTTGATCCGCAGAAGGTTACTTGAAGCTCAGAGTCGACAGAAGAGTTACGCAGACAACAGACAAAGAGAACTCCGATTTGAGGAAGGAGATTTCGTTTATCTCAAGGTCTCCCCGATGCGTGGTGTAAAAAGGTTCCAAATGAAAGGAAAGCTAGCGCCACGTTTCGTTGGTCCCTACCCCGTCATTAGCCGAGTGGGACCCACAGCATACCGTCTTGAGCTACCAGAATCCATGTCAGATATTCACAATGTGTTCCATGTGTCTCAGCTCCGCAAATGCCTAAAAGTACCAGAAAACCACATCGAGGCAGAGGCAATTCTGATTCAAAAGGATCTCCAGTACCAGGAAAAGCCAGTGAAGATTCTCGACTCAACAGTCAGAAGGACCCGCAACTCAGAAGTAAGACTCTGTAAGGTTCAGTGGAGCAGAGATGGTGAAGAGGAAGCCACCTGGGAAAGTGAGGATTCTCTGAGGAAGGAATACCCTTATCTTTTCTCGAGCCCCGTCTGAATCTCGAGGGCGAGATTCCTTTAAGTGGGGTAGGTTTGTAACATCCCAAAAATCCTAACCTAGGTTTGAAACCCTAATCTACCCTTTCCCTTCTTTTCTTCCTTTAATTCCAAGAACTCCCTTAGATTTTCTTTCATCATATGCATACACCTTGGTTGATCACAAGCACATCACTTAGATTCTATTTTCCAGCACCTAGATTACCCACAAAATAATTTGTTCAAAAGAAAAAGATGCAAAAAGGGAAATAGGATTTGGAAAATAAAAAGAAAAGGAGAAAAACCCTCTCCCCCCTGTTGGGCCGTTTTCCAGCCCAAACCCGCGGCCTCCCCCCCCCCCCTCGCGCCCGCGCTCCCCTCCTCTTTCAGCCCAACCTCGGCCTGCTCCCGCGCGCGCGCCAGCCCGCCTTGCGCTCTCCCTCCCTCTCACTGGCAAACCGTCCCCACCCGTCAGCCGCCCTCGCTCGCTCGCACGCTCGCCCCCACTGGCAGGATGGCCCCGCTTGTCAGCCGTTCGTCGTCCTCCCGCCGTCCCTTCAACGCGGTCACCTCCGGCCATCGCCTCCATCCCCTCCTCCGTCTTCTCGCCGCACAGGGAAGTTTGGCACCGCTCCGTCCTCCCCTCCCCTTGACCAGCGTCCTCGCCGGTACCGCCCCGCCGTGATGTCCCCTCGGTGGCGCTGTGCGGCATTTATGGCCGGCACTGTGAAGCTCGCCGGCGTCCGCCGAGCTCCACCGCCCTCCTCCCCTCGGGCGCCTATAAAAGGGTCGCCCCAAGCTCCTTCTTCCCTACACTGGCCTCGGCCACTCCCCTTCTCCCCTCACCTGAGAGCAATTCGCGAAGCGCCGTCGTCGTCCCCCTCTCCGGTGAGTCCTTTTCCCTCCTCCCTCTCCCTCTCCGTTGGTCTAGCGAGAAATTAAGTGAGCCGAGCAGCTCCCTCACGAGGCCGCGAACCCGAAGCACCACTTCCCAGCCCCCGACCCCCACCCAGAGCCCACCGGCGGCGATCCCCGCCGCGGAACTCCGCCCCTCCCCGTGGGCAGCCCCCTCCCAACCCCCTCTGGCCGAATTGAGCCTACCCTTAGAATCGCCAGCCTCTGCCCATGCTAACCCACCCCTCCTTGGACCGAGAACCGGGCCACCGGCGGCAAGCCACCGTCAAGCTCACCGGCGACCGGCCCCTCTCCCTCGCTCGGCCGGTTCGCCATGCCGTCTGGCCGCAGCGCCGTTTTCTCCCCCGCTCCCGCTGGCAGGTGGGCCCGCAGCGATGCCGTCACCCTCACGCACCGCGCCGTCCCCCCCCCTCGCTCATGGGCCGCCGCTGGGCCGTAAGAACTCCCGCGCGCGCGCTCGCGCCCGGGGTGGGCCAAAAGCCTTGTCCCCAGCCCAGGAAAGGAGAAATCCTTTTTCTTTTTCTTTTTCCACCCTTTTCCCCTTTTTAAATAGTGTTCTCAATATTTTATGCACCAAAGATTTTCAAAAAGGATTTCCAAGGTCACATACAATAATGATGTTAGAAAATGACACACTATAAAGTGTAAACCACTGTTGATGTATTGTTTTATTGCCTGTTTCCTAGAAGAAGCGGAGGCCGCGGATCTGGATCCCGTAGCCCCGGGAGAAGGACCGGGAGCCCGAACTTCCGGAAGTAGATCTTCTGTGCCAAGAAAGCTTCAACGAAGGCAAGTCCATCTTTCCCTTGATGCATAAATTACCTATTCTTTCTACCACTGCCTAGGCCGGGAATTATGGGGGGGATATTGCATTGTGAGTGAGAGATGGCCCGCATGAACATATACTTTCTGGATACGAAATATGGATTGGGAAGAAGGGCAACGAGTTTCTTCAAATAAAACCTCTTTTGAAAGGCTATGCGATGAAGGGTATTCATCCTCATCACCTTGAGAGTGGGATGATCAAGGACTCCCTGGTTTAGGGGAGGGCCTAAGGCGATGGCTCAGCTGGTTTAGGCGTGAGCAGAAGGATTGTCCCCTCATATAAGGACCGGTTTGTCATCTTCACTACCTGTACTCTTTAATAGTACAACCACTCGAGACTGTGTGGGCAGTCACTCAATCCGAACTCGTGCGGTCCAACCCCAGGGTTAAGAAGGCTGGGGAGCACCGGGAGGATAAGGAGGGGGAAAGTTTTGTCCGGTTTGGACATGGCGGTGGCCTGACTCCTTCCGGATAACCGCTAAGGTTAGGACGTACGAGTAAGGAAAGAGATCCGGCATTCGGGTCTCGCGACGGTGAGATCGCAGAAACCGGACTAGTGGGTAAAGTGTACACCTCTGCGCAGAGTTGAAATCTATTCGAATAGTCCGTGTCCACTGGTATGGACGAGTCTGGTATGGAATGGCAATTAGAGCTTTTTCTATGAGTTTCATGAAAAGGGGAAGGTGTGAATAAATATGGTGTTAAGAAAGAAACTAAGGCCACGGGAGCGGGAAGCTCAGTGGCGGTTGAGTTTTTGGTTGCTTTTAAGACTATGGGAAAACCTTGAAGTAACTGCCTTTCTCTAAGAAATGATGAGTGACTTCAACCCCACCAAATAGAGAATGTACCTTATAGGTCTCTTTCTCTCTACGGGAGCGAGGTGGGCTTGCGGAATACCTAGTGTATTCACCCAGATTCATTTATGTTTTTTAGCAGCCGAAGACTTCTTTTCAGCTATGCTTGATTGAGAGGGCTGTGTCTGCACCCAGTTCTGCCTGTGGCATGGGCTAGTATTTCTTTTCCTACTGCGCTTCCTACTTTGGCTCTCTCGAGCTTGTACCCCGGTATTGTAATAACCTTTATCTAAACTCTGTACTATTTGAAGTAAGGAATGTGTTTACTAGCCTCCTAGGACTAGTAATTGTATCACATTTGAGTCCCAAAGGATCGGGACGCTTCAATGGTTCGTGCTAGATTCACGAGAGACAGTAGACAATTTTGCACAGGTTTAGGCCGCTTTGAGACGCGTAACACCCTACGTCCTGGTGTGGATCTTTTATGTGGTGGGTTACAGAGGAATTCTCTAGCACGAGGAATGCTAGAGAGCTAGGTGGATGGCTGATAAATGAGATGAAGATCATTTTGATGGGGTGCCCCCTAGGCCTTATATACTCGACCGTGGGGCAATACATGCGGATATGATAACAACGTACGCCTAAGCAATAGTGAACCGACTAAACTTATCTTCCTATGATCCTGCCGACTTATCATCGATTAGTTCTGATGTCTAAGGGTGCTGTGCGGGAGAATCGGATCACTACTGCGGATAGCGCTTGAACTCAGCGAACCACATGGGTTTGAGTTGGTCTGATCTCGTGTTGATCCAATCCACCGAAAGTTCTTCCCCTAGCCCACGAAGGGATGGCCTTGCGAAATAATGGGCCTAGGGCCCTTTCGCGAGGCCTTCTTGCCTTCTAGTGGACCCGGGGGATATCTGTCCCCCATAAGCCCCCAATCTTTGTGTTGATTTTGAAATAACCGACCCAAAGATTCCAGGTCCAGCTTGCGATTTTGAAACATGTTTGCTAAGTCGTTGCCTCTAACTCTAAGTGACTTGGTAAAAACGATCTTCTGTCATCTTCTTTTGGCATCATTCCACAGTCTTTTGCTTTAATCTTCAGGAATCGATGCTCTGTTCATGCTTTGGAGATCAACATTTTGTTCTCAGGGGTTAAGGATTCATTGGGTGCACCGGAGGTGCACCCAATGGGTATAGCCCCCGAGCTTTGAGTGGATTACTGAAAATAATCCACTCAAAGGTCTTCATCCCATGCTTTTTTAGAAATCATTGTCTCTGACTTGTACTCATGCCTTTGAAATCAACATTTTGCCCTCAGCCTATGCTTTAGAGACCAGCATTTTGTTCTCAGGGTTTCAGGATTCATTTGGTGCACTGAAGGTGCACCCAATGGGTGTAGCCCCCGAGCTTCGAATGGATTACTAGAAATAATCCGCTCGAAGGTCTTCATCTCAGGCTTTTTTAGAAATCATTTTCATCTTCATCTCATGCCTTAGAAATCAGCATTTTAACGTTAGTTCATGCTTTAGAGATCAGCATTTCATCTTTTGGAGTTAACGATTCATTGGGTGCACCAGAGGTGCATCCAATGGACGTAGCCCCTGAGCTTTGAGTAGATTACTGGAAATAATCCCCTCACAGGTCTTCATCCCATGCTTTAGAAGTCAACATTTTATCCTCACTGAATGCCTTAGAATTCAACATGATATCATCAACTTTATGCTTTAGAAATCAGCATACAGTTTTGCCTTTGAGATCAACAACACGGTCTACCCATGTCCTGTTGAAATTTATTTGATCTGCGACAAATTGGACATCCGGTAGATGGCCCTTGGCTGGTCTTCCTTTCACTTCATGCTTCAATGCTCATGTTGATTAGACTTGTACTTCATCAGCTATTTGTGGCTTTCCTTCGATCTCCATCGATATCTTCTTTTTGTCTTGATACATTCATTGCGTATACTGTATGGATGTGACTGTTTGGGAAAATCTATTGAAAGTTCCTGGACGTCCCCCCAATGGGTGTAGGCAAGGGACGGCTTGGTGCGCTGAGCATTTAGCAAACTGTCCCTGAGTAGTAACTTGACGTGACCATGGGTGTAATCATATCGTCCATGCAGTTGACTTGAGTCCCAATGGGTGTTGTGTTGCGTGAAACAGCGTCAGCCACCTGACTTGTTTCCAGACGATTTGAATTGCTTATTGAATACTTGTGACTGTTCAGTGGCCGTGGTAGGAGATGAGCGGTTGCCTTCTTCCTCTATAAATAGAACACTTGCTTCTCTGGCGTCTTCACACATCTCTCTGCCGCTTGTTGCTTGCTCTCCTCTTTTCTCTTCTACTCCACCATGGGCAAGAGCAAAAAGGGTGGAAGCTCATCACACCATTCCGGCGACAAGCAGAAGCGTGAGCCGACCCCTCCCTCGGAGGACTTCGGCGATTCCAAGTACTCGGAGGAGAAGTTTTCCTCCAAGTCCGAGGGATCGCCAGTATACACCTCGCCCCCGGCATTGTTCGAAGACTCGAACGATTCCCAAGGGATCGTCGTCGAGGTGTGGACATATATCCGGGTCGTCGAGCGCTCCGGGCTCGAGGGCTTGGATGAGTCGGAGGTCTCCTCGGGCGAGGAGGACTCCTCTAACTCGTCCGAGGAGGGGAGCGGCGGTGACAGCGATGATGACGGAGGCGACGACAAGGGCGACGGCAAGGTCGGCGACAACAGCAGCAGGGCCAGTGGCAAAGCGCCACTGGCTTAAAATATTAGCATCGATAAGTAGTATTAGTATTAGTAGAATAATGTAGTAGTAGTTAGTAGTATAGTGTAGTGTAAGTAGTGTAGTAGTGTAATGTAGTAATGTAATGTGTTGAAAAATGGGAGGAAGGCCGGCTCATAATGAGTCGGTCTTTGAATTTGTGAAAGAACTTCTCCCTTTATATAATGAAGAATGTTGGCTCTTATGCATATCTTTTGCCTTTCTGATGCCCATTTATAGTCAATCAACAACTTGTACATATGCCCGATGCAGCTGTTGTTCTTAGAAGTAATTCTTGAGTAACGACTTGTTACTGTCGGGTCGTATTTAATTCTGCCTGCGTTTTATGTGGAGAAAAACGGCTGAGTTGATGTTGGTGCCTTCAAAGGCAATATCCGAGTCGTGCTTAATCACGTCGGTGTTTTAGAAGTAACAACCGGGTGGTGCTGGGCCACGTCGTCATTTTAGAAGTAACAGTCAAGTGGTTTCTAGTGACGTCGGTGTTTTAGAGGTAACAACCGAGTGATGCTGGATCACGTTGACGTTTTAGAAGTAACGACCGAGTGGTTTCTGGTGACATTAGCGTTTTAGAGGCAACAACTGAGTCATGAAGTCCTGCCTTTTTCCCGAGTGATGACTTAGCGCTTTTAGAAACAGTATCTGACCCGAGAAAACCCCATTTGCATCACGTCGTCACACGCCTCCGTGTCCTGAGCCCTAGCCTTGCTTTTTGCCTCCAAACATCCTCTGTTTTCCTTTGATTTTGCTTCCGCCCAATTCGCCGGCGAGATTGTGATGGCGCCCAAGCGGAAGAACCAGAATTCCGCTACTGCGGTCATTCCTCCTATCGATCCCAACAGCCAATTGCCTTTCGCAGGTAATCATATGTCTGTTGTTTCTGAGTCGGATCTTCTCCATCTTGTTGATGTCAGAATTCTTCCTTCCAAGGAGCTTTGTTCTTGGTGGATTTGTCGTGGGGTTACTGTCCCGACAGAGGACACCCACGAGTCCGTTGTTTATGTTCCTTTTCTTATTCGTGGTCTTGCCCTTCCCATTTCTCCCTTCTTTCGTGGTCTCCTTGACTTTTACCATCTGAATCTGACTCACCTGAATCCCAACTCTATTCTGCAAATTTCTATCTTTGTTCACTTGTGTGAGGCCTACCTTGGAATTCTTCCTCACTTCGGTTTGTGGAAATACTTGTATCACTGTCGCCCTGGGATGGCTGGGGGGCAGCATCAGCTTATGGGCGGTGCGAGCTTGGAGATGCGTCGTGGGAGGAAAACAGAATACCTCGATATCCCACTTAAGGATAGTATTAAAGGATGACACTTAGAGTGGTTCATTGTGGATAATCATGGTAACTCCATCCCCCCTCGGTCAGGGAGACAACCGGATGTGCGCACTCCGAGTTGGATTGAGTCTCCCACAACCCTGGAAGTAATAGAGGCCAATGTTCTGCTTGCTAAAATTTGTTTACTGAAGGAGAGAGGTCTGACCACTGAAGCTGTGGTTGCAGACTTTGTGTTTAAGAATATTCAGCCTCTGAAGGATAGAGCATACCTGGCTTACTTATACAGTGGTATCGCTGACTCAACCCGGGTTACCAACAAGAAAATTCCTGCTGTGGATTTGGTGAGCCGACTGGAAATGATTCTTAGGGGCAAAGTATCAAATATTGGTGCTCCTGTTGCATATTCTGCCTAGAATCTGCCATCTTTCAAGTGCTTTTTCGATTTTGTGTCCAATCCTCCTGATAGTGACAGTGGTTTGGGTCTTAGAGTGCGACCCTCTCTCGAAGAAGTTGAGGTTCTAGTTGCTTCACTTGATGAACTTCCCAATGATGATAGGCAAGTTCACTTTGAGATGCCTATGAATCCGGGTGACACAGAGATAAGTGTTATGCTGGACATGTTGGTTGGAGATTCTTCTGACTCGGCCCCTCCTGAGCCAATGGTTGTCGCAACTATCCTAGAGCCTGGAAAAATCGTGTATACTCGAAGGCCTGAGGGTACTCGTCCGAAACGTCTCCGCCAGGTCAGTTGTCCAACTGCACCTGCCGAGGGGAAGAAAAAGAAAAAGAGATGGCTTCGACGAGTGTCATGTTTGGACCAGGGTGCTGGCCCTTCTGCTCCTGCCGCTGAGGGAGTACCGGTGGAACTCTTTACTAGAGCTGAACCCAATGTCGCCAGAGTTGATCCCAATGGGTGTGGCCCTACTAGAGTTGAACCCAATGAATGTGACCCTGATGATGCTGAACCCAATGGGTGTGACCCCGCCAGAGATGAACCCAATGGGTGTGACTCTGCACCATTTATGGTCCGGATTGTTGACGAGGACGAAGAAGAAGAAGTCCCATTGATTCGGAAGAACAGTCGACGTTACAGAGTCAGTGGGGGAGTAGCGATATTCCTTATCTAGCTCTGTCTGCTCTTGTTGGTTTGCAAGAATTATCCATAGCCAATTTTGATCAAGCTCTTGAGGATGTTGTCCCTGAAGATCTGCTATCCGAGTCCACTGATGGTGATATGATGGACGTTTGCTCTGACATTCCAGATGTGGGATTAGAGGTATCTCGGGCAGCGTCTCGTGCCTCGTCGACCTTGGAGGGCGATCTTCGGAGCCAAGAGGTTGGTCAAGGTTGTTCAATTCCCATGGAGGTGACTGAGAGTCCTTCAGCCTTAGAGGTGGCTGTTGCAGAGAACCTAGTTCTCAAGGATGGTGACAGCGGTTGCCCAACCCCTGAGGGTGTTGCCGGTAATGATCCGGCTCGGGTGGGTAGCGCAAGCTGCGACCCAGCCCCCGAGGGTGTTGTCGGTGGTGATCCGGCTCCGATGGGCAGTACGGGCTGCAACCCAGCCCCTGAGGGTGTCCGAGCGGGCTCCTCTTCTCATACCTCCATGGATGTCCACGTCGGATCCTCTCCACCACATTCTGGAGGTGTACTAGCAGTGCATGCTTCAAGTGAAGGAGTCACCATAGAGGTCGGTGCACTGGATGCTGAAGCTCTGATGCCTGTTGGTGGCGTCGAATTGATCCCTGATGATGTTCCTTTATCGAGCCATCATCTAGCTTCTCGTGACTTGGGATTTCCGCCGTTCTTCTCTAATCTTCAGGTAACTTAGCTTTTCCTGTTCTGGCGATACTCCTGGTAAAATGCTATCTTTGTACTCATTTGTTTGTAATATCAGGCTTTGGTTGACGGGATGGCTGGTCAATTGAGATCACAAGGTGCCTCTGTCCCGGAAGGAGCTCTGTCCCTGACGTAGTGGAATCCGTTGCTGCTTCAGAAACAGATATCTGATTTGAAAATGGCAAATGCTGGTTAGTGTCTTTGCTTCTTCCTTGGCTACTTGATTAGTCTGTTTTAAACTATGTGCCCTTCTTCAACCATTTTTCATTAGATATGGCCCGATGGTGCTCTGAACTCGAAGAAAAGTGCTCCCAAGGTCAGATCGATCTGGCTCGGGTTTCTGCCTCCTTAGATGACGCCCATTCGTTGAATTCCTCTCTTAGTGCTTAGCTTGACTCTGAAAGGGCGGCTAACGAGGTAAGCTTGCTTGACTTTCTCTGCTGTGTTTTTTCTGCTTACTGGATGTTGAAAGCTGATTCTTGTCTGTAGGAAGAAAAACATGTACTTGCGGCTTCTCGCGATAATCTTGATAGGTTGTATCGTGATGCCAACAATTCTCTGATGTAACACCCAAAATTCTGAATTTGGGATTGATAGAAGAAATCTGAGCAAAATACCATTGATAAATAATTAAACTTTATAATTCACCCTTTTTAAAGGTAAATAATCATAATAAAATAAATAAAGAAACACTATGTAGTAATTGTGCATCATGTGAAAGTTTAACTTGTGCATAAACTTGAAATCTAGAATTTAAAACTTGGTTTGATTTGAATTGGAATTTGGGTTTTGAAAATAAGAAGAAAAGGAAAGTATATACAAAAATAAAAAGTATAAATAAAAGTAAGACTAGGGTTTACAAGTTATACTTTCAATCTGAGGAGAACTTACCAAAGAATTTGATTTTGAAATTTGAACTCAAATTTGGATTTGGACTAGAAAATAGAAAAGAGAAGGGATGGCTATATACTTATTAAAAATAAATAAGTAATCCAAACAATAAAGTCTAAATTTACTTCAGGATTATATTTGATTTTAGGAATCTGAAATTCAAAATAAAATTTGAATTTGGTTTTGAATATTTAAAAATTGAATTTGAAAACAAAAACAGAAAAACATATAAAAGAAAAAGAAAGTAAAAAAGGGAAAAACGTACCTGGGCCGAATCTCAGCTCGCGGCCCACCTTCACTCCTATCCCGCGCGGCCCACACATTCTCTTCACCCGCGCGCGCGTGTTTCAGCCACGGACCTGATCGGTGGGACCCACCTGGCGGCCTCTCTCTCGCGCCCGCACCTTACCCTTCCACTGAGTCGTGGGACAGCCCTGTCGGGTGCTCCGTCCTCCACTGAACGGCGGGCTGGTAATCGCGGATTCCACGGGGAGCCGGTGCACCTAACCCCGCCGAAATCGTCGGGCCGTTGAAGACCGTTCCGTCCCCTCAGCGCGTATGAAGCTTCGGTCGCGGCGTTATATCCATCGCTTTGCCGCGCCTGTCCTGTAACCCGAACGCCATTGCCATGGCTGTGTGAGAGATCGGTCGCCGGCCAAATTCACCGCGCCACCGCCACCGTTGCCGCGTTGCTAGCTCCGGGGGCTCCGCTGGATTAGTGGGGAGGTTCTCGCGGCCGGGGCTGGTGGAATTGTGCACTGGCATCGGCAAATTTCTCACCGGCGCATCGCAAACGTCGTGGATCCGCCATTGACCGTGGCCGTGGCGAACTGCTACACGAATCTCGGTAAGAAACTCCCCAGTCGACTCGCCTTCATACGTAGATTGTTGGGACACCTTCGGGGGGGGCTTGGAGCTCTGGCACGCCGGTTGCACTTGCTCCGGCGGGGTCCGCCGCCGTGCGGTAAGCTCTGCTCGCCTCCGTGCTCCGTCGTTGGGGGATTGTGCGTGCGCCGTCCGATTGCAATGTGGATGGCGTGGATTAAGGACAGCGTACGCCATCGATCTAGAAACGAGGGGCCAGGATTGAGTGTGAGTACTCTTCGGGCGAGATATAACCTGGGCGGTTGGATGGAGATCGTATGGTCGGATCTGCATACCGGTTCAGTGATCGATTTTGAGCCGTTGATCGCTGATCCTGTGGCTCTAGTGCCTACCGGGGCTCGGATCTAATCTGGGCCACAGAACCGTAATCGTGCGGCTCAGATCAAACGATACCCCTTCGCCGGAGCCATTTTCTAAAAGAGACCCTGCGCTTTACTTATATCAACCCGCCGTCCATAATAGGATTCGCTTGAGTCTTAGGAACTTTTGCGGATTAGTCCCTGCACTTTCCGGATTTCATGCGCGCAGTCCAGATAACAGAGAAATAAGATTATTAATATTAAAAATTGATTTTTAGTATAAAAATAAATCTTAAAACTTGTATAATTCATATTTAATTCATTTTAGCTCCAAATTGAGTCATTCCAATTCCTAAAATTTTGTAATAATATGCTCTATCATTTAGAATCACTGTTTTGACATGAACTCTGTTAGGAAATTAATTTATCATCTAACCCTATTATAATCACCTTAAATCTTAGGAAATTCATAACTTGAATTCTATAACTCAAAAATTAATAATTCTTTTTCCTGTGATCTTATTTTAATATGTAGATCATTAATATGTATTTTGGCATACATGTTTGGTGTAATGTTAATTTTGCCTATACACTGTTTGTTTGCATTGCTACGACTAGCAGTGAGGTCACGAGAATCTGAAGATCATCCTGGTACCTGGAATCTCAAGGCCCAGGCAAGTTGTGCCCTTGATCACCTCTTTTTACCCAGCCATGTTCTGATTAATCATAATGATCTGCATAGGTTAATTTTGATGGGACCCAATAGGTTACCCTAGTTTGTCTATCTTTATACCTTGTTTACCACTGAACTTTCTGGGTAGTACCTGCTAGTGCTATATGTGGTTTTGGGTATGAAGATTACACTATTCATGATTATACTTTTATTATCAGTTGTTATTTACTGTTCATGTTAAGATCATTATGTTAATTGGAACATGGAGAACCACCCGGGAAAACAGTGCTACCACAAGGGTGGAATGGGACGCCCTTGGCTGATTAATTAGGAAAGCTAGTGGAAGACTACCTTACCCGAAAGGGGCAAGGGCAGTAGGGGAGAGGTCAGTGTAGGGAGGCCCTCGGGAGGATTTTGCTGCGATGGCGGTCCTGCAAGGGATTCCTGCACTGGATCTTCCTATAAACTGTAGCGGGTTTTCGGAAGCTAGTGGAACTTTGTAAAGGCCTCGTAGTGTTACCCTGCCTCGCTTCCTTGGTAGAGGTGTATGGGATTCATGACCCCTTGGCAGATGGGTAACACGGCTTGTGGGTAAAGATGCGCAACCTCTGCAGAGTGTAAAACTGGTATACTAGCCGTGCTCACGGTCATGAGCAGCTCGGACCCTCACATGATTAATTTATGGAACTAAATTCAATTTGTCATATGCATTGCATCGCAGGTGATGTTGTTATTACTTTTGTTCTATTACTTAATTGGGTTTGGTATTTACTTATACTTAGTAATTGCTAATAAAATTTTGACCAACTTTAAAAGCAATGCTCAGCTCTAACCATCTTCTTTGGTAAGCCTTACACTTTATGTGAGCTCCCACCTTTGGCGAGTTCATGCACATTATTCCCCACAACTTGTTGAGCGATGAACGTATGTGAGCTCACTCTTGCTGTCTCACATACACCACAGGTCAAGAACAGGTACCACAGGATGAGGCGCTTGGAGGATGCTGCAATGAGTTCGTGAGAGGTCTAGGTCGTCGTCTCCCAGTCAACTTTGGGTTGCTGGACCGTTGTCTCCTTATAATGTAATTATTTATTTTGTATAGAACTCCTGTTATATATAAAGTTGTGACATTCGATCCTGTGCCACTATTCATCATATGTGTGAGACTTGGTCCCAGCACACCTGGTGATTATGTTTGCGCCCGGGTTTTGGACCCCTAAAATCCGGGTGTTACAGAAGTGGTATCAGAGGAATGTTGACTGTAGGACGAAACCTAGATAGAACTGGAACAACCATTATCTACTTACCTTTGCTACTCTGATCATTTCTAAACTTATCTTAATCTTTTCTCATCTATTTCCGCTTTACTCTGATTATTCTTACCTTTTCTTCTCTAAAGACAAATGTGGATTTCACACTTTGAAATCCCGTGCCTAAAGTGACCTTTAGGAATAGGAGACCTACTCATAGGAACAAAAACAAAACTAACTATTTTTATGGTTATCTATGCACTTGAATGTTTGTTCTTATGATATATGTTTGATTTGGATCTTTGATTGAGTGTGATGGGTTGTGGAGTAATGTCCACAATTACATCTGCATATACAAAGGATAGCATTTGTAAGATAACTAGACAATTTAGATTATCCCCATTGGAACATATCTAGCTTAAGAGATTTATCCTATCCTGAAAGATCTCATTCTAACCAATTCATCTTATCTTAAAAGATTCTCCCTTATCTTAATAGATCCATCTCATCTTAAAAGATACTCATCTTATCTTGAAAAGATTTTATCCTTATCCTAATAGATCTAACTGACCTCAGAAGATTCTATCTTATCTTTATGGATCTGTCTTATCCTAATAAGCATACTTATCCACCCTAGTTTAACAACCATGATCTAAAGCAAATTAATTAGATCTCATCTAGTCAAACTGGTCATACCAATCTAATCTAGATCCCATCCAATCTAATATGATCTAATCTAATGTGGTCTACTTAAACATATTGGTGATACTGGTAGAAGAGATTAAACTTTACTAGCCATGTAATAACTTAACCTAGAGCCATGATGAATGGTATAACCTTTCTATTCCCACCTAATAACAAACAAAACTTTTAACCTACATCCTGTAGTCCATCTCACTCATATATATCTCTCATCTTGACAGATTCTATCCTACCCTTAGATATTCACCTTATATGACTGATTACCCCAATCTGGACATAAAACAAAGATTAAGCCCTACCAAAGAATCTTTAGATTATAACCAGCCACTAGCTTATTCATTCCGCTTATTGGATAATTTCCTTTGCAAACTATTACCATATGCTTCTAACTTTCATGGTCAACACCAGGAAAGGAAAGATTATCACGTAACAACAAACAGAAATGAATCCTCCAAATCCTCCACCGGTTGAGATCGATCAAGTGGTTGCTACCCAAAGACTGGTAATACAACAATTAACAGACCTGGTGACCGAGATGCAGAATCAGATAAGACAACAACGCGAGGAAATACGTCAGACCCGCCAAGAAATAAGACAAGCACGGTTGGAGAGACAACAACAACAACAACCTCCACCACCACCACCCGCCCCACCAAGCTACATAGATATAGATTATGATGATTTGTAAGATCTAGATGTTACTTTAGTTAGTAGATGATATGATATATTTCTAGAAGGAACAATAAGGTCTATTGACCCCATGTTTTGTTAAAGGATTATGCCTCATGCAGAGATTTCTTTGTTTGTGCATATGTTCCGAGGACAATATGAGTATACATCCCTTTTTCTTACAAATCTCGAGGACGAGATTATTTTTAAGGGGGGTAGGATTTGTAACACCCAAAATTCTGAATTTGGGATTGATAGAAGAAATCTGAGCAAAATACCATTGATAAATAATTAAACTTTATAATTCACCCTTTTTAAAGGTAAATAATCATAATAAAATAAATAAAGAAACACTATGTAGTAATTGTGCATCATGTGAAAGTTTAACTTGTGCATAAACTTGAAATCTAGAATTTAAAACTTGGTTTGATTTGAATTGGAATTTGGGTTTTGAAAATAAGAAGAAAAGGAAAGTATATACAAAAATAAAAAGTATAAATAAAAGTAAGACTAGGGTTTACAAGTTATACTTTCAATCTGAGGAGAATTTACCAAAGAATTTGATTTTGAAATTTGAACTCAAATTTGGATTTGGACTAGAAAATAGAAAAGAGAAGGGATGGCTATATACTTATTAAAAATAAATAAGTAATCCAAACAATAAAGTCTAAATTTACTTCAGGATTATATTTGATTTTAGGAATCTGAAATTCAAAATAAAATTTGAATTTGGTTTTGAATATTTAAAAATTGAATTTGAAAACAAAAACAGAAAAACATATAAAAGAAAAAGAAAGTAAAAAGGGAAAAACGTACCTGGGCCGAATCTCAGCTCGCGGCCCACCTTCACTCCTATCCCGCGCGGCCCACACATTCTCTTCACCCGCGCGCGCGTGTTTCAGCCACGGACCTGATCGGTGGGACCCACCTGGCGGCCTCTCTCTCGCGCCCGCACCTTACCCTTCCACTGAGTCGTGGGACAGCCCTGTCGGGTGCTCCGTCCTCCACTGAACGGCGGGCTGGTAATCGCGGATTCCACGGGGAGCCGGTGCACCTAACCCCGCCGAAATCGTCGGGCCGTTGAAGACCGTTCCGTCCCCTCAGCGCGTATGAAGCTTCGGTCGCGGCGTTATATCCATCGCTTTGCCGCGCCTGTCCTGTAACCCGAACGCCATTGCCATGGCTGTGTGAGAGATCGGTCGCCGGCCAAATTCACCGCGCCACCGCCACCGTTGCCGCGTTGCTAGCTCCGGGGGCTCCGCTGGATTAGTGGGGAGGTTCTCGCGGCCGGGGCTGGTGGAATTGTGCACTGGCATCGGCAAATTTCTCACCGGCGCATCGCAAACGTCGTGGATCCGCCATTGACCGTGGCCGTGGCGAACTGCTACACGAATCTCGGTAAGAAACTCCCCAGTCGACTCGCCTTCATACGTAGATTGTTGGGACACCTTCGGGGGGGGGGCTTGGAGCTCTGGCACGCCGGTTGCACTTGCTCCGGCGGGGTCCGCCGCCGTGCGGTAAGCTCTGCTCGCCTCCGTGCTCCGTCGTTGGGGGATTGTGCGTGCGCCGTCCGATTGCAATGTGGATGGCGTGGATTAAGGACAGCGTACGCCATCGATCTAGAAACGAGGGGCCAGGATTGAGTGTGAGTACTCTTCGGGCGAGATATAACCTGGGCGGTTGGATGGAGATCGTATGGTCGGATCTGCATACCGGTTCAGTGATCGATTTTGAGCCGTTGATCGCTGATCCTGTGGCTCTAGTGCCTACCGGGGCTCGGA
This sequence comes from Zea luxurians, assembly GCA_029449295.1. Taxonomy (NCBI): domain Eukaryota; kingdom Viridiplantae; phylum Streptophyta; class Magnoliopsida; order Poales; family Poaceae; genus Zea; species Zea luxurians. The sequence continues at coordinate 5,360,754 of JAOPSE010000134.1, read as the reverse complement.
TCTAATCTGGGCCACAGAACCGTAATCGTGCGGCTCAGATCAAACGATACCCCTTCGCCGGAGCCATTTTCTAAAAGAGACCCTGCGCTTTACTTATATCAACCCGCCGTCCATAATAGGATTCGCTTGAGTCTTAGGAACTTTTGCGGATTAGTCCCTGCACTTTCCGGATTTCATGCGCGCAGTCCAGATAACAGAGAAATAAGATTATTAATATTAAAAATTGATTTTTAGTATAAAAATAAATCTTAAAACTTGTATAATTCATATTTAATTCATTTTAGCTCCAAATTGAGTCATTCCAATTCCTAAAATTTTGTAATAATATGCTCTATCATTTAGAATCACTGTTTTGACATGAACTCTGTTAGGAAATTAATTTATCATCTAACCCTATTATAATCACCTTAAATCTTAGGAAATTCATAACTTGAATTCTATAACTCAAAAATTAATAATTCTTTTTCCTGTGATCTTATTTTAATATGTAGATCATTAATATGTATTTTGGCATACATGTTTGGTGTAATGTTAATTTTGCCTATACACCGTTTGTTTGCATTGCTACGACTAGCAGTGAGGTCACGAGAATCTGAAGATCATCCTGGTACCTGGAATCTCAAGGCCCAGGCAAGTTGTGCCCTTGATCACCTCTTTTTACCCAGCCATGTTCTGATTAATCATAATGATCTGCATAGGTTAATTTTGATGGGACCCAATAGGTTACCCTAGTTTGTCTATCTTTATACCTTGTTTACCACTGAACTTTCTGGGTAGTACCTGCTAGTGCTATATGTGGTTTTGGGTATGAAGATTACACTATTCATGATTATACTTTTATTATCAGTTGTTATTTACTGTTCATGTTAAGATCATTATGTTAATTGGAACATGGAGAACCACCCGGGAAAACAGTGCTACCACAAGGGTGGAATGGGACGCCCTTGGCTGATTAATTAGGAAAGCTAGTGGAAGACTACCTTACCCGAAAGGGGCAAGGGCAGTAGGGGAGAGGTCAGTGTAGGGAGGCCCTCGGGAGGATTTTGCTGCGATGGCGGTCCTGCAAGGGATTCCTGCACTGGATCTTCCTATAAACTGTAGCGGGTTTTCGGAAGCTAGTGGAACTTTGTAAAGGCCTCGTAGTGTTACCCTGCCTCGCTTCCTTGGTAGAGGTGTATGGGATTCATGACCCCTTGGCAGATGGGTAACACGGCTTGTGGGTAAAGATGCGCAACCTCTGCAGAGTGTAAAACTGGTATACTAGCCGTGCTCACGGTCATGAGCAGCTCGGACCCTCACATGATTAATTTATGGAACTAAATTCAATTTGTCATATGCATTGCATCGCAGGTGATGTTGTTATTACTTTTGTTCTATTACTTAATTGGGTTTGGTATTTACTTATACTTAGTAATTGCTAATAAAATTTTGACCAACTTTAAAAGCAATGCTCAGCTCTAACCATCTTCTTTGGTAAGCCTTACACTTTATGTGAGCTCCCACCTTTGGCGAGTTCATGCACATTATTCCCCACAACTTGTTGAGCGATGAACGTATGTGAGCTCACTCTTGCTGTCTCACATACACCACAGGTCAAGAACAGGTACCACAGGATGAGGCGCTTGGAGGATGCTGCAATGAGTTCGTGAGAGGTCTAGGTCGTCGTCTCCCAGTCAACTTTGGGTTGCTGGACCGTTGTCTCCTTATAATGTAATTATTTATTTTGTATAGAACTCCTGTTATATATAAAGTTGTGACATTCGATCCTGTGCCACTATTCATCATATGTGTGAGACTTGGTCCCAGCACACCTGGTGATTATGTTTGCGCCCGGGTTTTGGACCCCTAAAATCCGGGTGTTACATCTGACTATCATGGAGAGGAGCCATCGTTTTACCGTGGCAGATTTGGATCACCACCGTCATGAACTGCAAGCTTCTCAGGATGAGGTCTTGTGTCTTAGGCAATTGGTGTCGAGCAAAGATTCCATCATCAAGAATCTGCGTGCCTCCAAGTAGTCAGTCGCCCAGGAGCTAGAGGCCGCTCGACTAGCCACCAAAGCTGCAGAAGATAACTCTGTCATTCTGAAGGCCCAGCACGATAAGGCCATGGACAAAGCCATTCATGCGTGGCAGATCTTGATGGGGAGGCCGGGCGTGGTTGTTCCTGATGATATAGTTGCCGATGTCAAGGCTGCTCCTGACTCCTCGAGTCGCCCTTCTTCATCGGTTGCTCCTGAGAAAGATATTACCAAGTAGAGATACTGAATACATTCATGATGTATATGTGATCAATGTGCCTGAATACTTTGTTTAGAACGTGTTCTTGGTACTGGATGCTATTTTTTGTTTTTCTATTGTTTGAATTCAACAGTTGTCACGATTGCAGAAATAAATGTAGTGTGCTGGTTTCGAAGTTTCTTTTTTTCTTTTTGTGAGGCATAGAGATCGCCTTAAGACGAGTGATCGTAAGCATGTTTATGCTAAGTCAAGTGGACATCAGCATGTTGCACCGCCTTAAGTCATTGCTGACTTAAGCCAATTGCTCCATTAGTAGGGTATAGTGGTCACCCTAAGTTAAGTAAGCGTGAGCATATTGCACCGTCTTAAGTCCCTACCGACTTAAGTCGATTGCTCCATTAGTAGGGTATAGTGGTCACCCTAAGTTAAGTAAGCGTGAGCATGTTGCACCGTCTTAAGTCCCTGCCGACTTAAGCTAATTGCTCTGTTATAGGGTATAGTAGTCACCCTAAGTTAAGTAAGCGTGAGCATGTTTCACCGTCTTAAGTCCCTGTCGACTTAAGCCGATTGCTCCGTTAGTAGGGTATAGTGGTCACCCTAAGTTAAGTAAGTGTGAGCATGTTGCACCGTCTTAAGTCTCTGCCGACTTAAGCCGATTGCTCCGTTAGTAGGGTATAGTGGTCACCCTAAGTTAAGTGGGCATGCAGATTCATAGTAAGTAGTTCGAGTGCCTTTGAGAATGAAGACTTTTTATTGATGATGTATTTTCTGATTACAGAATACAATGCTGCCCTGATAGCTTTTGAAATCTAGCTAGGGGTAAAACTTCCTGAGGTGCTCTATATTCCATGAATTCCCTATTTCCGTGCCATCCATTTGAGTAAGCCGGTATGATCCTGGTCGGGTAACTTCTGCTACTACAAATGGCCCTTCCCATAATGGTGACAATTTGTGTCGTCCTTTCCATGTTAGAATTCGGCGAAGGACCAAGTCTCCCACTATAAAAGATCGATGTCGAATAGCCTTATCATGATAGCGCCTCAGGGTTTGCTGGTACCTGGCTGACTGGATTAATGTATTCAATCGCTCTTCTTCTAGTACATCAATATCCTCCAACCTGGTAGCCTCTGCCTCGGCTATGTTTTCGAAGACCAATCTTGGTGCTCCAAACCTAAGGTCGGCAGGTAGCACTGCTTCCGAACCATAGACCATGAAGAAAGACGTGTTCCCATGCAAGGCTCTGCTAGGTTGAGTTCTTAGGCTCCAAACCACATACGACAACTCTCTGATCTATTTTCTTGTGAACTTTTCATTCTTGCTGAAGACTTTCTTCCTGAGTGCTTCCAATATCATTCCATTAGCCCTCTCTACCTGACCGTTGGCTCTTGGGTGTGCTACTAATGCATATTTGATCTGGATGCTTTTTTGTTCGCAGAAATCAAAGAATTTTGAGCTGGTGAAATTGGATCCCAAGTCCGTTATAATGTTATTCGGTATCCCAAACCTGAATATTATATCTTGTATGAATTCCACTGCTTTAGCCGAAGTTAGAGAAGCAATGGGTTTGTACTCTATCCATTTAGTGAATTTGTCAATGGCAACCAGCACGTGAGTGTCTCCTCCCTGAGCTTTCTTGAAGGGTCCAATCATGTCCAGTCCCCAACACACAAATGGCTATGTTACGGGTATGGTCTGCAGTTGCTGTGCTAGTAAATGTTGCTGCTTTGATAAGTATTGGCAGGCGTCACACCTCTGGACTAACTCGGTTGCATCGTGCTTTGTGATCGGCCAGTAGAAACTAGATCTGAAGACCTTTCCCACCAGTGTTCTGGGTGCTACATGTATTCCACACTATCCGACATGGACCTCATCTAATAGTTGTTTCCCAGTGGCCGAAAGAATGCACTTCATGAGGACTCCCAATGCATCTCTTCTATACAGTGTATCCCCAAAGACGGTGTAGTGTGCTGACTGTCTTGCGATGCGCTCCGCTACAGCTTTATCATCCGGCTCCTCTTCATTCTTTATATGCTTGATGATAGGTTCCCTCCAGTCATTAGTCTGACTGTGGCTGGCTTAAAACATTGCACTCTTCTGCCCGATCTGAGGAAATACTCGGGTGTGGTACCTCTTGGATGAAAACTCCGGGTGGAACCTGAGTCCGACTGGATTCTAGCTTTGACAATGCATCTACCGTAGCGTTGCGTTCTCTTTCCACGTGATGGAACTCCAGCCCTTCAAATCTGTCTTCCAGTTTTCGGACGGCTGTGCAATACTTGCCCATGGAGTCATTCGAGCAATCCCATTCTTTATTTATCTAACTTATGACCACTAGTGAATCTCTATATACCATCAATCTTTTAATGCCCAGTGATATAGCAATGTTCAATCCGTGGATCAAAGCTTCATATTCTGCTGCATTATTGGATGCTGGGAATAATAATTGGAAAGCATATTTGAGTTGATCACCTCTAGGAGCAATGAAGAGGATTCCTGCGCCTGCTCCTTGCAATTTCAGCGAGCCATCAAAATACATCTGCCATACTTCTGCAGCCTTTGGGTTATCGGGTACTTGTTGCTCGGTCCATTTCGATACGAAGTCAACTAGTGCCTGAGTTTTTATTGCAGTGTGAGGCCGAAACTCAATGTCGTGAGCCCCCTGCTCGCAGGCCCACTTGGCTATTCTTCCAATGGCTTCTTGGTTGTGGAGAATATCCCCTATTGGAAATCCAGTGACTACTATGACTTTGTGTTCGTCAAAGTAGTGACGGAGCTTGCGTGCAGTTAGAAGTACTGCGTACAATAGTTTTTGAACTTGGGGATATTTCTTCTTTGATGGTCCAAGAACTTCACTGATGAAATAAACTGGGTGTTGTACTGGATACACGTGCCCTTCCTCTGCTCGCTCGACTACTAACGCGATGCTCACCACGTGAGTCGTGCAAGGGATGTATAATAGCAGATCTTCGGCCAACTGATTCGGCGTAGCTCGACGTGGCGGTTTTAGTACTGGTGGCGTGGCCAAGAACCTTTTTAGTGCATCAAGAGCTTCCTGTGCTTTTGTGGTCCACTAGAACTTGTCCACCTTCTTGAGCAATTTGTAGAATGGCAAGCCTTTTTCTCCTAGTCTTGATATGAATCTGCTCAGAGCTGCCATGCATCCAATAAGCCTCTGTACTTTCTTCTGCGATTGTGGTGCTTCCATTCTCATGATAGCTTCGATTTTCTCCGGGTTGGCTTCAATTCCTTGGTAGCTAACAATGAATCCTAGCAGCTTCCTAGCTGGCACTCCAAAGACACATTTTTCTGGATTGAGCTTCCATCGATACCGCCTCAGACTGTTGAAGACCAGCCGCAAATCTTCAATAAAGTTTTCTGAGTTTTCTATTTTGATCACCACATCATCAACATAAGCTTCCACTCGCTTGCCCCAGTGATCGGCTAAGCATGTTTGAATAGCTCTTTGGTAAGTTGCTCCAACGTTTTTGAGGCCGAACGACATGGAGGTATAGCAGAAAGCTCCAAACGGGGTGATGGATGCAGTTCATCTTCTTTTGCCAGGCTAATCTAGTGATATCCGGAGTAGCAATCCAAGAAGGACAACATAGAACACCCGGCTATCGAGTCTACCACCTGGTCTATTCTAGGAAGCCCAAAGGGATCCTTCGGACAGTATTTGTTGAGATCTGTATAGTCGACGCACATGCGCTAATCCACTTTATTCTTTTTTAGTACAAGGACTGGGTTTGCTAACCACTTAGGATGTAGTACTTCTCTAATGAATCCTTCTGCGACTAGGCAAGCTAGCTCAGTGTGGATGGCTTCTCTTTTGTCGAGTGTGAAACGACGCAACTTTTGTCGGATCGGCCTCGCCTGGGGATAGACCTTCAGTTTGTGCTCGGCTAGCTCTCTTGGGACTCCTGGCATATCCGCAGGTTGCCATGCGAATATGTCTCAGTTATCTTGCAGGAATTGGATGAGCGCGCTTTCCTATTTGTCATCTAGGCTGGAGCTGATGATGGCAGTCTTGCGTTCGTCAGCGAACCCGAGGTTGATTCTCTTGGTTTCCTCAGTCGGTCGCATAGAGGTCACGGCTTGAGCTTCATTCGCAGGTACTGAAAGGTCCTCCTCAGGCTTTGAGTTCGCCTGCGTAGAAGAAGTCGTCGATGGTTTGGTGGTGAGGGCCGCCTGAATGGCCACTCAGAAACATTCCACGGCGCCTTGGAAGTCAGCGCGCACAGTGATGATTCCTTGTGGTCCTGGCATCTTCAATATCATGTACGTATAATGCGGGATGACCATGAATTTTGCCAACCCCGGCCTGCCGATGATGGCGTTGTATCCACACTCGAAGCTCGCCACTTCGAACCTCAGGTACTCGGTTATGTAGTTGTCCGGAGTACCAAAGGTGACTGGCATGTAGATGTGTCCGAGTGGGTACTCTCCTTCAGTCGGCACGATGCCAAAGAAAGGAGTGTCTGACTCTTGGAGCTCTCTGAGTGCAACTCCCAAGCCTTGAAGTGTTCGAGGGAAAGTGACGTTGATGCTGCTTCCCCCATCCACTAACACCTTTTTACCCTACTCTCTCGGATCACCGGATCAACGAGGAGTGGGTATTTGCCCGGATGGTCAAAGTTGAGCCACTGATCCACCCGAGTGAAGGTGATCGGATGTTCGGACCATCGATATGGGGTGGGAGGACCAGTGGCCGCCACCAGTATCTGACGGTCATTGAGCTTCTGTTGCCTCTTGCTCTCTTGAGATCCGTGTCCGCCGAAGATGATGTTGACTTCTCCGTCGACACGGGGGAATGCTCCACCTCCTCCCCTTCCTGCTGTTGAGGTCGCTGAGGTTCTTCGGGTCCTCCTTGTGGCGGGGGAGGTGGTAGAGGCTGGAAGGGTCGGTCGTTCCCGATGGAATGCTTGAAATCTCTATAGTTCCAGAGGGTGTGGCGCATGTCCTTATGGTACGGACATTGGGCATCGAGGATGTCGTCCAATGTTCGCTCACCTCCGCGGGGTGCCCCTCGGGGCGCGGGAGACGGGTGGTCCGGCAGCGTGGACTTCGTCGCGAGGCCTCTTCTCCCAACGTTTGTCGAGTTGCTGGTTTGCGTCGCGCCGCGGTGCCGGTGGTGTAGGCTTCGTTCCCCCGATGAGGTCCTGAGCCCGTTCGTCGGTGGTGATGTAGAGGTCCGCCTCCCTGAACAGTTGTTTGGAGGTAGTCGGCGCCTTTTGAAGTATGGCTCGGACGAAGGCCGAGTCATTGGATCCTCGATAGAAGTCCTCGATCACCGCCGCCTCCGCAACCTTGGGAATACGATTTCTCATGGTCTGAAATCTTTTGAGGTACGATCGGAGAGTCTCATCTCCTCGGTGCCTAATGGATTTGAGGTCCCATGGTTGCGCCAGTTTATCGGAGAGAGATTGAAAGTTGGCAATAAAGCGTCGATTGAAGTCGCTCCAGTCGTCGATGCAGTGTCGGGGTAGGTGTCGAAGCCATTGTAGCGCATCCTGCCCGAGGACGATGGGCAAGTACACAGTCATCACATCTTCAGTCGCCCCAACGGCTCGGGCAGCGATGGTGTAGACAGCCAACCAGCCCCCCGGGTCCTGCTTAGGTTCATACTTGTCGACGTTGGAGACTTTGAAGTTGGGGGGCCACTGAATGGCCCTGAGACAAGAGGTGAGCGCCGATACTCCACACGTGTCCTCTTGTCGACAATGGTGATGTCGGTCCTGGGGAGGGGAGTTGTCGACGTGCTGCCTCGACCGTCCTCGGGTGGTGCCGCCAGTTGAAGTTGTTGCCGACTCAACCCTGGTGGCTTGACTTCGTGCAGGGATGCCGTGATCCCGGTCATATTCTTCTCGACGTCGGATCTCGTTCTCATGTCGTCGTTCACGGGAAGCATTGATGGAGCTCCGCGTGTCTCGCCGACTGTTGATGGCGTGTCATAGGTCGCTCGGAGGGTGAGCGAGAGGCAGAAGATGATTAGCGGCCCGAGTGAGCAGCCACCGATAGCCCTCGACGTCTGGAGTCCGGGGGAGGCCATCGGCTATCCGAACTAAAACTCCACCGACCTTGCTCGGTGTGTTCATGGCTCGGGCGAAGTAAGGGTTCAAGTTTTGTCCGAGGAGAGGATGCTCTCGACGTTGCCTCGCCTCTTGCTCGGCTTGCTCTTGAGCTTGCCGTCGATCGCATCGTCGGGAATTGCTTCTTTCTCTGAAGACTCGTTCTTCTGGGGTATCTCTCATCTTCGAGATCTCATCTCGTGATACAGGCTGCGCTGGGTCCTGCTCTCCGGCTTCGTGATGTCACCGAATATTTCGGCGTCGGTTCCTTCGTCGGCGAGATTCCCGTTGAAGAGGTTCTTCTCTTGGCGCGGTTGGTTCATCGTCGGAGATGGGAGTCGATTCCACTATTCCCCCGATGAAGAGGATGTCGGGGTAGAATGGAACTGTCGTAGCGACAAGCTTCTCTCTGTTCTCCTTTGAGGGCGGAGGTACTAGAAGAGCGGCTCGATGAGTCTTCACCTCATTTGTTTCCTTTTTCCTTGTGATCCGCGTCCATTTTTCCATAGAGGAGGTGGACAGCGGAGTTCTTTGAGCAGAATGATCCTCCGTTCCTGGCTTGCAGGAGGTGGTCTTCACTCAGAGCGTTGGAGGTTGCGCTTTTTCCTGCTTTGCTCTGACTTTTCTGGAGATTGTCGAGGAAGGTTTTCTTTCCGGTGGGTCCGCAATGCGATGTAGAGTTCCCTCCTCGTCTGCCACGGATGAAATGGTTCCGAAGCGGAATACGGATCCAGGGCGGAGGATGATCTTGTGCTGGAAGGTGACAGCCATTGAGCTAGCTTAGATCAGTGACACACCCCCTACCTGGCGCGCCAGCTATCGTTGTTTTGGGTCCGACCGCGCACCTGGGGTTACCCCTCGAGGTGCTTTTTGGAGTAGGACGGTGTAACCGACTGTAGCTCAATGGTTCGTGCTAGATGCACGAGAGACTGTAGACAATTTTGCACAGGTTCGAGCCGCTTTGAGACGCGTAACACCCTACGTCCTGGTGTGGATCTTTTATGGGGTGGGTTACAGAGGAATTCTCTAGCACGAGGGATGCTAGAGAGCTAGGTGGATGGCTGATGAATGAGATGAAGATCATTTTGATGGGGTGCCCCCTAGGCCTTATATACTCGACCGTGGGGCAATACATGCGGATATGATAACAACGTATGCCTAAGCAATAGTGAACCGACTAAACTTATCTTCCTATGATCCTGCCGACTTATCATCGATTAGTTCCGATGTCTGAGGGTGCTGTGCGGGAGAATCGGATCACTACTGTGGATAGCGCTTGAACTCAGTGAACCGCATGGGTTTGAGTTGATCTGATCTCATGTTGATCCAATCTGCCGAAAGTTCTTCCCCTGGCCCACGAAGGGATGGCCTTGCGAAATAATGGGCCTGGGGCCCTTCGTGAGGCCTTCGTGCCTTCTAGTGGACCTGGGGGATATCTGTCCCCCACACCGTTTGAGAGAGGAAAAGGGTTGAAAGAGACCCGATCTTTGTGACCACCTCAACGGGGACTGGGTTCTTTAGAACCAAACCTTGGTAAAACAAATCACCATGTCATCCGCTTTATTTGCTCTTGATTTGTTTTCCCCTCTCTCCTGGACTCGAATTTAATTCTAACGCTAACCCCGGCTTGTAGTTTGTGTTTTAAAGTTATAAATTTCAGATTACGCCTATTCACCCCCTCTAGATGACTTTCAATTGGTATCGGAGCCTGGTACTTCATTAGAGTCTAACCACTCGAAGTGATGTCGGGAGATTACACCAAGAGGGAGATCGTGACGGCGACAAGCTCGCAAGCTTGGGGAGAACCCTCTCAAGGGAGTCCGGCCACAAGCAAAAGGAGGAATCCTCTTCCTCCAATAAGACCCGTCAGAGAGGCGACAAGAAGAAGATGAAGAAAGTGGTCTACTACGAGACCAACTCTTCGTCGCCCTCCACCTCCGGCTCCAACTCATCGTCCACTACTTCTAAGTGCAATGAGTGCAAGAAGTATAGTAAGATGCCCATTTGCTATCCTCGCATTTCTAAGCGCACTACATTATGTTCCGTTCCATTAGGCAAGCCACTATGTTTTGATGGCAAAGATTATTCTATGTGGAGTGATAAAATGAGGCACCATCTAACCTCACTCCACAAAAGCATTTGGGATATTGTTGAGTATGGAATGCAGATACCGAAGGTAGGGGACAAGGACTACGACTCGGATGAGGCCGACCAAATTTGGCACTTTAACTCCCAAGCCACAACTATACTCCTTGCCTCCTTATGTCGAGAGGAGTATAATAAGGTGCAAGGGTTAAAGACGGCCAAAGAAATTTGGGACGTCCTCAAGACCGCGCACGAAGGAGATGAGGTGACCAAGGTCACCAAATGGGAGACGATCAAGGGGGAGCTCGGGCGATTTGTCCTCAACCAAGGAGAGGAGCCACAAGCCATGTACAACTGGCTCAAGACCTTGGTGAACCAAGTGCGCAACCTCGGGAGCACAAAATGGGATGACCATGAAATGGTCAAGGTTATTCTTAGATCACTCGTATTTCGCAATCCTACTCAAGTTCAATTAATACATGGTGATCCTAGATACAAGCTAATATCTCCCGAGGAAGTGATAGGAAAGTTTGTGAGCTTTGAATTGACGATCAAAGGCTCCAAACAAATCATCAACTTGGAGCAAGGCGGCACCTCCACACCCGAGGTGCAACCTGTCGCATTCAAAGCGACGGAGGAGAAGAAAGAAGAGTCTACATCAAATAGGCTCCCCATCGATGCCTCCAAGCTTGACAACGAGGAAATGACGCTCATCATTAAGAGCTTTCGCTAAATCCTCAAGCAAAGGAAGGGGAAGGACTACAAACCCCGCTCCAAGAGGGTGTGCTACAAATGTGGTAAGCCTGGTCATTTTATCGCTAAATGTCCTATGTCTAGTGATAGTGACAGGGGCGACGACAAGAAGGGGAAGAAGATGGAGAAGAAGAGGTACTACAAGAAGAAGGGTGGCGATGCCCACGTGTTTCGGGAATGGGGACTCCGACGAGAGCTCTACCGACTCCTCCTCCGATGAGGATGCCGCCAACATCGTCGTCAACGAGGGCCTCCTCTTCCCCAACGTCGGCCACAAGTGCTTCATGGCAAAGGACGGCAAAAAGAAGAAGGTAAAATCTAGAGCCTCCACTAAATATACAATATCTAGTGATGAGGGTAGCTCTAGTGAAGATGAGGATGATTTGCTCACACTTTTTTCCAACCTTAACTTGCAACAAAAGGAAAAATTAAATGAATTGATAGGAGCTATTCATGAGAAGGATGAACTTTTGGATAGCCAAGAGGAATTCCTTATTAAGGAAAACAAGAAGCATGTTAAAGTAAAAAATGCTTATGCTCAGGAAGTAGAGAAAAATGAAAAATTGACTAAGGAGCTTAGCATTTGCCATGACACTATTTCCAACCTTAGAACTGAGAATGCTAGTTTAATTGCTAAGGCTGAAAAAATAAATGCTTGTAATGATTCAATTGTCAGTCTTAGAAATGAAAATGATAGTTTAATTGCTAAGATTGATAAATTGAATGAATCCATTTCTAGCCTTAAAGTTGAGAATGATAAATTAATTGCTAAGGCTAAAGATTTGAATGTTTGCAATGATTCTATTTTCAGTATTAGAAATGAGAATGCTATTTTACATGCTAAGATTGATGAATTAAATGTTTGCAAACCCTCTACATCTACTATTGATCATGTCTCTGTTTGTACTAGATGTAGGGATGTTAACATTGATGCTATAAATGATCACCTTGCTTTAATTAAGCAACAAAATGATCATATAGCTCAATTAACTGCTAAAATCAATGAGCATGATATTGAAAATGAAAAATTTAAATTTGCTAGAAGCATGCTCTATAATGGGAGATGCCCTGACATTAAGGATGGCATTGGTTTCCAACAGGGAAGCAATGTCAAGCTTAATGCCCCTAAGAAACTGTCTAACTTTGTGGAGGGCAAAGCTCCCATGGTTCAGGATAATAAGGGCTATATTTTATATCCTGCTAATTATCCTGAGCACAAAACTAGAAGGATTCATGCTAGAAAACCTCATACTGTTTCACATCATGCTTTTATGTATAAAAATGAGGCATCTAGTTCTAGGCAATCAACCCATGTTAAATTGCCTAAAAAGAAATCTCATACTGCATCAAATGAGCCTATTATTTCATTTAAGACTTTTGATGCTTCTTATGTGCTTACTAACAAATCCGGCAAAATAGTTGTCAAATATGTTGGGGGCCAAACACAAGGGGTCAAAGACTTGTGTTTGGGTACCCAAGGTGCTTGTTTCTAACGTGAAAGGACCCAAGACTATTTGGGTACCTAAGAACAAGGCCTAAATTGTTTTGCAGGTTTATGCATCCGGGGGCTCAAGCTGGATCATTGATAGCGGATGCACAAACCACATGACCGGGGAGAAAAGGATGTTCTCCTCCTACGAGAAAAACAAAGATACCCAACGAGCTATTACATTCGGGGATGGAAATCAAGGTTTGGTCAAAGGACTTGGTAAAATTGCAATATCACATGACTATTCAATTTCCAATGTTTTTCTTGTAGATTCATTAGATTACAATTTGCTTTATGTTTCTCAATTATGCAATATGGGCTATAACTATCTTTTTACAGATATAGGTGTTACTGTCTTTAGAAGAAGTGATGATTCAGTAGCATTTAAGGTAGTGTTAGAGGGTCAGCTATACTTAGTTGATTTTAATAGAGCTGAATTCGACACTTGCTTAACTGCTAAGACTAATATGGGTTGGCTCTGGCATAGCCGACTATCCCATGTTGGAATGAAGAATCTTCACAAGCTTCTAAAGGGAGAATATATTTTGGGACTAACAAATGTTCATTTTGAGAATGACAGGGTTTGTAGTGCATGTCAAGCAGGAAAGCAAGTTGGTGCTCACCATCCACACAAAAACATCATGACAATGGACAGGCCGCTCGAGCTACTCCACATGGATCTATTCGGCCCGATCGCTTACATAAGCATCGGGGGAGTAAGTACTGTCTAGTTATTGTGGATGATTATTCTTGCTTCACTTGGGTATTCTTTTTGCAGGAAAAATCTCAGACCCACGAGACCTTAAAGGGATTCTTGAGACAGGCTCAAAATGAGTTCGGCTTAAGGATAAAAAAGATAAGAAGCGACAATGGGACGGAGTTCAAGAACTCACAAATAGAAGGCTTTCTTGAGGAGGAGGGCATCAAGCATGAGTTCTCTTCTCCCTACACACCTCAACAAAATGGTGTAGTGGAGAGGAAGAATAGAACTCTACTGAACCTGGCAAGAACCATGCTTGATGAATACAAGACTCTGGACCGGTTTTGGGCCGAGGCGATTAACACCTCTTGCTACTCCATCAACCGGCTCTACCTTCACCGAATCCTCAAGAAGACATCATACGAACTCCTCACCGGTAAAAAGCCCAATGTTTCATATTTTAAAGTCTTTGGGAGTAAATGTTTTATTCTTGTTAAAAGAGGTAAAAAATCTAAATTTGCTCCTAAGGCTGCAGAAGGCTTTTTACTTGGTTTTGACTCAAACACAAGGGCATATAGAGTCTTCAACAAATCCACTGGATTAGTTGAGGTTTCTTGTGACATTGTGTTTGATGATACTAATGGCTCCCAAGTGGAGCAAGTTGATCTTGATGAATTAGATGATGAAGAGGCTCCGTGCGTCGCACTAAGGAACATGTCCATTGGGGATGTGTGTCCTAAAGAATCCGAAGAGCCTCCACAAGCACAAGATCAACCGTCATCTTCCAACCAAGCATCTCCACCAATCCAAGATGAGGACCAGGCTCAAGGTGATGAAGAAGAAGATCAAGAAAATGAGTCACCTCAGAAAGAGGTCAATGTTCAAGGGGGAGATGAAGATAATCAAGACAAGGAAGATGAACAAGAAATTCAGGGTCATAGACCGCCACACCCAAGAGTCCACCAGGCGATTCAAAGAGATCACCCCGTCAACTCCCACCACCACCACCACAGCAACCTACTTATACCTGAAGCCAGCAGCCAGAAGGGCGCCAACATTGAGAGCACCTAGAGGGGGGTGAATAGGTAATCCTATAAAATCAAACACTAAATAGCCATAAAACTTAGTTATAGAAGAGTTAGTACAACTAAGTAGTTTTGAGGCGAGTCCTTATGAACTAGACAATCACAGAAAAAGCAATCACAAGAGACACACAATTTTATCCCGTGGTTCGGCCAAGTAACACTTGCCTACTTCCACGTTGTGGCGTCCCAATGGACGAGGGTTGCACTCAACCCCTTTCAAGTGATCTGATGATCAACTTGAATACCACGGTCTTTTCCTTTAGAGTATGTTTTCCCGTTTGCGAGGAATCTCCACAATTTGGAGTCTCTCGCCCTTACAATTGAGATCACAAAGAAAGCACGGAGTAAGGTTGGGAGAAGCAACGCACACACAAAACAAATCCGCAGCACACACACGCACACAGGCCAAGACTTGAGCTCGAAACGTAGCATAGAGAGTTCACAACTAGAACGGAGCTCAAATCACTAACAAAATTGATCAAATGCATGGAGGCGGAGTGTGGGAGTCTTAGAATGCTTAGTGAATGCTTAGATAACTCCTCCATGCGCCTAGGGGTCCTTTTTATAGCCCCAAGGCAGCTAGGAGCCGTTGGAGACCAACCTGGAAAGCCATCCTTGCCTTTTGTCGAGTGGCACACCGGACAGCTACTGTAGACAGTCCGGTGCATGATCTCCTTCCAATTTTGGCATATCAGACCGTTGCTCCACTGGGCTGATTGGCACACCGAACACTGTCCGGCGCACCAGCTGACCGTTGGAGCAGTCCACGTGTCACGCGAAGATTGCGCGGCCGACCGTTGGAGCAGGCGACCATTGGCTCACCGGACAGTCCGGTGAATTATAGTCACGTTGCCTTTCTTCATTCCCGAGAGCGACGAGTTCACCGCGGATGACTCACCAAACAGTCCGGTGCACCACCGGACAGTCCGGTGAATTATAGCCGTAAGTAGCCGTCGAATCCCGAGAGCGGCGAGTTCACCGCAGACCAGCCTGGTGCACGGGACATGTCTGGTGCACCTAGACCGAGTTGGTGTTGTTTGGCTGCACACAGCCAACACTTCTCCCTTTTCTTCTCTTGTCCTTTAGTCACTGTTTCTAGCACTTGGATAACATGTTAGTACATAAAACAATTTAGCAAGTCTAGAAACATACCTTTTACCTTGATTTTCACTTCTCACTTTATTTGGCACATAAGAATTTAATTGAATGTGTTGAGCACTTAAACACCAAAACATTATAGAAATTGCCCAAGGGCACATTTCCCTTTCAATCTCCCCCTTCAAGCCATATGAAGCCACTAGCAAACAATGCAACCTATCAAATATCTCTCGACTCATCTTAAACATGTTGAAGCATGATACATAATTTCTCATGGTTGTCATAACCCACTCCATACCAGTTACTTTAGGTTGTCTCTGCATAGATTTGTTCATAAATTTATCGTTGTAGTATGCACCAAATAGACACGCTATTGCCCCATATTGTTGTATGAGATTTCCTTGCTGCAGTGCGAAATTGATTCTTATATCTTCTTCATCAGATGAACTGAGTCCATCTGAAAAGGAACATTACATCCTAGATCAGTTAGACATACACATTGTACATGTAACACAAATAGCAACTGCAATCTAATATGTACAGATAATAGTACGATTTATTGCAACGTCATATGTACATTATGTGCAGCCACTACTAGTTGACTAGCCATGAGTAACCATTACTCCACTAGCATAGGTTTTATCTTACAACCCAAAAGCAATCTCAGCTAGTTTGAAGAGGTTTTATACTCCTAACCAAAAGAAGACACATCCAGCAACTAATATACAACTACCAGCCAGAAACACACAATTTAAACTTGCATACACATGACTAGCATACAAACTAATAGACATTCCTTGACTGACACCACCTCCTCAACCAAGCCAGCCTTCCCTCCTTGGTTGTTAAGGTAAAAAAGATGTCACAATAGGCTGATTTCGCAAATAGCTGGCTGGCCATGAAATGCTCTGCACTCCCCCCTGGTGCTCCGCACTCTACAACCAAGGACATGGCTTTTTTGATCGAATCTGATTGCACATCACCATCCACTGCCTTCTATGTGGCCGCTGCGCTCTTTTGCATTGTCTCCCATATTCCCTTCATGATCCTCACCATAGGGCTCTTTGTTTTCTTCTGCGGACTAGTAGCACATATGATGCTTTGCCCAACTCTTTTTCTGCCATCGACATCTTTTTTGTCACCACAACCACCTTTTATTGAGAATCTGCTCTCCAGGAATACATGCAGATGATCCATCAACAGCCACATGCTGAAACATGATTTCAAATTGATTGATCCATTCAGGGGGCGTACCTAAGCTTCTTCCACTCGGATTGTCCCTGCACAATTGTGTATTAGTGTTAATTACCTTAGTTCTAGTTAACAAAAGTAGTGGATCAAGAGTCGTTGTTTTTGTAAAATACCAATTACCTTAGTATTGGATTCCCAAAATGCGTCATCGTCAAAAAATAGAGCCTTGACCTGTTTGTTTGTTCACCCACAGCCAGAAATTATACATTCTCTTCAAGGCTTGCCACCTATTCTTAAATTGCTGCCTAGAGTGTCGCAACCCCGTGGTCAAGAAGTACTTCTCAGCTATGTTTTTGTAAGCTCTCGCTGTTAGAAAACCATTGCTATGATTCCCGGCGCGCATATCCTCAACACACAGGTCACAGAACACATTAGTGTTCTCGGAATTCCAGTTAGCCTTGTCATAGTGCTCCCCATTCTAGTGTCGAGTTGCATAAGAAATAAAACAAACTAAATAATTGCAGGTAAATTATAGAGCAGTACACAACAACTATGTGCAAACTATTTTGAGGCTGGACATTAATGAGGATTGGATAACAAAAACACTCACTAAAAATGCATCGATAACCACTTCATCCTCCATGTCTTGTGCGTGGTCTGTGTCTACCAAGGATGGTGCTGTGACATTGGAGCTTGCACCTACACCAAGATTCCCATGCCTGCTACCAATTTCAGGGTGCAGTCTGGACGCCTTGGCACCGCGAAGAGATGCCACAGAACTGTGATGCCCGACATGTGCGCCCATGGTTATGGGATTTCTATCAACAGATGTGGTGTCCACTTTGCAAGATTTTTGCGGTGTCACAACATGGCTTGAAGACACAGAGTGCTGACCAGCTACCTTGCCACGCCGACCTGCTCCAAACTCGAGATCTGGATTGGCGATGGATGGAGAAAGAACTAATTGAGTGAAGCTTCCATAGTTTGGGGCCTCAGAGTTGAGGTCGAAGCTATTGAAGTTTGCAGCAACCCTCTGAAGATGAGCTCCAGGGACACCCATGGAGCGGCTAGCTTGGGGGATAACTCCTAGGATGCTTGTTTGGCCAGTAGGTTGGAAGTGTCGACGGAGTCGTCGTCCTCACCAGTGGTAGCAAAGAACTCCATTGGGAGCGGAAGATTTTACAGGGAGCGATGGATTTGAGCAGGGAGCGGTTTGGGGGAAGCGAAGGGAGGGAAGCACGGGAAGGGAAAAGGTCAGGCGAGCTCTCGTGAAGTCGGAAATTGGATTTGAAGACCGGCGGGCGAGGCGCGAGAACCACCTGGATGTTTGGCGGAGGAGACGAGAAACATCGAGGTGTGCTGCAGAGTTGAATTTTCAGGGTCATTGTCGTCTTTTCACCGTTTGTCGGGCTGCAGAATTACCTTTTAACCCACCCAACCCTGGATAGTAGATTTTGGCCTAGATTATATACTGTAGCTCTAAAAATCTGACCCGTTTGAATGCGTATGAGATTTTTTGCATTGGATTTTTATAATCCAATAGGATCCAAACAGGGCCTTAATTTTTCTTTCATTCGATTCTGAAAACCGTTTCTCTCGTGCTGGTGTTGGTGTCAGGTATGCAGTGGACATTTTTTTTTAGAAAAATAGCTGCTGAAAGGCTTCTGTTCCATTCTGCCTTTTTGCTTGCACCTGATTGGGTGAACCATCCCTCCCGCGGATCGCCTTGCTGTAACCCATCCCAGCCGTCGAAATCCTTCCGGATCTTATCGCTTTCCTCGCACGCGGATCGACGGGCCCACCACATCTCCCCATCCACGCCAAATACACCCAGTTTCGATGTTGAGCGCCATCACAATTCACTCCACTCATCTTTCCGCGTTTAGGACCTCTAAATTTTTCCCCACTCGCCAATCGCAGCAGCACCTGTAGCAGTCATGGACGCCAGCGGAGCCGGTAGCAAGGGGAAGAAGGGTGCGGCCGGGCGCAAGGCAGGCGGCCCCAGGAAGAAGTCGGTGACGCGGTCCGTCAAGGCCGGGCTGCAGTTCCCCGTCGGCCGGATCGGGCGCTACCTCAAGAAGGGCCGGTACGCGCAGCGCGTGGGCACTGGCGCCCCCGTCTACCTCGCCGCCGTTCTGGAGTACCTCGCCGCCGAGGTTCTGGAGTTGGCAGGGAACGCGGCGAAAGACAACAAGAAGACGCGCATCATCCCGCGCCACGTGCTCCTGGCGATCCGCAACGACGAGGAGCTCGGGAAGCTGCTGGCCGGCGTCACCATCGCGCACGGCGGCGTCCTCCCCAACATCCACTCCGTGCTCCTGCCCAAGAAGGCGGCGGAGAAGGCGGCCAGCGGCGGCAGCAAGGAGCCCAAGTCCCCCAAGAAGGGCGCCAAGTCCCCCAAGAAGGCTTAGAAAGTAGGGACTTCATTTGCACTGTGTGCTGTAGCATGTTCGTGTCTAGATCTGGGGATGGGATGTGTCGTGCTTAAGCCTGGTAATGGGTCATAATCCGGCCCCAACCCCACTCCAATCCTATAAATTTAAAAAGTGAACTCAGTCCTACTTAAATCCAAATTGATTTGATACAACTCAATTCAATCCGTTTTTTTAATGCCCTGACATTCTAATCCGCCCCGTTCCTTTTAAAAATCCACGGGCCAATCCAAGGGCCTTCATATACAAGCAAGCACCACCACAAGCTAATGAATTAGTATAATCTATGGGCTCACAAACAAATGATAGAAAACAACCATAAAGTGCAACTGTGTAGAGAAATAGAACTTGACAGCCATGATCGATGAGAAACTGCTCCATACTAAAATGTTTACAAAGACGCTCCATGCTAAAATTCAGTATTTCTATACAGTTGGTGACATTGATGCTTGATGAGAATTATAACTCAAACTGAATTCAGATAACTGAACTTGACAATTTAGCATTGCAGTGACCTCGGAACTCGGATGGGAACCCGCCTGGTTACCACCTGCGGAGAGGATTTAGTTCCAGAGCTCAACAAATGATCATCTGATGATCTTGTGGTCACCGAGTGTCATCTTTCCATTCAATAAACTGTTGTGTGTAACCTGCATGCAAACTATATAGACTGTTACACGAAATCGTTTTAGCTCAACAAATGATCATCTGATGATCTGGAGGTTGGAGCAACACCACACAAAGTTGTTCCGAGCACAAAATGATCAACTTTAGTTCATCTAAGTATATGAGAGCAGCAAAACTTCACTAGGATAAAATATAACTGGGGCATAAAATTGGGAGACTAAAAATTAATCCCTAGAAACTAGAGACCCTTAAGTTGGACTGAACATAAGACTTTACAGTAAAAACTTGAACTTAGATAAAGTTGGAGAAATGAGTGAGGGCCTGGATCCTCAGTCCCACCAATGTAGGTCTGCCCCCTGATCACACAGAAAATCCTGGTAGATAAAGTTAGTTCTATCATGGATATTTATATTCAGGCAATTTACCTTGCAGCAGAACCACTAATTCAGAGTTAATTGACTTCCTTTCGCTTGTCACCGGAAGCACCAAGGAACTCCTTAGCCTGGACAAATGCAGAGTTAATTGATTCAGAGTTAGTGTTTTGCCTGAATTCACAAATGTAGTATTGTGCACTCTTATGTTTTAGCCTAATCTGAATAAAAGATAAAACTTTACAAAAGATAAAACTTTGGTGATTAAGAAAATGATTTTTTTGTTTTACCTGCTTCAAATTTCCCAATCATATTCCTCATCATCTGAATCAAACATTCGCTTTCTAGTCATTGGTTCACCTAATGAAATGACGTAGACAATTTAACTCATTATCATATAAAAGTCTACTTTTATATGATAATTTACCTTCTTCTTCGTCATTGAATCCAAATATCCAATCAACCAGTCTTTAGCACAGACTAAAGCTTCAAGTGTTTCAGGAGATAGTGATGTCCTATTTTTTCCAAGGACTCTACCAGCTGCACTAAAGGCAGATTCTGAGGACACCATACTCACAGGAATAGCCAAGAAATCCCTAGCCATTAAAGACAATATTGGATAAGCATCTGAATTTTTCCCACCATCCTAAAACATTGAAGCATTCATCTGGCTTGATAAGGATCCTAGGGTCCTCCAAGTATGTATCCATTTCTGTTCGCTCTGGACGGGCATTCGCATTTTGAGATGCAAATTGAGCAAATGCATGTTCCACCCTTCTTTTACCACAAAGAGGTGAAGAGGTAGAAGGCTCACTTCTCATCTGATCATCGGGAGTAATAAAGACATGCAAACTATGACTCCTCATGATTTTCTCGTACTCTAGGTAATATTTCTTCAAGTACCTTTTGAGCTCCCTCATGTTCATATCAACATTGTCACCAACTGTGTAGAAATAGAACTTGACAAATTCAGTTTTCATTGGTGGATCTAGAACAGCAGCTATGGCAACACAATATTAGGATTTATCCAATATTTTTGGAACTTGGTATACATAACATTTGCCATCTCATTAAGGAGTTCATTTGAGTTATAATTCTCATCAAGCAGCACACCTCGGATAACGAGCAACATCTTGAGAAAAAGATGAGCTGTGGGATGCCTATCCGCTGAGAATGCTTTGGTTGCATCACTGAACTCTTGTAGAAAACCATGAAGAGCTTCTGCCTTCAACCAATCTTCTTCAGTGGGACATTCATGGTGTTGCTCTACTGCATATCTACTCAGAGCAGCCTTATATTTTAGGGCTTCATTTAGCATATCATAGGTTGCATTCCAACGATGTGGAACATCAAGAATTAGCCCCGATTTACTTCTAAGACCCAACGTTTGAACAATAGAATTGAAGATCTGTAAACGAGATGGTGTAGATATCACGACCTTGATAATGTCCCTCACCTTCCCGACTGCATTTGGAACGACCTTTAGTCCAGCTTGAACCATGATGTTGAGCACATGAGAAGAACACCTCACATGGAGGTGTTCACCACTGAAAAACATCTGGCTGCCCAAAGCATCTCGCATATCTTTCATTGCTCTATTGTTTACACTAGCATTATCCAAAGTCAGGGTAAACAAATCACCAACCAATCCCCACTCTAGCAAACAAGAGGTAATACCATCTTGCACAACATAAGATGTATGTGGGAAGGAAATCTTCTTGAATGCAATAATCTTTTTGTGCAACTCAAAATCTTCACTAATGAAATGTGCTATTACACCAAGATATCCAAGGTTTTGGTTAGAGGACCAAAGATCAGCAGTCAAACTAACATGAGATTTCAACTTTGTAAACTGCTCAATTAACTGCAACTTCTCCTCTTCATACAACAACATACAATCTGAATGGACAGTCTGTCGACCGACTAATCGAAAAGATGGTTGACAATAATTTATCATTTCTTTCCAGGATGGATCTTCACACTTTCGAAATGAAATCTCTGCGCTAAGGAAGTACTTGGCTATTAGACCACGAAAGACTACTGGGTCGAAAACATGAGCAACATCAGGCTTTGTTTTTTGGGTCGCTAAGAACCTTTGTCTCTCTTCTGGTGGAATTGCATGGCAATACACAGAAATATGCCTATTTAGATGAGTTGTACCTTTACCCGCAACAGAAGATAAGTGGGCCTTACAGTATTTGCAAACCGCCTTCTCTTTCCCATCTATTAGCTCTGAATCAACATGATCCCACACTTTAGCCCTTCTTTTTGTTGATCTGCTTGATTGGTCAGTTGAGATAGCCTCATCCATTTCTGGAGCTGATGATACCCCCTCCATGGCCTAGGCTGCAAAATCACCAATTGAAACCATTCAATTGATTAATTTACGCGATGAAATGCATAGTACTAGCACTGTTTAACGGCTGATTAATTTACGGGTGTCTTTTTGTTTTATTTTGTGGGTTGTGATGACAGAACAGAATACTTGTGATGAGGGCTATAAAAATGTTCCTTTTAGGGTGTAAAGTACAGAGAGGAGGTTAGTGGAAGGCGGGCTAGGAGGCTACGCCGCCACAGACGAGAAGCGATAGCGTCGGGGGGGGGGGGGGGGGAAGCAAGGAAGCGGGTGGCAATGGCGAGCGACGGTGGGAGCGACGACTTCCACAGGCTCACGCTTGGCCAGAAGATCTACTTCGAGTAGGACGCGGCCGACGCCGGCGGGAGCGCGGCGGCCGGCAGGAAGGGGAAGGGCGCGGTGGTGGTCCGGCCGACGTCCGCGAACCTCTGCAGCAAAGAAGAAAATGGCAGAAGCCAAGCCAACCTCTGCAGTTGGCTCATCTCATTCTCGCATGGCACCGCTACTACAAGAGGGGTTCACAAGCTAAGAAGCAAGGCTGTCCCTACCATTGTCAGGCTACCGAAACCCCTAGAACCAGATTCAGGCGACATCATTCATGGCGAGGGCGAGCGGGAGCGGGAGGGGAACGAATCGAAGCAACAAGGAGAGGAGACGAGCGCGAGGCGGTGTGACCTTGAGAGGCACGAATACGATGGGGCGCTCCCCGGCACCGCGCGCCACCCCGATCAGCCTGACGCCGCCCGCGGCCTCGGAGGCGGGACGCGGAGGAGCCGCTGCGACGCGCCGGCGGATCTTCGAGTAGGCCAGCACGCCGCCACAAATTTTGGAGTAGATAGGTAGTGTCTGAGAGGTTGAAATGTAGCCCTTTTACATGATCCCCGGGCTTATGCCTTTTTGTTCGATCCAGTAGCATATTTGGGCTTTGTTTGATGATTGATTCGTGCCGGCCCTTTAGTGGAGTGTCTTGATCCAACTCTTCCCTAATTAGTGGAAAACCCAAAAAAACTCAAATTGTTAGCCCGCAAGTTTGGAGCCCCTTTCTGCCCATGAGTTTATATGGCCCATTCCCAGGCCTAGATTGGTATAACGATTTCCATCATGGAAAATTTGCTTTTGATGATGCTTCTCCTTTATCAGTAGAACTGCAGGCTACCCCATGACCCTCATCATACAAGCCCCCCCAGCTCCCCATGTATGATGGGCACTCAGATCCGAAGTAGTTTCTGATGAGCTATGAAGCAACTATATCTTCGTACGGGGGCAATACTGCAGTCATGGCGAAGTCCTTCGTCATGGCAGTTTGGAGTGTGGCCCAGACATGGTACTCCTCTCTCCGTCCAGGGACAATCACGTCATGGCATAAGCTTAAGAACATGCTGGTCACCAGTTTTCAAGGGTTTCAGACAAAGCCAGTCACTGCTCAGGCCTTGTTCCAATGCACTCAAGACCCTGAGGAGTACCTTCAGGCATATGTCCGAAGGTTCTTGCGCTTAAGAGCACAAGCGCCTACGATGCCCAATGAAATCGTCATTGAGGCCATGATCAAAGGTCTTTGGCCAGGGCCTACAGCTCAATACTTCGCCAGGAAACCCCCTCAGACTCTGGAGAAGCTACTTCAAAAAATGGATGAGTACATCCGGGCCGACAATGATTTCTGCCAAAGAAGGGAGGAAGCTTACAGATTTTCTGAAATGACTAGGGGCTTCAGAGGAAGAATCCACCCTAGGCATGTCAGATCAATCCACAGCTCTAGTCAGAATGATGACAAAGGAGGCCAGTTTCAGAGGCCACAACACAGCTCGCAGTCTTCAGGACAGCAGCAAAGCTTCTCCAGGCCACCTGCTCTAAGGGGCCGAGGCGGCAGGGGCTTCGGAGGAAGATATGGGGATCAGCCTAGGAAAATCTATTGCTTATTCTGTGGTGAGAACAAGGGCCACACTACAAGAACGTGTCAGATCACCATTCAGAAGCAAAAAGAGATTGCTGAAGCAGAAGCCCGGCAAAATCAGCCGAAGCAGGTCCTACATACTGCTTCATGCCACTCTCCCTACATACCAGAGTATGTGGGCAATCAACCTGCAACTTCTGTTGCTTCGGCAAGCCATTCACAAGCTTCCTGGCCTCAGCTCCCACCACCACCACCACTACAACCTACTTATACCTGAAGCTAGCAGCCAGAAGGGCGCCAACATTGAGAGCACCTAGAGGGGGGGGTGAATAGGTAATCCTGTAAAATCAAACACTAAATAGCCATAAAACTTAGTTATAGAAGAGTTAGTACAACTAAGTAGTTTTGAGGCGAGTCCTTATGAACTAGACAATCACAGAAAAAGCAATCACAAGAGACACACAATTTTATCCCGTGGTTCGGCTAAGTAACACTTGCCTACTTCCACGTTGTGGCGTCCCAATGGACGAGGGTTGCACTCAACCCCTTTCAAGTGATCCGATGATCAACTTGAATACCACGGTCTTTTCCTTTAGAGTATGTTTTCCCGTTTGCGAGGAATCTCCACAATTTGGAGTCTCTCGCCCTTACAATTGAGATCACAAAGAAAGCACGGAGTAAGGTTGGGAGAAGCAACGCACACACAAAACAAATCCGCAACACACACACGCACACAGGCCAAGACTTGAGCTCGAAACGTAGCATAGAGAGTTCACAACTAGAACGGAGCTCAAATCACTAACAAAATCGATCAAATGCGTGGAGGCGGAGTGTGGGAGTCTTAGAATGCTTAGTGAATGCTTAGATAACTCCTCCATGTGCCTAGGGGTCCCTTTTATAGCCCCAAGGCAGCTAGGAGCCGTTGGAGACCAACTTGGAAAGCCATCCTTACCTTCTGTCGAGTGGCGCACCGGACAGTTCGGTGCGCCACCGGACAGCTACTGTAGACAGTCCGGTGCGCCACCGGACAGCTACTGTAGACAGTCCGGTGTATGATCTCCTTCCAATTTTGGCATATCAGACCGTTGCTCCACTGGGCTGATTGGCACACCGGACACTGTCCGGTGCACCAGCTGACCGTTGGAGCAGTCCACGTGTCACGCGAAGATTGCGCGGCCGACCGTTGGCGCAGGCGAACATTGGCTCACCGGACAGTCCGGTGAATTATAGCCACGTCGCCTTTCTTCATTCCCGAGAGCGACGAGTTCGCCACGGATGACTCACCAAACAGTCCGGTGCACCATCGGACAGTCTGGTGAATTATAGTCGTACGCCGCCGTCGAATCCCGAGAGCGGCGAGTTCACCGTAGACCAGCCTGGTGCACCGGACAGTCTGGTGCACCTAGACCGAGTTGGTGTTGTTTGGCTGCACACAACCAACACTTCTCCCTTTTCTTCTCTTGTCCTTTAGTCACTGTTTCTAGCACTTGGATAACATGTTAGTACATAAAACAATTTACCAAGTCTAGAAACATACCTTTTACCTTGATTTTCACTTCTCACTTTATTTGGCACATAAGAATTTAATTGAATGTGTTGAGCACTTAATCACCAAAACATTATAGAAATTGCCCAAGGGCACATTTCCCTTTCAATCTCCCCCTTTTTGGTGATTTATGCCAACACATAAAAAAGCAACCAAAATAAGTACAACATCAATGCAACTTAGGACCAAATTGTTTTTGCATAAGTTTTGACATATTTGGATCATTCTTTGCCACCACTTGGTTTGTTTTTGCAAATCAAATTCCTTTTCCTATCTCTAAGTCAAACACACTTGTTTGGGCACATAGAGAGATATTCCAAGAGAAAAATTGATCAAGAGCCAAAACTCCCTCTTTTTTCCCATAATCAAAATTCCCCCCACAAGAGACCAAATTTTGCAATTATTTTTGAGATTCACACAAGTGGTAGCTGATCCATTTGCTTTGGCCTTAATTTCTCCCCCTTTGGCATTAAGCACCAAAACAGGATCATTTTGGCCCTTTAACCCCATTGCCTCACCAAAAATGTCAACTAAGAGCAAAAGGCAAATAGAGCATAAGAATAAACTTCGAATTAAATACACCAATACCGGAGTGTAGTGGAAGTCTTTGCATCGTCCAAGTCCATTTTCCCTTTCAATGCACCTTTGAGACTACATTAAAAGTACTCAAACAAACATGTTAGTCTCAAAGGGTCAAGTTGTAGCACATCTCCCCCTTAATATGTGCATCATTCGCATATGGACTTGTGAGGTCCGGGGATCACTTGTACAACTTGAGCACCATAAATACAAGAATGGATTGAAATGCACAAAGTAACATGATCAAAGGCATAGAATACATGTATGCTATAGATCAATCCAAGTTACGCGAATCTAAGACATTTAGCTCACTACGCAACCTGCAAAACCTTTTCTCATCTAAAGGCTTGGTGAAGATATCGGCTAGCTGGTTCTCGGTGTTAATGTGGTACACCTCGATATCTCCCTTTTGCTGGTGGTCTCTCAGGAAGTGATGCCGGATGTCTATGTGCTTAGTGCGGCTGTGTTCAACAGAATTATTCACCATGCGGATTGCACTCTCATTGTCACATAGGAGTGGGACTTTGCTAAGATTGTAGCCAAAGTCCTAGAGGGTTTGCCTCATCCAAAGTAGTTGCGCACAACACTGTCCTACGACAACATACTCGGCCTCAGCGGTGGATAGGGCAACAGATGTCTATTTCTTTGAACTCTAGGACACCAGGGACCTTCCTAGAAATTGGCACGTCCTCGATGTGCTCTTCCTATCAACCTTGCACCCGGCATAATCAGAGTCTGAGTATCCAATCAAGTCAAAGGTAGACCCCTTTGGATACCAGATCCCGAAGCAAGGCGTAGAAACTAAATATCTAAGAATTCGCTTAACGGCCACAAAGTGACATTCCTTGGGTCGGATTGATATCTAGCACACATGCATACACTAAGCATAATGTCCTGTCTACTAGCACATAAATAAAGCAGTGAACCTATCATGGACCAGTTTGCCTTTTGATCAACGGACTTACCTCCTTTGTTGAGGTCAACATGCCCGTCGGTTCCCATAGGTGTCTTCGTGGGCTTGGCGTTCTTCATCCCAAACCGCTTGAGAAGATCTTGTGTGTACTTCGTTTGGGAGATGAAGGTGCTGTCCTTGAGTTGCTTCACTTGGAACCCAAGGAAGTAGGTCAATTCGCCCATCATCGACATCTCGAACTTTTGTGTCATCACCCTGCTAAACTCCTCACAAGACTTTTGATTAGTGGCACCAAATATTATGTCATCGACATAAATTTGGCACACAAAGAGATCACCATTGTATGTCTTTGTGAAAAGAGTGGGATCGGCTTTCCCAGCCTTGAAAGCATTAGAAATTAAGAAATATCTAAGGCATTCATACCATGCTCTTGGGGCTTGCTTAAGTCCATAGAGCGCCTTAGAGAGCTTATACACGTGATCGGGATACATGTCATCCTCAAAGCCAGGTGGTTATTCCACGTATACCTCCTCCTTGATTGGCCCGTTGAGGAAAGCGCTCTTTACATCCATTTGAAACAACCTGAAAGATTGGTGAGCGGCATAGGCTAATAGAATTCGAATAGACTCTAGCCTAGCCATAGGAGCAAAAGTCTCCTCGAAATCCAAACCTGCGACTTGGGCATAACCTTTTGCCACAAGTCGAGCCTTGTTTCTTGTCACCACTCCGTGCTCATCTTGCTTGTTGCGGAACACCCACTTGGTTCCCACAACGTTTTGTTTCAGACGTGGCACCAGGCTCCAAACTTCATTTCTCTTGAAGTTGTTGAGCTCTTCCTGCATGGCCAACACCCAATCCGGATCCTGCAAGGCCTCTTCTACCCTGAAAGGCTCAATAGAAGAGACAAACGAGTAATGTTCACAAAAATTAGCTAATCTTGAGCGAGTAGTTACTCCCTTGCTTATGTCACCTAGAATCTGGTCGACGGGGTGATGTCATTGGATCGTTGCTCAGACTTGAGTTGGAGGGACCTGTGGCGCATCTTCCTCCATCACTTGATCTTCTTGTGCTCCCCCTTGATCATGCCCTTCTTCTTGAGGAACCTGTTCATCATCTTGAGTTGGGGGTTGCACCATCATCGAGGAAGATGGTTGATCTTGTTCCTATAATTCCTGTGGTCGCACATCACCTATTGCCATCGTGCGTATTGCGGCCGTCGGAATTTCTTCTTCATCTACATCATCAAGATCAACTTGCTCTCTTGGAGAGCCATTAGTCTCATCAAATACAACGTCGCTAGAGACTTCAACCAATCCCGAAGATTTGTTGAAGACCCTATACGCCTTTGTATTTGAGTCATACCCTAGTAAAAACCCTTCTACTGCCTTGGGAGCAAACTTAGAATGTCTACCTTTCTTCACCAGAATGTAGCATTTGCTCCCAAATACTCGAAAGTAAGAAACGTTGGGTTTGTTACCGGTAAGGAGTTCATAGGAGGTCTTCTTGAGAAGGCGATGCAGATAGAGCCGGTTTATGGCGTGGCAAGCTGTGTTCACAGCTTCCGACCAAAACCGCTCGGGCGTCTTGAACTCTCCAAGCATCGTTCTTGCCATGTCGATAAGCATCCTGTTCTTCCTCTCTACCACACTGTTTTGCTGTGGTGTGTAGGGAGCGGAGAAATCGTGCTTGATGCCTTCCTCTTCAAGATACTCCTCCACTTGCAGATTCTTGAACTCGGACCCGTTGTCGCTTCTTATCTTTTTCACCTTGAGCTCAAATTCATTTTGAGCCCTCCTTAAAAAGCGCTTTAGTGTCCCTTGGGTTTCTGATTTGTCCTGCAAAAAGAATACCCAAGTGAAGTGGGAAAAATCATCAACAATAACAAGACCATACTTACTTCCCCAGATGCTAAGGTAGGCAACGGGTCCAAAAAGATCCATGTGAAGAAGCTCTAGTGGTCTTGATGTTGTCATCACATTCTTGCTGTGATGAGTACTTCCCACCTATTTTCCTGCCTGACATGCTGCAACAAGGTCTGTCTTTCTCAAAACAGACATCGGTTAGTCCTAACACATGATCTCCCTTTAGAAGCTTATGAAGGTTCTTCATCCCTACATGTGCTAGACGGCGATGCCAGAGCTAGCTCATACTAGTCTTAGCCATTAAGCATGCATCTAGATCAGCATTCTCTTTTGAAAAATCAACTAAATAGAGCTTGCCGTCTAATACACCCTTAAATGCTAATGAACCATCACTCCTTCTAAAGACAGATACATCAACATTTGTAAACAAACAATTGTAGCCCATGTGGCACAATTGACTTACAGACAGGAGGTTATATCCTAATGACTCTACTAAAAATACATTTGAAATAGAGTGCTCGCTTGTGATGGCTATTTTTCCCAAACCTTTGACCTTGCCTTGATTCCCATCTCCAAATATGATTATATCCTGGGAATCCTTGTTCTTGACGTAGGAGGTGAACATCTTCTTCTCCCCTGTCATGTGGTTTGTGCATCCGCTGTCGATTATCCAGCTAGACCCCCCAGATGCATAAACCTGCAAGAAATTTAAGCTTGGGTTTTAGGTACCCAACTCTTGTTGGGTACTACAAGGTTAGTCACAATAGTTTTTGGAACCCATATGCAAGTCTTGTCTCTCTTGCATTTGGATCCCAACTTCCTAGCCACTACTTTTGCATTCTTACATGAAAGAATAAAAGAAGTGTTGCAAGCATGAAAAACAATAGTGGATTCATTGCACATTTTCCTAGGCACATGAGACACAACATTATTCCTCCTAGGCGCATGAGACACAACATGATTTCGCCTGCTTCTACCATGAACAAAAGTAGAACTAGAGGCAAACATAGCATGTGAATTATGAACATCATGATTATAACTCCTATTATAATAAGAATGACCACCAATTTTCCTATCATAAATAAAAGCATGGTTCCTTTTAGGGCTACTAGCCATAGGGGCATTCCCTTTCTCCTTGTTGAGAATGGGAGCCTTCTGACTTGAAAAGTTCTTGGTTTCCCTTCGGAACCCAAGTCCATCCTTAATTGAAGGGTGTCTACCAACAGTGTAGGCATCCCTAGCAAATTTCAATTTATTAAAATCATCCTTGCAAGTCTTAAGTCGAGCATTAAGACTCGCCACCTCATCATCCAATTTAGTAATAGCAATAAGATGTTCATTACAGGCATCAACATCAAAATCCTTACATCTATTACAAATAACAACATGCTCTACACATGAACTAGATTTATTAACTTCCTCTAGCTTATTATTTAATTCATCATTTAAACTCCTTAAACTAGAAATAGATTCATGGCAAGCAGACAACTCAAAGGATAGCATTTCATTTCTTTTGACTTCTAGAGCAAGAGATTTTTGAACACTAATAAATTTGTCATGCTCTTCATACAAAATATCTTCTTGCTTTTCTAGTAATCTATCCTTTTCATTAAGGGCATCAATTAATTCATTAATTTTGTCTACTTTATTTCTATCTAAACCTTTAAACAATTCAGTATAGTCTACTTCATCATCAGATGACTCTTCATCACTAGAAGAAGTATACTTGGGAATGTCCCAAATACATACCTTCTTTTCCTTAGCCATGAGATAAGTATGGCGTTCATTGGGGAAGAGTGATGACTTGTTGAAGGCCGAGACAGCAAGTCCTTCGTCGTCAGAGTCGGAAGAGGAGCAGTCCGAGTCCCATTCCCTTCCAAGGTGCGCCTCGCCCTTAGCCTTCCTGTAGTTCTTCTTCTTCTTCTCCTTCTTCCCATACTTTTCTTGTTCCTGGTCATTATCGTTATCAGGGCATTGAGCTATGAAATGACCAGTCTTACCGTATTTGAAGCAGGAGCGCTTTCCCCTTGTTTTGTTCTTGTTGGAGTACTCCTTGCGTCCTTTAAGCGCGGTCTTGAAGCGTTTGATGATAAGCGCCATCTCATCTTCGTTGAGGCCGGCAACCTCCACTTGAGCTACCTTGCTAGGTAGCACCTCCTTGCTGCTTGTTGCTTTGAGAGCAACGAGCTGTGGCTCGTAGATGGGTAGTGGACCGTTCAAAGCATCATCCACGTATCGAGCCTCCTTCACCATCATGCACCCGCTCAAAAATTTTCCGAGTATCTCCTCGGGCATCATCTTTGTGTACCTGGGGTTTTCACGGATAAGATTCACAAGATGGGGGTCAATAACTATAAATGACCTGAGCATGAGTCGGATGACATCATGGTTCGTCCACCTTGTGCTTCCATAGATTCTAATCTTGTTGACTAGAGTCTTGAACCTGTTGTAGGTTTGAGTTGGCTCTTCTCCCCTGATCATGGCGAATCTCCCTAGCTCGCCTTCCACCAGTTCCATTTTGGTGATCATTATAGCATCGTTTCCCTCATGTGAGATCTTGAGGGTGTCCCAAATTTGCTTGGCGTTGTCCAAGCCACTAACTTTATTGTATTCATCCCTGCAAAGTGAAGCTAACAAGACAATAGTAGCTTGGGCATTCTTATGAATTTGTTCATTAATGAATACAGGGTTATCAGTGCTATCAAAATGCATCCCATTCTCTACGATTTCCCAAATACTAGGATGGAGTGAAAATAGATGACTACACATTTTATGACTCCAAAATGAATAGTCTTCTCCATCAAAGTGAGGAGGTTTTCCAAGAGGAATTGATAGTAAATGCGCATTTGTATTATATGGCATACGAGAATAGTCAAAAGAGTAGTTCTGATTAACCATTTTCTTTTTTGATGAAGAGTCATCATCATCGTCGTCTCTTGGTGAAGATGAAGAGGCATCGCTGTTGTAGTAGATGATTTTCTTAATGCGCCTCTTCTTCTTCCTGTCCCTCTTCTTGTGACTTGAGCCTGAGTCGGTAGGCTTGTTGTCTCTTGGCTCATTGAGGAGGGACTCCTTCTCCTTATCGTTAATCACCATCCCCTTACCCTTAGGATCCATCTCTTCGGGCGGTTAGTCCCTTAAGTGAAGAGTACGTCTCTGATACCAATTGAGAGCACCTAAAGGGGGGTGAATAGGTGATCCTGTAAAATCAAACACTAAATAGCCACAAAACTTAGTTATAGAAGAGTTAGTACAACTAAGTAGTTTTGAGGCGAGTCCTTATGAACTAGACAATCACAGAAAAAGCAATCACAAGAGACACGTGATTTTATCCCGTGGTTTGGCCAAGTAACACTTGCCTACTTCCACGTTGTGGCATCCCAATGGACGAGGGTTGCACTCAACCCCTTTCAAGTGATCTGATGATCAACTTGAATACCACGGTCTTTTCCTTTAGAGTATGTTTTCCCGTTTGCGAGGAATCTCCACAATTTGGAGTCTCTCGCCCTTACAATTGAGATCACAAAGAAAGCACGAAGTAAGGTTGGGAGAAGCAACACACACATAAAACAAATCCACAGCACACACATGCACACAGGCCAAGACTTGAGCTCGAAACGTAGCACAGAGAGTTCACAACTAAAACGGAGCTCAAATCACTAACAAAATCGATCAAATGCGCGGAGGCGGAGTGTGGGAGTCTTAGAACGCTTAGTGAATGCTTAGATAACTCTTCCATACGCCTAGGGGTCCCTTTTATAGCCCCAAGGCAGCTAGGAGCCGTTGGAGACCAACTTGGAAAGCCATCCTTGCCTTCTGTCGAGTGGCGCATCGGACAGTCCAGTGCGCCACCGGACAACTACTGTAGACAGTCCGGTGCACGATCTCCTTCCAATTTTGGCATATCAGACCGTTGTTCCACTGGGCTGATTGGCACACCGGACACTGTCCGGTGCACCAGCTGACCGTTGGAGCAGTCCACGTGTCACGCGAAGATTGCGCGACCAACCATTGGCGCAGGCGACCGTTGGCTCACCGGACAGTCCGGTTCACCGGACAGTTCGGTGAATTATAGCCACGTCGCCTTTCTTCATTCCCGAGAGCGACGAGTTTGCCGCAGATGACTCACCGGACAGTCCAGTGAATTATAGCCGTTCGCCGCCGTCGAATCCCGAGAGCGGCGAGTTCATCGCAGACCAGACTGGCGCACCGGACACTGTCCGGTGCACCTAGACCGAGTTGGTGTTGGCTGCACACAGCCAACACTTCTCCCTTTTCTTCTCTTGTCCTTAAGTCACTGTTTCTAGCACTTGGATAACATGTTAGTACATAAAACAATTTACCAAGTCTAGAAACATACCTTTTGCCTTGATTTTCACTTCTCACTTTATTTGGCACATAAAAATTTAATTGAATGTGTTGAGCACTTAATCATCAAAACATTATAGAAATTGCCCAAGGGCATATTTCCCTTTCAAACATCCACAACAACAACGTGACTTCAGGGAAGAGTCCGAAGCTCGTACAGTCAACATCACTGTACCAGAATCGAAGCACATTTATTGAGGAATATCCTACTTTTTGAAATACCTTTGTCTTTTATATCACTTTACTTTTTTGTATGAATAACAAGCAATGAAAAATTCAGTTTCAACTTCTTATAATAATGCTTCAAATACAAGAATGAAATATCTTCTTCATAGATTTACGAAGCTCACAAGACGACCCTTAAGATGAAGCAGATTCCGAAGCTCAATAGTCGTTCCCAAGGGAATGCAGAGCCTAAAATGATGAAGCTACAAAAGTCATTCCTAAGGGAGCGCAGCGTAAGTTTTTTGCTCAAAAGTTGTTCCTAAGGGAATGCAGAGCTAAAATTGATGAAGCTACAAAAATGTCGTTCCTAAGGGAGTGCAGCGTAAGTTTTCTGCTCAAAAGTCATTCCAAAGGGAATGCAGAGCCAAATACCACCGAAATATAAGGCAAAGAAGTTCAAAAGTCGTTCCTAAGGGGATGCAGAACTTATACCGCCGAAATAGAAGGCAAAGAAGTTCAAAAGATGTTCCTAAGGGGATGTAGAACTTATATCACCGAAATAGAAGGTGAAGAAGCTCAAAAGACGTTTCTAAGAGGATGCAGAGCTTGTGTGTTACAGTGTGGGTGTGTGGGTATGTGTCTTCGACATCCTCATCATTTTGCATCATATCATCACATCATTTTGCATAGCATTACATCATACATCATACTGCATTACCGGCACAAGAATTGAATACGAAGCCAATCTTCGGAAAATGCTTCGTCAAAATGAGAATGTACTAAGGCACGAAGTAAGCTTCGGGAAATACAGTTTTATCAGGCTTGAGCCAATCTTCGGAAAATGCTTCGTCAAAATGAGAATGTGCTAAGGCACGAAGTAAGCTTCGGGAAATACAATTTTATCAGGCTTATCATAAGAAAGGACCTTTTTCTTTATGAAGCATGAAAAGAAGGGAAGGTGTTTTTTCGTCGAAGGCTCAAAAATGGTATGCGAGTAAATTTCATGCATCGCAAAGAAATAATTTACAATAATTTACATATTCGATTCAATATCGCATATATCAAATGTTACACAGTTTCATTACAAAAAGAGGTCTAATCTTCCTTTATTAGTTTTATACATCAAGCTTCTCAAAATGATTATTATAATAAAACCTATTCTTCTCTAAGGACTTTTTCCGCAATTTTGTTCAGTAATTTGTCGACGACTTCGTCGACAATGGATTCAGCCATGCCTATGATATCCAATGATTCCTTCATCTCTGGATCAGCTAGGGGATCGTACGGTTCCGGCGATGGAGATAGTTCAGCTGAAGTAGGAAAAATCGGTTAGTCCGAAGCCACAGAGCAAGTACTGAAGCTAAAAAACCAATACCTATACGCCTTTCGCGTTCGGCAGCTTCTTCAGCTTGTCTTGCTTCTGCTCGGGCGTCATGGGTGTCTTTTTCACTCTTTTTTATAATTTCATGGGACATCTCTCGGCCACCATTCACCCAGACATCACTGTAAAATTTCCTGCCCATCAAGGTTGCTTCAGCTGAAGGATCCTTCGTATCATCTACGGAGAAGGCAGTTTCGGCCTGCGCTATGGCTTTAATGTGATCGCATCCGACCTTCTCCAAGATGGCTGAAATCCCCTGCGCACTGGAAAACGCGCAAACATCCCCGCGATCACTTAAAATTTCTTTGAAGATTTCAGCCTCTCCACTTATCCATTCAATAACGCCTTCGGGGTCGCCTCGAATGAAGTTTTCTTCAGTAGAGTAGGCACCCACTTTGGCGAAGCTAGTTTTCAATTTCTTCACACAATCCAAGGACTTCTCGAAGCACCTTTCCTTGGATTTGCGAAGTTCTTCAACATTTTTCTCTAGATGATTTTTCCAATATTCGCTGATTTCTTGATTAGCTTGTGCGAGCGTGCAGTTTTCCTTAGCTTCGGCCAGTTGTCTCCGAAGGTCTTCAATTTTGGTTTTCTAGGCTTTGGCCTGAGCCTTGAAGTTAGCTTCGTCTTCCTTTACTTTGTTCATTAGTGAAATTAAGATTTTGTCTTTTTCCAGAACTTTGTTTCTCAGTTCAATCACTTCCGAACGAAGGTTATTAAGGGCCATTGTATAGCCTTCGTCTTCAATATTCTTTTGCGTCCTCAGGGATTACTAAGAATTAAGCCCTGCAAAGAGGAGGAAAGAATTGAGCATGGCAACTAAAATACTCCATTCTAAAATTCAAAGTTAACTTCTATACCTTTATACTGTGTATGCTAGGCTGTGAGCAAGTTCATCCTTCGACAAAATCGAAAGGCCATCTTCCAGCTTCAGGAATCCTATGCTCTTACCTATCTCCCGACAAACGGATATTTCTTTGTTATTCGGGAGACAGTACAGAAAATCTTCTTCGTTACTACCATTGAATACTAGGGCCCCCTTCGGATATTTCAATCTTTGGGCGTAGTGTCTGGCTTCTAGAATTTCTTCCTAGGAGAGTTTCTTTCCTGAAGCATGACGAATAATGTAGTCAGTGTTTTTGTTCGAAGCTTCGGGAGCAGGAGCTTCAATTTTTTCAGGTGCAATCTGCTCTGTCGTTTCTTCCTCAGGCATGACAGGCTCCGTCTCGGTAGGCACTGAAGGCCCAGCTTCGGCTTTAGCCTGAGCTTGCGTAGCTTCGGCTTCTGCTTGCCCAGTTTCGGCTTCGGCTTGCATTTTGGCAGCTTCAACAATTTTCTTTGTTGGAGCAGGGCTCAAGGCCTTTGTAGTCTCCAGCACAACATCCAGCATGTTGGCCATCCTCCTCCTCTTGGGAGTTGTGGCAGAAGCCTTTTGCACCTTCGGCAGTTTTGCTTCTGTCAGAGGACTCAGAATTTTTGGCATTTTTATTATTTCTTCAACCTTTAGCTCTTCAGCCTTATCAACCTTATCTTCGACTGACTCGACTGTATGCGTCTTCAACATTACAGTTGGTTCTTCAACACTCTGTGTAATTGAAGCAGCTTGTCTTGCTTCACCAGGTGAAGAGGCTCCTTCGACAAAATCAGGCACCACGGCCGGTTCGATGTACCGCGGCGGGTGGGTCAAGACCTTCATCTTCTTGCCCTTCGGTACACCAGCGGTGGCCGAAGCTGCGGGGCCCGAAGTAATAGTTTTTCTTTTCTTCCCTTGACCCTGCAGTGGGTAGTGATAATCAGGGTATATAAAGCCTATGGCATTAAATACCCTGTTTAATCTTTTCTTTCCTCGGCCCCCGAAGGCTGTGGACAAAGCATTATCTTCGGTCTTACTATATGCCCCAAGTAGTTCGTCGTTGATAGCCTCAATACTTTTTAACCAATCGTCATTTGGCTCATCAAATCGGTCTCTAAACCTGAAAGTATATTTCAGTTGAATTAACCCACCTTCAGTTGATTCAGCAGTAGTATCCTTCGACATATCCCAGTTTTCCACAAGTGGCCATACTCTGTACGCTATGTGCTCTTGAACAATATCCCTTGTGCCAATGAAGGCACAGACGTTGCTAAAAGCCTTCTAGCAAGCTTCATCATTCTGACCAATTACCACCATCGACCTCCGAAGGCCAAAGCGAGACCAGATAGGACGTTGGATGATTTCTGTCACACCCGATTTTAGAAGGTAAACCGAATGCGAACCATGTACGTGCCAGGATCAGAAATTCACGTACACGGCGATTACATAAATGACTCATCATAGCACAATGCTTCGAATAACAATAAAGATAAGTAATAATATGAAAGACTAGAGTCATTTACATAATATAATCAAAGTACACAGAACAGAAACGTAGCCAACGTAAATAAACCCACCACAGGCAGCTGACTGGGGGAGGTCGCTAGCCTAATCCTCGAACTCGTCGAAGTCCTGGAACTCCTGGAGATTTGCCTCGACGCCTTCTTCTTTACCTGAGCATAGATTGCACCAAAGGCAACCTGGTGTTTTGTGAAAGCAAGGGTGAGTACACATCAACGTACTCAGCAAATGTCCCGTTTGGCTGTAGTGGACTAGCTTTATTTGGGGTTAAGGTCAAGCAGCTGCTTTTAGTTGGTCAGGTTATTATTACTAATTGAGAGCCAGGTTTTAAAATTAACCCAAAGTATCCTTTCCAAACGGAAAGAATACCACTTACCATTACCATAGTCATAACCATCATCCTTGTCACCACCTGTAAACCAATCATCTCTAATCAAGTATCTCTAATCAAAGAGGATCCCAAGGTCGCTCATAACCGTGAGCACGGCTGATATATCAGTTTCTAACCCTCTGCAGAGGTCGCACACTTTACCCATGAGCCGTGATTCCCATTTTGCCCGGGGATCATGACTCCCCATTGATCACTTCCTAGGTGGTCCGGCAGGGTATCACTACGTAGCCTTTACAAAGATTCCCTAGAGGTCATAGCCGCCCGTTAGGTTTCTCCAGTTTGATAAACACAGTACCTCTCCCCGCAGAAGGGTGACTAACAAAAGCAAAACGAAAGAACCTCGACACCCAGCCTCGGCAGAGCAAGCACTGTGCCTGGACCCCATTGACGGCACGACGGCGAAGCAACTACACCTCTAGTTCCTCTAATTAATTAGCTAAGGGCGCCCCATTTCACCCTCATGGTTGCACTGTTATCTCGGGTGGTCTCTCAACGAACAGGTCCTTACGGAGAGGTACTCGGGAAACAGCCCGAGTCCCCTAAATGCCACAAGTATATCATCATATCCAGAATAAAACCATAGTATCATCATTGTATCTCATCATGTTCATTGATTAAAGTAAAGCGCTAGCATGAAGCTAACCATAGTAACCCAAAAGGTAAATCAAGGACAAGGTAAATAGAAAGGTAGTAAATCCTTAGGTTGTTTATAGTATGCGGGACAGTGAATTATAAAGTAAATGAGACATAATGGGTCAGAGGACACTTGCCTTCACCAAATAGATGCTCAGGGTCTTCGATCTCGTAGAACTCGAAGAGTGCGAACACTTGGTCGCCAAAGCTTGACTGTCGATTCCTCGAAGCTCAGAAACGAATCATGATCTAGTCGCAACGCGAAGCGAAGACGAACAAGCACAAGCAAACAAACATAGATATATGCATAAGAACATTACACCATACAAGATAAAATGTTATAAAAACATGCAGCATAAAATAGAGTTCGATTCTATAGTCACGCGAGGGAAAGAAACGCGACGGTCGAAGCTACAGTCGAGGAGTTATCGCGTTTACGCTAAACAAATATAACATTAAATTCGACATTAACAAATATAGTGTTATACATCAATCAGTTCGATTAATCTGCTACACTGACCAATATCAGTTAAATAAGTAATTTAATTAAAACGAGAGATTCTAAGTGAGGCGAATCTAGGACGTGCGAAACAACACGACAGCGCGCGAACGATGCGGGGACACACGCGACATAGCACACGAACGACGCACAAGACAGCGCACGCGATCAGCACGAACGACGCGCGAAACAGCACGCCACCGCGTGCTGAACAACACGCGCGACATAGGCGGGAAAGCTAAATCGGTATCGTGTTTATACTAAACAAGTCTTAATTAGAATATTAGTTCGACGTAATTATAATTACGTGAATTGACATTATCATATCAAATATAAATTAAAACTACTACTTAGCTTTGACTAACTTACTATTTTAATAGTGGACGATTAAACAAATAGTTAACTAATTAACCTTAGTGATTATAATCGAACGACTTTAATATCGCGCGCGGACAGTGCGCGACACGCGACCCAGATGCGCGGCACGAACGCGCAAAGGAAAGTCGACAACGCGCAAACAGCACGCGAATAATATTATGCGACGACGCGCGGACACACGCGACGCACGCAAACGACACACGAAACAGCGCGCGCGAATGCGCTGCAATCAGCACGCGACCACGAGCATATCGCGCACGAACAACGCACAGACAGCACGTGCACGACACGCGAAGCAGCACGCCACCGCGCGCGGAATAGCACACGTGATAGGCAGCGAAGAACTAATTAGATGTCGTATTTAAACTATACAAGTATCAAATAAATAAAAGTATTTAAGTCAATATTAACCATGTTAATATTTATTCATAAAAACGCAAGTTGACAATTATATATTTAATTTAATTGGAATTCTAATCTAATAATCATTAGTCGAGCAACCATTAAATAAATTAATTAGAATGTGTGACCTGATAAGTTAATGTTATTAACATGAGTGATTATAAACAAGAACAATTTATTATTACGAGCAGACGTCGTCCGACCCGCGTCATCGACACGCAAGATACACGCTAACGAAGTGCGACAAGGCAAACGACACATGAGAATTACTAATTAGATGTCATGTTTATACTAAATAAGTATTAACTCATAAACATTTGAATCGACGTAATCACATTAACAAATATTTATAAAAGCGCAAATTTAAACTATAAATTAGTTTTAATTTGAAAGTTGTTTTTAATAACTATCGAATGAACAATTAATTAAATTAACTAAAATATATGACATGGTGAAACAATATTATTAACACGTAGACGATATTATTATGGAACTAACACAAGAGGAACAGATCAAAATGGAATTTTTATGTAAACGATAAAGTCTACGTAAAATCGCGATGATGTGGCTCAAGGTGACTGGTCAGACCCAAACCACATGGAGGGCTACAAAGTCGCGGGCGCACCAGATCTGACCCATGGCTGTTCTCTTTTCTCTCATGCATGACGTGCGGTGATGAGATCATGTGGAGAAGGAACATGCAGGTGGGACCCATACACGATTTCTCTTTTGAGTTGCATACTTACGCAGGTGGATCGTGCGTGGGTTGCTGCATGTTGCATGCCTGTGGGGTCCACATAACAGTTCTCCTCTTTCTTCTCTACATTTTTCTCCTTCCCGACGCGGGGCAGCTCGACGGCCAGTGCTGCGCGCAGCTCGTTAGAGCCGAGGCCGAGGTGCGCGGCAGCACGCCCGCACTAGCGCGGGGGCTAGCCGGCGGGGGCAGGCAGTAGGGCCAGGGACCGATGAGGGGCTGCGAGCCTGGGGCTCGCCAAAGCGGGCGAGTGGGCTGCACGCGCACGCAGGAGCTCGCGGCGGCGCGGACTGAAGCAGCAGTGGCACCGGACAACACAGCTGGTGTATGGCCACGGCCACGACGTGCGGTTGCGGCCAGGCGATGGTAAGGCCGAGCGAAAGGGTCCAAGGCCAGCGCAAACGTCGAAAAAAAACCAGACGGAAAGGAAAAAAAAACAGGGAGGGAAGAAGGACTCACCGGAGCGACAGAGGTCTAGGTTGAAGCTCACTGGACACATAGGCGACACAAAAGAGCCGACAGGTTCGCAGGACGGCAGCCAGCATCGCGGTGCCGGGAGGGGTTCGCCTGCCAAGCAATATGACCGCGAGGAGAGGGAGAGAGAC
The DNA here is from genome assembly GCA_029449295.1 of Zea luxurians. Taxonomy (NCBI): domain Eukaryota; kingdom Viridiplantae; phylum Streptophyta; class Magnoliopsida; order Poales; family Poaceae; genus Zea; species Zea luxurians. The sequence goes on along the minus strand of JAOPSE010000134.1, from coordinate 5,319,518 downwards.
TACACAGCGATGAAAACAAGTAGGGGCGGTTTTTGAGTTCTAGGGACATGTAGCATTCATCATGGGGAAGAGGTTAGAGAAGAGGGAGGGTGCTGAACGTGGCTTGGCGGCGGCTGCTAGACTGGCGAGCATGTGAGCGGCTGGGCTGCAGCGCGCACGTGAAGTGGGCTGGGGGCGCGTGCTGGGCCGAGCGGCTGGGCAGACACGGGTGAGGGAAAAGTGCGGGAGTGGGCCATGAGACCGAGCTGGGCTGAGGGGACGAGGTGTTGTGTCTTTCCCTTTTCTTTTTATTTTCATCTTCTTTACTTCATCTATTTCTTTCTAAATCCATACATAACTCAAACTCAGTGTATGCATATCAAGTTCACTCACTAAATAAAAAAAATAGGTAAGTTCCAGCATGATGCAACAATCATAATCTCTCCTAGGGTTTATCCCACTAAGCTTGAAATTTATATAGAACAAACTAACTCTCCATTATTAGAGGAAAAAAAGAAGAAAAGCATGTAAAGGAGAGGGTAACACCTGAATTTGGTGGATATTGGGAAAAGAAATTTTATACCCCCAAATTCAGGGTGTTACAAATCTAACCCCCTTAACAGAATCTCGCCCTCGAGATTCAAGAAGGGGCTAGCAAGAAAATGAGATTGGTTCATCGATCGTTTATAGCTTCTTCGGCTCAACTTTGACTTTGGCAACTTTAACTTCTGTACTGGTTGCTTTGACCTTTAGATGCTTGAGACCAATCGATGCAATTCTTGAGGATCTCTTGGATCTGTGGGTTAGGACCCACACACGCTTTCGCTGCGCCACTCTGATCTTGTTGGTTGATGTTGATTGCATTGTCTTCATTGGGGTTAGCGGCTAACCCCCTTAACAAGAGCATTGATACACGCTTGATGAAGATGCTGCCGATTCTGATCTTGACTGATTTGGAGGAGTTGGAGATTGCCAAATGGACAGGTGCAAGAGGAAAGAATAGCGAGAAAAGGTAAGTATAGACAGATTAAAGAGAGCAGGGGGAGAACCCAACTAATTAACTCTATGGCACTCACCTAGTAAACAGATGCCATTGCGGACCAAGGGCCACAACACATCAACACTCATTCCAAAGAAGCAAATCAGTCATAGCAGAAGGACAAACATCATGAGCACACAACAACAAACATCTCGTTGCTACACGTTAATGTTAAATTGATGGTGATCTTTCCTTAAAAAGGGAAAATACTCTAATGCCAACAAAGGCAAGGGGAATAATAAGACATGGAGGATAGGGGCATGGGCATAATAAAGGATGGAGCTAAAGCAATGATTGTAACCGACAAGGGAGAGAATACAACCAAGGTCAGGATAGGTAAAACACCCTTCTTAAATCGAGAAAAAAATGATATTTCAAAAGGTAGGCATAAGATAACATCATGGAAAGATCTAGAGATTACAAAAGTAAGGGAGGTGAAAGGCAAAAACACACCAAAAGATAGAGTTAGGACAAGACTTTCAATGTGACAGAGGAGAAAGGAAACGAACAAGAGCGGGGAGGGGTAAAACAACACTCTTGAACTGGAATGGGAGAGGAAGCTTTAAAATGCAGGTGCAAGATAAGCATCATGGTAAAGTTCAAGGGATGACAAGGGTTAAGGTGATAACGGACAAACACAACCAAGGAGGTATTTTAGACAAAATGTGCGAGGTATCGAAGAATGGGAAGCAATCAATGGTGAAGTAGGTGAGGCATTATCCTCAAACAGCGATGAAAAAGAGCAGGCTTTAAAGGGTAGGTTCAAGATAAGCATGTGGGCAAGGGCATCGGTATCACGAGGGTTTAAAGGTAATAATGGACAAGGATGTAGAAGAGGAGGTAAATGGGTATAAGAACCAAGGGTATAAATACCACAGAGGGTGGAGTTAAGACAGGACGTGCAAGTGAAAAAAGAGGGTACGTCCAAGGGCCAGATAGGTAAACTGCCACTCTCAAATTGAGGTGGAAGAGAGGGCATTTCTAAAGAGTAGGAATAAAGAGGAGTATCAAGGCAAGATCGATAGATGACAAGGTGATGGTGATAGAAAATCATAACACAGCAAAGGATGGAATTAAGACAACACTTGTAAGGCGAAAAGAAGTGAAGAGAAATCAAGGGAGAGGTAGGTAACTCGCTACTCCCAAACTGGGTTGAAAGAAAGGGGATGATTTAAAGGATAAATTTAAGGTAAGCATTTAGGTAGAAGACATAAATATCGCAAGGGCCAAAGGCGATAACGGACAAGGGTGTAAGAGAAAAGATAAAGGCATAGAAGAGAAAGTGGTACAAATACAATAACGAATGGAGTTAAGTCTAGGCCTACACGCGGTAAAGAAGAGGATATAGTCAAGGGTGAGATAAGTAAATCATAGCTCTCGAATTGAGATAGAAAAGAGGGGATTTCAACAAGCAGACCTAAGATAAGTATCAAGGCAAGATCTACCGATTACAAAGGTAAGGATGATATCAAACAAAAGCTCAACAAAGGATGAAGTTAAGGTAAGACATGACTTGCAAAGCGACAAAGGGAAAGGAAACGAACAAGAGCGGGATAGGGAAAATAACACTCTCGGATTGAAATGGAATAAGTGAGGCTAAACAAATAGGTAAACATCATGGTAAATATGGAGGGAGGTCAAGGGTCAAAGGTGGTAATAGGCAAGGATATAAAGGAAGAGGTAAATGTACAAAAAAACCAGGAATCTAGGTACAATCAAGAATAGAGATAAGATAAGTCTTGCAAGAGGTAAAGTATAGGATATAACCACGGGTGAGATAAGTAAGAGACCACGCTTGAACTAAGGTGGGAGATTAGAGGTTTTAGATAACGAACATAGCGTAATCGCTAAGGTAAGATTAAGAGATGAGAAGGGTAAAGGCAATAAGAAACAAAAGCACAACAAAGGATGAGGTTACAAACTCGCGAGCCAAAGAAGAGAATACGACCAAGAAAAAGAAGGTATGAGACGGAAGAGGGGCGATTTTAAAGGACAGGTATGAGACAAACATCAATGTAGGATATAGAGGTGTCAAGGGTGCATATGATAATAATTAAAAAGCATAACAAAGGATATAGTTAAGACAAGACTCGCGAAACGACAAAGTGGAGAAAACAATCAAGGGTAAGATCGGTAAGGTTCCAACAGAAGGGTTGAAGTAAAGATTCATTACCGAGTGGAGTTACAAGGAAACAACGAGATTACTGCAGGTGTGCAAAATAAAATGATCACTCATGGATCATTAAGAAACAAGGGTGGTCAAGGGCAAGTTAACTGAAATATTTCAAACAGATATTGGGATATAAAGGTAAGCATATATAAAAATAAGAGTATGCAAGATTCCAATGGTACGAGCATACCAAGACCAAGAAAGTATAAATTGCCAAAAAGATAGCGACTTATCAATAGAATAGGAAAGGGTCTCAAAAGACAGTAAGATCATGGACATATAATGTTTAAATAGGCAGTAGAGGTACAAGGGTAAGTGCTTTAGATTAAGGGATAAGGGTATTAAAAATGCAAGGGTACGAGCATGTCAATAACAAAATGGAATAGAGATGGTCAAATAGTAGCAATTTAATAATGGACGAGGAAAGAGTCCCAAAAGACTTGGTCAGGGGGCATCTACAAAGATGTCGCAAACACAAGATGAGATCAGATCTAATAGATTGAGAGAAGTATAGACCATACTAGAATAAAATACCTTTTGGCAAGGGGGCATATAGGAGCACAACATAGAATTAGTCGAGGTGACTAATATTTTGAAGCAGAATCAAGGATGAGGTGAAGTAATAGTCAATAAGTCCTTAAAACGGCCAATGCTACTCTAGGTCAGCGGTCCTACAGTCAGCACGACTTTGATACCACTTATGTCACACCCGATTTTAGAAGGTAAACCGAATGCGAACCATGTACGTGCCAGGATCAGAAATTCACGTACACGACGATTACATAAATGACTCATCATAGCACAATGCTTCGAATAACAATAAAGATAAGTAATAATATGAAAGACTAGAGTCATTTACATAATATAATCAAAGTACACAGAACAGAAACGTAGCCAACGTAAATAAACCCACCACAGGCAGCTGACTGGGGGAGGTCGCTAGCCTAATCCTCGAACTCGTCGAAGTCCTGGAACTCCTGGAGATTTGCCTCGACGCCTTCTTCTTTACCTGAGCATAGATTGCACCAAAGGCAACCTGGTGTTTTGTGAAAGCAAGGGTGAGTACACATCAACGTACTCAGCAAATGTCCCGTTTGGCTGTAGTGGACTAGCTTTATTTGGGGTTAAGGTCAAGCAGCTGCTTTTAGTTGGTCAGGTTATTATTACTAATTGAGAGCCAGGTTTTAACATTAACCCAAAGTATCCTTTCCAAACGGAAAGAATACCACTTACCATTACCATAGTCATAACCATCATCCTTGTCACCACCTGTAAACCAATCATCTCTGATCAAGTATCTCTAATCAAAGAGGATCCCAAGGTCGCTCATAACCGTGAGCACGGCTGATATATCAGTTTCTAACCCTCTGCAGAGGTCGCACACTTTACCCATGAGCCGTGATTCCCATTTTGCCCGGGGATCATGACTCCCCATTGATCACTTCCTAGGTGGTCCGGCAGGGTATCACTACGTAGCCTTTACAAAGATTCCCTAGAGGTCATAGCCGCCCGTTAGGTTTCTCCAGTTTGATAAACACAGTACCTCTCCCCGCAGGAGGGTGACTAACAAAAGCAAAACGAAAGAACCTCGGCACCCAGCCTCGGCAGAGCAAGCACTGTGCCTGGACCCCATTGACGGCACGACGGCGAAGCAACTACACCTCTAGTTCCTCTAATTAATTAGCTAAGGGCGCCCCATTTCACCCTCATGGTTGCACTGTTATCTCGGGTGGTCTCTCAACGAACAGGTCCTTACGGAGAGGTACTCGGGAAACAGCCCGAGTCCCCTAAATGCCACAAGTATATCATCATATCTAGAATAAAACCATAGTATCATCATTGTATCTCATCATGTTCATTGATTAAAGTAAAGCGCTAGCATGAAGCTAACCATAGTAACCCAAAAGGTAAATCAAGGACAAGGTAAATAGAAAGGTAGTAAATCCTTAGGTTGTTCATAGTATGCGGGACAATGAATTATAAAGTAAATGGGACATAATGGGTCAGAGGACACTTGCCTTCACCAAATAGATGCTCAGGGTCTTCGATCTCGTAGAACTCGAAGAGTGCGAACACTTGGTCGCCAAAGCTTGACTGTCGATTCCTCGAAGCTCAGAAACGAATCATGATCTAGTCGCAACGCGAAGCGAAGACGAACAAGCACAAACAAACAAACATAGATATATGCATAAGAATATTACACCATACAAGATAAAATGTTATAAAAACATGCAGCATAAAATAGAGTTCGATTCTATAGTCACGTGAGGGAAAGAAACGCGACGGTCGAAGCTACAGTCGAGGAGTTATCGCGTTTACGCTAAACAAATATAACATTAAATTCGACATTAACAAATATAGTGTTATACATCAGTCAGTTCGATTAATCTGCTACACTGACCAATATTAGTTAAATAAGTAATTTAATTAAAACGAGAGATTCTAAGTGAGGCGAATCTAGGACGTGCGAAACAACACGACAGCGCGCGAACGATGCGGGGACACACGCGACATAGCACACGAACGACGCACAAGACAGCGCACGCGATCAGCACGAACGACGCGCGAAACAGCACGCCACCGCGTGCTGAACAACACGCGCGACATAGGCGGGAAAGCTAAATCGGTAACGTGTTTATACTAAACAAGTCTTAATTAGAATATTAGTTCGACGTAATTATAATTACGTGAATTGACATTATCATATCAAATATAAATTAAAACTACTACTTAGCTTTGACTAACTTACTATTTTAATAGTGGACGATTAAACAAATAGTTAACTAATTAACCTTAGTGATTATAATCGAACGACTTTAATATCGCGCGCGGACAGTGCGCGACACGCGACCCAGATGCGCGGCACGAACGCGCAAAGGAAAGTTGACAACGCGCAAACAGCACGCGAATAATATTATGCGACGACGCGCGGACACACGCGACGCACGCAAACGACACATGAAACAGCGCGCGCGATGGGCGCGAATGCGCTGCAATCAACACGCGACCACGAGCATATCGCGCACGAACAACGCACAGACAGCACGTGCACGACACGCGAAGCAGCACGCCACCGCGCGCGGAATAGCACACGTGATAGGTAGCGAAGAACTAATTAGATGTCGTATTTAAACTATACAAGTATCAAATAAATAAAAGTATTTAAGTCAATATTAACCATGTTAATATTTATTCATAAAAACGCAAGTTGACAATTATATATTTAATTTAATTGGAATTCTAATCTAATAATCATTAGTCGAGCAACCATTAAATAAATTAATTAGAATGTGTGACCTGATAAGTTAATGTTATTAACATGAGTGATTATAAATAAGAACAATTTATTATTACGAGCAGACGTCGTCCGACCCGCGTCATCGACACGCAAGATACACGCTAACGAAGTGCGACAAGGCAAACGACACATGAGAATTACTAATTAGATGTCATGTTTATACTAAATAAGTATTAACTCATAAACATTTGAATCGACGTAATCACATTAACAAATATTTATAAAAGCGCAAATTTAAACTATAAATTAGTTTTAATTTGAAAGTTGTTTTTAATAACTATCGAATGAACAATTAATTAAATTAACTAAAATATATGACATGGTGAAACAATATTATTAACACGTAGACGATATTATTATGGAACTAACACAAGAGGAACAGATCAAAATGGAATTTTTATGTAAACGATAAAGTCTACGTAAAATCGCGATGATGTGGCTCAAGGTGACTGGTCAGACCCAAACCACATGGAGGGCTACAAAGTCGCGGGCGCACCAGATCTGACCCATGGCTGTTCTCTTTTCTCTCATGCATGACGTGCGGTGATGAGATCATGTGGAGAAGGAACATGCAGGTGGGACCCATACACGATTTCTCTTTTGAGTTGCATACTTACGCAGGTGGATCGTGCGTGGGTTGCTGTATGTTGCATGCCTGTGGGGTCCACATAACAGTTCTCCTCTTTCTTCTCTACATTTTTCTCCTTCCCGACGCGGGGCAGCTCGACGGCCAGTGCTGCGCTAGCGCGGGGGCAGGCAGTAGGGCCAGGGACCGATGAGGGGCTGCGAGCCTGGGGCTCGCCAAAGCGGGCGAGTGGGCTGCACGCGCACGCAGGAGCTCGCGGCGGCGCGGACTGAAGCAGCAGTGGCACCGGACAACACAGCTGGTGTATGGCCACGGCCACGACGTGCGGTTGCGGCCAGGCGATGGTAAGGCCGAGAGAAAGGGTCCAAGGCCAGCGCAAACGTCGAAAAAAAAACAGACGGAAAGGAAAAAAAACAGGGAGGGAAGAAGGACTCACCGGAGCGACAGAGGTCTAGGTTGAAGCTCGCTGGACACATAGGCGACGCAAAAGAGCCGACAGGTTCGCAGGACGGCAGCCAGCATCGCGGTGCCGGGAGGGGTTCGCCTGCCAAGCAATATGACCGCAAGGAGAGGGAGAGAGACTACACAGCGATGAAAACAAGTAGGGGCGGTTTTTGAGTTCTAGGGACATGTAGCATTCATCATGGGGAAGAGGTTAGAGAAGAGGGAGGGTGCTGAACGTGGCTTGGCGGCGGCTGCTAGACTGGCGAGCATGTGAGCGGCTGGGCTGCAGCGCGCACGTGAAGTGGGCTGGGGGCGCGTGCTGGGCCGAGCGGCTGGGCAGACACGGGTGAGGGAAAAGTGCGGGAGTGGGCCATGAGACCGAGCTGGGCTGAGGGGACGAGGTGTTGTGTCTTTCCCTTTTCTTTTTATTTTCATCTTCTTTACTTCATCTATTTCTTTCTAAATCCATACATAACTCAAACTCAGTGTATGCATATCAAGTTCACTCACTAAATAAAAAAATAGGTAAGTTCCAGCATGATGCAACAATCATAATCTCTCCTAGGGTTTATCCCACTAAGCTTGAAATTTATATAGAACAAACTAACTCTCCATTATTAGAGGAAAAAAAGAAGAAAAGCATGTAAAGGAGAGGGTAACACCTGAATTTGGTGGATATTGGGAAAAGAAATTTTATACCCCCAAATTCAGGGTGTTACAATTTCCTTAATATCTTCTCTTTCAATTAAATCATTCTTAACATAAAACCACTCTTCCATCTAGGCTCCAGGCCATCTCTTTCAGAATATGGGAACTGGATGGCTTGCATTGGATCGACTAACGAATCCGTAACAACCGAAGTTGTTGTGATACTGCTCCTTCCCGGTGGCCTTTGTCTCGTACAGGAGCTCGTGCATGCTACAAAAGCTTTTTGCGCTGGGTTCCAACCCTTGGCTTCTCACAGCCCAAACAAACAAACAAACCCATCCTGATTATAGCTTCAGGCATAAGTTGATGAAGAAAAATCTGAAATGTCTTTAGTACTTCAACCAAGAACCTGCTCAATGGAAACCGAAGCCCTGCTTTCAAAAAAGCTTCAGTAGATAACCACCTCATTTGCTTCAGGAACAGGAGCAGTGCTGTCCCCTCCAACCCTCACAATAGTCATGTCGCGGAAGTATCTTCCTCTCATAGCATCAACGTGACTCTGTTTGATAGTCGATTTCCCGAAGATGGTATGGCTTGGTCGCCACGGACGATCTTCAGAATCTTCGTCTCCACTTTCTGCATCATACTCGTCACTGTCGTCGGAATCCTCAGACAATTTAGCAAGTATTTCTCTTGTGATCTTTTCTGTGTTCGTCTTTGCCATGGATTCTAAAAACCCAGAAATGAAAGGATCTACAGCTTTCTTCTTTTCATAAAGCTTCTCTTCCTCAGTTATCTTCTTTTCCTCAGACATCTTTTCCCCAGACATCGAGCAAAAACACATCTTTCAACCGAAGCTCTAGAAACTTGAAAGTCAAGCAAGAGCTATTGAGCAAAAGCCAGAAATTTGAGAAAATAACGCAAATAGCCGAAATAGCGCATCAAATGCCACTGCTGTGGGTTCATATTTATACGCCCAGAGCCTTGCAACTTGGCAGGTCCCGCCTGTCATTGACTATTGCTATTCTAGCAAAGGAAGGTGTTTTTTCGGACCTTCGGCTTAAGGCCTTCGTTCATGTCGCAGTCTAAATTCCTTGTTACAACAAATTAATACTGCGAGGGGCTACTGTTGGGGGCCTTCGTCTTCCGAAGGTCCTCAAAACATGATTTAACAATGTTTTCCAAGTGTGACATTTGTACAGGTACCTTCGGACTCGGAATAAAACTGTACACAATATGAAAAGCTTGGCCGAGATGAAGGACGATGCAGCTCCGAAGCTACACGCAAGGGAGCTTCGGCTTAGTGGCAGAAAAAGGAACCAACTTAAAGGGGAAAAGGCTATCTAGTCCTCGCTGAATTGTCCTTAAGTCAATAAGAAACATAAAGGGCATGAATGTAATTTTACATAGGCTGCGCCCTGTGCCTATAAATAGATGAACTGTAACACCCCTGGTGTTACTGCCACTAAAACATGAGCATAACATCATGAGCATTAGCATATCATGTGATTGTTACACCTAGAATGCATTCACTAGGCAAAAATTTCAAACAAGTTGTATTGATGTGACTAGTCATGGGTGAAACCCTAGGGTAGGGTACTTAACCCTAGACTGGGCTTCAGAGTGTCAATGAAGCCTAAATGAGAGAAAACTTCAAAACTCATTAGAAATGGTCATAAGATATCACCATTAATGGACTTAAGTAGCACCCAAACCCTAGAAGTACCAAAAACCCTAAATAGACCCCTAGAAAAACCCTGGATTGAAACACTAGGGGTTTATGTGTAAATGTTGCACACTTTTGGACCCTAGTGCAAAAACCCATGGAATTAGAGTACTCTAAAGCATATGATTCACACATGATAGGATTTCCAAGTCAAAAGATGTGAAATGGGCTTATTTGCAAAAGCCACTTAATTCCTCTCATGTGGCTAAGTCTGAAAATCAGTGAATATGGCTAACTTTGGAGCTTTGTAGATATAAAAGTACAAAGAATTTGCCTAGGGTTAATACATCAAAGGTCTAGAGCTACTATAGGTGTACAACTTTGCTTAATTAATTAAGTCTTGTTGTTATACAAAAAGTGGAGTAAATTGAACCCAAAGTTGGGCTGTGAGTCAACCTTATGACTGAATTCTCATTAGCAGTGAAGTTGGATGAACTTGGAGCTCGGTTTTGAGTAAGATTCTGTGGCTATTTGCTGGTGGACACCATAACAAAGTTAGAAAGGGATTATAGGGCAACAATTTCCCTGCTAGACGAAGATCAATTTGTTATACAAAATTTGGAGAACAAAGCACTACAAATCGTCCTGTCAGATCAACTGAATAGTATTTGCGATGGTACAATGTTAGGATCAGATCGCCACGTTCATGTGCCTCACCGTCGGTGACCACGCGCGCGGATTCGTGCTATCGCTCGATTCACGCCCGAATTAAATGCGGATAACGATCACGGGGTGAAAGATCTTGCCACGGATGAGCTTGGAAGTACTGTGTGCATGATGGTTCATTAGTGCACACCGGCGACGTGGCCGAGCGGCTGTCACCGGTGTGTTCGCCATTCACCGTGAGGGAGCCACGCCTTAGGAAGTTTATCGCGTCGGTATGAGCCGTAGTGACCATCCACCGTCGTAGTTCAGTCGCTTTGCAGTTGCCACGGTAGATCGCCGCCGTGACTCATTCCCCCCTCTCGGTCGCCAGCACAATTCTTCCAAATTAAACACCACCGCTCCCAGACTCTATAAATTGAGCACACCATGAGCTCCATAGGGTAATTACCCATCCAAAGCACCAGCACTTGCCTCCAATTGTTCACCAGAGACCATGAATTGCTCATTTCCCCCAAATTGGGTTTCCGCCACCGTGAAAAGGTCCTTGTCGTGGCTAGCTTGATTCAGGTCCAATCTTGTCCTCTGCTCTCTTGTTTTAGCACTCTTACATGCCACTGATGCTCCTCGACCCATTCAATTGAACTAAACTACGCTAGATCACTGGGAACACTTCTGTTCACCCGTAGTTCGCACTGTCTCTATGGACAGAGTGATTTAGAGCTCGAACTATGAAATTGATCGAGGGGAAACGCTCGTTAGGTGTTGAATTAGGTCTCAGCCAAGTTAGGGCACTGGCCATTGCTTATCTTGGCCGGTACAGGTTCGCTGGAGTTCGGTTCGTCACCGCTCGCCGTCGAGGACCTCGTGTTGTGAAGAGTTAAAACGTGGAGGGCTTCGGTATAAACGTCAGTGACTGAAGCAACAGTGTCGCGGACTCTTTCGGATTGTTTAAAAAGCCAGGGTCTTCGGTGCAAAACCGCCGTGCGGGCGCGTTCTGCCTAGGTTGGGCCGGCTCGGGCCAGATTTGGCCCAACACTATTCCTAGTTTTTCTTTTTCTTTTTCTGCCGGAATTAAAGAATTTCTAGAAAATTATAGAAAAATGCTAAAAATGCAAGACCAATTTTACTAGGTTCCTAATTTTCTATAGTATTTAATAAAAATAGTAGTATGATTTTTAGTCCAAGTAGGGAATTATGGAATATTTAAAATAGCCAAAACCCATACTCCTGGAATTTTAGAAATTGATCAATAACTCCAAAAATCACTAAACTTTGTAGATAAACTTTAAATATTATTTAGAAGCCATAGGTAAAGTTTGGTATGATTTGGACAATGTTTGGTGCCTAAACCCCAAAACTTAATCTTCTAGTGATACCTGCCCTAAGAACTATAGTTCTGACTCCAAAAACCCTAGTTTCCTGGAGTCCCGTGAAGGAAAGTTGTACTCAAGTTACAACTTGATAAACCATTTCTATTACTGCATTTTCATAAGCATTACATAAGCATTCATGATTATATATGGTTCTATATAGAAAACGAGGAAGAAATAGAAGTTGAAGAAGCAAGAGCTACACCACCACCACCTGAAGACCCACCTGCCGAGAACTACTTTTATTTTGACATCTGTGGAGCAGAGCCTGACTCACCTATAACACAAGGCAAGCCCCGGTGCATTAGCCACCTCCTTGCTATTTTAAAATCTTTCTCACTTGCTTGATGCATTAGGTGATAGGAGTTGTGTGCTAAACAAATTGCTGCATTCCCTTCCTTGAGAATTTGATTACCTTTCCTTGATCCCCTGTTTTATAAAAAGGTTTTTTATGCTTAGTCTTGCTCTAGAAAAACAAAATGTTTTGTTTTCAACAAGAGATGATGCTTCAAGTGGGATGGGATGTTTTCAAAATAAAACTTGATGGTGGATCCATCATGGCCGTGATGGCTTCAACATCGGAAAAGATGTACCTCTATCAGGTACCAAACTTTGGGTTGAAATGATAAAGCTGAGACCGTGCGGTTGACTTGCACGAGGAGAGAGCCTCGGTGTAGTGTCTCCGTCTGAGTCGATTAAGGACCGTGTCGATGTGGGCCTACTGACCGAGGACCCTTTAACTGGTCACATGACTCATCATGGGTAAGCTTTGCCTCGGGCAGACTAATACCAGAATAAGATAACACACAATGGGAGTGGAGAGATGGTGAGAGTAGCGTGTACCCTCCATGGCAAGAGGCTGGACGGTGGTGTATCTGTGCTCTCGATGAACCTGGCTAACGAACGGTCCCCTACAACCGACAGCGAAGCCACCAAGGATGATAAATATTAGAAGTAGTATAGTTTAGCTATAATACTAATGTAAGATAGGCAGTCATGCTGTACAATGGAGTCTGTATAATTACATTTTGGTAATGTAAAATGATGGTATATGTTAGCATGGTATATTTATCCCAAATATTTCTTTGCTTCAGATGTCATCCAGAACTCGTGCACATGACAGCGCGGGAACATCCCGTGGTCGAGAGGATACACCCAATCCACCATTTGTACTGCCCACATTGTCCGAGGCTATCGCTGCCTTGGTCACCGCGACCGCTGACAACACCCGCTTCCTAAGTGAAATGGTGGGACAACAACTTCAGCAACAAGGCGAGAGGGCTTATCCACATGGACCCCGCAAAACTTCGTACTTGGATTTCTCGGAAACTCGTCCTCCACTATTCGTCAAAGCAGAAGATCCCCTCGAGGCTGACGAATGGGTTCGGGTCATTGAGCAGAAATTTGGACTCATCTCCTGCATGGAGACCCAAAAGCCGTTGTTCATGGCTCAGCAACTAAGAGGCCCTGCCAGCACCTGGTGGGGAAATTATGTGGCCATTCAGCCTGCCGGACATCAGGTCACATGGGACGAATTTAAATTGGTATTTCGTGAGCACTACATTCCAGAAGGAGTGCTCCATATGAAGCAAGAGAAATTCATGAGACTCAAGCAAGGAGGAGATACTGTTATGCAGTATCTCAACAAATTCAATCATTTGTCCCAGTACGCAATTATCAGGTCAATACCGACCTGAAAAAGAAGAACTGCTTCATGCGAGGCCTCAATGACCGGCTACAACGAAAGATGGCCATCTGTCTTGATCTCTCCTACAGCAGGGCTATCAGCACCGCACTGGCAGTTGAAGCTAAGCATGTGTCACACCCGGCTTTAAGGAACAAAGCCGGGTGCATCTCATACATGCGCCCAAGGAGACAACATATATAATAACAGAGTGTATAGAGAAAAATGTCACAATAAATTCAGAGTACTTATTACATAGCGGAAGTCTTACAAAAATAAAATATGAATATCGCAGGAACTAAAATTTATCATTGGTGCCAGAAAGCTGACTGGGAGACGCCACCTAGATCAAATCGAAAGCCTCGATGTTAGGCGGCTCCTCTTCGACCACCTTTTCTTCTCCTATGGGGGGGTGTGAGACAGCAAGAGTGAGCTCACACATGTTCATCGCTCAACAAGTTGTGGGGAATATTGTGGCATGAACTCACCAAAGGTGGGAGTTCATGAAGTGTAAGGCTGATCAATGAAATAGAGGCTAAAGCTGAGCATTGCTTTTAGAAGTTGGTCAAAATTTTATTAGTAGTTACTAAGTGTAAGTAAATACCAAACCTTAGAAATAATAATTAAAGTAATAATAAAATAATCCCAAATGCAATGAAATGACAAATTAAGTTTAGGTTCCATAAGTTAATCATGTGAGTGTCCGAGCCGCTCATGACCGTGAGCACGGCTAGTATACCAGTTTTACACTCTGCAGAGGTTGCGCATCTTTACCCACAAGTCGTGTTACCCATTTGCCACGGAGTTGATCAGACCCCATACACCTCTACCAAGGAAGCGAGGCAGGGTACCACTACAAGGCCTTTACAAAGTTCCACTAGCTTCAGACTACCCGCTACAGTTTATAGGAAGCTCCAGTGCAGGAATCCCTCGCCTGACTGCCATCGCAGCAAAATCAACCCAAGGACCTCCCTACACTGACCACTCCCCTACTGCCCCTGCCCCTTTCGGGTAAGGTAGTCATCCACTAGCTTTCCTAGTTAATCAGCCAAGGGCGTCCCATTAAACCCTTGTGGTAGCACTGTTTTCCCGGGTGGTTCTCCATGTTCCCATTAACATAATGATCTTATCATGAACAATAAAGAATAAACAGATAATAAAAAGTGTAATCATGAGTAATAAATATCTCTATACCCAAATCCACATAAAGCAATAGCTTGTACTACCCAAAAAAATTAGTAGTAAAACCAGTGGTGAAACAAGGCATAGAGATAGTCAAATCTAGGGTATCCTATTGGGTCCCAACGAAATTAACCTATGCAGATCATTATGATTAATAAGAACATGAATGGGTAAAGAAGTGATCAAGGGCACAACTTGCCTTCAACGAGCTCCTGCTCAGCAGTCTCTACCAGCTGAACCTCAGAATCCTCTGTAGCTTGCTCATCTACTCGCATCAACACAATACATACATAGCATAGCAAAAATTAACATCACACCAAACAAGTAAATAAAATACACAGTAATAATCTAGACACTAAAATAAAATCATAGGAACTGGAATCATTAAATTTGGAGTTATATATTTTGAGTTATGAATTTCCAAAGGTTTTATGTATTTAATACAAGATTAAGTACTAGATAAATTTTAATGTGTCTTTCATGTCAAAACAGAGGCACTAATGGATAGACAATAATATTACAAAAATTTAGGAACTGGAATGGATCAATTTGGAGTTCATATGCATTTTCTATGGATTAAACAAATTCTGGCATTTATTTATGCATCAAAAATCAATTTCTATTTATTTTTAATGGATTTTCTAATCTTCTGGACTGGGCGTCAATTACAGGAAAGCACAGGGGCTAACGCGAAAGAATTTCCCAGACTCATCGCACTATTCTTATGGACAGCGGGTTATTTTAATAAAAATCCGAGGACTCTTTAACAAATAGTACCCGCGAAGGGGTACCCACGGATCTCAGCCGCCCGATCAGATCTCCATGGTCGAGATCAAATCACTTAGCTGAGCCAACCAGTGAGCGCGCGATGGCCGCTGGATTTAAATCGTACAGCCCGCAATACCCGCCGCGATGATCGAATATCTACCACTGGATCTCTTACCAACGGTTAGGATCACAAGCACCGAAGGATTATCCTAGCTCTAATCGCAGCCACACATCCGAGATGGACGGCCCAGAGAGCGTCTTCCCCCCACGGATTGAGCACGGCGGCGGCGCCCGTGAGCGACGGCGATGGCCCGCCAGAGCACCACGCCGCAAAGCTCCAGAGACTACGTCAACTACCAAGTGGAAAATGAAATTGGAATATGGGCAGAACGGCGCAGGTACTCCATACCGGTGATGCAGGTGCGCAGACGACGAGCCACAGAAGGAGGCGGACACGCGACAAAATTGGTAAGCCGCTGTGTGAATCGAGGATGGCTAGGAGGTCTTCAACGGCACGAACGGGTGGGAGAGGTAGCCGCATCGCTCGCATACTTATGCCCCTACCATCCGCTCAGTTAGCGCACATTGGCCAAGATTCACACGGATTTCGCATCCGCCGTTGCCGCGGAGCTACCTGTGCGTGGCCAGCAGGGAGTGTTCATTCGTGTGCACGAGAAAAGAGGCGGCGGGCGCGGAATCGTTGCCTGGCATGCAGAGGATTCCCAGAATCGCGCGGCACAGTTGGAGCTCAGTCCACGACGGAATTTGAATCCATGGCCATGCGACGGCGTCTGGTTTGACCGCGACGGATGTAGGGGATTCGATGAAGAAGATGAGCACCTGACAGGGCAGGCCCCGCGTTGCCAGTGACTCACGGAAAACGCCTAGCGCGCGCATGAGAGTAATAGGCCGCGCGGGGTCTAGTTTGGCTGGGCTGAGAAGAGATTAGGCCCAGGCTCCTTTTTCCAATTCCTATTCTCTTTTCCTTTTTATTTTCTGATTTGAATTCCAATCTTGTGTTGAATTTAGTACCCAAAGTAAAGGTAAACTTTAATCATACCCGTATGGTTGGGTTTATATTTTTATAGACTTTGTTTTATATTTTATAATATCTCTATCTTCCTATTCTATTTTCAAATCAATTTTCGATTTAGGGTTTACTTTATGTCCTCATCCCATTATCATTACATTTTATTCATATTATTATTGCTTTTAATGCACAAACAAAAATCCAAAATGATGCAATGGTTTATTTGTGTCGTTGTGAAGTTTTACTCATTTTTAAACATGACCAGTCACATGTGATGATAAATGGAGACGCACATATATTCAAAGGAGACAATTCCTCCTTTTATCCTCCCTTACAATTTGAGCATTACAGCATGCAGGCCCAGGGAAGTCAAAGGGCTTCAGAGGTGACAGGCCCAACCAGGGGCCTGAAAAGCGACAAAGGTTGGTGATCCGACCTTTCAATCAAAACCGTTCTTCATCTCGTCCACCCTCCTACCCCTTCAAACAGCCTGTATTCATCCGCCCTGCCACTGCCCCCACTTTAACAACTCAGCCAAGTGCCCCTGGTGCTCGTTTCCTTGCACTCCCGAGCTCATCAACTGGCTGCTTCAATTGCGGGAAGTCTAGACATTTCATCAAAGACTACCCATATCCGAGGCAAAATAAATCCAATAATCAACAGAACCCCGGGAGTTCAAGCCAAGGCAAGGGAAACACGACAAATAATGCAACAGGCAAGAATATGAAGAAAACTGGGCGAATCTACTATACACAAGTGGCCACTACACCGGAGGGAGAGTCAGTTATGATGGGTACGTTTCTCGTGGCCAATCACCCTGCAATCATTCTATTTGATTCTGGTGCTTCGCATACATTCATAAACAAGAAGTTTGTGGAAAAATATTGCATTCCCTGCATCGAATCAAGGGAAGGGTTTATAATTCATTCGTCTGGGGGACAAATATTCACTAAAGAAGTGGCTTTCCATGTGCCCGTAACATTGGCTGAACGGGACTTCCCCACAAACATGGTTGTTCTGAAAGGCCAAGATATAGATGTAATTCTGGGCATGAATTGGTTAGCCCAGCACAAAGCTATCCTCAACACTGATTTGAGAACCATCAGGTTGAGCTATGGCCAGGAAGAGGTTCTCTTGTCCATCCCCGTAGCTATTCTAGCTAAACTATTTGGCAGTGTCTATGAAGCCATAATATCGGAAATCCAGGATATTCTGATAGTATGTGAATTCTCGGACGTCTTTCTAGAAGATCTGCCTGGATTACCTCCAAAGAGAGATGTAGAGTTTGTGATTGAATTGAAGCCTGGTATGGCTCCTGTTTCTAGAAGATCGTACCGAATGCCTCCAAATGAATTGGCAGAGCTCAAGACTCAATTGCAAGATCTGCTAGAAAAGGGATTCATTCGACCTAGCTTGTCACCTTGGAGTTGTCTAGCAATCTTCGTCAAGAAGAAGGATCAAACGCTTCGAATGTGTGTGGACAATAGACCCCTTAATGAGGTCACAATCAAGAATAAGTACCCTCTTCCCCGGATTGATATCTTGTTTGATCAGCTTACCGGAGCCTAGGTATTTTCCAAAATTGACCTCAGGTCGGGCTATCACCAGATCTGGATCCGACCCAAAGATATACCTAAGACCGCATTCACTACGTGGTATGGATTATTCAAATATCTGGTTATGTCTTTCGGATTAACAAATGCTCCTGCCCACTTCACATATCTGATGAACTCGGTATTCATGCCTGAGTTGGACAAATTTGTGGTGGTTTTCATTGATGATATTTTAATATATTCCAAGAATGAAGAGGAGTATGCTCAACATCTGCGGATCGTATTAACGCGCTTAAGGGAGCATCAACTATATGCTAAATTCAGCAAGTGCACGTTTTGGCTGGAGGAAATTCAATTTCTGGGACACGTATTGTCTGCCAAGGGGATTGCGGTTGATCCCAGCAAAGTCAAGGATATTTTAGAGTGGAAACCACCAACCAGTATACATCAAATTCGAAGTTTCCTTGGACTGGCTGGTTATTACCGTCGATTCATCCCGGATTTCTCCAAGCTTGTGAAGCCAAGCACAAGTTTATTGAAAAATGATACAAAATTTAGCTGGTCTTCAAGATGCAATGAAGCCTTCGAGCAGCTGAAGGTGTTATTGACCACTGCTCCGGTGTTAGCTCAACCAGACATTGAGAAGCCTTTTGATGTGTATTGTGATGCATCAGGCAGTGGTTTAGGATGTGTCTTGATGCAAGAAAGCCGAGTAATAGCGTATGCCTCAAGACAGTTGCGCCGGCATGAGGAACATTATCCAACTCATGACCTGGAATTAGCTGCTGTGGTTCATGCCCTAAAAATATGGCGTCATTATCTACTGGGGAATATCTGTCATATCTATACTGACCATAAAAGCTTGAAGTACATATTTACCCAGTCAGAGCTAAATATGAGGCAGAGGAGATGGCTTGAGCTGATTAAGGACTATGACTTGGAAATTCACTATCACCCAGGCAAGGCCAACGTGGTGGCAGATGCATTAAGTCGCAAGGCTTCCTGCCATTGTCTTACGATGAAAACCTCTGACATCACATTATGCCAAGAAATGGAGAAGTTAAACCTAGGAATGATTCAACATGAAACCTTAAATCACTTGAAGCTTGAGTCGATTCTACTGCAAAGGATAGTTGATGCCCAAAGAAGTGATGAGGGTATGAAACACATTCATGAGAAAATACAGGCCGGTAAAGCAAACTGTTTCAGAAAAGATGATCAAGGCATTGTATGGTTTAATAACCCTATAGTTGTGCCCAAGAATGATGAAGTCCGCCAGCAAATTTTAGATGAAGCACATCTTAGTCGCTATTCTATTCATCCCGGAAGCACTAAGATGTATCATGATCTAAAGCAGCATTTTTGGTGGACCAAAATGAAGATTGAAATTGCACGTTATGTGGCGAAATGCGACACCTGTAGACGTCTCAAAGCCATGCATATGAAAACTGCTGGTCCATTACAACTTTTACCTATCCCAACTTGGAAATGGGAAGACATAAGCATGGACTTCATTATGGGATTACCCAGAACAACAAAAGGATATGATTCTATTTGGGTTATAGTTGATCGACTTACCAAGATAGCTCATTTTTTGCCCGTCAAGGGGATCATCCAGTTGCTGTCTATGCTCAGTTATATATTGCTCGTATTCTTAGTCTGCATGGAGTTCCAAAGACCATAGTGTCGGACCATGGGCCGCAATGTAACACCCAAATTCTGAATTTGGAATTGGTAGAAGAAATCTGAACAAAGTATCATTGGGAAATAAGAAAATGAGGAGAAAAAGAATTTTTTTTAAAACCATTTATACATTTCATGAAATAAATAAACAAGGAGAATAAAACTTAAACTAGTAATAATAAAATAATTTGGTTTATATTCACCTTTGGATTCCAATTGATACATTTGAAAATCTGAAAACTAAAATAAAAGTATAAATTTGAATTTGGAATAGAAAATAGAAAATAAATGGGAAGGGAAGAACTAAGAAAAATACTACATAAAATAAAATAAAAATCAGGATAAACATCCTTCACACTTATATTATTAAATTATACCTTTCAAACTGAGGACAAGTTATTTCACAAAATTTGAATTTAAACTTGAACTCAAATTGGATTTGAAATTGAAGAAAAGAAATAGAAAATAAAATGGAAAAAGAGAAAAACCTTACCTGGGCCGTAACCTGGAATTCGGCCCACTTGGCCTTTCTCCCCCGCGCGGCCCATTTAACCCACGCGCGCGCCCAAACGGGCACTGACAGGTCGGGCCCGCGCGTCATACGTCGCTCCCCCGCGCCCGCGTATTCCTTCTCTCGCTGACATCGTGGGGCCCCCTGCCCAGTCTCTCTCACCCGCGCTCGCTCCTCCCTCCCTCTCTCTGGTCCGCGGGGTCCGCATGTCGGGCTCGTCTTCAACAGCTCGCCGCAACAAACGCGCGCGGACTCCGAAGCTCGCCGGTAATCTCGGCGTCCGTGCAACGACCGTGGGTGCGCTCCGGGTATAAAGCTCACCGGGCTCGCCTCTCCTCCCTATCTCCCTACTATCGCGACCACCGCCGTAGCTGTGCGCCACCGTGCCGCCGCGGAAGATCGGGAGCCGTGGGCATCGGGGACCGCCGCCGTCACCTCGCTCCGTTCGTGGCTCTGGATCTTCGGCGGGTCGTTGCGGAAGCTTTGGTGCACGTAGTTGAAGAATCGGGGCGGTCTTGCTTCGGTGATTCCTCGCCGGTGTTGCAAGAACTCCGCCGAGCCGCCCAAACACGTGCACAACCCGTCTGCGCGCCCGATTTCCGGTAAATCCACCTCCCAACTCTCTGCGCTGCCCTCCTTTACGTGTTGCCCGGTTCAATTTCGTGTTTAGCGTTCGGAAACGGCCGATTGCATACCTCGCCGGCGTGCTCCACCGTGTGCCCTGGGCGGCGCCACCGTCGCTCGGCGAGAAATTGGGGGAGACACCGGGGCCGTTGATGCGGAGTCGGATGGCCAGGATTAGAAGCCGGGTAACGGTTCGATCTGGGTTTGTTAGGACCGTCCGATGCGGGGCGAACGCGTTGGATTTAATGCAAGGTAAAGGAATCCGGAACCATCGGATCGCGATCCAACGGATTGGATTGCGTACCGATTGGGGATGGGGTCGATCTAATCTGAGCCCTCCGTTTCTGATCGGACGGCTCAGCTCATCCGATACCCCTTCGCGCTGGCGCTTTTGTTAAAGAGCCCCTCCACTTATTTGAAATAAACCCGCCGTCCTATACGACTGTGCTCTGAGTCTTAGAAGATTTACCCAGAGCCCCCTGACCTTTCTTATAATTGAGGCCCAGTCCAGTGATTGATTAAATTGAATAAATAAAATAGGAAATAGATTTTTAATATGAAAATAATTGCTAAAACTTAGATAATTCATAGAAAATTCATTTTAGCTCCAAATTGGACCATTCCAGTTTCTAAAATTTTGTAATAATATTCTTCATCATTTAGTGCCTCTGTTTTGTCATGAAAACAATTAGAAATTTAATCTCTCACTTAATCCATTTTAAGCACATAAAACTTTTGAAAATTCATAACTTAAAATATACAACTCCAAATTTAGTGATTCCAGTTCCTGTGGTCTTATTTTAATATGTAGATTATTAATATGTATTTTGTTCTTATGTTTGGTGTAATGTTAATTTTGCCTACACCATGTTTGTTTGAATTGCTACGACTAGCAGTGAGGTCACGAGTCATCTGAAGATCATCCTGGTACCTGGATTCTCAAGGCTCAGGCAAGTTGTGCCCTTGATCACTTCTTTTTACCCAACCATGTTCTGATTAATCATAATGATCTGCATAGGTTAATTTGATGGGACCCAACAGGTTACCTAGTTTGTCTATCTTTATACCTTGTTTACCACTGAACTTTCTGGGTAGTACTTGCTAGTGCTGTATGTGGTTTTGGGTATGAAGATTACACTATTCATGATTATACTTTTGTTATCAGTTGTTATTTATGGTTCATGTTAAGATCATTATGTTAATTGGAACATGGAGAACCACCCGGGAAAACAGTGCTACCACGAGGGTGGAATGGGACGCCCTTGGCTGATTAATTAGGGAAGCTAGTGGAAGACTACCTTACCCGAAAGGGGCAAGGGCAGTAGGGGAGAGGTCAGTGTAGGGAGGCCCTCGGGAGGATTTTGCTGCGATGGCGGTCCTGCAAGGGATTCCTGCACTGGATCTTCCTATAAACTGTAGCGGGTTTTCGGAAGCTAGTGGAACTTTGTAAAGGCCTCGTAGTGTTACCCTGCCTCGCTTCCTTGGTAGAGGTGTATGGGATTCATGACCCCTTGGCAGATGGGTAACACGGCTTGTGGGTAAAGATGCGCAACCTCTGCAGAGTGTAAAACTGGTATACTAGCCGTGCTCACGGTCATGAGCAGCTCGGACACTCACATGATTAATCTATGGAACTAAATTCAATTTGTCATATGCATTGCATGGCAGGTGATGTTGATACTTTTGTTCTATTACTTAATTGGGTTTGGTATTTACTTATACTTAGTAATTGCTAATAAAATTTTGACCAACATTAAAAGCAATGCTCAGCTCTAACCATCTTCTTTGGTAAGCCTTACACTTCACGTGAGCTCCCACCTTTGGCGAGTTCATGCACATTATTCCCCACAACTTGTTGAGCGATGAACGTATGTGAGCTCACTCTTGCTGTCTCACATACACCACAGGTCAGGACCAGGTACTGCAGGATGATGCTCATGGAGGATGCTGTGTTGAGTTCGTGAGAGGTCTAGGTCGTCGTCTCCCAGTCAACTTTTGGGTTGCTGGACCGTTGTCTCCTTATAATGTAATTATTTATTTTGTATAGAACTCCTGTTATATATAAAGATGTGACATTCGATCCTGTGCCACTATACATCATATGTTTGAGACTTGGTCCCAGCATACCTGGTGTTTATGTTAACCCCGGGTTTTGGACCCCTAAAATCTGGGTGTTACAGAAGTGGTATCAGAGCAATGTTGACTGTAGGACGAAACCTAGATAGAACTGGACAACCATTACCTACTCACCTTTACTACTCTGATTCTTTCTAAACTTTTCTTAATCTTCTCTCATCCATTTCCGCTTTACTCTGATTATCCTTACCTTTTCTTTTTCTAAAAGACAAATGTGGATTTCACACTTTGAAATCCCATGCCTAAAGTGACCTCTAGGAATAGGAGACCTATTCTTAGGAACAAAAACAAAACTATTTTTATGGTTATCCATGTATTTGAATGCTTGTTCTTATGATACTTGTCTGATTTGGATCTTTGATTGAGTGTGATAAGTTGTGGAGTAATGTCTACAATTGCA
Source organism: Zea luxurians (assembly GCA_029449295.1). Lineage (NCBI taxonomy): Eukaryota > Viridiplantae > Streptophyta > Magnoliopsida > Poales > Poaceae > Zea > Zea luxurians. Next base: position 5,296,081 of record JAOPSE010000134.1, on the reverse strand, counting down.
TCTACATATACCTATAGGCATAAATAAATACATTCATAAGATAACTAAACCACCTATATTATCCTTCATTAAAATATAATTACCTTAATAGATTCATCTTACCTTGCAAAGATTTATCTTATCCTAAAAGATCTCATTCTAACCAATTCATCTTATCTTAATAAGAATCTCTCTTATCTTAATAGATTCATCTTATCTTAAAAAGATTTTATCTCATCTTAATAGATCTAACTAATCTCAAAAGAAACTATTTCATCTTATCCTAATAAGCATACTTATCCACCCTAATTTAACAACCATGATCTAATGCAAATTAATTAGATCTTATCTAGTCAAACTAGTCACACCAATCTAACCTAGATCTGATCTAATCTAAAGTGACTTATCAAACATATTAGATAATACTGGTAAGATAAGATTGGATCCTACTCTTATAAATAAGTTTTAATCCAAGTTGGACTCAGATCCCAATTTAGACTAGACCACATATAGTAACCTAGCCATATGCAACTACCTTACCCATCCGATAGTTGCATAACCCCTCGATTTTAACCTAGCAAGAGATTCTAACCTACCTACATCATATAATCCATCCTATCCCAAAAGATTCTAACATGTATCCTACCCTAGTAGATCTATCTAACCTAAACTAGTCTAACCGGGTCATATCCAACCTAATCTAGATTTTTATCTAATCTATTATGATCTAATCTAGAGTAAGTTACTTAATGCTGGTACACAAGATATGGCCATACTCCTAAATCACTTAAAGCCTAATTTGGAGACTTATATCAACTTGGCCATACCCAACAACTCGACCTATATAACAAGTTACATAACTTACCAATCGATAGAGTCTTAATGGATTGCATAATCCATCAACCACCACCTGACATCAAACCAGATTTTGACCTATATCATGAAGTCTATCTTACCACATATATCTTAACCACATGTCCTTAACTCGGATGGCAACTCCAAGAAGAAAGGCCAAAGGAGACCAACCACGTCAAAGAAGAATAAGCACCAACTCAAGTCTTCAAGGATCAAGTGAGATCACCAGATGAGTCAAAAGCCACAAATCTTGGATGGAGTCTTTCCTTACCCTACACTTTCTTACCTAAACCCATCTATGCTTTAAAGACATCTTCTATCCTACATAATTATGTGGACATACATATATATACCCATGCTCTCCTAATCACTTACTAAAGAAAAGAAAGAGAGACTCTTGATTTTGAACTAATTAGAAACTAAAAGCTAAATTGCAAACCACTTTTCCTATATCCTCTTTCTTACTAATCTCGAGGACGAGATTATTTTTAAGGGGGGTAGGATTTGTAACACCCAAATTCTGAATTTGGAATTGGTAGAAGAAATCTGAACAAAGTATCATTGGGAAATAAGAAAATGAGGAGAAAAAGAATTTTTTTTAAAACCATTTATACATTTCATGAAATAAATAAACAAGGAGAATAAAACTTAAACTAGTAATAATAAAATAATTTGGTTTATATTCACCTTTGGATTCCAATTGATACATTTGAAAATCTGAAAACTAAAATAAAAGTATAAATTTGAATTTGGAATAGAAAATAGAAAATAAATGGGAAGGGAAGAACTAAGAAAAATACTACATAAAATAAAATAAAAATCAGGATAAACATCCTTCACACTTATATTATTAAATTATACCTTTCAAACTGAGGACAAGTTATTTCACAAAATTTGAATTTAAACTTGAACTCAAATTGGATTTGAAATTGAAGAAAAGAAATAGAAAATAAAATGGAAAAAGAGAAAAACCTTACCTGGGCCGTAACCTGGAATTCGGCCCACTTGGCCTTTCTCCCCCGCGCGGCCCATTTAACCCACGCGCGCGCCCAAACGGGCACTGACAGGTCGGGCCCGCGCGTCATACGTCGCTCCCCCGCGCCCGCGTATTCCTTCTCTCGCTGACATCGTGGGGCCCCCTGCCCAGTCTCTCTCACCCGCGCTCGCTCCTCCCTCCCTCTCTCTGGTCCGCGGGGTCCGCATGTCGGGCTCGTCTTCAACAGCTCGCCGCAACAAACGCGCGCGGACTCCGAAGCTCGCCGGTAATCTCGGCGTCCGTGCAACGACCGTGGGTGTGCTCCGGGTATAAAGCTCACCGGGCTCGCCTCTCCTCCCTATCTCCCTACTATCGCGACCACCGCCGTAGCTGTGCGCCACCGTGCCGCCGTGGAAGATCGGGAGCCGTGGGCATCGGGGACCGCCGCCGTCACCTCGCTCCGTTCGTGGCTCTGGATCTTCGGCGGGTCGTTGCGGAAGCTTTGGTGCACGTAGTTGAAGAATCGGGGCGGTCTTGCTTCGGTGATTCCTCGCCGGTGTTGCAAGAACTCCGCCGAGCCGCCCAAACACGTGCACAACCCGTCTGCGCGCCCGATTTCCGGTAAATCCACCTCCCAACTCTCTGCGCTGCCCTCCTTTACGTGTTGCCCGGTTCAATTTCGTGTTTAGCGTTCGGAAACGGCCGATTGCATACCTCGCCGGCGTGCTCCACCGTGTGCCCTGGGCGGCGCCACCGTCGCTCGACGAGAAATTGGGGGAGACACCGGGGCCGTTGATGCGGAGTCGGATGGCCAGGATTAGAAGCCGGGTAACGGTTCGATCTGGGTTTGTTAGGACCGTCCGATGCGGGGCGAACGCGTTGGATTTAATGCAAGGTAAAGGAATCCGGAACCATCGGATCGCGATCCAACGGATTGGATTGCGTACCGATTGGGGATGGGGTCGATCTAATCTGAGCCCTCCGTTTCTGATCGGATGGCTCAGCTCATCCGATACCCCTTCGCGCTGGCGCTTTTGTTAAAGAGCCCCTCCACTTATTTGAAATAAACCCGCCGTCCTATACGACTGTGCTCTGAGTCTTAGAAGATTTACCCAGAGCCCCCTGACCTTTCTTATAATTGAGGCCCAGTCCAGTGATTGATTAAATTGAATAAATAAAATAGGAAATAGATTTTTAATATGAAAATAATTGCTAAAACTTAGATAATTCATAGAAAATTCATTTTAGCTCCAAATTGGACCATTCCAGTTTCTAAAATTTTGTAATAATATTCTTCATCATTTAGTGCCTCTGTTTTGTCATGAAAACAATTAGAAATTTAATCTCTCACTTAATCCATTTTAAGCACATAAAACTTTTGAAAATTCATAACTTAAAATATACAACTCCAAATTTAGTGATTCCAGTTCCTGTGGTCTTATTTTAATATGTAGATTATTAATATGTATTTTGTTCTTATGTTTGGTGTAATGTTAATTTTGCCTACACCATGTTTGTTTGAATTGCTACGACTAGCAGTGAGGTCACGAGTCATCTGAAGATCATCCTGGTACCTGGATTCTCAAGGCTCAGGCAAGTTGTGCCCTTGATCACTTCTTTTTACCCAACCATGTTCTGATTAATCATAATGATCTGCATAGGTTAATTTGATGGGACCCAACAGGTTACCTAGTTTGTCTATCTTTATACCTTGTTTACCACTGAACTTTCTGGGTAGTACTTGCTAGTGCTGTATGTGGTTTTGGGTATGAAGATTACACTATTCATGATTATACTTTTGTTATCAGTTGTTATTTATGGTTCATGTTAAGATCATTATGTTAATTGGAACATGGAGAACCACCCGGGAAAACAGTGCTACCACGAGGGTGGAATGGGACGCCCTTGGCTGATTAATTAGGGAAGCTAGTGGAAGACTACCTTACCCGAAAGGGGCAAGGGCAGTAGGGGAGAGGTCAGTGTAGGGAGGCCCTCAGGAGGATTTTGCTGCGATGGCGGTCCTGCAAGGGATTCCTGCACTGGATCTTCCTATAAACTGTAGCGGGTTTTCGGAAGCTAGTGGAACTTTGTAAAGGCCTCGTAGTGTTACCCTGCCTCGCTTCCTTGGTAGAGGTGTATGGGATTCATGACCCCTTGGCAGATGGGTAACACGGCTTGTGGGTAAAGATGCGCAACCTCTGCAGAGTGTAAAACTGGTATACTAGCCGTGCTCACGGTCATGAGCAGCTCGGACACTCACATGATTAATCTATGGAACTAAATTCAATTTGTCATATGCATTGCATGGCAGGTGATGTTGATACTTTTGTTCTATTACTTAATTGGGTTTGGTATTTACTTATACTTAGTAATTGCTAATAAAATTTTGACCAACATTAAAAGCAATGCTCAGCTCTAACCATCTTCTTTGGTAAGCCTTACACTTCACGTGAGCTCCCACCTTTGGCGAGTTCATGCACATTATTCCCCACAACTTGTTGAGCGATGAACGTATGTGAGCTCACTCTTGCTGTCTCACATACACCACAGGTCAGGACCAGGTACTGCAGGATGATGCTCATGGAGGATGCTGTGTTGAGTTCGTGAGAGGTCTAGGTCGTCGTCTCCCAGTCAACTTTTGGGTTGTTGGACCGTTGTCTCCTTATAATGTAATTATTTATTTTGTATAGAACTCCTGTTATATATAAAGATGTGACATTCGATCCTGTGCCACTATACATCATATGTTTGAGACTTGGTCCCAGCATACCTGGTGTTTATGTTAACCCCGGGTTTTGGACCCCTAAAATCCGGGTGTTACACGCAATTTGTAGCCAAGTTTTGGGAAGCACTGCACAAGTCCCTGGGTACCAAATTACTTCACAGTTCGGCCTATCATCCTCAAACTAGTGGGCAGACTGAAAGAGTAAACCAGATACTCGAAGACATGTTGCGAGCATATGTTCTAGAATTCCCACAGAAATGGGATGATTGTTTACCATTGGCGGAGTTTTCATACAACAATAACTATCAAGAAAGCATCAAAATGGCACCTTTTGAAGCTTTGTATGGACGATGATGTCGTACTCCATTAAACTGGTCTGAACCAGGAGAAAGATGGTTTTTCAGACCTGATATGGTAAAAGAAATGGAAGAGAAGGTCCAATGAATTATATATAATTTGAAGGAAGGTCAAGCTCACCAAAAGAGTTATACAGACAAACAACGCAAACCCTTGTACTTTCAAGTTGAAGATTATATCTACCTGAAAGTCTCACCAATAAAGGGTGTATCACGTTTCGGGGTAAAAGGGAAGCTTGCACCCCCGGTACATTAGTCCTTTTCCTAACAATGTGGACTAGTGGCCTATCGACTTCAACTACCCGAAACATTGTCTGCAGTGCACAACGTGTTCCATGTATCCCAATTGAAGAAGTGTCTTCGGATTCCAGATCGAACAGTTGAAGTAATGGATGTTGCCTTAGAACTAGACTTGACATATTCAGAACATCCTATTCGAGTCTTGGATCAAAAGGATAGGATTAACCGAAGAAAAACTCTCAAGTTTTATAAGATACAATGGAACCAACACACAGAAGATGAAGCTACTTGGGAAACTCAAGACTTTTTAGAAAAAATTTCCTAGGATTTTTAGCTTCATGTACATTATGAGATATGTACACTTGTTGTAATAGAGAAATAAACCCCATACCACCCCTACCTTGTACAAGAAATAAGGAAATAAAGTTATGACACGTTTCCTTTTTCATTACTTGCCCTAGGACTTTTAAATCTCGGGACAAGATTCTTTTATGGGGGGGAGGATATAACACCCCTAGTGTTACTGCCACTAAAACATGAGCATAACATCATGAGCATTAGCATATCATGTGATTGTTACACCTAGAATGCATTCACTAGGCAAAAATTTCAAACAAGTTGTATTGATGTGACTAGTCATGGGTGAAACCCTAGGGTTGGGTACTTAACCCTAGACTGGGCTTCAGAGTGTCAATGAAGCCTAAATGAGAGAAAACTTCAAAACTCATTAGAAATGGTCATAAGATATCACCATTAATGGACTTAAGTGGCACCCAAACCCTAGAAGTACCAAAAACCCTAAATAGACCCTAGAAAACCCTAGATTGAAACCCTAGGGGTTTATGTGTAAATGTTGCACACTATTGGACCCTATTGCAAAAACCCATGGAATTAGAGTACTCTAAAGCATATGATTCACACATGAGAGGATTTCCAAGTCAAAAGATGTGAAATGGGCTTATTTGCAAAAAGCCACTTAATTCCTCTCATGTGGCTAAGTCTGAAAATCAGTGAATATGGCTAACTTTGGAGCTTTGTAGATCTAAAAGTACAATGAATTTGCCTAGGGTTAATACATCAAAGGTCTAGAGCTACTATAGGTGTACAACTTTGCTTAATTAATTAAGTCTTGTTGTTATACAAAAAGTGGAGTAAATTGAACCCAAAGTTGGGCTGTCAGTCGACCTTATGACTGAATTCTCATTAGCAGTGAAGTTGGATGAACTTGGAGCTCAGTTTTGAGTAAGATTCTATGGCTATTTGCTGGTGGACACCATAACAAAGTTAGAAAGGGATTATAGGGCAACAATTTCCCTACTGGCCGAAGATCAAGTTGTTATGCAAAATTTGGAGAACGAAGCCCTACAAATCGTCCTGTCAGATCAACTGAATAGTATTTGCGATGGTACAGTGTTAGGATCAGATCGCCATGTTCATGTGCCTCACCGCCAGCGACCACGCGTGCGGATTCGTGCTATCGCCGCGATTCACGCCCAAATTAAATGCGGATAATGATCACGGGGTGAAAGATCTTGCCGCGGATGAGCTTTGAAGTACTGTGTGCGTGATGGATCATCAGTGCACACCGGCGACGTGGCCAAGCGGCTGTCACTGGCGTGTTCGCCATTCACCGTGAGGGCGCCATGCCTTAGGAAGTTTATCGCGTTAGTATGAGCCGTAGTGACCATCCAGTGACCGCCGTAGTTCAGTCGCTTTGCGGTTGCCACGGTAGATCGCCGCCGTGACTCATTCCCCCCTCTCGGCCACCAGCACAATTCTTCCAAATTAAACACCACCGCTCCAAGACTCTATAAATTGAGCACGCCATGAGCTCCGTAGGGTAATTACCTATCTAAAGCACCAACACTTGCCTCCAATTGTTCACCAGAGACCACGAATTGCTCATTTCCCCCAAATTGGGTTTCTGCCACCGTGAAAAGGTCCTCACTGTGGCTAGCTCGATTCAGGTCCAATGTTGTCCTTTGCTCTCTTGTTTCAGCACTCTTACATGCCACTGATGCTCCTCGACCGATTCAATTGAACTAAACTGCGCTAGATCACTAGGAACACTTATGTTCACCCGTAGTTCGCACTGTCTCTATGGGCAGAGTGATTTAGAGCTCGAACTATGAAATTGATCGAGGGGAAACGCTTGTTAGGTGTTGAATTAGGTCTCAGCCAAGTTAGGGCACCAGCCATTGCTTATCTTGGCCGGTACAGGTTCACTGGAGTTCGGTTCGTCACCGCTCGCCGTCGAGGACCTTGTGTTGTGAAGAGTTAGAACGTGGAGGGATTCGGTGTAAATGTCAGTGACTGAAGCAACAGTGTCGCGGACTCTTTCGGATTGTTTAAAAAGCTAGGGTCTTCGGTGCAAAACCGCCGCGCGGGCGCGTTCTGCCTAGGTTGGCCGGCTTGGGCCAGATTTGGCCCAACACTATTCCTAGTTTTTCTTTTTCTTTTTCTGCCGGGATTAAAGAATTTCTAGGAAATTATAGAAAAATTCTAAAAATGCAAGACCAATTTTACTAGGTTCCTAATTTTCTGTAGTATGATTTTTAGTCCAAGTAGGGAATTATGGAATAATTAAAATAGCCAAAACCCATACTCTTGGAATTTTAGAAATTGATCAATAACTCCAAAAATCACTAAACTTTGTAGATAATGAAAGTCGCCTAGAGGGGGGGTGAATAGGGTGAAACTGAAATTTACAAATATAAACACAACTACGAGACGGGTTAGTGTTAGAAATAATAATGAGTCCGAGAGAGAGGGCGCAAAACAAATCACAAGCGAATGAAGAGTGTGACACGCGGATTTGTTTTACCGAGGTTCGGTTCTCGCAAACCTACTCCCCGTTGAGGAGGCCACAAAGGCCGGGTCTCTTTCAACCCTTACCCTCTCTCAAACGATCCCGCGGACCGAGTGAGCTTTCTCTTCTCAAATGTTTGGAACACAAAGTTCCCACAAGGACCACCACAAGATTGGTGTCTCTTGCCTCAATTACAAGTGAGTTTGATCGCAATGAAGAATCAAAGAAGAAAGAAAGCAATCCAAGCGCAAGAGCTCGAAAGAACACAAGCAAATCTCTCTCACTAATCACTAGGGCGTTGTGTGGAGTTTGGAGAGGATTTGATCACTTTGGTGTGTCTAGAATTGAATGCTAGAGCTCTTGTAAGTAGTTGAAGTGGGAAAACTTGGATGACTTGAATGAGGGGTGGTTGGGGGTATTTATAGCCCCAACCACCAAACTAGCCGTTTGGTGGAGGCTGTCTGTCGAATGGTGCACCAGACAGTCCGGTGCACACCGGACAGTCCGTTGCGCCAGCCACGTCACCAAAGCCGTTGGGTTCCGACTGTTGGAGCTCTGTCTTCTGGGCCCGCCTGGATGTCCGGTGGCGCACCGGACATGTACTGTAGAGTGTCCGGTGCGCCAGCATGGGCGTGCCTGACCTCTGCGCGCGCTGGCGCGCAATAAATGCGCTGCAGGTAGCCGTTGGCGCCGGAAGTAGCCGTTGCCCCGCAGTTACACCGGACAGTCCGGTGTACACCGGACATATCTGGTGAATTATAGCGGAGCAGCCGAAGCGAATTCCCGAGACTGGCGAGTTCAGAGCCGCGACTTCTTGGAGCACCGGACACTGTCCGGTGTACACCGGACAGTCCGGTGAATTATAGCGTGTCGGCTCCGAGAATTCCCGAAGGTGAAGAGTTTGAAGTCGACCTTCCCTGGTGCACCGGACACTGTCCGGTGGTGCACCGGACAGTCCGGTGCACCAGACCAGGGTGCCTTCGGTTGGCCCTTGCTCCTTTGTTTGAACCCAATACTTGGTCTTTTTATTGGCTAAGTGTGAACCTTTGGCACCTGTATAACTTATACACTAGAGCAAACTAGTTAGTCCAATTATTTGTGTTGGGCAATTCAACCACCAAAATTAATTAGGGACTAGGTGTAAGCCTAATTCCCTTTCAATCTCCCCCTTTTTGGTGATTGATGCCAACACAAACCAAAGAAAATATAAAAGTGCATAATTGAACTAGTTTGCATAATGTAAGTGCAAAGGTTGCTTGGAATTGAGCCAATAAATATTACTTACTAGATATGCATGGATTGTTTCTTTATTTCTAACATTTTGGACCACGCTTGCACCACATGTTTTGTTTTTGCAAATTCTTTTTGTAAATCCTTTTCAAAGTCTTTTTGCAAAATAGTCAAAGGTAAATGAGTAAGATTTTGCGAAGCATTTTCAAGTTTTGAAATTTTCTTCCCTTGTTTGAAATGCTTTTCCTTTGACTAAACAAAACTCCCCCTCAATCAATTCTCCTCTTAGTGTTCAAGAGGGTTTTAAGATATCAAGTTTTGAAAATACTACTTGCTCCCCCTTTAGAACACAAAGAGATACTATTTTGAAATTTACCATTTGAAAGTCATTAATCTTTAAAATTAGGGTGGTGGTGCGGTCCTTTTGCTTTGGACTCATACTTTCTCCCCCTTTGGCATGAATCGCCAAAAACGGATACTTTGAGTGAGATATAAGCCCTTTGCTAACTACTTTCTCCCCTATTGGCAAATAAAACATAAGAGTGAAGATTATACCAAAGACGGAGAGTGAAGCGGAGCGACGACGAAGGATGAGTAGTAGAGTGGAGTGGAAGCCTTTGTCTTCGCCGAAGACTCCAATTCCCTTTCAATATACCTATGACTTGGTTTGAAATATACTTGAAAACACATTAGTCATAGCATATATAAAAGAGATATGATCAAAGGTATACTTATGAGCTATGTGTGCAAATTAGCAAAAGAAGTTCCTAGAATCAAGAATATTGAGCTCATGCCTAAGTTTGGTAAAAGTTTGTTCATCAAGAGGCTTGGTAAAGATATCGGCTAATTGATCTTTAGTGTTAATGTATGAAATCTCGATATCCCCCTTTTATTGGTGATCCCGAAGAAAATGATACCGAATGGCTATGTGTTTAGTGCGGCTATGCTCAACGGGATTATCCGCCATGCGGATTGGACTCTCATTATCACATAGAAGAGGAACTTTGGTTAATTTGTAACCATAGTCCCGCAGGGTTTGCCTCATCCAAAGCAATTGCGCGCAACAATGGCCTGCGGCAATGTACTCGGCTTCGGCGGTAGAAAGAGCGACCGAATTTTGCTTCTTTGAAGCCCAAGACACCAAGGAACATCCCAAGAACTAGCAAGTCCCCGATGTGCTCTTTCTATTAATCTTACACCCCGCCCAATCGGCATCCGAATAACCAATCAAATCAAATGTGGATCCCTGAGGGTACCAAAGCCCAAACTTAGGAGTATAAGCCAAATATCTCAAGGTTCGTTTTACGGCCGTAAGGTGGGATTCCTTAGGGTCGGATTGGAATCTTGCACACATGCATACGGAAAGCATGATGTCCGGTCGAGATGCACATAAATAAAGCAATGAACCAATCATCGACCGGTATACCTTTTGATCGACGGATTTACCTCCCGTGTCGAGGTCGAGATGCCCATTGGTTCCCATGGGTGTCTTGATGGGCTTAGATCCTTCATTCCAAACTTGGTTAGAATATCTTGAGTATACTTCGTTTGGCTAATGAAGGTGCCTTCTTGGAGTTGCTTGACTTGGAATCCTAGAAAATACTTCAACTCCCCCATCATTGACATCTCGAATTTTTGTGTCATGATCCTACTAAATTCTTCACATGTAGATTCGTTAGTAGACCCAAATATGATATCATCAACATAAATTTGGCATACAAACAAATCATTGTCAAGAATTTTAGTGAATAAAGTAGGATCGGCTTTTCCGACTTTGAAGCCATTAGCAATAAGGAAATCTCTAAGGCATTCATACCATGCTCTTGGGGCTTGCTTGAGCCCATAAAGCGCCTTAGAGAGCCTATAGACATGGTTAGGGTACTTACTATCTTCAAAGCCGGGAGGTTGCTCAACATAGACCTCTTCCTTGATTGGTCCATTGAGGAAGGCACTCTTCATGTCCATTTGATAAAGCTTGAAGCCATGGTAAGTAGCATAGGCTAATAATATGCGAATTGACTCAAGCCTAGCTACGGGTGCATAGGTTTCACCGAAATCCAAACCTTCGACTTGGGAGTATCCCTTGGCCATGAGTCGAGCTTTGTTCCTTGTCACCACACCATGCTCGTCTTGCTTGTTGCGGAAGACCCACTTGGTTCCTACAACATTTTGGTTAGGACGTGGAACTAAATGCCATACCTCGTTCCTCGTGAAATTGTTGAGCTCCTCTTGCATCGCCATCACCCAATCCGAATCTTGAAGTGCTTCCTCTACCCTGTGTGGCTCAATAGAGGAAACAAAAGAGTAATGCTCACAAAAATGTGCAACACGAGATCGAGTGGTTACCCCCTTATGAATGTCGCCGTGGATGGTGTCGACGAGGTGATCTCGTTGTATTGCTTGGTGGACTCTTGGGTGTGGCGGCCTTGGTTCTTCATCCTCCTTGTCTTCATCATTTGCATCTCCCCCTTGATCATTGCCGTCATCTTGAGGTGGCTCATCATTGTGTTCTTCCTCTTTATCAACTTGAGCCTCGTCCTCGTTTTGGATTGGTGGAGATGCTTGCGTGGAGGAGGATGGTTGATCTTGTGCATGTGGAGGCTCTTCGGATTCCTTAGGACACACATCCCCAATGGACATGTTCCTTAGCGCGATGCACGGAGCCTGTTCTTCACCTATCTCATCAAGATCAACTTGCTCTACTTGAGAGCCATTAGTCTCATCAAACACAACGTCACAAGAAACTTCAACAAGTCCTGAGGACTTGTTAAAGACTCTATATGCCCTTGTGTTTGAGTCATATCCTAGTAAAAAGCCTTCTACAGTTTTAGGAGCAAATTTAGATTTTCTACCTCTCTTAACAAGAATAAAGCATTTGCTACCAAAAACTCTAAAATATGAAATATTGGGCTTTTTACCAGTTAGGAGTTCATAGGATGTCTTCTTGAGGATTCGGTGTAGATATAACCGGTTGATGGCGTAGCAAGCGGTGTTGACCGCCTCGGCCCAAAACCGATCCGGTGTCTTGTACTCATCAAGCATGGTTCTTGCCATGTCCAAGAGAGTTCGATTCTTCCTCTCCACTACACCATTTTGTTGTGGGGTGTATGGAGAAGAGAACTCATGCTTGATGCCCTCCTCCTCAAGAAAGCCTTCTATTTGTGAGTTCTTGAACTCCGTCCCGTTGTCGCTTCTAATTTTCTTGATCCTTAAGCCGAACTCATTTTGAGCCCGTCTCAAGAATCCCTTTGAGGTCTCTTGGGTATGAGATTTTTCCTGCAAAAAGAATACCCAAGTGAAGCGAGAATAATCATCCACAATAACTAGACAGTACTTACTCCCGCCGATGCTTATGTAAGCGATCGGGCCGAATAAATCCATGTGTAGGAGCTCCAGTGGCCTATCACTTGTCATGATGTTCTTGTGTGGATGATGAGTGCCAACTTGCTTCCCGGCTTGGCATGCGCTACAAATCCTGTCTTTCTCAAAATGAACATTTGTTAGTCCTAAAATGTGTTCTCCCTTTAGAAGCTTATGAAGATTCTTCATTCCAACAAGAGCTAGTCGGCGGTGTCAGAGCCAACCCATGTTAGTCTTAGCAACCAAGCAAGTGTCGAGTTCAGCTCTATCAAAATCTACCAAGTATAGCTGACCCTCTAACACTCCCTTAAACGCTATTGAATCATCACTTCTTCTAAAGACAGTGACACCTACATCAGTAAATAGACAGTTGTAGCCCATTTGACATAATTGGGATACGGAAAGCAAATTGTAATCTAAAGAATCTACAAGAAAAACATTGGAAATGGAATGGTCAGGAGATATAGCTATTTTACCCAAACCTTTGACCAAACCTTGGTTTCCATCCCCGAATGTGATAGCTCGTTGGGGATCTTGGTTTTTCTCGTAGGAGGAGAACATCTTCTTCTCCCCCGTCATGTGGTTTGTGCACCCGCTATCGATGATCCAACTTGAGCCTCCAGATGCATAAACCTACAAAACAAGTTTAGTTCTTGATTTTAGGTACCCAAACAGTTTTGGGTCCTTTGGCATTAGAAACAAGAACTTTGGGTACCCAAACACAAGTCTTGGAACCCTTGTGTTTGCCCCCAACAAACTTGGCAACTACCTTGCCGGATTTGTTAGTCAAAACATAAGATGCATCAAAAGTTTTAAATGAAATGCCATGATCATTTGATGCACTAGGAGTTTTCTTTCTAGGCAACTTAGCACGGGTTGGTTGCCTAGAGCTAGATGTCTCACCCTTATACATAAAAGCATGGTTAGGGCCAGAGTGAGACTTCCTAGAATGAATTCTCCTAATTTTGCTCTCGGGATAACCGACAGGGTACAAAATGTAACCCTCGTTATCCTGAGGCATGGGAGCCTTGCCCTTAACAAAGTTAGACAAATTTTTAGGAGGGGCATTAAGTTTGACATTGTCTCCCCTTTGGAAGCCAATGCCATCCTTGATGCCAGGGCGTCTCCCATTATAGAGCATACTTCTAGCAAATTTAAACTTTTCATTTTCTAAGTTATGCTCGGCAATTTTAGCATCTAATTTTGCTATATGATCATTTTGTTGTTTAATTAAGACCATGTGATCATGAATAGCATCAACATCAATATCTCTACATCTAGTACAAATAGACACATGCTCAATAGTAGATGTAGAGGGTTTGCAAGAATTAAGTTCAACAATCTTAGCACGCAAAATATCATTGTTATCTCTAAGATTGGAAATTGTAACATTGCAAACATCTAATTCTTTAGCCTTAGCAATCAATTTCTCATTCTCATTTCTAAGGCTAGCAATAGAGACATTCAACTCATCAATCCTAGCAAGTAAATCAACATTATCATTTCTAGGATTGGAAGTTGAATCAATACAAACATGAGAATCATCCTTAGCAATTAATTTAGCATTTTCATTTCTAAGGTTGGCAATAGTGTCATGGCATGTGCTTAGCTCACTAGATAATTTCTCACATTTTTCTACCTCAAGAGCATAAGCATTCTTAACCTTAACATGCTTTTTATTTTCCTTGATTAGGAAGTCCTCTTGGGAGTCCAAGAGATCATCCTTTTCATGGATGGCACTAATTAGCTCATTTAGTTTTTCCTTTTGTTGCATGTTTAGGTTGGCAAAAAGGGTACGCAAATTATTTTCCTCATCACTAGCATTATCATCACTAGAGGATTCATATTTAGTGGAGGATTTAGATTTAACCTTCTTCCTTTTGCCGTCCTTTGCCATGAGGCACTTGTGGCCGACGTTGGGGAAGAGGAGTCCCTTGGTGACGGCGATGTTGGCGGCGTCCTCGTCGGAGGAGGAGTCGGTGGAACTCTCGTCCGAGTCCCACTCCCGGCAAACATGGGCATCGCCGCCCTTCTTCTTGTAGTACCTCTTCTTTTCTCTCCTCTTTCCCTTCTTGTCGTTATCCCTGTCACTGTCACTTGATAATGGACATTTAGCAATAAAGTGACCGGGCTTACCACACTTGTAGCAAACCTTCTTGGAACGGGATTTGTAGTCCTTCCCCTTCCGTTGCTTGAGGATTTGGCGAAAGCTTTTGATGATTAAAGCCATCTCCTCATTGTCGAGCTTGGAGGCGTCAATTGGTTGTCTACTCGGTGTAGACTCCTCCTTCTTCTCCTCCGTCGCCTTAAATGCCACCGGTTGTGCTTCGGACGTGGAGGGTTCATCAAGCTCGTTGATCTTCTTTGAGCCTTTAATCATACACTCAAAGCTCACAAAATTCCTGATTACTTCCTCGGGAGTCATTAGTGTGTATCTAGGATTACCACGAATTAATTGAACTTGAGTGGGGTTAAGGAAAATGAGAGATCTTAGAATAACCTTAACCACCTCGTGGTCGTCCCACTTCTTGCTCCCGAGGTTGCGCACTTGGTTCACCAAGGTTTTGAGCCGGTTGTACATATCTTGTGGCTCCTCCCCTTGGCGAAGACGAAAACGACCGAGCTCCCCCTCGATCGTTTCCCGCTTGGTGATCTTGGTGAGTTCATCACCCTCGTGCGTGGTCTTGAGTAGGTCCCAAATCTCCTTCGCATTCTTCAACCCTTGCACTTTGTTATATTCCTCTCTACTTAGAGAGGCGAGGAGTATGGTTGTGGCTTGGGAGTTGAAGTGCTCGATTTGGGCCACTTCGTCCGTATCATAATCTTCATCCCCTACGGATGGTACCTGTACACCAAACTCAACAACATCCCATATACTTTTGTGGAGTGAGGTTAGATGAAATCGCATTAAATCACTCCACCTAGCATAGTCTTCACCATCAAACATTGGTGGTTTGCCTAATGGGACGGAAAGCAAAGGTGTATGTTTAGGAATGCGAGGGTAGCGTAAGGGGATCTTACTATACTTCTTACGCTCTTGGCGCTTAGAAGTTACGAACGGCGCATCGGAGTCGAAGGTCGATGTTGATGAAGTGTCGGTCTCGTAGTAGACCACTTTCCTCATCCTCTTGTGCTTGTCGCCTCTCCGATGCGACTTGTGGGAAGAAGATTTCTCCTTCTTCTCTTTGTGGTGTGAAGAAGACTTCTTCCCTTTGGAGGAGTCCTTCTTCTTCTCCTTCCTTTTGGTGCGGGACTCTTCCGATGAGGTGCTCCCATGACTCGTAGTGGGCTTGTCGCCGGTCTCCATCTCCCTCTTGGTGTGATCTCCCGACATCACTTCGAGCGGTTAGGCTCTAATGAAGCACCGGGCTCTGATACCAATTGAAAGTCGCCTAGAGGGGGGGTGAATAGGGCGAAACTGAAATTTACAAATATAAACACAACTACGAGACGGGTTAGTGTTAGAAATAATAATGAGTCCGAGAGAGAGGGCGCAAAACAAATCACAAGCGAATGAAGAGTGTGACACGCGGATTTGTTTTACCGAGGTTCGGTTCTCGCAAACCTACTCCCCGTTGAGGAGGCCACAAAGGCCAGGTCTCTTTCAACCCTTACCCTCTCTCAAACGATCCCGCGGACCGAGTGAGCTTTCTCTTCTCAAATGTTTGGAACACAAAGTTCCCACAAGGACCACCACAAGATTGGTGTCTCTTGCCTCAATTACAAGTGAGTTTGATCGCAATGAAGAATCAAAGAAGAAAGAAAGCAATCCAAGCGCAAGAGCTCGAAAGAACACAAGCAAATCTCTCTCACTAATCACTAGGGCGTTGTGTGGAGTTTGGAGAGGATTTGATCACTTTGGTGTGTCTAGAATTGAATGCTAGAGCTCTTGTAAGTAGTTGAAGTGGGAAAACTTGGATGACTTGAATGAGGGGTGGTTGGGGGTATTTATAGCCCCAACCACCAAACTAGCCGTTTGGTGGAGGCTGTCTGTCGAATGGTGCACCGGACAGTCCGGTGCACACCGGACAGTCCGGTGTGCCAGCCACGTCACCAAAGCCGTTGGGTTCCGACCGTTGGAGCTCTGTCTTCTGGGCCCGCCTGGATGTCCGGTGGCGCACCGGACATGTACTGTAGAGTGTCCGGTGCGCCAGCATGGGCGTGCCTGACCTCTGCGCGCGCTGGCGCGCAATAAATGCGCTGCAGGTAGCCGTTGGCGCCGGAAGTAGCCGTTGCCCCGCAGTTACACCGGACAGTCCGGTGTACACCGGACATGTCCGGTGAATTATAGCGGAGCAGCCGAAGCGAATTCCCGAGATTGGCGAGTTCAGAGCCACGACTTCTTGGAGCACCAGACACTGTCCGGTGTACACCGGACAGTCCGGTGAATTATAGCGTGCCGGCTCCGAGAATTCCCGAAGGTGAAGAGTTTGAAGTCGACCTTCCCTAGTGCACCGGACACTGTCCGGTGGTGCACCGGACAGTCCGGTGCACCAGACCAGGGTGCCTTCGGTTGGCCCTTGCTCCTTTGTTTGAACCCAATACTTGGTCTTTTTATCGGCTAAGTGTGAACCTTTGGCACCTGTATAACTTATACACTAGAGCAAACTAGTTAGTCCAATTATTTGTGTTGGGCAATTCAACCACCAAAATTAATTAGGGACTAGGTGTAAGCCTAATTCCCTTTCAGATAACCTTTAAATATTATTTAGAAGCCTTGGGTAAAGTTTGGTATGATTTTGACAATGTTTGGTGCCTAAACCCCAAAACTTAATTTTCTAGTGATACCTGCCCTAAGAACTACGGTTCTGACTCCAAAAACCCTACTTTCCTGGAGTCCCATGAAGGAAAGTTATACTTAATATACAACTTGATAAACCATTTCTATTACTGCAATTTCATAAGCATTACATAAGCATTCATGATTATATATGGTTCTATATAGAAAAAAGGAAGAAATAGAAGTTGAAGAAGCAAGAGCTACACCACCACCACCTAAAGACCCACCTGCCGAGAACTACTTTTATTTTGACATCTATGGAGCAGAGCCCGACTCACCTATAACACAAGGCAAGCCCCGATGCATTAGCCACCTCCTTGCTATTTTAAAATCTTTCTCACTTACTTGATGCATTAGGTGATAGGAGTTGTGTGCTAAATAAATTGCTGCATTCCCTTCCTTGAGAATTTGATTACCTTTCCTTGATCCCCTATTTTATAAAAAGGTTTTTCTTATGCTTAGTCTTGCTCTAGAAAAACAAAATGTTTTGTTTTCAACAAGAGATGATGCTTCAAGTGGGATGGGATGTTTTCAAAATAAACTTGATGGTGGATCCATCATGGCCATGATGGGTTCAACATCGGAAAAGATGTACCTCTGTTAGGTACCAAACTTTGGGTTGAAATGATAAAGCTAGGACCGGGCGGTTGACTTGCACGAGGAGAGAGTCTCGGTGTAGTGTCTCCGTCTGAGTCGATTAAGGACCATGTCAATGTGGGCCTGCTGACCGAGGACCCTTTAACTGGTCATATGCCTCGTCATGGGTAAGCTTTGCCTCGGGCAGACTAATACCAGAATAAGATAACACACAATGGGAGTGGAGAGATGGCGAGAGTAGTGTGTACCCTCCATGGCAAGAGGCTGGGCGGTGGTGTATCTATGCTCTCGGTTGGCATGAACCTGATCTGGTCTTAAGAACCCCAGTGGCGAGTTGACATATGCAAGGGTTAAGTGCTACATATGTCGTGTGATTGGACATCCTCAGCTGAGTATTAATCGATTCGGATCGCCGTTACTTCTCGGACATGAAGACTTGGTCACTGACTTACACGTAGCATTCCAGTGAACAGAAGGGTTGATAAAAAATTGGCTAGTATAGGCCAAGTGCTTGAACTAGGTTAGAAAGAACTCTAGATTCAGGTAATGACTTAACTTGTTAATAAAGCTGGATTTTAAGGATCCACTCTTAGTAAGCATTTTTGCAAACAGAGTATTGATTATTGATTAAGCATTACCTTGGCTCCCTCAAGCCAGCATACCCTTGAGAGTCTTTTATTTTGACGGGTAAGACTTGCGAGAGTACACTCCATACTCAGGGTTTTCGAACCCATGTTGTTGTAGGTGAGGAAGCAGCACATTTTTGTTGCTTTTGTTCCAAGGTGGTGCCTAAGGAAGAAAACCAGGAGTGAAGCCTCGGGAGGAAGTGTCCTCCTTTAAAAACTTTTACTGTTAATCGAGAGGGATTTTTGCCTCCCAAGGTTTGTAATAATATTACTCCAGCACTCTTACATATTTTTACTGGTCTGTAATAATAATACTCTTTCTATACTTTAATATAAAATAAGTTGCTGTAACTGCTTCCGCATATCCGTTCTTCCGATGTGTTGTAATATCTGCATGACGGGTGAAACGCTCTTGGGAAAAAGGTAAGGAATATAGATACCGAACTTGTCAAGTGGTCAGGTGCATCTATAGGGTTGTCCGAAGTCTGTTAGACAAGGACAACTGTAGGTGGGCCTAATGACTTGGGAGGTTCCGTCACATGAACAATATCCCCGTACTGTTCACGCTGACTTGTATTCGTTGTACGTCACGCTTGGACTTTTACCTTTTGTCAAGCCGAAGGCACAAATGTAATTGAATATTGTTTCTGTTTATCCATGATAATAAAGAGAAGTACATATTAATAATGTCATATGATTATTCATGTTGTCTTTTATATTTCATATGCTTCTTCTTTCATTAACATACACTGCGATGATGAAGGTATGTCCTTCATGACCTTCGTCTTAAGATCATTATATCCTAAGGGAAATAATGGTTCGAAGGACGAAGGGCATTAACCTTTAACATTTTGTGTTGCCTTGTTCTTAACTCATAGCATTTGAGAACAAGTCCCCAACACCGTACAAGTCCAAACTCGCCACTCTCGGGTTTTTCCAACACCGCTCCGCTATAATTCATCGGATTGTTCGGTGTGCCACCGGACTGTCCGGTGTGACAGCGGAGCAACGGCTCTTCGATGCAACGGTCGACTGCACAGTGCCCCTAACAGCGCTATAGTTCGCGGGAAAAGTCAGAGCAGAGGTCAGAGGCATACCGGATAGTGAACAGTAGTTGTCCGGTGCGGCACCGGACTGTCTGGTGCCACCAGAAGTCAGCGCTCCAATGGTCGACTGCATCAGAACCCTAACGGTTGGGTGTCGTGGCTGGCACACCGGACTGTTCGGTGCACCCATCGACAGCAGCCTGCCCCAACGGTTGTTTTGGTGGATGAGGGCTATAAATACCCCTCAACCACCACCACTTCAACCATCCAAGCATTCAGCACTCTTCATTAAATACAAGAGCAAAGTGCAACACTTCAAGACACAAATCAAAGCCACCGATCCAATCAAAGTCTCCAATTCAATTGTTTTCGGACTTGTGAGAGGATCGTTCTTGTGTTTCTTTGTTGCTTGGTTGGCTTTCTTCTTTCTCTCATTCTAATTCTCAAAGCCTTGTAAGCGAAGCAAGAGACACCAATCGTGTGGTGGTCCTTGCGGGGTCTAAGTGACCTGGGAAATCAAGGAAGAAAGCTCACTCAGTCTAGGTGACCGTTTGAGAGAGGAAAAGGGTTGAAAGAGACCCAGTCTTTATGACCACCTCAACGGGGACTAGGTTCTTTAGAACCGAACCTCGGTAAAACAAATCACCGTGTCATCCGCTTTATTTTCTCTTGATTTGTTTTCCCCTCTCTCCCGGACTCGAATTTAATTCTAACACTAACCCCGGCTTGTAGTTTGTGTTTTAAAGTTATAAATTTCAGATTACGCCTATTCACCCCCCCTCTAGGCGACTTTCAATAGGTAGAGAAGTGTAGCCTTGGCCAGACTAATTACTTTAATTTACTTTTGTTTTAGCTATCCATAGCATTTAAGCTCTAAAGGAACTTTCACATCTTTCTAGTACGCTCTCTTGACCTTACAACCTCGAACTAGGACTAGATCATGAGCCATCAACAATTCTAGCTTTGATGGACTTGACTTATTAAAATGGGTGTTGAATTATAATCAAGCTACTCTTAACATATTTAGTGCTAGGATAGTGAGATGGGACTAGGGTTAAATAATGATCCATTACCAGAGGTACATCACATCTAACGGATCTCCTTTTGGTTATAGTATCAGTACACGTCTACATTTGAATTACCGCTGTAGGAATCTTTTTATGTTGTAACACATGTGCACGCATGCACACATACACATATCTCTACTATATTTAAGTGGGAGAATCTTCCTTCACGTCGTCCCAACATAGTGATCACGCACACCCTCTATCTGCCTCCGTTGTCCACCCTCTGCCCAATGGGTGCGAGTTTGTTTTGCAATTTTGGCACTTGTTACATCAGGCTTCAAACTATTGGCATCTCGAAGATGTCAATTGCTTTACTGGCATTATAATCCCATGCTCTTTGAACATTTGGCATCCAAAGCTGCTGATCGTCATTAGGTGGTGTGCTCTTCCCTTCGTGCTCTCGCTCTATTCTTTCGTTTGCTCCGTCTACAAGCTTCATCGTGCTTATACCAGAGGCGTCACTGTCCTTGTGTGGCTAGGGTTCATCAATGGAATTTCTTGGACACTAGAAAAATAGTGTTCAAACCCCTCTATCCTATAAGCTATGGCAGCAGGATACATATACTACGGCCCAATAAATTGCTTGATATAGTACTGCATCAAATGTCTGAAACACTCCCTTTTTAGTTTCAGGGAAAACCGTGTTCATTACTTTTTTCAAATCTTTGCAAGCATCTAATCATAAAGCAAGCATCAGAAAGCTACTAATAACCTTGTGCAATTGTTGAAAGAACCAAGTCTAGTTTTCAGTAGTTTCCACCTCGAAGAAACCGAATGCTTTGGGATGCATCTAGTTTTGGCCATCAACACCTACTACACAACATAGGTGTCCATTCCACCTGCCGTTCAAAGCACCGCAGTGAACACTTAGATATGGTATGTACCGCTCTATGAAACTAGTGATGCAAGGTCTAAGGGCACAAAAAGGCAGTCCCTCATCCATTTTGACATCCAACTCAATAATGCTATCAGGTGACTTCTGCATAACTAATTCTCTCCAAGGCCATAGGAGTGGGAAGCTGTCTTCCCAACTACCAAATAATTGCTTTAGAGCTTTCTCTTTGCTATGCCAAACTATATCATAACCAATTGTGCATCCAAATGTATCTTGCAAAGTTGTTTACAGCTCCTTAGCACCCATGTGTGGTTTCTTCATTAATAGTGGAAGAGCACGCATCGCTACCCAACCACCTGTTGATGTGGTGGTCTTTCTTTTACCTCTCGAAGTACATGTGTGCTCATTATTCAAGACAATAACCTAAAAAAACATAAGATATATTAACACTATTGGTTCGTACCAGTAAATACATACATGAGCCAAACTTCTAAAACTGTACCTGAATAGTGGGTGATCCTTTCATCTCTGGCCTCACATGAATGCTCCAAGCACAATTAGGGCCTCTACAATACCCTCTGAATCAAGTCTTGTTTGTAGCCTCAATGACAAGCTCAAATTCTTTGTTTATGACATACCACCTAACTGCAAGTCTAAACTGCTCCATTGTTGCATAGAAGCTACTAGGCTCCACAACAGGATTGTTCATGTCATATACAATTCTTCCATCATCTAACACTGAATCAGAACATGGCATGGTTGCTGATTCACCACCTTCTAAATCTCTCCTATTACTTCATACAACATTACGAGTTAATTCTTCTTCCCTTTGATCAAATACCATCTCATCCTTAGTATGCAAACCAAGTTGGATATACAATGCTCGTTCACTAGCAACATCCTGTCTACCTTCCTCGGTCCACCTATCTTCAACTTCAATTGAATCCCAATCAACAAATTGACTTGTATTACAATTTTCTTACCCAACAAACTCATAATTAGTAGTTACTTAGAACAAACTAAGTAGCATCACAAAAAATAATACTCACCTCAGCAGACAGCAACACATGTGACAATATCATCCTGCTCGATACAAGCCAAACTCTAATCCTGCTCTATCGGAGACACATACATTGCCACTGCTTCCACGACATCCTCGATCCCTAATGTAGTTTTGTATATTACAAAAAACATTACAAAAATCAACAGACATAATATTGATCCATTGCAACATAAACAAAAATGTTATGCTGCTATGTGTGAGGGCCGACCATTTTAAGCATACTGTGGGAAGCATCCATGAGCTCGCCAAGGCAACTAGATCTACAGTCGAGGGGAGCAACATCAATGTGGAATAGGAAGATCACGGTGACCGTTAGTGAGCTGTGGTAGTGAGGAGCATCAACAACATGACATCAACCTGATGGCGACGAAGAAGAAGAAAGACCGATAATGAGGAAGAAGAAGAATGTCGACGAGGAGGAAGAAGAATGGCGGTGGTGGGGTTGGGGGGGAGACTACGGTCACCTGGTCCAAGCACGGGTGCATCTGGTGCACGGGCAAACGGAGCTCGAGGATGGAGCAAACAGAAGAATGGAGCGAGGGGCACAAAGGGAAGAGCATAACACCTAATGACGATTAGTAGCATCAGATGCCAAATGTTTAAAGAGCGTGTCATTATAATACCAACATAGCAATTGACGTCTTTGGGATGCCAATATTCTGAAGCCCGATGTAACGAGTGTAAATTGCAAAAATCTCAACGAGCCCCTTCTAGCCCCTTCCTGCACGCAAGCAAGGTTCTTGCCCAATAAAAAAGGCGCGAAAGAGCCGGGTACTTAACTGTCCTTTCTAATCAATTAAACTCACATTAATTTGTTTTATGTGGATAGATGTTGTAAATACATATATGTAGTGATAATTTTATAATTAGAAAAATATAATCGTTATCGGGCCAAGATGATATGGACCAATTTTATATCATGTTGGACCGGGCCACAACACTATTAAATTGATTGTGGACCACGTCACTATTAAAGGTGATATGCCTTCTAGACCGGGACGTGACACTATTAGGTCGTGTTTACCGGCCTAGATCACGACACTATTAATGGGACATGCCTATTGGGCCGAGCAACAATACTATTAAATGGGTTGTGCCTCAGGCGGGGCCACAAGGCGGAACCTATTTGGCCATCTATAGTTTAGTACCTTCTCTCTCACACTCCTTGATCTCACGAGCATGAAAAAAAAACAAGATAAAAACTTTATCTTGTCTCGCCTTACACCATATACCTCGTTGTCCAGAGTCTTTAGGGCAAAATACTTGGTGCACCATGAGGTGCAGTCGAATCTATGTGATCCGACCCTAGGGAAGCGCCACCGCATGTTCAAATTCGCATGAGGCGCATCGCCTTATCCACCACGCCGATAGAATCGACACCGCTGCCCATCTAACTTTGCAATGGTTTGGCTCGATCTATAATCTATGGGTTTAGATTGTTTTTAAATAAATATCCCATTAATTAAGATCTACCTATATGATATTAAAGACAAACTAACTACTTATTAACTAGAAAGCTGTAACACTAACATTACAATCATATTGGATGAGTGGCAGTATGAACAGTTCTCGTGCCTAATATGGCTAAATCGTTCGGTACTCTATTACATGAACAATCTTCCACTGTGATAGCTGCTAGCCTGCTACCTTACATTCATCTCTTTATTCTGGCCCAAGACTATAAATGTGAAAAACCAAACTATCCAACTTAATCCAGGGAGAATGAACTCAAGTACTGCGGTCAACAAGAGACCGATTTCTTTCTGCAATTGAGTGTTCTTTCTTGTGCGTTTTTTTTGGGTAAGGTAATCTGTGTTCTTGAATTTTGTTTGATCCACAACTTCTCAATAGATAAACCTCGGTACTCATGGAGGCAGATCAAATTCCTTGTGCTACTGCAGTAATGTCTGAACGAGCGTCCTGCGCTTGGGGACTAGGACGAGCGGAATCCGCCGCGGCGTCGTCAGCCCCGGCGCCTCGCCCATGTCGAGGTCCTCCAGGCGCATGCCGGCGGGGAGCTCCCATTCGAAGTGGTGCAGGAGGCTGACGAGCGCGAGCTCCAAGACTGGCAGCGCGAAGTTGATGCCGGGGCAGATCCTCCGGCCGGCGCCGAACGGGATGAACTGGTAGTCGGTCCCTCTGAAGTCCACCGAGGGACTGCCGCCCACGAACCGCTCTGGGCGGAACTCGTCCGGTGCGTCCCACACAGCAGGGTCCCGCCCGATGGCCCACACGTTGACGAAGAGCGCCGTCTTGGCCGGGATCTCGTAGCCCTGCACAACCGCGGGGGTTGTTGATTCATGCGGGACGAGGAGCGGCGCTGGTGCGTGGAGTCGAAGCACCTCTTTGAACACTGCCTTCAGGTACTCCATTTTGTTCAGGTCCGGTTCAGCGATGGTCGTCTGATCGGCGCTGACGACTCGCGCTATCTCGCCTTGGAGCTTGCTCATTACCCGCGGGTTGGCAATGAGTTCGGCCATGGTCCATTCTAGCGTTTGGGATGATGTTTCAGTTGCAGCAGCTATCATGTCCTGCAGACTCAAGAATCGAGTACGGATGAGAGGAACAATATTGGATTATTGGCAGTAAACATTTCTTGATGAGATACTGGAAGAGCGTTTCTGCGAGACTGCGAAGATAACCTCGATGGTAGCTTTGATGCGATCGTCTGTGAGCTCGAGCCCATCTGCGCCTTCTTCCCGCAGCCGGAGCAAGACATCCAAGAAGTCCTCAGCCTCCTCCCCTGCGTCGCCACTCGCCACCCCCTTTTCCTTGTGTGCGGCCACTATATCGGACAGGAACTTGTCCCACGCCTCGGCCATGTCTTCGATCTTCTTATCGAGGCCCGTCGCCCATCTCACAAACCTCGCCGGTGCGTCCGGCAGCACGTCTTCGGGTTGGAAGCCCGCCATCAGCGCTGCGGAGTTCCCCATCAGCTGTTTCAGCTTCTCTGCTGTTGCCCCAGCGGCACCGGTGGCCGCGCGGGTGACCACCGCGTTGGTGTAGCCGTACAGGAGCTCCCTCATCTCCACGGCCTCCCCAGCCTCCGCGGTGCGGCGTGTCCGTGCGACGAGCGCGGCTACCTCGGCAACCCGTACGGGCGCGAAAGATTCCACGCGCCGCGGAGAGAGGAGGTGGACCACCGCGATCTTCTTGCCCCGGCGCCAGTTCTCGCCGTAAGGCGCGAACGACACGTTGCTGCACCCATACATCAGCTTATCCCCTCCCACGCTGCGTGGGCGGGAGGCGAAGGCGAGGTCGTGGTTCTTGAACAGATCCGCGGCCGCGGCCGCAGTGGACACGACCAAGGTCGGCCTACGCCCGAGTTGCAGGAAGAGGAGACCGCCGCCGCCGCCATAGCGAAGCTGCAGCTCTAGCAAGGATCGGTGCGCGAGGCGGCCGATGAGGTGAAGGTGGCCGATCAGTGGTAGCGACGGCGGAGACGGCGGGAGCTTGCTGCTCCTGCGGTTGTTGATAACGTAGAGGAAGACAATAAGCGCGCCGGCGGCGAGCAGGTAAAGAGGCATTGTTTGTTTTCTGCTCTCGTGAGTGGTGACCAGTCTATTGCTGCGGGGAAAAGACTGGATTTTGTTCGGCTTTGGGCTAGAGATGAAAACGGTGAGTAAATATAAAAACTATTTATGTTTATATATTTTTATTGAAAATAAAACAAAAACAGTAACTCTAGAGACAAAAATGGTATCAGTATTTTGAAAATATCGAAAAGGGAGGTTTGGTACGGAAAATATAACTATAACAATCGAAATCTAAAATTCAATCGATATTTATCAACATAAAGTTATCTCAATATAACAAAGTTGACAAAGATCATAAGTTCAGTATTCACAATATAACAAATTCATAATTCATACTATTTTTTCAAGTTCACAATATTACAAATTAATGAATATCATAAGTTCATAGACTTAAAGTTCAAAAGTTAGCAAGTTCATAATATAACAAGCTCACAATTCACCATAGTAGGATCAATGCGAGTACGAAATGGATAAAGTACGATTATATTTTTAAAATTTATAGGTTATATATCTTTACAATATAAAATCTATTGTACAACACAAGTGCACCTACGTCTTTTACCCAAGCAGAGTAGCAGAACATGGCTCGAATCCCTTCCACCTCTTATTTTAACGATTTTTACAGACACGGCAGGCGATCCACCCTATTGGGCTTCATGGGCCTATTTTGTTTTCGGTAAATTCAAAGAATTTTTTATGGTAAATTTTGATGATGAAAAGAGCGCCACATGTTCTCTAACTTGAACTCAATTTTATTAAGCTTGTTGTGGAAGCTCTTCATGACGAGAGAGGATGAGGATCCTAAGTCCCCGATGGTAATTGAGGCAAGTGCCAATGTCAGTCTTGGAGGTGAAAACCCGTAAAGTGTTCTTCTCTCGTATGAAGCCCTAGACTCCTCTCGTATGTAGTTAGGATTTTGTCTCTTTTGGTTGTTGCGCCATCATCGTAGTCTCTCCATCTATTGCATCTGGAGAGGAGGGAGACGATTGCTCCTAACTTCCACAATGGTCGTCTTCCATCGAAGTCAAGCAGTGCTATGTCTCGGTGCATTCATCATCATCTACTTTGAGCTCTTCCTCAGTCACTTATTAATGACTTTGTACCATTAGCAGCAACAACATCTTCACCACCAAGGTATATAATATAGTCACGAAAGCTTAAAGGACAGTAGAGATCTAAGCTCTCATTTAACGTTGTCAATATTTTTTTATTAAGATATCAAGAAGCATGAAAGTTTTCCCTATCCTCCTTGGAACGCATCACAAGGATGCCTATGCAAGAGCCTAACTCTCATTCGGTGAACTCTATGGATGGTCTCAAGCTTTTCCCATGTGCAAGTTGGTCTCTAGAACAGCCTTTTCCAAACCACTCCCTAGAGTATTCACAATCAAGTTTTCGCCGAAACTGCATGAGACTAGTTCCCTCTAGTACAATATAGCAGCCACACCACAAATGCAATTGGTATGATATCACAAGAGTACAAGCCACTCCGAGCACAACCATAGTGCGTGCAAGCACCAAGTGGCAAGTGGTTTACAAACAACAATAAAAATTGCGCCTAAACCTAGAGCGAGCAATATAAGCGGTGGTTTAACTAACTTAAGCACTTTACAAAGCATTCACACTAATTTTCTTGAGCACTTGGGTGTCCAAAGCTACTATAAATGAGCCTCAACTCACTATATATGTTCCTCGTCTCCCACACCACTCAAATAGCCTGTTGGGTTCCTATTTATAGCCCCCATGGAGAGATAAATGGTGTGTTTGGTTCTACTTTATAAAAAATATTTGCTACTAAAATTCTAAAATCTCAACTAAATATGTACAACAACAGAATATGTTCCTAAAAATCTACACATTTCTCTAGTTGAATTCAGCATCACCTCCTACCCTAGATTTTTTAGATTCCTATCAACCATGTTACTAAACTATCATGCTCTTATAGGATCCATATTTGATAGTTGTTTCAACCAAGCATATTTTAGCTTTCGCGCAACCATCAACTCACAACAACTTTCTCACAGCTCACAACTATAATCATATTTTTTAGGAATCTACAGTTGAACCAAATAGACCCATAGTCGTTACACCCTCAACAACCTTCTCTATGCACCATTTGATTGTCTAACATTTGGTCATTAGCCAATGCATCAGAGTCTGATGACTCTTAATAACTAATGTGTTAGCACTAGTCATTGCTAATCGATGGGTCATTCATATATAGTGCATAGTCTAATTGTAATACCCAATTTGTAAATATTGAGAAAAGAGTTGATCTCCTTATACATTTTGTCTCTATTTATTATAACATGTGAATAGCTATATTTAAGAGTGAATAATTAGACAAATGACACCTAAATAATTTATGCATCATGCTGGAGTTTATATGTTTGTGCATCTATAGATAATAATAATAATAGTAATAAAAATACAATAATGTCTAAACAAGGATTTAAGACCTAATGTGCAAATTAGAAATTGGAAATAACATAGAAAAGGGAACCTTATGAAATGTAAAGAAAATAAATACATAAATAAATGAAACCTTTTCAAACTTGTATCTTTAATTTATACACTTGACTTGAGTATAAAATTCACAACAATATTTGAGTTCAAATTAAGGTTCAAATTTCAAAGAAAGGAAATCAGAAAAAGAAAAAGAAAAGAAAAAGGAAAAATATAAAATAGCGCATTGGACCAATCTTGTCGTGGCCGGCCCACTCTCCTCTCAGCGTGGCCCATGTGCTCGTGGTGGCATCGACATACTGGGCCCACTGGTCGGTCTTTCTACGGCCGCTATGCTGGTGCCGCGTTCGCGGACCTAGTGACACACTGGCAACTGGGCCCGCGCGTCAGCCACTCATGTGCACGCTCCGAGTGAAAGGGAAATGTACCCTTAGGGCAATTTCTATTATGTTTTGGTGATTAAGTGCCCAACACATTTAATTGAGTTCCTATGTGCTAAATGAAGAGAGAAGTGCAAATCAAAGAGAAGGTATATTTCTAGACTTAGTACAGTTGTTTTTGAATACTAATGAAGTTATCTAAGTGTTAGAAATAGAGAAAAGAAGAAAAGAAAAGGATTGCAAAAGACTGGATGTGTACAGCCAAAGATCAGCTCGGCCTGGCACACCGGACTGTCTGGTGTGTCCGGTGCACCAGGCTAATCCGCGTGAATAGGCTGCTCTCGGGACTCGACGGCGGCGTACGACTATAATTCACTGGACTATCCGGTGGTGCACCGGACTGTCCGGTGAGTTGTCCGCGACGAACTCGTCACTCTCGGGAAGAGGATCAGCGGTGTACGGCTGAAATTCACCGAACTGTCTGGTGGCGCACCAGACTGTCCAATGAGCCAACGGTCGTCTGTGCCAACGGTCGGCCGCGCAATCTTCGCAACGCGTGGCAGCTCCAACGGTCGGCAGGGGGCACCGGACAGTCCGGTGCGCCAACTGACCCGGAGCTGCAATGGTCGTCTGTGCCAGAAAAGGAAGGAGATCGGCACCGGACCGTCTACAGTGACTGTCGACAGAAGGTAAGGATAGCCTTCCTTGTTGATCTCCAACGGCTCCTAGCTGTCATGGGGCTATAAAAAGGACCCTTATGCGCATGGAGGAGCTACACAAGCATTCACTAAGCATCCTAAGGCATCCAGATTTTGTTCCCGCGCATTCGTTTCGTTGTGTTTGAGATTTGAGCTCTATTCGAGTCAAGGACTCCTTGTGTTGTCATTTGAGCTCAAGTCTTCTCTTGTGTGCGTGGGTGTGCTGCGATTTGCGTCTTGTGTGTGTTGCTCATTCCAACCTTACTGCATGCTTTCTTTGTGATCATCATTGTAAGGGCGAGAGGCTCCAACTTGTGGAGATTCCTCGCAAACGGGAAAAGGATATAAGGAAGAAAAGCCGTGGTATTCACGTTGATAATTGGATCACTTGAAAGGGGTTGAGTGCAACCCTCGTCCATTGGGACGCCACAACGTGGAAGTAGACAAGTGTTACTTGGCCGAACCACGGGATAAAATCGTGTGTCTCTTGTGATTGCTCTCTCCTTGATTGTCTGTGTTCTCAAGAGCTCGTTTCAAGCTACTTAGCCGTTCTAACTTTCATAACTAAGTTTTGTGGCTATTAGTGTTGAATTTTACAGGATCACCTATTCACCCCCTCTAGGTGCTCTCAATTGGTATCAGAGTCGTTCTCATCACGTAAGGGACTAATCGCCCGAAGAGATGGATCCTAAGGGAAAGGGGATGGTGGTCAACGACAAGGAGAAGGAGTCCATCTTCAATGAGCCGAGAGATGACAAGCCCACTGACTCTGGCTCGAGTCACAAGAAGAAGGACGGGAAGAAGAAGAGGCGCATCAAGAAGATCGTCTACTACGACAGCGATGAATCTTCTTCTTCACCAAGAGGCGACGACGATGATGACTCGTCTAAAAAGAAACCGGTTAATCAAAACTTTTCATTTGATTATTCTCGTATTCCATTCAATTCTAATGCTCATTTACTATCAATTCCACTTGGGAAACCTCCGCACTTTGATGGAGAAGACTACTCATTTTGGAGTCACAAAATGCGTAGTCACTTATTTTCTCTCCATCCTAGTATTTGGGAGATAGTTGAAAATGGAATGCATTTCGATAGTACGGATAATCCTATGTTTATTAATGAGCAAATTCACAAGAATGCACAAGCTACCACTGTTTTGCTAGCATCGTTGTGCAGGGATGAGTACAACAAGGTGAGCGGCTTGGACAACGCCAAGAAAATTTGGGATACCCTCAAGATATCACATGAGGGAAACGATGCCACCATGATCACCAAGATGGAGTTGGTGGAAGGCGAGCTAGGGAGATTTGCGATGATCAGGGGAGAGGAGTCAACGCAAACCTACAACAGGCTCAAGACCCTGGTCAACAAAATTAGAAGCTATGGAAGCACAAGATGGATGGACCACGATGTCGTTCGACTTATGCTAAGGTCATTCACGGTAATTGTCCCCCATATCGTAAACCTCATTCGTGAAAATCCCAGGTACACCAAAATGATGCCCGAGGAGATACTCGGAAAATTCGTGAGCAGGCGTATGATGGTAAAGGAAGCGCGATACGTGGATGATGCTCTTAATGGCCCTCTACCCGTCCACGAGCCTCAACCCGTTGCTCTCAAAGCAACAAGCAGCAGGGAGGCGCTACCAAGCAAGGTGGCACAAGTTGAGGCTGCCTAGCTAAACGAAGATGAGATGGCCCTAATCATCAAGCGCTTCAAGACCACACTAAAAGGACACAAAGAGTACCCTAACAAGAACAAAGCAAGGGGAAAGCGCTCCTGTTTCAAATGCGGTAAGGCTGGTCATTTTATAGCATAATGCCCCGATAATAATAATGACCAGGAATAAGAAAAGCATGGGAAGAGGGAGAAGAAGAAGGCTTACAAGAAGGCGAAGGGCAAGGCGCACCTTAGCAAAGAATGGGATTCGGACTGCTCTTCATCCGACTCCGACGATGAAGGACTTGCAGCCTCAGCCTTCAACAAATCTTCGCTCTTCCCAACGAATGCCACACTTGCCTCATGACTAAGGAGAAGAAGGTGAGTGTTCGAGATTCCCCTAAGTACTCTACTTCTAGTGATGAGGATTCCTCCGATGATGAAGTAGATTACTCTAGTCTATTTAAAGGATTAGATAGAGCTAAAGTAGAAAAGATTAATGAACTAATTGATGCTTTAAATGAAAAGGATAGACTTTTAGAAAAGCAAGAGGATATTTTGTATGAAGAGCATGATAAATTTATTAGCGTTCAAAAATCTCTTGCTCTAGAAATTAAGAGAAATGAAATGTTATCCTCTGAATTATCTGTGTGCCATGAATCAATCTCTAGTTTAAAGATTTTGAATGATGATTTAAATGCTAAGCTAGAGGAAGCTAATACTACTAGATCTTGTGTAGAACATGTAGTTATTTGCAATAGATGCAAGAATTTTGATATTGATGCTTGTGATGATCATCTTGCATCCATTTCTAAATTAAATGATGAGGTGGCAAGTCTTAATGCTCAACTTAAGACTTGCAAGATTGATTTTGATAAATTAAAGTTTGCTAGGGATGCCTACACAATTGGTAGACACCCCTCAATTAAGGATGGACTTGGTTTTCAAAAGGAAGCCAAGAACTTAACAAGCCAAATGTAACACCACAGGTGTTTATATTCTGCTCGGCAACGAGTATGGATTTAAGCACGTGATATCAGTGGATAAAACAGATTTTAAATTTTAATCATTTTCGCTATCGCGATTTTTATATCGCATCTGTTTCGTTTGTCGCTAGTGCGACATCATTTTTACTTCTATTTATTCGGACTCTTCCAAAATTTTTATGATGTTCGGAACATCGTCGTTCCGAAAAATCGGTGCGTCCGATGAATATTTAAAATTCATCGCTCACGCGAATCCGAATTCGGAAGCCCGAACCCATCGAATGATTTTTAGCCTGGGCGAATTAAATAGAACTCGACAACTAAGTTTTCAATGTAAAATAATTTAATCTCCTTTTTGTCATCTGTGACATCGCGTCTACGGATTTTTAATTAAATTGCTCTCTAACCGAGTGTTCGAGTAGCGAACGGAATTCGTCTAAATTTAACTCAAACGAATGCAAAATTAAAATTAATCGATTAAGGCAAATTAGAAACGTCCCCTAAATATTTCGCTCTTATACGCGGTCTCTACGAATTCGATAGACACTAATAAGGGCAGGCTGTTTAAATAAAACGAACCCGAACTGACCGAAACCAGAACAACTGTTAGCCGATTCGGTTTCCTGTTTCAAAGTCAAGAAAATAATATGTGTAACCGAAATGTCGTTTTAATTCGATCTATTTACATCCTGCCTGAACAAGTCCAATGATCAGATATTATTAATTGGTAGAAATTTATCTGGTCCCGAGAATATTCACCAAATTGAATTTGGTCTAAATTATATACCTGATATTATTTTCATCCAACACATTTGTGCCTCTTTTAAACCCTAGAAATTAGATTTTGTCTCCGTGTCTACATTAATTAAATGCAGAAAATATTTTCTTAGCCTTATCTCAGCAATAAGCATTAGACATTTTCCCATGCATGCGTACGTTCATTAGAAAAAA
The DNA here is from genome assembly GCA_029449295.1 of Zea luxurians. Taxonomy (NCBI): domain Eukaryota; kingdom Viridiplantae; phylum Streptophyta; class Magnoliopsida; order Poales; family Poaceae; genus Zea; species Zea luxurians. The sequence continues at coordinate 5,262,859 of JAOPSE010000134.1, read as the reverse complement.
AAATCCTATCACTAGCTGTAGCCTCATCCTCACACAATCGTCGTCTTCATCCATTGCAGATTTTTTCAGCAGCTGCAGCGCGCAAGTGTGTTGTGTTCCCTGTTTCTCTCCTCTCCCTTATCCTTATGCGGACAGCCGCTGGAATTTTTGTGTGTCGTTGAAGTATCTTATAGGAAAAATCTCAGCGCTAAGCAAGCCTTCTCCAACGTTCTTCTCCCTTATATCCTTCCAGCCATCGTTATCTCTCCCTCCCTCAGCTCACGGCACTCTCTCCCCTGCTCAGAATTTTTACGCCGTGCCTGCTCCCATCCATGGCTACCTCCCTGGTCCGCTGGTCTGCGTTCTCCCTGCTCGGTTCCTCAGCCGCGCAGCTCGCCGGCGTTCATTCCCTGCGTCGCGCGCTCCTGCGCAGTTCCCTGGTGCCGCACCCGGCTTCTCCCTCTCCAGCCGTGCTCCAGCACGCGCGTTCTTCTCTATCCTTCCCATGGCGTCTTGAAGCAGAGCTCTGTCCATGGCCGACCGTCATGTGCGCCGCTGCTTCTTCCTTGTGTCCGGTCTTGGCTCGATCGCGCTTTGGTGCTAGCGCCGTGGTCTGCAGCTTGTCTTCTCCAGCTCGCTTAATCCCTGCGTGCGTCGAACTTCTACTCGGCGTCCTGCTGGCCGAAGCTTCGGATTGCCGTGCCGATGGCCGAGCCCGGCTCGCGCCTTCCCTGTCGTCTGGTACGGGCGCAGCTCCCTCACTGTCCACGCCATAAAATTCGCTTGGCCACCGTCCCACCAAATTGCGAAGCTCTCTGCCGTGCGCTTGCCAGCTCGGATTTCGCCAGCCGCCGTTTTTTAACCCGTGTGCCGGTCGGCGTCGTGGAGTTTTAGTTTGATCAGCTCGTCGTCGTGTCGTTTGCCGTCGAGTCGTCAAACACGTCATCCTCTGCTCAAACCCCACCTCACCAGCTCGTTCCCGACTTCGGCTGAAAGTCGTCGTCGTTCTGCGCGTTAGCAACAAATCCCAAGAATCGGGTGAAGATGAAGCTAGCAGCGCGATATTCCCTAAGCGCTCGACAAATTGCCTGGAACGGAAAATCGCTATCGATCTCGTGGATTCGTGGCAGCTGTTGAAATGGTAAGCTGATGAATTGTTTAGAATAGTTCGAACGTTAAACAAATTAATGTGTTAGTGCGATGCTCATTAGGTGCTCGATAAATTGCGTGAGTCACGAAACTCTCCTCGACTTCGCAGTTCTTGCGATTATCGAGTCAGATTCAGTTATAGCGAGTTATTTCGCTATTCCGGCCAATTAGCGGAATTATTATACCGAATAGAAGATTAATAGGCATGTGTGATGAGGAAATAGTTTAATCACTTATACATATGTGTATATATTTACGATAAAGAAATATCTGAGTAATTGTTGACATGAAAAACTTGTGAGGAGTAAAATAAAATTAAAATAGTTCTTTGTGAGGCGATGTAGTATAATTCATAAAACGAGGGATAAGTTTATAATTCAATTAATTAACTGATAAGTTGTGGTTAGGCTAATTGTATTAAAGGTGTATAATTTGTTGTTTTGTGATGTTCACGTTAGGTTCGGTTAATCTAGAGAAGCGTAATTATTGCGCTTAATCATACGTTGAACTAGTATTTTCGTATAAAATTGTACAACGCCTCGCCGCTAGGTGTTTAAATCCGCTATCGCGTAACACTATTTAGGTTTGTAATATTTCCGTCGATATGCATTCATGTGCATAATGCATTTCATTCAGGTATGTTAATTAGTCACGTGATACGGAAGACGAACCAAGTCGACCTCAAGCGCGGGCTACTCCACATGGTGAAGCTGAAGGACGAACGCAAGGATGGATGACCTAACAAGTGCCAAGACAAAGAATGATCGTCAAGTGCTCATCGCCTAACCAACACTAACCTAGTGTTACTCAGGCAAGCCCCGGTGCATTTGCCACCTCCTTGTGTTTTAAAAACCTTTTTCACTTGCTTGATGCATTAGGTGATAGGAGTTGATTGCCAAAACAATTTCTGCATTACCTTCCTTGAATTTGATTACCTTCCTTGATCACCCGTTTTACAAAAGATTTTTGATGCTTAGCCTTGCTTTAGAAAAACAAAATGTTTTGTTTTTACAAAAGATGATATGGCAAAGGTGGGTGGGACGTTTTTGAAAATAAAATTTGATGGTGGATCCATCATGGCCGTGATGGGTTCAACATCGGAAAAGATGTACCTCTGCCAGGTACCAAACTTTGGGTTGAAATGATTAAGCTGAGACCGGGCGGGTGACTTGCACGAGAAAGGAGTCTCGGTGTAGTGTCTCCGTCTGAGTCGATTAAGGACCGTGTCGATGTAGGCCTGCTGACCGAGGACCCTTTAACTGGTCACATGCCTCGTCATGGGTAAGCCTTGCCTCGGGCAGACTAAGGCCAGAATAAGATAACACGGAATGGGCGTGGAGCGATGGGGAGAGTAGCGTGTACCCTCCGTGGCAAGAGGCTGGACGGTGGTGTATCTGTGCTCTCGATTCGCGTGAACCTGATCTGGTCTTAAGAACCCCGGTGGCGGTTTGACATATGCAAGGGTTAAGTGCTACATATGTCGTGTGATTGGAGATCCTCAGCTGAGTATAATCGATTCGGATCGTCGTACCTCCGCGGTTATGGAGACTTGGCCACTGATCTATACGTAGAACTCCAGTAAAGATGAAGGGATGGTTAAGAAATTGGCTAGTGCAGGTCAAGTGCTTGAACTAGGATAGAAAGAATTCTAGATGCAGGTAATTTTACCTAACCTGAAAATAAAACTGGATTTTTAAGGATCCACTTTTAGTAAGCATTTCTGCAAACAGAGTCTTTGATCATTGAGAAACCTTACCTTGACTCCCTTATAACCAGCATACCCTTGAGAGTCTTTTCTTTAGTCGGGTAAGCCTTGCTGAGTAATTCCGTACTCAGGGTTTTATTCCCTGTTGTTTTTCAGGTCTAACTTTGTGATGCTGTTGATGGTGTTAAGTGCCGGTGGGCTCGGCCTTCTTATAAGTCTAAGTAACCCTTCTATACTTCTTATTGAGGATGGTCATTTGAGCTAGCATATATTTCAAACTTATACTTTTGTAATCACTCCAATAAAATAATGTAAAATTTTTGTAACTTGTAAAATTTGGTAGTAAGAATTCCGCTGCAAAAATGTTGGCGTGTGTGATTTGTGTTACTTAATCCTGCGGTTCTGGTTGTAAGTGGTTTATCCGATGTCCTTGGGGCAATCAGACAGATCCTGTTGAGTTATCTGGTGCACATGCATAGCCGTCTGAGGTCTTTGGGACAAGGACAGGTGCATGTGGGCCCAATAACTTGGAGGTTCTGCCATAGGCTGGTATCGGAGCTAGATTAAGTATATACGGTCACATACGTATTTTCAAAACAAAATTTTTGGTTTTGAAAAACCTATTTTCAACTAAACACATTGTTTGGCTTTGAAAAACAGTTTTGAAAAACTATAATGCTAGCGACATCCTCTGTTAAGCCCTATACTAAGGACTATTAGGTGGCTTATTTAAAAACCAATAACCCACAACCGGGGGTATTGCATACATGTGTATTGTTATTTTTAAGGCCATTCAGTTTTGAATGGATCGACGCTCAGGTAAGGTGAGTTGTGAGAGCATGACCAAACAATCGTCGGTCTAGGGGAGTGTTTAAATGTGGCGTCCGATTATATACATGTTCTACATATGTATATGACTGCGATGTGGAGTATTTACTTTTCTGGGAATTCAGTACCCCATGGATGTGTATGGGTATACAGACATGGGAATACTGAGAAGTGTAATGTACTTGTAACGACGCACCTACGCTCAGGTAAGAAGGTGAGTTAACATAATGAGTTGCCCTATGGTTAAAGTGTGGCAACGGCGCCTATGCGTGGCTCGGCGCTTAATGATGAGCTGGCCTCCATATAGCAATATATGGAGTATAAACTGTGATAAACTGTCTTGTGTGAACTGCATCATGGGAAATTGGGTTGTGATGGAATTTTCTGCAGGTACACTAACCTCGAACACGTATGTGTAGTTGACGACTAGCAAAATACCGTGAGAGTCGTAAGTATGCCACCGATATAGAATGTTATTGCCATATTATGTTGGCAAAATCAGTGAGGACGAATAGGACGAGCATGCATCCTGATTGTTGCATCGTGTTTGTCACCTATACACCCAAGATATTTCTCTTATCTTTATTCCAGTAACCATTGATTGTAGATAATGTGGTATAATCTTGAATTATGAACTTCGATGAAATAGGTGTCCTCCATTCTTTAGGTGACCTCTTAGGGTGCCTTATATGCCGATAGAGAGTTGGTAATTGATTGCCTAAACCCAAAACTAGGCCATGTTCTCATTTAGTGAACCCTGACCCAAAACTTAAATTTTCCCGTTATCACTCCCTGACCAAACACATGAAAATAAATGCCTAGATAATTTCTTTGTTAGACCTAAAGTGTACCCAGACTTAAAAAAAATCTCAAGTCATGTCTCCTTCTAGAGCCATTCCCTTATTCAGTTGATGCAGGTTGAGGTCTCTGTTGTATTTGGCCTCTCCTTGTGGATTACCTTGTTGCTTTATCAACCTAACCTAGGAAAGGTATGTCCGACCATTTTCTTGAGTTTGATGCCTTTGATTTCCCCATACCTATCGAAGGCATACTAACTTAATCCTTGACCTTGTAATCTCTTTGATGGGCATAGAATTATGCTTGGGACTGAATTAACAGTCTTCCATCATACTCCTTTCATCAAGTTTAGGTTATGGCCATGCCTTGTTCATTTCATCGGGCCATGATCTAGTTGGCTCTCTACTTGTAACCATCCTTACAGGTGGAGTATCTCTTCGTACATTGTCACCCTTGCCCAATTCATTGGTGTCGCGTGAGATTGCTTATTGGTTATGTCTGGCAATGGTGTTATGACTAAAACCGATGGCACCGCGATGAAACCGAGGGCCTCCTATGGATGCACACACATGGTTGCGCTACTTGGCATCCGCTAGTATCACCGTTAGTAGTCATAATCCGTTATTAGACTATATCGATATGTTATCTTTGCGCAAATTATTCTTACCACGTGAGATTCATTATTGGTGCCAGTTCGATAATGGCATCTCGATTAATGACTTATGGTACCACAACGAAACTGAGGGCCTCCTGTGAATGTGCACACAGGATTCTTCTGCTTGGCGCATGCTGGTATCGAAGTCTCTAGTCATGATCCATTGTGGAACTACACCGATGTGTGATCTTTCGTGGACTCCTTCCTTGAAACAATTTCTATGTTGTTTGTGAAGTGATCAAGCAACATCTGTCATCTCCGTTGGATCAAAAGGGCATACCACTCTCATGTGTGCTCTTATTTCTTTTGATCTTGGTAGTGACTACTCATACAAGTTCCCTTTACATCCTTTGTGTAAAGATGGAGCCTTGGAGCTTTTTAGTGTTGAGAGACAACAGATTAGCTCTCAAAATGGAGATTGGTTTTTCCTGCCGCTGGGATGCAGGAGTTTGTTCATTCGCTCTCTTATTTAATCCATGTATTCCCTAACCAAGTGGATAATTCATCTCGCATGATGAAACGGATGAACAACATGACCAGATGGATTTTTACCCAAATACATGACCTTTTGTTAACAAAGTAAGCTCTCGACCGTCGGCTTACCAATGGTACTAAGAGAACCTGCTCAATGTCATAGGTAGTTCAACAAGTTGGTTTTTGACTAACTTGTAACTGCCCAATGAACAAAGGTTGAGTTTAGAGATCGTTTTGTCGAGTTGACTAAACTCACTTTTGTACAACCCCTCTTAAGGAAGTATTTATAAGAATCAAGATTAAGTTGGCCAGAAACCACCAAATTATCGCTCTAGTCATGCCTCGAACGTCTCACGTGTGCTTTTTAGCATGGGTGATCAGGTCGAATCATGCTTAGAGCTCGATAAAATGAATTGGTTACGAAGTCAACATCAACGGATCCCTTCGTTGATATTTTCCGAGTCTTTATTATTTTTCTTGGACTTGGATTTTCTGGCTAGCCACGGGTCAACTGTGATGTTATTCAACATTCACACCCGTCTCGTGTGCTATGAACTTACCATAACCACTTGTTGATAAACCTCTTTCTGGGTGTTTTACCCAAGAGGTTGCATCTGGTTCTGTTTGGGCAAAATCGCGTATTCACCGCTCGCTCAACAGACTCAGATAGTACAGTGTCATCAGAGAAAACAAACTGCACACATGGAACCTTATGTGTTCCTCTGGCAGACATCATCTCTATTGGTGGATGTCTCTACATTAGCTTAAAGCGATGCATGTTATGCCCACTAGAGAAACGACATCCTGAGACACTTGTCTTTATTTGGAATCGTCTCGTGATTACCGCTGATATGGACATGGGTTACATACTTCTCTACTCTTAGAAGTCTTTCGTTCCGAATCTCGGGACGAGATTCTTTTAAGGGGGGAGGGCTGTAACAATCCAGGTGTTTATATTTTGCTCGGCGACGAGTATGGATTTAAGCACGTGATATCAGTGGATACAACAGATTTTAAATTTTAATCATTTTCGCTATCGCGATTTTTATATCGCATCTGTTTCGTTTGTCGCTAGTGCGACATCATTTTTACTTCTATTTATTCGGGCTCTTCCAAAATTTTCGTGATGTTCGGAACATCGTTGTTCCGAAAAATCGGTGCGTCCGATGAATATTTAAAATTCATCGCTCGCGCGAATCCGAATTCGGAAGCCCGAATCCCTCGGATGATTTTTAGCCTGGGCGAATTAAATAGAACTCGACAACTAAGTTTTCAATGTAAAATAATTTAATCTCCTTTTTGTCATCCGTGACATCGCGTTTACAAATTTTTAATTAAATTGCTCTCTAACCGAGTGTTCGAGTAGCGAACGGAATTCGTCTAAATTTAACTCAAACGAATGCAAAATTAAAATTAATCGATTAAGGCAAATTAGAAACGTCCCCTAAATATTTCGCTCTTATACTCGGTCTCTACGAATTCGATAGACACTAATAAGGGCAGGCTGTTGAAATAAAATGAACCCGAACCGGCCGAAACCAGAACAACTGTTAGCCGATTCGGTTTCCTGTTTCAAAGTCAAGAAAATAATATGTGTAACCGAAATGTCGTTTTAATTCGATCTATTTACATCCTGCCTGAACAAGTCCAATGATCAGATATTATTAACTGGTAGAAATTTATCTGGTCTCGAGAATGTTCACCAAATTGAATTGGGTCTAAATTATATACCTGATATTATTTTCATCCAACACATTTGTGCCTCTTTTAAACCCTAGAAATTAGATTTTGTCTCCGTGTCTACATTAATTAAATGCAGAAAATATCTTCTTAGCCTTATCTCAGCAATAAGCATTAGACATTTTCCCATGCATGCGTACGTTAATTAGAAAAAAAATCCTATCACTAGCTGTAGCCTCATCCTCACATAATGGTCATCTTCATCCATTGCAGATTTTTTCAGCAGCTGCACCGCGCAAGTGTGTCGTGTTCCCTGTTTCTCTCGTCTCCCTTATCCTTATGCGGACAGCCGCTGGAATTTTTGTGTGTCGTTGAAGTATCTCATAGGAAAAATCTCACCGCTAAGCAACACTACAGGAAACACATAAATTTTCGTGGGCCCAGCTATTTTCGTCGGTTGGCCTACGAAATTACATAGTTATTTTCGTCGGCCCTCGGGACCGACGAAAATTTGGCTTATTTTCGTGGGCCAACACATATGTTCGTCGGCCTGCCCACGAAAATAGGAAAGATATTTTCGTGGGCCCCGAGGCCGACGAAAATAATCTCTATTTTCGTCGGTCATAGCCAGACCGACGAACATAAGTCACTTATTTTCGTCGGCCTCAGTGAGACCGACGAAAATAATGGTCTGTTAATCGGCCTCAGCCCACTTTCTCTCTCTCGCTCGTCTCGCACTTCCTCTTTGCGCCGCCGCCCGCCCGCCCTCTGTCTCCGCGCCGCCATCGCCGCCTCCGGTCCTCCCTCGCCGCAACGCCGCCCGCCGTCCTCCCTCGCCGCAACGCCGCCCGCCGTGCCGCGCGCCCGTCGCTCTGCGCGCCCGCCGCGCTCCACCGACGATCAGGCGTAGAGACGGGAAGGTACGGACGATATTGTCTTCCCTTAATATTACACGATGTGAACAAAAGTCATAATCGATAAGATCGTTATGTTTCCGATCAAGGCGCGAGGTAACCACGAGCTCAGCTTCTTGATTCGACGATTTTATTAACAAGAATGTGTCCACTTAATGGCTCAACTATGTGTATCATGCAGGTTTGCCTTTGGCACCGGCGTTGTGGAGTACAACAGGACAATAGGTCAAGGGAAGGCATCGTCTTCGGGAGGGAGTTCTCGCTCCTCCAGGTCTGCTCGAGAGGCTCAGCTGGAGGAGGAGACTCGGGCAGCACAGGAGCAGGCTCGAGCAGCACAGGAGCAGGCTCGAGCAGCGCAGGAGCAGGTTGGGCAGCTGACGCAATATATGGCTTCTTATTTTCAGGTAATTCGTCTATCTCATCACGTGTCGTCATTGAATTCAAAGTATAATGTTGCGATTCTAACGTTGCATCCATTTGTAGGAAATGACTACTCGACTCGGCCCTGATATGAACTTGCCCGCTTTTCGCCCTCCCCAGGTAACACTATCTGAACACTTCAATTCCATAGCAACTCTTTCTTTATTATCAAAAATGGCTCGCAGGCACAAGGATGGGGACAGTGGCCAGGACAAGCTCCAGCGTCGCAGCCACAGTGGACCGGTGTTGGGTGGACGCAGGCACCTCCAGGCACTTGGACGCCTCCACCCCAAGGATCGCAGCCAGTCCCGGGATGGGTGCCACCGGTCTCCCAGCCACCGGCGGGCTCTCAGCCATTTCAAGCGTGGATGGCACCGCCACCGACGGGGTGGGTGCCACCACCTATGGGGTGGCCAGCACAACAGTACCCGTGGATGCATGCACAACCTCCTCCTCACCATGGATCACAGGTGACGTTCCATGTTTAGTTTTATGCAAATATTGACCAAACACAGCAATGTATATGTATACAGCCTTATTTGAATGATTGATGAATTGCAGGGTTCAGCGTCACATGCTCATGGATCGGAGGGTGGTGTCAACGTCCAAGACTTCCTCGTCCATGGTGCTGGAGGGAGTGGCCACCTTCCTGGTGGCGGAGGAGGGAGTGGCCAAAACTCCCACAGCCCGCCGGAGTGATCAGTGAGGAGTGAGTAGTGAGTAGTTAGTAGCTTATGGACTTATGGACTCTAGACTTATGGACTAGAGTTTTGTGAATTGTGTATTTGAATGGACAATGGACTTTTGGACTTATGGATACTCTAGACTTATTATGTATATGTGAATGTGTTTTGTGAATTATGTATTAGGCTTGTGAATCTGTATATGTGAATTGTGATATTGTGTATATTGCTGTGAATTATTAATAGGTGCAGAAAAATCTGTTTTGGGGGGGGGGACCATCAATTTTCGTCGGCCTCGGTGGTGGCCGACGAAAATATGTTCCCAGGCTATTTTCGTCGGCCTAGGCCGACGAAAATATCCTGGCGTATTTTCGTCGGCCACAACCGGCCGACGAAAATAAATGGTCGACACACTATTTTCGTCGGTTTTAGCAAGGCCGACGAAAATAGTTTAGTTTCGTCGGTACCGACGAAAATAGACGCCTATTTTCGTCGAACTTATTTTCAGCGGCTATTATCGTCGGCCTGCCGACGAAAATACTATATTTTCGTCGGTTTAGGCTTATTTTCGTGGGTTTTTGGCCCACGAAAATTTAGGTGTTTCCTGTAGTGCAAGCCTTCTCCAACGTTCTTCTCCCTTATATCCTTCCAGCCATCGTTATCTCTCCCTCCCTCAGCTCACGGCACTCTCTCCCCTGCTCAGAATTTTTACGCCGTGCCTGCTCCCATCCATGGCTACCTCCCTGGTCCGTTGGTCTGCGTTCTCCCTGCTCGGTTCCTCAGCCGCGCAGCTCGCCGGCGTTCATTCCCCGCGTCGCGCGCTCCTGCGCAGTTCCCTGGTGCCGCACCCGGCTTCTCCCTCTCCAGCCGTGCTCCAGCGCGCGCGTTCTTCTCTGTCCTTCCCATGGCGTCTTGAAGCAGAGCTCCGTCCATGGCCGACCGTCGTGTGCGCCGCTGCTTCTTCCTTGTGTCTGGTCCTGGCTCGATCGCGCTTTGGTGCTAGCGCCGTGGTCTGCAGCTTGTCTGCTCCAGCTCGCTTAATCCCTGCGCGCGTCGAACTTCTTCTTGGCGTCCTGCTGGCCGAAGCTTCGGATTGCCGGGCCGATGGCCGAGGCCGGCTCGCGCCTTCCCTGTCCTCTGTACGCGCGCAGCTCCCTCGCTGTCCGCGCCATAAAATTCGCTTGGCCACGGTCCCATCAAATTGCGAAGCTCCCTGCCGTGCGCTTGCCAGCTTGGATTTCGCCAGCTGCCGTTCTTTAACCCGTGTGCCGGTCGGCGTCGTGGAGTTTTAGTTTGATCAGCTCGTCGTCACGTCGTTTGCCGTCGAGTCGTCAAACACGTCATCCTCTGCTCAAACCCCACCTCACCAGCTCGTTCCCGACTTCAGCTGAAAGTCGTCGTCGTTCCGCGCGTCAGCAACAAATCCCAAGAATCGGGTGAAGATGAAGCTAGCAGCGCGATATTCCCTAAGCGCTCGACAAATTGCCTGGAACGGAAAATCGCTACCGATCTCGTGGATTCGTGGCAGCTGTTGAAATGATAAGCTGATGAATTGTTTAGAATAGTTCGAACGTTAAATAAATTAATGTGTTAGTGCGATGCTCATTAGGTGCTCGATAAATTGCGTGAGTCACGAAACTCTCGTCGACTTCGCAGTTCTTGCGATTATCGAGCCAGATTCAGTTATAGCGAGTTATTTCGCTATTCCGGCCAATTAGCGGAATTAGTATACCGAATAGAACATTAATAGGCATGTGTGGTGAGGAAATAGTTTAATCACTTATACAGATGTGTATATATTTACGATAAAGAAATATTTGAGTAATTGTTGACATGAAAAACATGTGAGGAGTAAAAAAAATTAAAATAGTTCTTTATGAGCGATGTAGTATAATTCATAAAACGAGGGATAAGTTTAGAATTCAATTAATTAACTGATAAGTTGTGGTTAGGCTAATTGTATTAAAGGTGTATAATTTGTTGTTTTGTGATGTTCACGTTAGGTTCGGTTAATCTAGAGAAGCGTAATTATTGCGCTTAGTCATACGTCGATAACTAGTATTTTCGTATAAAATTGTACAACGCCTCGCCGCTAGGTGTTTAAATCCGCTATCACGTAACACTATTTAGCTTTGTAATATTTCCGTCGATATGCATTCATGTGCATAATGCATTTCATTCAGGTACGTTAATTAGTCGCGTGATACGGAAGACGAACCAAGTCGACCTCAAGCGCGGGCTACTCCACATGGTGAAGCTGAAGGACGAACGCAAGGATGGATGACCTGACAAGTGCCAAGACAAAGAATGATCGTCAAGTGCTCATCGCCTAACCAACACTAACCTAGTGTTACTCAGGCAAGCCCCGGTGCATTTGCCACCTCCTTGTGTTTTAAAAACCTTTTTCACTTGCTTGATGCATTAGGTGATAGGAGTTGATTGCCAAAACAATTCCTGCATTACCTTCCTTGAATTTGATTACCTTCCTTGATCACCCGTTTTACAAAAGATTTTTGATGCTTAGCCTTGCTTTAGAAAAACAAAATGTTTTGTTTTTACAAAAGATGATATAGCAAAGGTGGGTGGGACGTTTTTGAAAATAAAATTTGATGGTGGATCCATCATGGCCGTGATGGGTTCAACATCGGAAAAGATGTACCTCTGCCAGGTACCAAACTTTGGGTTGAAATGATTAAGCTGAGGCCGGGCGGGTGACTTGCACGAGAAAGGAGTCTCGGTTTAGTGTCTCCGTCTGAGTCGATTAAGGACCGTGTCGATGTAGGCCTGCTGACCGAGGACCCTTTAACTGGTCACATGCCTCGTCATGGGTAAGCCTTGCCTCGGGCAGACTAAAGCCAGAATAAGATAACACGGAATGGGCGTGGAGCGGTGGCGAGAGTAGCGTGTACCCTCGGTGGCAAGAGGCCGAACGGTGGTGTATCTGTGCTCTCGGTTCGCGTGAACCTGATCTGGTCTTAAGAACCCCGGTGGCGGGTTGACATATGCAAGGGTTAAGTGCTACATATGTCGTGTGATTGGAGATCCTCAGCTGAGTATAATCGATTCGGATCGCCGTACCTCCATGGTTATGGAGATTTGGCCACTGACCTATACGTAGAACTCCAGTAAAGATGAAGGGATGGTTAAGAAATTGGCTAGTGCAGGTCAAGTGCTTGAACTAGGATAGAAAGAATTCTAGATGCAGGTAATTTTACCTAACCTGAAAATAAAACTGGATTTTTAAGGATCCACTTTTAGTAAGCATTTCTGCAAACAGAGTCTTTGATCATTGAGAAACCTTACCTTGACAACCTTATAACCAGCATACCCTTGAGAGTCTTTTCTTTAGTCGGGTAAGCCTTGCTGAGTAATTCCGTACTCAGGGTTTTATTCCCTGTTGTTTTTCAGGTCTAACTTTGTGATGCTGTTGATGGTGTTAAGTGCCGGTGGGCTCGGCCTTCTTATAAGTCTAAGTAACCCTTCTATACTTCTTATTGAGGATGGTCATTTGAGATAGCATATATTTCAAACTTATACTTTTGTAATCACTCCAATAAAATAATGTAAAATTTTTGTAACTTGTAAAATTTGGTAGTAAGAATTCTGCTGCAAAAATGTTGGTGTGTGTGATTTGTGTTACTTAATCCTGCGGTTCTGGTTGTAAGTGGTTTATCCGATGTCCTTGGGGCAATCGGACAGATCCTGTTGAGTTATCTGGTGCACATGCATAGCCGTCTGAGGTCTTTGGGACAAGGACAGGTGCATGTGGGCCCAATAACTTGGAGGTTCTGCCACACCAAAAGGCTCCCATTCTCGCCAAGGAGAAAGGGAAGGCCCCTATGGCTAGTAGTATTCAAAAGAATCATGCCTTCATGTATAATAGAAAATTTGCTAGTAATTCCAATTATAATAGGAGTTATGATAATAATGCTTTTGATTCACATGCTATGTTTGCCTCTAGCTCTACTTTTGTGCATGGTAGAAGTAGGCCTAGAAGAAATCATGTTGTGCATCATGTGCCTAGGAGAGTGTGTAATAAACCTTCCACTATTTACCATGCTTGCAATACTTCATTTGCGCTTGTATGTAAGAATGAAAAAGTAGTTACTAGAAAGTTGGGATCCAAATGCAAGGGAGACAAGACTTGTATTTGGGTTCCAAAGGCTATTGTAACTAACCTTGTAGGACCCAACAAGAGTTGGGTACCTAAAATCCAAGTGTAAATTGCCTTGCAGGTTTATGCATCCGGGGGCTCAAGCTGGATTATCGACAGTGGATGCACAAACCACATGACGGGGGAGAAGAAGATGTTCACCGCCTACGTCAAGAACAAGGATTCCCAGGATACGATTATTTTTGGAGATGGGAACCAAGGCAAGGTCAAAGGCTTGAGCAAGATAGCCATTTCATCCGAGCATTCTATATCCAATGTGTTCTTAGTTGAATCGCTGGGGTACAACTTATTGTCTGTGAGTCAATTATGTAACATGGGTTATAATTGTCTATTTACCAATATTGATGTTTCTGTCTTTAAGGAGTGATAGTTCATTAGCATTTAAGGGTGTATTAGACGGCAAACTCTACTTAGTTGATTTTTCGAAAGAGGAGGCCGATCTAGATGCATGCTTAATAGCTAAGACTAGCATAGGCTGGCTGTGGCATCGCTGTCTAGCACATGTTGGGATGGAGAACCTTCATAAACTTCTAAAGGGAGAACATGTGTTAGGACTAACCAATGTATGTTTCGAAAAAGATAGACCTTGTGCAGCTTGTCAAGCAGGGAAACAGGTGGGAAGCACTCATCACAACAAGAATGTGATGACAACATCAAGACCACTGGAGCTTCTTCACATGGACCTCTTCGGACCCGTTGCTTACCTTAGCATCGGGGGAAGTATGGTCTTGTTATTGTAGATGATTTTTCCCGCTTCACTTGGGTGTTCTTTTTGCAGGATAAATTAGAAACCCAAGGGACCCTAAAGCGCTTTCTAAGGAGGGCTCAAAACGAATTTGAGCTCAAGGTGAAAAAGATAAGAAGCGACAATGGGTCCGAATTCAAGAATCTGCAAGTGGAGGAGTATCTTGAGGAGGAAGGCGTCAAGCACAAGTTCTCCGCTCCCTACACACCACAACAAAACGGTGTGGTAGAGAGGAAGAATAGGACGCTCATCGACATGGCAAGGACGATGCTTGGAGAGTTCAAGACACCCGAGCGGTTTTGGTCGGAAGCTGTGAACACAGCCTGCCATGCCATAAACCGGCTATATCTGCATCGCCTCCTCAAGAAGACCTCCTACGAACTTCTTACCGGTAATGAAAGTCGCCTAGAGGGGGAGGGGGTGAATAGGGCGAATCTGAAATTTACAAAGTTTAAGCACAACTACAAGCCGGGGTTAGCGTTAGAATTAAAATTGAGTCCGAGAGAGAGGGCGAAAACAAATCACAAGTAAATAAAGAGTGTGACACGGTGATTTGTTTTACTGAGGTTCGGTTCTTGCAAACCTACTCCCCATTGAGGTGGTCACAAAGACCGGGTCTCTTTCAACCCTTTCCCTCTCTCAAACGGTCACTTAGACCGAGTGAGCTTCTCTTCTCAATCAAACGGGACACTAAGTCCCCGCAAGGACCACCACACAATTGGTGTCTCTTGCCTCGGTTACAATTGAGTTGATCACAAGAAAGAATGAGAAAGAAAAAGCAATCCAAGCGCAAGAGCTCAAATGAACACGAGTCACTCTCTTACTAGTCACTATTTGATTGGAATGATCTTTGGACATGGGAGAGGATTTGATCTCTTTGGTGTGTCTTGTATTGAATGCTATAACTCTTGTAAGGTGTAGGAAGTCTGAAAACTTGGATGATAATGAATGTGGGGTGGTTGGGGTAATTATAACCCCAACCACCAAACTAGCCGTTTGGTGGAGGCTGCTGTCGCATGGCACACTGGACAGTCCGGTGCGCCACCGGACAGTCCGGTGCGCCAGCCACGTCACCTGACCGTTACGGTTCGACTGTTGGAGCTTCTGTCTTCTGGGCCACCGGACAGTCACTGTGCACTGTCCGGTGCGCCTTCTAGCGCTGCTCTGACTCTGGCGCGCACTGTAGCGCATTGAATGCGTTTTGCAGACGACCGTTGGCGCGAAGTAGTCGTTGCTCCACTGGCACACTGGACAGTCCGGTGGAGCACCGGACAGTCCGGTGAATTTTAGCGGAGCGGCTCCCAGAATTCCTGAAGGTGAGCAGTTTGGAGTTGAGTTCCCTTGTGCACCGGACACTGTCCGGTGGCGCATCGGACAGTCCGGTGCGCCAGACCAGGGCACACTTCGGTTGTCTTTTGCTCTCTTTGTTTGAACCCTTTCTTGGTCTTTTTATTGGTTTGTGGTGAACCTTTGGCACCTGTAAAACTCATAATCTAGAGCAAACTAGTTAGTCCAATTATTTGTGTTGGACAATTCAACCACCAAAATCAATTAGGAAAAGGTGTAAGCCTATTTCCCTTTCAATCTCCCCCTTTTTTGGTGATTGATGCCAACACAAACAAAAGCAAATATAGAAGTGCAGAATTGAACTAGTTTGCATAATGTAAGTGCAAAAGTTGCTTGGAATTGAAACCAATATACTTATCTCAATAGATGTGCATGGATGGTTTTTCTTCTTATTTAAGATTTTGGACCACATTTGCACCACAGGTTTTGTTTTGCAAATTGTTTTGTAAAATTCTTTTGAAAAACCTTTTGCAAACAGTCAAAGGTACATGAATAAGATTGAAGAAAGCATTTTCAAGATTTGAAATTTTCTCCCCCTGTCGCAAATGCTTTTCCTTTGACTTAAACAAAACTTCCCCTAAATAAAATTCTCCTCTTAGTGTTCAAGAGGGTTTTGCAAGTTTTGAAGATACTATTGTAAAGCCCTAAAATTTATATAAGGCAAAAAAAACATGGATTTACATAAAAGCGTTTTGGGAATTAAGTGTTTTCCCTTTTCTTTGTGCATACTCCCTTAAGAGAAATAAAACAGTCAAATAACAAATAAATAAATACATAAATGTGCATTCCACGCTGTATTCTTGTATGTTTTCATTTATATTTAAATTTGTGAGACAAGTCTAAGTTTGAAAATTTAGAATTTGGAAATAAAAGAGGAAAAGAAAAGATAACAATAATAAATAATATTATTTCATACAATGGAAGTATACTTCATGTAGACTTTTTGATAATTGAAACCTAGAGATCAAAACAAGAATTTGAATTTGGTTTGAACAATTGAAAAGAAAATGAAAAAAAAAGAGAACTCTGACTGGGCCTATTCCGATTTCAGCCCACCAAGCCATCCCACCGGTTACCACAGCCTGGTTGTCGGCCGCGCGCTCCTCAGCGTCGTCTTGCCCCGTAGCTCTTCGTGGATGACATGTGGGGCCCATTTGTCAGCCGGACCGCGCGCGCCTGTTGAACCCCCGTGAATCACTGGCGTCTAGGCCCATCCTGTCAGCTTGTTCCTCTACCTGCCGTGATTTCCTCTGTTGGCGCAACAGCTCCCATTGAAACCGGGATTCATCCGGAAATTATCCACCGGCTCCACCCTTGCTCGGTCTCCTTCTCGGTATATAAATGGAGAAGCCGCATCCTTTCTTCATCCGCAAAACCGAAGCACCAGAAACCACCATATTCCGGGCGGATCTTCAAGACCCGCACAAATCCTTGCCGACCTTCACCGAGCCACGGCGGGTTGGGCATCAATGAATGGCTTTGTGTAATCCCCAGACCACACAGTAGATGTACGCCTGCTTGATTTGAGCAATGGTTGACCGGGGTCGTGGCGATTTGTCGCCGGTGTCAAGGATTCAACGAAGGGCCACAGAGCGCCGTTGGTGGCCACCCTCCACTTCCCGATCGATGGTATGTCGTGCACCATTAGGTTCGCTTTAGTCCCCTCTCTGTTTCATGCACATTCGTACTACGGGTGGATCCCTGGGGCACCGCGTTGTCAAACACCGGGATGCGCCGCGGCGGGGCAGCCTGTGCGCCGTCATCCCTGGCCTGGGGTGGAAGAAGGGTGAGGGTCGTTGGATCCTCGATGATGGGTGCAGGTGTGGCGATAGTTTTGGCCGTTGGATCTTATGCTAACGCGCCAGATTAGAAGCTGAGGATACCTCTTCGTGCGTATTGATCTGGACCGTTGATCGCGGAGCGTGCGGCCACGGATGCATACCGGTTCGGCTCGAGCGTCGACTTAATCTGGGCCGTCCGGGTCTGATCGGATGGCTGAAAACTATTCATACCCTTTCGCCGCAGCCTCTTTGTAAAAGAGCCCCTGGAACCTTTATAAATCAACCTGCGGTCCTTCCACCTTTAAGATTCATAACAAGCGGGTCCTGTAATCTTTCACTTCAGACCCTGTTTTCTTTACTAGTTATACCCGCAGCCCATTTTTAAATGAATAAAACCCTAGAAATTAATTTTTGGAATAAAAATAATTCCTAGAACTTTGAAAATCCATAACTTGCTCATTTTAAGTCCGTTTCAACCCATTCCAGTTGCGTTAGCTTCATAATAATATTAACTGCACAGTAATATTATCATTGGTACCATATCACTTACTTTTATAATTAGATATTGTTCAAACCTATGTTTAATAGATTAATCTCCTTAATCAAAGATGATTTATCTATGATTATGATCTAACTAAAATAGGATCTCTACTCAAAGTATAATGTAGATTAGATTTATTTATTTAATATCTTTATTGCATGATCTATATAATCAACATAAAGATCTAGATCTAATTGGTTAATTGAGTAGGTCTCCCGAAAACCATATCTTTCCAACTGTAACTCCAAATTTAGTCGTTCTCGAAACCCACGATCTCGTAGCAACGTGTAGATTATTATTATGTAGTTTATTCTTATGTTTGGTGTGATGTTAATTTTGCATATACATGTTTGTTTGTATTGCTACGACTAGCGGTGAGGTCACGTGTCATCTGGAGAGCAAGTTGGTACCTTCTCAAGTCCCAGGCAAGTTGTGCCCTTGATCACTGTAACACCCTAAATCTCATTTTGGGAATATAGTAAAAATTTTCAAAGATCTTGCATTAGAATTTTTCTTTTTCTCTCTCTTTAGAACTCTCATAACATTTGAAGACTCATCTCCCTATTTAAAAGCATTTACCTAAGTGAATAAAATAATAAATAGAACCATATTTGGCACTCAAGATGGAGTTTTAATTGTATGTGCATTTAAAATAATAATAAAATATAATAATGGAATTGAAAATTTGAAGTTAACCCAAGGTTGCACTTTGGGGTTTTGGAAATATTATGTAGAAGTGAATGAGAGAAGATATATATACATAAAATAAAGGGAAATTTATATATTTCCAAAATTTATACTCTTTATTTCACAAAATATGAATTGAGGATAAACTGGCACAAAATTTGAATTTAAAATCTGAATTTAAAATGGAATTTGGAAACTAAAAGGAGAAAGAAGAAAATATAAAAGAAAAAGAGAAGGGATACTATACCTGATGGGCCGCAGGCCAACAAATCGGCCCACTAACCCTTTTCTCGCCGCGCGGCCCAACTTCGCTTTCCCCCCCCCCCCCGCCGCGCCGCTGACGTGTGGGGCCCTCTGCCCAGCCTCTCACTCACGCCGTTTACACCGCGCGGACGACACTGCCGTGTGGGCCTCGCCCGTAAGCCTCTCACGCGCGCGCTCGCCTACCTTTCCCTAGCCGCTGTACCGCGGGACCCAGTAGTCAGATCCTTCCCCAACCAAAGCTCCACGGCAAATCTCCACCCCGCACGCGGAATTAGCTAACAAACCAGCGCGGATCTCGCGGCTGGCTCTGATTCGGACATTGGCCACTACCCTGGGTATAAAACCCGTGCTGCCCTCCGTCTCGAAGCCATAGTCGTGCCCTCAATCACCCGACGCCGTCGTAGATAAGAAATAGACTTCACCGCCGTCGACGATTTGGGCCTTGGCGTGTGTTCCTGTCCCAACGCATCGCTTGAGGGACTTCACTGGACCACGTGGAAGGCGTAAGTGTACTGAAATCAAGCAATGGTGGGTTGCGGTACCAGCAATTCATCGCCAAAGTTGGTGCTCCGCCGTGAATCCGCCTCTCACCGTGGATAGTCTCCCTCGGACCGTCTCCTGCGCTGGTATGTCGTTCACCCCCTTTGTCGCACTTGTGGCATTGCGTAGGTCGACCTAATTAGAGAATTAGTGGCCCTAGCACTAGAATCGGGCAAACGCCGGCGAGACCGCCGCCGCGGTCACTGTTTTCGTCGTCGCCGAGACCGTAAGAAGGAAGGACGTAGGAGCGCCGTCCGATAACGATCGTATGGTCGAGATAGATCGCCGGGATACCCTTTCAGACTTTGATCGTGGACCGTTGGATGTGATCTGACGGACCCGATCCGATCTTGCTTTCATAAAATAACCACCGTCAGATTCGAATCCGATGGCGTGGATTGGATACCGGTTCGTGTAAAACAGGCCTTCTAATCTTAGCCGTCGCGCGGAGATCCAACGGCCGAAAACCACTGATACCCCTTTGGATCGCCGACTTTGCAAATAGAACCCTCTGTTTTAGGGAAAACAACCCGCCGTCCTCGGCGTCTGTTGCCTGAGTCTGGGAATTCTTGCGCCGAGCCCCCTGCACTTTGCTGTAATTGAGGCCCAGTCCAATGAATAGGAAAATCATAGAAAATGATTTAGAAAATGATTTTTAGTGTTAAAATAAATCCAGAAACTTAATTAATTCATAACTAATTCATTTTAACTCCAAATTGAGTCATTCCAACTCCTAAAATTTTGTAATAATATTCTCTACCATTTAGAATCACTGTTTTGACATGAACTCTGTCAGAAAATTTATTTATCATTTAATCATATTATAATCACCTTAAATCTTAGGAAATTCATGACTTGAATTCTACAACTCCAAAATTAATAATTCTTTTTCCTGTGATCTTATTTTAATATGTAGATTATTAATGTGTATTTTGTTCTTATGTTTGGTGTAATGTTAAATTTTGCCTATACTATGTTTGTTTGTATTGCTACGTTTAGCAGTGAGGCCACGAGGATCTGAAGAATCATCCTAGTACCTGAAATCTCAAGGCCCAGGCAAGTTGTGCCCTTGATCACTTCTTTTCACCTACTCATGTTCTAGTTAATCATAATGATCTGCATAGGTTAATTTTGATGGGACCCAATAGGTTACCCTAGTTTGTCTATCTTTATACCTTGTTCACCACTGATCTTTCTGGGTAGTACTTGCTAGTGCTATATGTGGTTTTGGGTATGGGGATACACTATTCATGATTACACTTTTTGTTATCAGTTGTTATTTAATGTTCATGTTAAGATCATTATGTTAATTGGAACATGGAGCGACCACCCGGGAAAACAGTGCTACCACAAGGGTGGTATGGGACGCCCTTGGCTGATTAATTAGGAAAGCTAGTGGAAGACTACCTTACCCGAAAGGGGCAAGGGCAGTAGGGGAGAGGTCAGTGTAGGGAGGCCCTCGGGAGGATTTTGCTGCGATGGCGGTCCTGCAAGGGATTCCTGCACTGGATCTTCCTATAAACTGTAGCGGGTTTTCTGAAGCTAGTGGAACTTTGTAAAGGCCTCGTAGTGTTACCCTGCCTCGCCTCCTCGGTAGAGGTGTATGGGAAGTCGCGATCCCTTGGCAGATGGGTAACATGACTTGTGGGTAAAGATGCGCAACCTCTGCAGAGTGTAAAACTGGTATACTAGCCGTGCTCACGGTCATGAGCAGCTCGGACCCTCACATGATTAAATTATGGAACTTAAACTCAATTTGTCATATGCATTGCATTGCAGGTGAAGTTGTTACTTTTGTTCTATTACTTAATTGGGTTTGGTATTTACTTATACTTAGTAACTGCTAATAAAATTTTGACCAACTTTAAAAGCAATGCTCAGCTCTAACCATCTTCTTTGGTAAGCCTTACACTTCACGTGAGCTCCCACCTTTGGCGAGTTCATGCACATTATTCCCCACAACTTGTTGAGCGATGAACGTATGTGAGCTCACTCTTGCTGTCTCACATACACCACAGGTCAAGATCAGGTACTGCAGGATGATGCTCATGGAGGATGCTGTGATGAGTTCGTGAGAGGTCTAGGTCGTCGTCTCCCAGTCAACTTTGGGTTGCTGGACCGTTGTCTCCTTATAATGTAATTATTTATTTTGTATAGAACTCCAGTTATATATAAAGAATGTGACATTCGATCCTGTGCCACTATACATCATATGTTTGAGACTTGGTCCCAGCATACCTGGTGTTTATGTTAACCCCGGGTTTTGGACCCTTAAAATCCGGGTGTTACAGAAGTGTAACACCCGGATTTTAGGGGTCCAAAACCCGGGGTTAACATAAACACCAGGTATGCTGGGACCAAGTCTCACACATATGATGTATAGTGGCACAGGATCGAATGTCACAACTTTATATATAACAGGAGTTCTATACAAAATAAATAATTACATTATAAGGAGACAACGGTCCAGCAACCCAAAGTTGACTGGGAGACAACGACCTAGATCTCTCACGAACTCATCACAGCATCCTCCATGAGCATCATCCTGCAGTACCTGTTCTTGACCTGTGGGGTATGTGAGACAGCAAGAGTGAGCTCACATACGTTCATCGCTCAACAAGTTGTGGGGAATAATGTGCATGAACTCGCCAAAGGTGGGAGCTCATGTGAAGTGTAAGGCTTACCAAAGAAGATGGTTAGAGCTGAGCATTGCTTTTAAAGTTGGTCAAAATTTTATTAGCAATTGCTAAGTATAAGTAAATACCAACCCCAATTAAGTAATAGAACAAAAGTAACAACTTCTCCTGCAATGCAATGCATATGACAAATTGAGTTTAATTCCATAATTTAATCATGTGAGGTCCGAGCTGCTCATGACCGTGAGCACGGCTAGTATACCAGTTTTACACTCTGCAGAGGTTGCGCATCTTTACCCACAAGTCGTGTATCCCATGTTGCCAGGGTTTGCAAGGCCCTTAGACACTTCCGAGGTGAATGGCTAGGGATCCACTACGAGGCCTTTACAAAGTTCCACTAGCTTCCGAAAACCCGCTACAGTTTATAGGAAGATCCAGTGCAGGAATCCCTTGCAGGACCGCCATCGCAGCAAAATCCTCCCGAGGGCCTCCCTACACTGACCTCTCCCCTACTGCCCTTGCCCCTTTCGGGTAAGGTAGTCTTCCACTAGCTTTCCTAATTAATCAGCCAAGGGCGTCCCATTCCACCATTGTGGTAGCACTGTTTTCCCGGGTGGTCGCTCCATGTTCCAATTACCATAATGATCTTATCATGAACAATAAATAACAACTGATAACAAGAGTATAATCATGAATAGTGTAATCTTCATACCCAAAACCACATAAAGCACTAGCAAGTACTACCCAAAAAGTTTAGTGGTAAACAAGGTATAAAGATAGACAAACTAGGGTAACCTATTGGGTCCCATCAAAATTAACCTATGCAGATCATTATGATTAATTAGAACATGAGTAGGTGAAAAGAAGTGATCAAGGGCACAACTTGCCTGGGCCTTGAGATTCCAGGTACCAGGATGATCTTCAGGTGATACGTGACCTCACTGCTAGTCGTAGTAATACAAACAAACAATGTAGGCAAAATTTAACATCTCACCAAACAAGTAAACAAAATACATAATAATAATCTACACATTAAAATAAGATTCTAGGAACAGGAATCATAAATTTTGGAGTTATAGATTTTAAGTTATGGATTTTCTAATGTTTTATGTGTTTAATACAAGATTAAGTATTAGATAAATTTAAACGAGCCTTTCATGCCAAAACAGAGGCACAAAATGATGAAGAATATTATTACAAAATTTTAGAAACTGGAATGGATTAATTTGGAGCTAGAATGAATTAGTTATGAATTAAATAAGTTTCTGGATTTATTTTAACACTAAAAATCATTTTCTAAATCATTTTCTATGATTTTATAACCCTCTGGACTGCGCCTCAATATCAGATAAGTACAGGGGCCTTACCGCAAAATAACCCAGACTCAGCCATCCCCCGCATAGGACGGCGGGTTGATTCAACGGAACCCGAGGGGCTCTTTAGCAAAATGGCACCACGAAGGGGTATCGTGGGATGCCAGCCGTTGGATTAGAAACCAAGGGCCCCGATTTACTTCTTTGATTTAATGAAACAGTGCGCGACCGGAGCCGTCGATCAAGCGATCCACGGCTGAGATTCTATGTGGACGAGGGGTATACGTGATCTAATCTAAACCGTTACCTCGCGGATCTACGGTCAATATCCCACCGCCAATCCGATCTATCCCTAGACGCTGGATCAAAATCTAACGGTGGCCGAGCCACGCCATCCACTGGACCGTTGATTTAAAGATCGATGGAGGCAGCACCTTCTACCCCAGGCCGAACACACCAGCGGAAGGAGCACACGGCGGCGCCATCGCCGCGGTGCCCAGAGCGCGCTATCCGCACAACAATCCTTGATCCTATCGGTGCTACATCTAGCACAAGTTGAAATGAGTCTACAGGGGAGGATCTCACCGGTGCTGGCACCCTGTACGAGTCGGGTCACGACGGCAATAGCTTGAAGAACCCAGGAT
Source organism: Zea luxurians (assembly GCA_029449295.1). Taxonomy (NCBI): domain Eukaryota; kingdom Viridiplantae; phylum Streptophyta; class Magnoliopsida; order Poales; family Poaceae; genus Zea; species Zea luxurians. The sequence goes on along the minus strand of JAOPSE010000134.1, from coordinate 5,238,902 downwards.
GAGGAAGCCCGACCGGTGCCGACCGAGTCGCTGCTTGAGTATGGTTCCCGCGGTGTCCCAGCCCGATAGTGAAGCTGCTTCGTCGCATGCCGAGGTCGCGGACGTGGTTTATCGCCGATGCCCACCATCGACCCGACGATGGCGATTTCCTCTTCTCTCTCTCGGTTTCGGTTCATGGCGGAAGATGGAGTTCATGCATCAGGTGTCTCTCGGTTGCTATGGTCTGGTGACAATGGAGGCGCGAGGGCACATTGTTTTATACTCTAGGCCCGATGGAGATTAACGGCATAGCGAGGATGGCGCGAATCGAGCACCGGTCGTTCCGAGACCGACACCGCGCGGTGGGGAAGAAGAGGTCCGACTGGCCACCCGGTCCCACAAGACAGTGGCGTGAGCTGGTTTGGGGTGCGCACAGGGTGACTGGCAGAGTGGGCCCACGCGTCATCCACCCAGAGAAAAGAAAAAGGGGCACAGTCGTGTTGGGCTGGCGCGGGGTAGGGAATTTGGGCCGAAATGGGGAAGTCGGCCCAGCAGGCTGTTTTCTTTTTCTTTTTTTATTTTCTTTTCTTTCTTTCTTTTTGAATCTCAATTTAAATTTCAAACTTGTGGTGAACTTGTATTCAAATTTCTGAGTATATGATTTGAATAAATTATTGTGGAATAAATTTACCTATTCATTAATTTATTCTTTTATTATATAGTATTTTCTCTTTCCTTCTCTATTTCAAACCCTAATTCTCAATTTAGGATTCAAACTTCTTCTCAAGTCATTGTTTTATTTTCTACTAGCATTATTATTGTTATTGTTTTAATGCCCAAGCAAACAAAACTCCAAATGATGCACAAGTTATTTAAGTGTCTCTTGTTAATTATTTATTTGTGTAAGTAAGGGGTTCACATGAAATGATAGATAGAGAGGACACACACATATGTATAAAGGAATATAATCCCTCCTTTTAGATTTTCTTACAAAGTGGGTGTTACAAATCCTACCCCCCTTAAAAATAATCTCGTCCCCGAGATTTGTAAGAAAAGGGAATACAAAAGGATTGGTTTGCAATTTAGCTTTTAATTTCTAAATCAAGGGTCTCTCTTTTTATTATTAGTAAGTGATAGGAGAGCATGGATATTATATGTATGTCCACATTATTATGTAGGATAGAAGATGTCTTTAGGGCATATATAGGTTTGGGTAAGAAAGAGTAGGATAAGAAAAGACTCCTTCCAAGATTGTGGATCCTGACTCATCTTCTTCCTTGTCGAGGTTGAGCTGTTCTTTTTCAGCCCTTGGTGTCTTCATTCTTGGGGTTGCCACCAGAGTTAGGGACCTATGGTTAAGATAGATTTGTGGGTGACAAGTAGGTAGAGCAGCTAGTTTAGTGGGTGGTTTTAGGAGTTTAAATGAGATTGGTCAAAATTTGGTTTGGTTGTTTGCCTCTAGATTGGTTGGATAGGTCATGTAACCTATTATGTGGGTCAAAATCTGGTTTGATGTCAAGTGGTGGTTGATAGATTATGCAATCCATTAAGACTTTATTGATTGGGTAAGTTATGTAACTTGTTATATAGATCGAGTTGTTGTGTATGGCCAAGTTGATATAAGTCTCCAAATTAGGCTTAAGTGATTTAGGAGTATGGCCTTATCCTTTCTACCAGCATTAAGTAACTCCCACTAGATTAGACCATATTAAATCAGGTATGATCTAGATTAGACTAGTTTAGATAGATTTATCAGGGTAAGATATATCTTGTTAGGATATGTTAGAATCTTTTGAGATAGAATGGGGTATACGGTGTAGGTAGGTCAGAAGCTCTATTAGGTTAACACAGAGGGATTATGCAACTATCGGATGGGTAAGGTAGTTGCATATGTATATGGTCAAGTTAATCTAGGGCATTAATTTAGATTAAATCATTTTTATAGGAGTGAGGTCTAATCCAGTTCACTAGTACTAACTAATCTATTAAATGACTCACTTTAGATTGGATCCTATTGGGTTGGAGGGGATCTAGATTAGATTGGTAGGATTAGTTTGACTAGATATGATCTAATTGATTTGCATTTAGATCATGGTTGTTAAACTAGGGTGGATAGGTATGTTTATTAGGATAAGACAGATCCATGAAGATAAGATAGAATCCTTTAAGGCCAGTTAGATCTATTGGGATAAGGATAAAATCTTTTCAAGATAAGATGAGTATCTTTTAAGATGAGATGGATCTATTAAGATAAGGGAATATTCTTTTTTTTAAGATAGGATGGATCTATGAGTGTAGGATAGAATCTCTTAAGATGAGATGGATATTGTTAGGTTAGATACTTTAATGAGGGATAATCTAGTTTGTCTAGTTAGTTTTATAAGCATTATGTAGATGTAATCGTGGACATTACTCCACAACTCATCACACTCAATCAAAGATCCAAATCAGACAGATATCATAAGAACAAACATTCAAATACATAGACACCTATAAAAATAGTTTTGTTTTTGTTCCTAGGATTAGGTCTCCTATTCCTAAAGGTCACTTTAGGCACAGGATTTCAAAGTGTGAAATCCACATTTGTCTTTGGACTGAAAAGGTAAGGATAATCAGAGTAAAGCGAAAATAGATGAGAAAAGATTAAGATAAGTTTAGAAAAGAATCAGAGTAAGGTAAGTAGATAAGGGTTATCCAGTTCTATCTAGGTTTCGTCCTACAGTCAACATTGCTCTGATACCACTTCTGTAACACCCGGATTTTAGGGGTCCAAAACCCGGGGTTAACATAAACACCAGGTATGCTGGGACCAAGTCTCACACATATGATGTATAGTGGCACAGGATCGAATGTCACAACTTTATATATAACAGGAGTTCTATACAAAATAAATAATTACATTATAAGGAGACAACGGTCCAGCAACCCAAAGTTGACTGGGAGACGACGGCCTAGATCTCTCACGAACTCATCACAGCATCCTCCATGAGCATCATCCTGCAGTACCTGTTCTTGACCTGTGGGGTATGTGAGACAGCAAGAGTGAGCTCACATACGTTCATCGCTCAACAAGTTGTGGGGAATAATGTGCATGAACTCGCCAAAGGTGGGAGCTCATGTGAAGTGTAAGGCTTACCAAAGAAGATGGTTAGAGCTGAGCATTGCTTTTAAAGTTGGTCAAAATTTTATTAGCAATTGCTAAGTATAAGTAAATACCAACCCCAATTAAGTAATAGAACAAAAGTAACAACTTCTCCTGCAATGCAATGCATATGACAAATTGAGTTTAATTCCATAATTTAATCATGTGAGGGTCCGAGCTGCTCATGACCGTGAGCACGGCTAGTATACCAGTTTTACACTCTGCAGAGGTTGCGCATCTTTACCCACAAGTCGTGTATCCCATGTTGCCAGGGTTTGCAAGGCCCTTAGACACTTCCGAGGTGAATGGCTAGGGATCCACTACGAGGCCTTTACAAAGTTCCACTAGCTTCCGAAAACCCGCTACAGTTTATAGGAAGATCCAGTGCAGGAATCCCTTGCAGGACCGCCATCGCAGCAAAATCCTCCCGAGGGCCTCCCTACACTGACCTCTCCCCTACTGCCCTTGCCCCTTTCGGGTAAGGTAGTCTTCCACTAGCTTTCCTAATTAATCAGCCAAGGGCGTCCCATTCCACCATTGTGGTAGCACTGTTTTCCCGGGTGGTCGCTCCATGTTCCAATTACCATAATGATCTTATCATGAACAATAAATAACAACTGATAACAAGAGTATAATCATGAATAGTGTAATCTTCATACCCAAAACCACATAAAGCACTAGCAAGTACTACCCAAAAAGTTTAGTGGTAAACAAGGTATAAAGATAGACAAACTAGGGTAACCTATTGGGTCCCATCAAAATTAACCTATGCAGATCATTATGATTAATTAGAACATGAGTAGGTGAAAAGAAGTGATCAAGGGCACAACTTGCCTGGGCCTTGAGATTCCAGGTACCAGGATGATCTTCAGGTGATACGTGACCTCACTGCTAGTCGTAGTAATACAAACAAACAATGTAGGCAAAATTTAACATCTCACCAAACAAGAAAACAAAATACATAATAATAATCTACACATTAAAATAAGATTCTAGGAACAGGAATCATAAATTTTGGAGTTATAGATTTTAAGTTATGGATTTTCTAATGTTTTATGTGTTTAATACAAGATTAAGTATTAGATAAATTTAAACGAGCCTTTCATGCCAAAACAGAGGCACAAAATGATGAAGAATATTATTACAAAATTTTAGAAACTGGAATGGATTAATTTGGAGCTAGAATGAATTAGTTATGAATTAAATAAGTTTCTGGATTTATTTTAACACTAAAAATCATTTTCTAAATCATTTTCTATGATTTTATAACCCTCTGGACTGCGCCTCAATATCAGATAAGTACAGGGGCCTTACCGCAAAATAACCCAGACTCAGCCATCCCCCGCATAGGACGGCGGGTTGATTCAACGGAACCCGAGGGGCTCTTTAGCAAAATGGCACCACGAAGGGGTATCGTGGGATGCCAGCCGTTGGATTAGAAACCAAGGGCCCCGATTTACTTCTTTGATTTAATGAAACAGTGCGCGACCGGAGCCGTCGATCAAGCGATCCACGGCTGAGATTCTATGTGGACGAGGGGTATACGTGATCTAATCTAAACCGTTACCTCGCGGATCTACGGTCAATATCCCACCGCCAATCCGATCTATCCCTAGACGCTGGATCAAAATCTAACGGTGGCCGAGCCACGCCATCCACTGGACCGTTGATTTAAAGATCGATGGAGGCAGCACCTTCTTCCCCAGGCCGAACACACCAGCGGAAGGAGCACACGGCGGCGCCATCGCCGCGGTGCCCAGAGCGCGCTATCCGCACAACAATCCTTGATCCTATCGGTGCTACATCTAGCACAAGTTGAAATGAGTCTACAGGGGAGGATCTCACCGGTGCTGGCACCCTGTACGAGTCGGGTCACGACGGCAATAGCTTGAAGAACCCAGGATGAGGAAGCCCGACCGGTGCCAACCGAGTCGCTGCTTGAGTATGGTTCCCGCGGTGTCCCAGCCCGATAGTGAAGCTGCTTCGTCGCATGCCGAGGTCGCGGACGTGGTTTATCGCCGATGCCCACCATCGACCCGACGATGGCGATTTCCTCTTCTCTCTCTCGGTTTCGGTTCATGGCGGAAGATGGAGTTCATGCATCAGGTGTCTCTCGGTTGCTATGGTCTGGTGACAATGGAGGCGCGAGGGCACATTGTTTTATACTCCAGGCCCGATGGAGATTAACGGCATAGCGAGGATGGCGCGAATCGAGCACCGGTCGTTCCGAGACCGACACCGCGCGGTGGGGAAGAAGAGGTCCGACTGGCCACCCGGTCCCACAAGACAGTGGCGTGAGCTGGTTTGGGGTGCGCACAGGGTGACTGGCAGAGTGGGCCCACGCGTCATCCACCCAGAGAAAAGAAAAAGGGGCACAGTCGTGTTGGGCTGGCGCGGGGTAGGGAATTTGGGCCGAAATGGGGAAGTCGGCCCAGCAGGCTGTTTTCTTTTTCTTTTTTTTTATTTTCTTTTCTTTCTTTCTTTTTTGAATCTCAATTTAAATTTCAAACTTGTGGTGAACTTGTATTCAAATTTCTGAGTATATGATTTGAATAAATTATTGTGGAATAAATTTACCTATTCATTAATTTATTCTTTTATTATATAGTATTTTCTCTTTCCTTCTCTATTTCAAACCCTAATTCTCAATTAGGTCTAGGTCGTTCTCTCCCAGTCAACTTTGGGTTGCTGGACCGTTGTCTCCTTATAATGTAATTATTTATTTTGTATAGAACTCCAGTTATATATAAAGAATGTGACATTCGATCCTGTGCCACTATACATCATATGTTTGAGACTTGGTCCCAGCATACCTGGTGTTTATGTTAACCCCGGGTTTTGGACCCTTAAAATCCGGGTGTTACAGAAGTGGTATCAGAGGAATGTTGACTGTAGGACGAGACCTAGATAGAACTGGGCAACCAATACTTACTTACCTTTGCTACTCTGATTCTTTTCTAAACTTATCTTAATCTTTTCTCATCTATTTCCGCTATACTCTGATTATTCTTACCTTTTCCCTTCTAAAGACAAATGTGGATTTCACACTTTGAAATCCTGTGCCTAAAGTGACTTTAGGAATAGGAGACCTAATCCTAGGAACAAAAACAAAACTATTTTTATAAGTGTCTATGTATTTGAATGTTTGTTCTTATGATACTTGCCTGATTTGGATCTTTGTTTGAGTGTGATGAGTTGTGGAGTAATGTCCACAATTGCATCTGCATATACACATAGGTATTAAAATATATTTATAAAGTAACTAGACAACCTAGATTGTCCCCATTGGAACATATCTAGCTTAAAGAGATTTATCTTATCCTAAAAAACTCTCATTCTAACCGATTCATCTTATCTTAAAAGATTCTCCCTTATCTTAACAGATCCATCTTATCTCGAAAAAGATTCTAACCTTTCGTACCAGATCTAACTAACCTCAAAAGATTTTACCTTATCCTTATGAATTCATCCTGCCCTAATTAGCATATTGATCCCACTCTAGAGTAACAACCAAGATCTAATCCAAAGTAATTAGATATTAACTAGTTTAATCTAGTCATACCAACCTAATCTGGATTCTATCTAAACCAATATGATCTAAGCTAAATTGAGTTACTTAATGCAGATACAAAGGATAGGGCTATACTCCAAAATCCACTTAAGCCTAAATTGGTGACCTAGATCAACTCGGCCATGCCCAACAACTTGACCTATATAACAAGTTACATAGCAACCCAACCAATAGAGTAATGATGGATTGCATAGTCTATCAACCCCCACCTAAAACAAAACTTGTAACCTACATCTTGTAGTCCATCTCACCTATATATATCTCTTATCTTGACAAGATTCTATCCTACCCTTAGATATTCACCTTATACGACTGGTTACCCTAATCTGAACATAAAACAAAGATTAAGCCCTACTAAAGGATCTTCAGATTATAACCAGCTACTAGCTTGTTCATTCCGCCTATTGAATAATTTCTTTTGCAAAACTATTACCATATGCTTCTAACTTTCATGGTCAATACCAGGAAAGGAAAGATTATCACATAACAACAAACAGAAATGAATCCTCCAAATCCTCCACCTGTTGAGATCGATCAAGTGGTTGCTACCCAAAGACTGGAAATACAACAATTAACAGACCTGGTGACCGAGATGCAAAATCAGATAAGACAACAACGCGAGGAAATACGTCAAGCCCGCCAAGAAATAAGACAAGCACGGTTGGAGAGACAACAACAACAACCTCCACCACCACCACCAGCTTCACCAAGCTACATAGATATAAATTATGATGATTTGTAAGGTCTAGATGTTACTTTAGCTAGTAGATGATATGATATTATTCTAGAAGGAACAATAAGGTCTATTGACCCTATGTTTTGTTAAAGAATTATACCTCATGCTGAGATTTCATTGTTTGTGCATATGTTTCGAGAACAATATGAGTATACATCCCTTTTTCTTACAAATCTCGAGGACGAGATTATTTTTAAGGGGGGTAGGATTTGTAACACCCTAAATCTCATTTTGGGAATATAGTAAAAATTTTCAAAGATCTTGCATTAGAATTTTTCTTTTTCTCTCTCTTTAGAACTCTCATAACATTTGAAGACTCATCTCCCTATTTAAAAGCATTTACCTAAGTGAATAAAATAATAAATAGAACCATATTTGGCACTCAAGATGGAGTTTTAATTGTATGTGCATTTAAAATAATAATAAAATATAATAATGGAATTGAAAATTTGAAGTTAACCCAAGGTTGCACTTTGGGGTTTTGGAAATATTATGTAGAAGTGAATGAGAGAAGATATATATACATAAAATAAAGGGAAATTTATATATTTCCAAAATTTATACTCTTTATTTCACAAAATATGAATTGAGGATAAACTGGCACAAAATTTGAATTTAAAATCTGAATTTAAAATGGAATTTGGAAACTAAAAGGAGAAAGAAGAAAATATAAAAGAAAAAGAGAAGGGATACTATACCTGATGGGCCGCAGGCCAACAAATCGGCCCACTAACCCTTTTCTCGCCGCGCGGCCCAACTTCGCTTTCCCCCCCCCCCCCCCCCCCGCCGCGCCGCTGACGTGTGGGGCCCTCTGCCCAGCCTCTCACTCACGCCGTTTACACCGCGCGGACGACACTGCCGTGTGGGCCTCGCCCGTAAGCCTCTCACGCGCGCGCTCGCCTACCTTTCCCCAGCCGCTGTACCGCGGGACCCAGTAGTCAGATCCTTCCCCAACCAAAGCTCCACGGCAAATCTCCACCCCGCACGCGGAATTAGCTAACAAACCAGCGCGGATCTCGCGGCTGGCTCTGATTCGGACATTGGCCACTACCCTGGGTATAAAACCCGTGCTGCCCTCCGTCTCGAAGCCATAGTCGTGCCCTCAATCACCCGACGCCGTCGTAGATAAGAAACAGACTTCACCGCCGTCGACGATTTGGGCCTTGGCGTGTGTTCCTGTCCCAACGCATCGCTTGAGGGACTTCACTGGACCACGTGGAAGGCGTAAGTGTACTGAAATCAAGCAATGGTGGGTTGCGGTACCAGCAATTCATCGCCAAAGTTGGTGCTCCGCCGTGAATCCGCCTCTCACCGTGGATAGTCTCCCTCGAACCGTCTCCTGCGCTGGTATGTCGTTCACCCCCTTTGTCGCACTTGTGGCATTGCGTAGGTCGACCTAATTAGAGAATTAGTGGCCCTAGCACTAGAATCGGGCGAACGCCGGCGAGACCGCCGCCGCGGTCACTGTTTTCGTCGTCGCCGAGACCGTAAGAAGGAAGGACGTAGGAGCGCCGTCCGATAACGATCGTATGGTCGAGATAGATCGCCGGGATACCCTTTCAGACTTTGATCGTGGACCGTTGGATGTGATCTGACGGACCCGATCCGATCTTGCTTTCATAAAATAACCACCGTCAGATTCGAATCCGATGGCGTGGATTGGATACCGGTTCGTGTAAAACAGGCCTTCTAATCTTAGCCGTCGCGCGGAGATCCAACGGCCGAAAACCACTGATACCCCTTTGGATCGCCGACTTTGCAAATAGAACCCTCTGTTTTAGGGAAAACAACCCGCCGTCCTCGGCGTCTGTTGCCTGAGTCTGGGAATTCTTGCGCCAAGCCCCCTGCACTTTGCTGTAATTGAGGCCCAGTCCAATGAATAGGAAAATCATAGAAAATGATTTAGAAAATGATTTTTAGTGTTAAAATAAATCCAGAAACTTAATTAATTCATAACTAATTCATTTTAACTCCAAATTGAGTCATTCCAACTCCTAAAATTTTGTAATAATATTCTCTACCATTTAGAATCACTGTTTTGACATGAACTCTGTCAGAAAATTTATTTATCATTTAATCATATTATAATCACCTTAAATCTTAGGAAATTCATGACTTGAATTCTACAACTCCAAAATTAATAATTCTTTTTCCTGTGATCTTATTTTAATATGTAGATTATTAATGTGTATTTTGTTCTTATGTTTGGTGTAATGTTAAATTTTGCCTATACTATGTTTGTTTGTATTGCTACGTTTAGCAGTGAGGCCACGAGGATCTGAAGAATCATCCTGGTACCTGAAATCTCAAGGCCCAGGCAAGTTGTGCCCTTGATCACTTCTTTTCACCTACTCATGTTCTAGTTAATCATAATGATCTGCATAGGTTAATTTTGATGGGACCCAATAGGTTACCCTAGTTTGTCTATCTTTATACCTTGTTCACCACTGATCTTTCTGGGTAGTACTTGCTAGTGCTATATGTGGTTTTGGGTATGGGGATACACTATTCATGATTACACTTTTTGTTATCAGTTGTTATTTAATGTTCATGTTAAGATCATTATGTTAATTGGAACATGGAGCGACCACCCGGGAAAACAGTGCTACCACAAGGGTGGTATGGGACGCCCTTGGCTGATTAATTAGGAAAGCTAGTGGAAGACTACCTTACCCGAAAGAGGCAAGGGCAGTAGGGGAGAGGTCAGTGTAGGGAGGCCCTCGGGAGGATTTTGCTGCGATGGCGGTCCTGCAAGGGATTCCTGCACTGGATCTTCCTATAAACTGTAGCGGGTTTTCTGAAGCTAGTGGAACTTTGTAAAGGCCTCGTAGTGTTACCCTGCCTCGCCTCCTCGGTAGAGGTGTATGGGAAGTCGCGATCCCTTGGCAGATGGGTAACATGACTTGTGGGTAAAGATGCGCAACCTCTGCAGAGTGTAAAACTGGTATACTAGCCGTGCTCACGGTCATGAGCAGCTCGGACCCTCACATGATTAAATTATGGAACTTAAACTCAATTTGTCATATGCATTGCATTGCAGGTGAAGTTGTTACTTTTGTTCTATTACTTAATTGGGTTTGGTATTTACTTATACTTAGTAACTGCTAATAAAATTTTGACCAACTTTAAAAGAAATGCTCAGCTCTAACCATCTTCTTTGGTAAGCCTTACACTTCATGTGAGCTCCCACCTTTGGCGAGTTCATGCACATTATTCCCCACAACTTGTTGAGCGATGAACGTATGTGAGCTCACTCTTGCTGTCTCACATACACCACAGGTCAAGATCAGGTACTGCAGGATGATGCTCATGGAGGATGCTGTGATGAGTTCGTGAGAGGTCTAGGTCGTCGTCTCCCAGTCAACTTTGGGTTGCTGGACCGTTGTCTCCTTATAATGTAATTATTTATTTTGTATAGAACTCCAGTTATATATAAAGAATGTGACATTCGATCCTGTGCCACTATACATCATATGTTTGAGACTTGGTCCCAGCATACCTGGTGTTTATGTTAACCCCGGGTTTTGGACCCTTAAAATCCGGGTGTTACAATCACTTCTTTTTACCCAGCCATGTTCTGATTAATCATAATGATCTGCATAGGTTAATTTTGATGGGACCCAATAGGTTACCCTAGTTTGTCTATCTTTATACCTTGTTTACCACTGAACTTTTTGGGTAGTACTTGCTAGTGCTTTATGTGGTTTTGGGTATGAAGGTACATTATTCATGATCACACTTTTATTATCTATTTATTATTACTGTTCATGATAAGATCATTATGTTAATTGGAACATAGAGCGACCACCCGGGAGAACAGTGCTACCACAAGGGTTTAATGGGACGCCCTTGGCTGATTAATTAGGAAAGCTAGTGGAAGACTACCTTACCCGAAAGGGGCAAGGGCAGTAGGGGAGTGGTCAGTGTAGGGAGGTCCTTGGTTGATTTTGCTGCGATGGCGGTCAGGCAAGAACCCTGCATTGGAGCTTCCTATAAACTGTAGCGGGTTTTCTGAAGCTAGTGGAACTTTGTAAAGGCCTCTTAGTGTTACCCTGCCTCGCCTCCTCGGTAGAGGTGTATGGGAAGTCGCGATCCCTTGGCAGATGGGTAACATGACTTGTGGGTAAAGATGCGCAACCTCTGCAGAGTGTAAAACTGGTATACTAGCCGTGCTCACGGTCATGAGCAGCTCGGACCCTCACATGATTAATTTATGGAACTAAATTCAATTTTGTCATATGCATTGCATCGCAGGTGATGTTGTTACTTTTGTTCTACTACTTAATTGGGTTGGTATTTACTTATACTTAGTAATTGCTAATAAAATTTTGACCAACTTTAAAAGCAATGCTCAGCTCTAACCATTCCCTTTGGTAAGCCTTACACTTCACGTGAGCTCCCACCTTTGGTGAGTTCATGCACATTATTCCCCACAACTTGTTGAGCTATGAACGTATGTGAGCTCACTCTTGCTGTCTCACACCCCCCACAGGTCAAGAATAGGTACAGAAGGATGAGGCGCTTGGAGGATGCTTTGATGTGTTCGTGAGAGGTCTAGGCCATCGTCTCCCAGTCAACTTTGGGTTGCTGGACCGTTGTCTCCTTATAATGTAATTATTTATTTTGTATAGAACTCCTATTATATAGTTAAGATGTGACATTCGATCCTGTGCCATGATTCATCATATGTGTGAGACTTGGTCCCAGCACACCTGGTGAATATGTTCGCGCTTGGGTTTTGGTGCCTCGAAACCCGGGTGTGACAACTATTTTCTTCCTCTTTTGAACACAATAAGATATTAATTTAAAAAACTTCATTTTTAAAATTTAGTGCGGTCCTTTTGCTTTGGGCTCATACTTTCTCCCCCTTTGGCATGAATCGCCAAAAACGGATACTTGAGTGAGATATAAGCCCTTGTTACTACTTTCTCCCGCTATGGTAAATAACATATGAGTGAAGATTATACCAAAGTTGGAGAGTTGTGCGCAGCTACGGCGAAGGATGAATGATTCGATGGAGTGGAGTGGAAGCCTTATCTTCGCCGAAGACACCATTTCCCCTTTCAATCTATGACTTAGCATAAGGTGCACTTGAAAAACACATTAGTCATAGCACATGAAAGAGATGATCAAGGGTATAGATATGAGCTATGTGTGCAAAGTATCAATCAAAATTCCTAGAATCAAGAATATTTAGCTCATGCCTAAGTTTGGTAAATGTTTGCTCATCTAATGGCTTGGTAAAGTTATCGACTAATTGTTCTTTGGTGTTAATATATGCAATCTCGATATCCCCCTTTTGTTGGTGATCCCTTAGAAAATGATACCGAATGGCTATGTGTTTAGTGCGGCTATGCTCAACGGGATTATCCGCCATGCGGATTGCACTTTCATTATCACATAGAAGAGGAACTTTGGTTAATTTGTAACCATAGTCCCTGAGGGTTTGCCTCATCCAAAGCAATTGCGCGCAACAATGGCCTGCGGCAATATACTCGGCTTTGGCGGTAGAAAGAGCGACAAAATTTTGCTTCTTTGAAGCCCAAAACACCAGAGATCTTCCCAAGAACTGGCAAGTCCCTGATGTGCTCTTTCTATTAATTTTACACCCTGCCCAATCAGCATCGGAATAACCAATTAAATCAAATGTGGATCCCCTGGGTACCAAAGGCTAAACTTAGGAGTATAAACTAAATATCTCAAGATTCGTTTTACGGCCCTAAGGTGAACTTCCTTAGGATCGGCTTGGAATCTTGCACACATGCATACGGAAAGCATAATATCTGGTCATGAAGCACATAAATAGAGTAAGGAACCTATCATCGACCGGTATACCTTTTGATCGACGGATTTACCTCCCGTGTCAAGGTCGAGATGCCCATTTGTTCCCATGGGTGTCTTGATGGGCTTGGCATCCTTCATCCCAAACTTTGTGAGAATGTTTTGAATGTACTTCGTTTGGCTAATAAAGGTGCCCTCTTGGAGTTGCTTGACTTGAAATCCTAAGAAATATTTCAACTCCCCCATCATAGACATCTCGAATTTTTGTGTCATGATCCTACTAAACTCTTCACATGTAGATTCGTTAGTAGACCCAAATATGATATCATCAACATAAATTTGGCATACAAACAAATCATTTGCAAGTGTTTTAGTAAAGAGAGTAGGATCAGCTTTTCCGACTTTGAAGCCATTTGCAATAAGAAAGTCTCTTAGGCATTCATACCATGCTCTTGGGGCTTGCTTGAGCCCATAAAGCGCCTTAGGGAGTCTATAAACATGGTTAGGATACTCACTATCTTCAAAGCCGGGAGGTTGCTCAACATAGACCTCTTCCTTGATTGGTCCATTGAGGAAGGCACTTTTCACGTCCATTTGATAAAGCTTAAAGCCAAGGTAAGTAGCATAGGCAAGTAGAATGCGAATTGACTCGAGCCTAGCTATGGGTGCATAGGTTTCACCGAAATCCAAACCTTCGACTTGTGAGTATCCCTTGGCCACAAGTCGGGCTTTGTTCCTTGTCACCACACCATGCTCATCTTGTTTGTTGCGGAAGACCCACTTGGTTCCTACAACATTTTGGTTAGGACGTGGAACTAAATGCCATACCTCATTCCTCATGAAGTTGTTGAGCTCCTCTTGCATCGCCATCACCTAATCTGAATCTTGAAGTGCTTCCTCTACCCTGTGTGGCTCAATAGAGGAAACAAAAGAGTAATGTTCAGAAAAATGAGCAACACGAGATCGAGTAGTTACCCCCTTATGAATGTCGCCGAGGATGGTGTTCACGGGGTGATCTCGTTGGATTGCTTGGTGGACTCTTGGGTGTGGCGGCCTTGGAACTTGCTCATCTTCCTTGTCTTGATCATGGGCATCTCCCCCTTGATCATTGCCCTCCTCTTGAGGTGGCTCATCCTCTTGATCTTCTTCTTCATCATCTTGAGCCTCATCCTCATCTTGATGCTTGCATGGAGGAAGATGGTTGATCTTGTGCTTGATGGGCTCTTCGGATTCCTTAGGACACACATCCCCAATGGACATGTTCCTTAGCGCGACGCACGAAGCCTCTTCATCATCTAATTCATCAAGATCAACTTGCTCTACTTGAGAGCCGTTAGTCTCATCAAACACAATGTCACAAGAAACTTCAACTAGTCTAGTGGACTTGTTAAAGACTCTATATGCCCTTGTGTTTGAATCATATCCTAGTAAAAAGCCTTCTATAGCCTTAAGAGCAAATTTTGATTTTCTACCTCTTTTAACAAGAATAAAACATTTGCTACCAAAGACTCTAAAATATGAAACATTGGGCTTTTTACCGGTGAGGAGTTCGTATGATGTCTTCTTGAGGATACGATGTAGATACAACCGGTTGATGGCGTAGCAAGCGGTGTTGACCGCCTCGGCCCAAAACCGATCCAAAGTCTTATACTCATCAAGCATGGTTCTTGCCATGTCCAACAGAGTTCTATTCTTCCTCTCCACTACACCATTTTGTTGTGGTGTGTAGGGAGAAGAGAACTCATGCTTGATGCCCTCCTCCTCAAGAAAGCCTTCTATTTGTGAGTTCTTGAACTCCGTCCCATTGTCGCTTCTTATTTTCTTGATCCTTAAGCCGAACTCATTTTGAGCCCGTCTCAAGAATCCTTTCAAACTCTCTTGGGTTTGAGATTTATCCTGTAAGAAGAATACCCAAGTGAAGCGAGAATAATCATCCACAATAATAAGACAGTACTTACTCCCGCCGATGCTTATGTAAGCTATAGGGCCGAATAAATCCATATGGAGGAGCTCCAAAGGCCTGTCAGTCGTCATGATGTTCTTATGTGGATGATGAACACCAGCTTGCTTCCCTGCTTGGCATGCGCTACAGATCCTGTCTTTCTCAAAATACACATTTGTTAGTCCTAAAATGTGCTCTCCCTTTAGAAGCTTGTGAAGATTCTTCATCCCAACATGAGCTAGTCGGCGATGCCAGAGCCAACCCATGTTAGTCTTAGCGATTAAGCAAGTATCGAGTTCAGCTCTATTAAAATCAACTAAGTATAGCTGACCCTCTAATACTCCCTTAAAAGCTACTGAATCATCACTTCTTCTAAAGACAGTAACACCTGTATCCGTAAAAAGACAGTTGTAGCCCATTTTACATAACTGAGAAACGGAAAGCAAGTTGTAATCTAAAGAATCTACAAGAAAAACATTGGAAATGGAATGGTCAGGTGATATAGCAATTTTACCCAATCCTTTGACCAAACCTTGATTTCCATCCCCGAATGTGATAGCTCGTTGGGGATCTTGGTTTTTCTCATAGGAGGAGAACATCTTTTTCTCCCCAGTCATATGGTTTGTGCACCCGCTGTCAATGATCCAACTTGAGCCCCCGGATGCATAAACCTACAAAACAAATTTAGTTCTTGATTTTAGGTACCCAAATGGTTTTGGGTCCTTTGACATTAGATACAAGAACTTTGGGTACCCAAACACAAGTTTTTGATCCCTTGTGTTTGCCTCCAACATACTTGGCAACTACCTTGCCTGATTTGTTGGTTAGCACATAAGAAGCATCAAAAGTTCTAAATGAAACATTATGATCATTTGATGCTTTAGGAGTTTTCTTCTTAGGCAATTTAGCATGAGTTGATTGCCTAGAACTAGATGGCTCACTCTTATACATAAAAGCATGATTAGGGCCAGAGTGAGACTTCCTAGAGTGAATTCTCCTAATTTTGTGTTCGGGATAACCGGCAGGGTATAAAATGTAACCCTCGTAATCCTGAACCATGGGAGCCTTGCCCTTAACAAAATTCGACAATCTTTTAGGTGGGGCATTAAGCTTGACATTGTCTCCCTGTTGGAAGCCAATGCCATCCTTAATACCTGGGCGTCTCCCACTATAGAGCATGCTTCTAGCAAATTTAAATTTCTCATTTTCTAAGTCATGCTCATTAATTTTGGCACTAAGTTGAGCTATGTGATCATTTTGTTGTTTAATTAAAGCTAAGTGATCATGAATAGCATCAACATTAATATCTCTACATCTAGTGCAAATAGTAACATGCTCAACAGAAGATGTAGAGGGTTTGCAAGTATTAAATTCAACAATCTTAGCATGCAATATATCATTCTCATCTCTAAGATTGGAAATAGAAGCATTGCAAACATCTAGTTCCTTAGCCTTAGCAATCAATTTTTCATTCTCATTCTTAAGGCTAGCAAGAGAGGTATTCAATTGATCAATCTTAGCAATTAAATTGGCGTTATCATTTCTAAGACTGACAATTGAATCATCACAAACATCAAGCTTCCCAACCTTAGCAATTAAATTGGCATTCTCATTTCTAAGGTTGGAAATAATATCATGGCAAGTGCTTAGCTCACTAGTTAATTTTTCACATTTTCACCTTAACATGCTTCTTGTTTTCTTTAATTAGGAAGTCCTCTTGGCTATCCAAGAGTTCATCCTTATCATGAATAGCACTAATTAATTCATTTAATTTTTCTTTTTGTTGCATGTTTAAGTTGGCAAAAAGAGTAAACAAGTCATCCTCATTATCACTAGAATTAGCCTCATCGCTAGATGTTGCATATTTAGTTGAGGATTTTGATTTTACCTTCTTACTTTTGCCGTCCTTTGCCATGAGGCACTTGTGGCCGACGTTGGGGAAGAGGAGTCCTTTGTTGACGGCGATGTTGGCGGCGTCCTCGTCGGAGGAGGAGTCGGTGGAGCTCTCGTCGGAGTCCCACTCCCGGCAAACATGGGCATCGCCGCCCTTCTTCTTGTGGTACCTCTTCTTTTCTCTCCTCTTTCCCTTCTTGTCGTCGCCCCTGTCACTATCACTAGATAATGGACATTTTGCAATAAAATGGCCGGACTTACCACACTTGTAGCACACTTTCTTGGAACGGGGCTTGTACTCTTTCCCCTTCCTTTGTTTGAGGATTTGACGGAAGCTCTTGATGATGAGCGCCATCTCCTCATTGTCGAGCTTGGAGGCGTCGATGGGGATTCTACTTGGAGCAGAATCTTCTTTCTTCTCCTCCGTTGCTTTGAATGCAACGGGTTGTAGCTTCGGGTATGGAGGAGGATGCGCCTTGCTCGATGATCTTTTTAGAGCCTTTGATCATTAGTTCAAAGCTCACAAATTTTCCTATTACTTCCTCAGGAGACATTATTTTGTATCTAGGATCACCATGAATTAATTGAACTTGAGTAGGATTAAGAAAAACTAGTGATCTTAGAATAACCTTGACCATTTCATGGTCATCCCACTTTGTGCTCCCGAGGTTGCGCACTTGGTTCACCAAGGTCTTGAGCCGGTTGTACATCGCTTATGGCTCCTCCCCTTGGTGAAGCATGAATCGACCGAGCTCCCCCTCGATCGTCTCCCTCTTGGTGATCTTGGTCACCTCATCTCCTTCGTGCACCGTTTTGAGGACATCCCAAATCTCCTTGACGCTCTTCAATCCTTGCACCTTGTTATACTCCTCTCAACTTAGAGAGGCGAGGAGTTTTGTGGTGGCTTGTGAGTTGAAGTGCCAGATTTGGGCAACTTCGTCCGAATCATAGTCTTCATCCCCTACGGATGGTATCTGTACACCAAACTCAACAACGTTCCAAATACTAGTGTGGAGTGATGTTAGATGATGCCTCATTTTGTCACTCCACATGTTATAATCTTCACCGTCAAAAACCAGTGGCTTGCCTAATGGAACGGAAAGTAATGGAGTACATTTAGAAATGCGAGGGTAGTGTAGGGGAATCTTACTAAACTTCTTGCGCTCATGGCGCTTAGAAGTTACGGACGGCGCGTCGGAGTCGGAGGTGGATGGCGATGAAGAGTCGGTCTCGTAGTAGACCACCTTCCTCATCTTCTTTTTCTTTTCGCCACCCCGATGCGACTTGTGAGAAGAGGATTCCTTCTCCTTCCCTATGTTGCGGGACTCTCCCGATGGAGCCTTCCCGTGGCTTGTAGCGGGCTTGTCGCCGGTCACCATCTCCTTGGCGTGATCTCCTGACATCACTTCGAGCGGTTAGGCTCTAATGAAGCACCGGGTTCTGATACCAATTGAAAGTCGCCTAGAGGGGAGGGGGGTGAATAGGGCGAATCTGAAATTTACAAAGTTTAATCACAACTACAAGCCGGGGTTAGCGTTAGAATTAAAATCGAGTCCGAGAGAGAGGGCGAAAACAAATCGCAAGTAAATAAAGAGTGTGACACGGTGATTTGTTTTACCGAGGTTCGGTTCTTGCAAACCTACTCCCCGTTGAGGTGGTCACAAAGACCGGGTCTCTTTCAACCCTTTCCCTCTCTCAAACGGTCACTTAGACCGAGTGAGTTTCTCTTCTCAATCAAACAGGACACTAAGTCCCCGCAAGGACCACCACACAATTGGTGTCTCTTGCCTCGGTTACAATTGAGTTGATCACAAGAAAGAATGAGAAAGAAAAAGCAATCCAAGCGCAAGAGCTCAAATGAACACAAGTCACTCTCTCACTAGTCACTATTTGATTGGAATGATCTTTGGACTTGGGAGAGGATTTGATCTCTTTGGTGTGTCTTGTATTGAATGCTATAGCTCTTGTAAGGTGCAGGAAGTCTGAAAACTTGGATAATAATGAATGTGGGGTGGTTGGGGTATTTATAGCCCCAACCACCAAACTAGCCGTTTGGTGGAGGCTGCTGTCGCATGGCGCACTGGACAGTCCGGTGCGCCAGCCACGTCACCCGACCGTTAGGGTTCGACCGTTGGAGCTTCTGTCTTCTGGGCCACCGAACAGTTCGGTGGTGCATCGGACAGTCACTGTGCACTGTCCGGTGCGCCTTCTGGCGCTGCTCTGACTCTGGCGCGCACTGTAGTGCATTGAATGCGTTTTGCAGACGACCGTTGGCGCGAAGTAGCCGTTGCTCCGCTGGCACACCGGACAGTCCGGTGGAGCACCGGATAGTCCGGTGAAATTTAGCGGAGCGGCTCCCAGAATTCTCGAAGGTGAGCAGTTCGGAGTTGAGTTCCCTGGTGCACCGGACACTGTACGGTGGGCACCGGACAGTCTGGTGCGCCAGACCAGGGCACACTTCGGTTGTCTTTTGCTCTCTTTGTTTGAACCCTTTCTTGGTCTTTTTATTGGTTTGTGGTGAACCTTTGGCACCTGTAAAACTCATAATCTAGAGCAAACTAGTTAGTCCAATTATTTGTGTTGGACAATTCAACCACCAAAATCAATTAGGAAAAGGTGTAAGCCTATTTCCCTTTCAGGTAACAAACCCAACGTTTCTTATTTTCGTGTATTTGGGAGCAAATGCTACATTTTGGTGAAGAAAGGTAGACATTCTAAATTTGCTCCCAAAGCTGTAGAAGGGTTTTTACTAGGGTATGACTCAAATACAAAGGCGTATAGGGTCTTGAACAAATCCTTGGGTTTGGTTAAAGTTTCTAGCGACGTTGTATTTGATGGGACTAATGGCTCTCCAAGAGAGCAAGTTGATCTTGATGACATAGATGAAGATGATGTTCCGATGGCCGCAATACTCACGATGGCGATTGGAGATGTGCGACCACAGGAACAACAGGAGCAAGATCAGCCTTCTTCCTCAACAATGGTGCATCCCCCAACTCAAGATGATGGACAGGGTCCTCAAGAAGAAGCGCGTGATCAAGGGGGAGCACAAGAAGAACAAGTCTTGGAGGAAGAAGCACCACTGGCCCCTCCAACTCAAGTCCGAGCGACGATCCAAAGAAATCACCCCGTCGATTAGATTCTGGGTGACATAAGCAAGGGAGTAACAACTCACTCATGTTTAGCTAATTTTTGTGAGCATTACTCGTTTGTCTCTTCTATTGAGCCTTTCAGGGTAGAAGAGGCCTTGCAAGATCTGGACTGGGTGTTGGCCATGCAGGAAGAGCTCAACAACTTCAAGAGGAACGAAGTTTGGAGCCTGGTGCCACGTCCCAAGCAAAATGTTGTGGAAACCATGTGGTGTTCCGCAACAAGCAAGACGGGCACGGGGTGGTGACAAGAAACAAGGCTCGACTTGTGGCAAAAGGTTATGCCCAAGTCGCAGGTTTGGATTTCGAGGAGACTTTTGCTCCTGAGGCTAGGCTAGAGTCTATTCGAATATTATTAGCCTATGCCGCTCACCACTCTTTCAGGTTGTTTCAAATGGATGTGAAGAGCGCTTTCCTCAATGGGCCAATCAAGGAGGAGGTGTATGTGGAACAACCCCCTGGCTTTGAGGATGACAGGTACCCCGACCATGTGTGTAAGCTCTCTAAGGCGCTCTATGGACTTAAGCAAGCCCCAAGAGCATGGTATGAATGCCTTAGAGATTTCTTAATTACTAATGCTTTCAAGGTTGGGAAAGCCGATCCCACTCTTTTCACTAAGACTTGTGATGGTGACCTTTTTGTGTGCCAAATTTATGTCGATGACATAATATTTGGTTCTACTAATCAAAAGTGTTGTGAGGAGTTTAGCAGGGTGATGACTCAAAAGTTTGAGATGTCGATGATGGGTGAGTTGACCTACTTCCTTGGGTTCCAAGTGAAGCAACTCAAGGATGGCACCTTCCTCTCCCAAACGAAGTACACTCAAGACCTTCTCAAGAGGTTTGGGATGAAGGACGCAAAGCCCGCAAAGACATCGATGGGAACCGAGGGGCATGTCGACCACAACAAAGGAGGTAAGTCTGTTGATCAAAAGGCATACCGGTCTATGATAGGTTCCTTGCTTTATTTATGTGCTAGTAGACCGGACATTATGCTTAGTGTATGCATGTGTGCTAGATTTCAATCCGACCCCAAGGAATGTCACCTTGTGGCCATTAAGTGAATTCTTAGGTATTTAGTTGTGATGCCTTGCTTCGGGATCTGGTATCCAAAGGGGTCTACCTTTGACTTGATTGGATATTCAGACTCCGATTATGCCGGGTGCAAGGTTGATAGGAAGAGCACATCAGGGACGTGTCAATTCCTAGGAAGGTCCCTGGTGTCTTAGAGTTCAAAGAAACAAACATCTGTTGCCCTATCCACCGCTGAGGCCAAGTATGTTGCCACAGGACAGTGTTGCGCGCAACTACTTTGGATGAGGCAAACCCTCAGGGACTTTGGCAACAATCTGAGCAAAGTCCCACTCCTATGTGACAATGAGAGTGCAATCCGCATGGCGGATAATCCTGTTGAACACAGCCGCATACATCCGACATCACTTCCTGAGGGACCACCAGCAAAAGGGAGGTATCGAAGTGTACCATGTTAGCACCGAGAACCAGCTAGCTGATATCTTTACCAAGCCATTAGATGAGAAAACCTTTTGCAGGTTGTGTACTGAGCTAAATGTCTTAGATTCGCGTAACTTGGATTGATCTATAGCATACATGTGTTCTATGCCTTTGATCATGTTACTTTATGCATTTATATAATTTGTTGCTTATTTATGGTGCTCAAGTTGTGCAAGGGATCCCCGGACCTCACAAGTCCATGTGTGAGTGATGCACATATTTAGGGGGAGATGTGCTACAACTTGACCCTTTGAGACTAATCTGTCTATTTGAGTATACTTGATGTAGTCTCAAAGGTGGATTGAAAGGGAAAGGTGAGCTTGGATCATGCAAAGACTTTCACTGCACTCCAGTATTAGTGTACTTAATTCCAAGTTCATTCATATGCTCTTATTGCCTTTTTGCTCTTAATTGACATTTTTTGGTGAGGCAATGGGGTTAAAGGGCCAAGAATGATTCCGTTTTGGTGCTTAATGCCAAAGGGGGAGAAATTAAGGCCAAAGCAAATGGATCAGCTACCGCTTGAGAATTTTGAAAATAGTAAAGTTAGAATTTTGATTTGTCCAAAATACTCTTATTGCAAAATCTAGTCTCTTGTGGGGAGAATTTTTCATTATGGGAAAAGGGGGAGTTTTTGGCACTTGATCAATTTCACTCTTACATTATCTCTCTTTGTGCCCAAACAAGTGTGTTTGACTTAGAGATAGGAAAATGAATTTGATTTGCAAAAACAAACCAAGTGGTGGCGAAGAATGATCCAAATATGCCAAATTTGAATCAAAAACAATTTTGTTCTCAATTGCATTGATGTTGCACTTCTTTTGGTTGCTTTTGGATGTGTTGGCATAAATCACCAAAAAGGGGGAGATTAAAAGGGAAATGTACCCTTGGGGCAATTTCTATTATGTTTTGGTGATTAAGTGCCCAACATATTTAATTGAGTTCCTATGTGCTAAATGAAGAGAGAAGTGCAAATCAAAGAGAAGGTACTGTCGGGTACCAAAATTAGGGGTACCCCAACGCTCCTAATCACGACCGGTAAACACCTTCAAGGCAAACCATAAAGGCTTATGGCTCGGGTCAAAGTCAAGGCTTCGTCTACCAAGGGACACGGTCTCGCCTCGCCTGAGCCTGGCCTCAGGCGGAATAGTGGTCTCGGACGAGTTCGCGTCTCGCCCGAGGGTCTCCTTAGGCCGTGAGCGCACCCTCGGATCAGCCGAAGGCAAGCCTTGTCGTGCAAGCGACCTTGGCCAAATCGCCTTACCAGCCGATCGTATTGCATGCGCATTTAATGCTGGGATCGCCTGACACCTTATCCTGACACGCGCGCCTCAGTCGGCAGGGTCAAAATGACCGCAGTCACTTCACCCTTTCACTAACTGATCTGACAGGAAAACAGCGCCACCTGCCCCGCTCTGGCTGCTGTGCCAACACCCGGGCGAAACCGACAACGGTCAAGATAAGCCTCGGGCGCAACAGGAAGCTCCGCCTCGCCCGACCCTGGGGCTCGGCCTCGGCCTCGGGAGGAGATCTCCGCCTCGCCCGACCCTAGGGCTCGGCCTCGACCTCGGCCTCGGGAAAGAGTCACATCTTCGCCCGACCCTGGGCCTCGGCCCCAGCCTCGGCCTCGGAGGAGCCGCCGCTTCGACCGACCTTAGGCTCGGATCAACCGCGCCACAAGGGAAGCATCATTACCCTACTCCTAGCTAGCTCAGGCTACGAAGGAACAAGACCGGCATCCCATCCAGCTTACCCCGGTGACAGGCGATGGTGGTTTCCCGCATGCAACCATGACGTTGGTGGTTCTCAAGCCCCTTACGGAAGCAAGGAGACGTCAGCAGGATCCATACAGCACCGACAGCTGTACTGCTACAGGGCTCAAGGCACTTCTCCGACGGCCACGATACTACCACTACAGGACTCGAGACGTCCCCTCGACGGCCACGTTGTTATCTGTACAGGGCTCAGAGCACTTCCCTGCCAGCCACATTAGCTCCTAGCTACACCCCATTGTATAGCTGGGCATCTCCTTACATCTATAAAAGGGGGTGTCCAGGGCCCCATGAGGGGAGGGATGGAGGGATGGAGAGGAGGACAAAGGGGCGAGCATACGAACATACGAGCATACGTACGCACGGCAAAGGGACGGGAGAAGACGAGCAGGGGCCGGACCCTCTCTCTCTCTCTCGTTCTCTGCTACTCGCTCTCTCTCACCCTCGCTCTCTCGCAACGCTTGTAACCCCTACTACAAGCACCCTGGTGCAGGATAATACAAGGCTCATTCCCCCACTTGTGTTCCATCTCGCACCAACCCATCTGGGCAGGGGCACGCAGCAACAAATTTACTCGTCGGTCCAGGGACCCCCCGGGTCCAAAACCCCGACAGTTGGCGCGCTAGGTAGGGGCCTGCTGCGTGTTAACAATCGCTTTTCCGTTGAGTTCCAGATGGAGAGTCTTCAGCAACCTCTTCAGCCCGGGACAGTGCTCCACTTTGGGAGCCTCGAGTTCATGTCTCTCGATGGCAACTACGACATGGTACTCCTCCCTCCACGGCACGACGACAACGACAGTCAACGACTCGCTCGACGGAGGCAACCTCCACGGCGGCATCTCCCCGTAGCAGAAGAGGAACACTCTGGTTGTCCCCGCCACCCTCCTCACCGGAGGAGGCGGAGACAGGGCAACCATGGCCATGAAGGAGGCAGCACCTTATCGGTTGTCGGACCGGATCGAGCCGACGACGCCGGCACTCCTCCGGGGGACATGTCGGGTGTTGTCCTCGCGCCTGAGACGACGACAAGCGCCGCTTCCCCGCTACGTGCCAGCCCCAAGCAGACCGACGACGCCAGCACCCTCGCCAAGGACCTGCTGGGCGTCACCCTCGTGCCTGAGATGACGGTGCGTTCCGTCCCCGATGCAACTTCACCATCGTCCATCGATCAAAAGGTACCATCCGTATTCCACCCTGTTCTCTTTCGATTTAGTTTTGATCCACCTAGCGACCCTGCTACGGTGAGCGCTTTCGCAAGGGCATATCCAAACCTTCTGGGGTACCATATGTGGTCGACCTGGGACCGACTGACAGCTGTCTCAATCTCCGGACCGGCGGGTTCTGAGGAAGAGGACGACCCCAACTTCGGTTAGGATTTCTGTGGCCTCGATGACCCCGGTGCCAGGCGGGACTTCATGTCCGCATGTGACCACTGCCTCTCCGGTTGCTCTGACGATGGCCACGGCCTTGACGACGAGGGTTGCGGCCCAAGTCGTGAATGTTTCCACGTCGATCAGGGAGATCACGATGAAGGCAACCACCTCGGTATGCCGGAGGTTGACGATCCCCCTAGGCCCACATCTCGCGTTGACATCCCGCGGGAGCTAGCTGTGGTCCCAGTCCCTACGGGGGGTCAGGACACACAGCTCGAGCAAATCCGCGAGATGTAGGTCAAGGTCGACGAGGAAGCAGGTCAGCTTGTGCAGCTCCGACAGAACATTGAGCAGGAGTGGGCAAGCCGAACACTCGCCGGAGGAGCCCATCATCGGGCCCGGGACGTCCAGCGCCGCATCATCGACAATGCCAGGGCAGCGCTGCCCCCGGCCGTCAGCGGGTCCAGCCAGGACCTAGCTGCAGCGGCGATGCTACTTCGAACCATGCCAGAGCCATCCACCACCGAGGGACGGCGTATCCAGGGCGAACTCAAGGATCTCCTGGAAGGTGCCGCAGTTCGACGAGCCAAGAGCTCCGCCTCCCGAAGACGAGCTGACCCCTCGGAGCATCACGCGACGTCCTCCCAACGCATGCGGGAGGCCTCGGTCCATCCCGAGCGCATGTGGGACGAGGCACCTGCCGCCCGGGATCACCTCGGCAACGAGCATCACCATCGCGACCATCGAGCCTGCCTCGATGAGAAGGTGCGCTGAAGCTACCATCCCAGGCGTGGGGGACGCTGCGACAGTGAGGAGGATCAGAGTCCCTCGCCTGAGCCACCCGGTCCACGAGTCTTCAGCCGGGCCATACGACGAGCGCCGTTGCCCGCCCGTTTCCGAGCCTCGACTACCATCACCAAGTACTCGGGGGAGACGAGGCCGGAGTTGTGGCTCGCGGACTACCAACTGGCATGCCAGTTGGGAGGGGCGGACGATGACAACCTCATCATCCGTAATCTACCCCTTTTCCTCTCTGACGCCGCCCGGGCCTGGCTGGAGCATCTGCCTCGTGTGCAGATCTTCGACTGGGACGACCTGGTCGAGGCTTTCGCGGGAAATTTCCAGGGCACGAACGTGCGCCCTGGGAACTCATGGGATCTCCGAAGCTGCCGCCAGCAGCCTGGGGAATCCCTCCGAGAGTACATCCGACGGTTCTCAAAGTAGCGCACCGAGCTGCCTAACGTCACCGACTCGGATCTCATTGGAGCTTTCCTCGCTGGCACCACTTGCCGAGACCTGGTGAGCAAACTAGGGCACAAGACTCCTGCCAAGGCCAGCGATTTGCTGGACGTCGCCACCAAGTTCGCCTCGGGTTAGGAGGCGGTCGAGGCCATCTTCCGGAAAGATAAGTAGCCTCAGGGGAAGTCGAAGGAAGATGCCCCTGAGGCGTCCGCCCAGCGTGGCGTGAAGAAGAAGGCCAAGAAGAAGGCGCAAGCGAAGCGCAACTCTGCTGACGCGAATCTTGTCGCTGCTGCCGAGCACAGGAACCCTCGGAAGCCCCCTGGAGGGGCCGGCGCGTTCGACAAGATGCTTAAGGAGTCGTGCCCCTATCACCAGGGTCCCATCAAGCACACCCTTCAGGAATGTGTCATGCTCCGGCGCTACTTCCATAAGGCCGGGCCCCCGGCGGAAGATGGCAAGGGCCAAGGCAACAACAAGAAGGAGGGCGGCAAGGAAGAGGAGTTCCCCGAGATCCACAACTGCTTCATGATTTACGGCGGGCAGGTGGCGAACGCCTTGGCTCGGCACCGCAAGCAGGAGCGCCGGGAGGTCTGCTCGGTAAAGGTGGTAGCGCCAGTCTACCTAGACTGGTCCGACAAGCATATCACCTTCGACCGAGGCGACCACCCCGACTTCGTGCCAAGCCCAGGGAGGTACCCGCTCGTCGTTGATCCGATCATCGGCAACGTTAGGCTCTCCAAGGTCCTTATGGACAGAGGCAGCAGCCTCAACATCATCTACGCCGAGACCCTAGAACTCTTGGGGGTTGATCGGTCCGAGGTCCGGGCCGGTGCGGCACCTTTCCACGAGATCGCACCCGAAAAGCGTATCCTGCCCCTCGGACGGATTGACTTGCCCATCTGCTTCGGAACTCCCTCCAACTTCCGAAAGGAAACCCTCACCTTCGAGGTGGTCGGGTTCCGAGGGACCTACCACGCGGTGTTGGGAAGGCCGTGCTACGCCAAGTTCATGGCCGTCCCCAACTACACCTACCTCAAGCTCAAGATGTCAGGCCCCAACGGGATCATCACCATCGGATCCACGTACCACCACGCGTACGAATGCGACGTGGAATGCGTGGAGTACGCTGAGGCCCTCGCCGAGTCCGAGGCCCTCATCGCCGACCTGGAACGCCTCTCCAAGGAGGCACCCGACGCGAAGCGACATGCCAGCAACTTCTAACCAGTCGAGGCGGTTAAGTCCGTCTCTCTCAACCCCAACAACGACGCCAGCAAGAAAGTCTAGATCGGCTCTGAGCTCGACCCCAAATAGGAAGCAGTGCTCGTCGACTTTCTCCACGCAAACGCCGAAGTTTTTGCGTGGAGTCCCTCGGACATGCCAGGCATACCAAGGGATGTCGCCGAGCACTCACTGGACATCAGAGCTGGAGCCCAACCCGTGAAGTAGACCTTGAGCCGTTTTGACGAAGAAAAGCGCAGGGCCATAGGCGAGGAGATCCACAAGCTACTCGCGGCAGGGTTCATCAAAGAGGTATTCCATCCCGAATGGTTAGCTAACCCTATTCTTGTAAGGAAAAAGGATGGGAAATGGAGGATGTGTGTAGACTACACTGGTCTAAACAAATCATGTCCAAAGGTTCCCTACCCTCTACCTCGCATCGATCAAATTGTGGACTCCACTGCTGGGTCCGAAACCCTGTCATTCCTCAACGCCTACTAAGGCTTTCACCAAATCAAGATGAAAGAGTCTGACCAGCTCACGACTTCTTTTATCACACCTTTCGGCATGTATTGTTACACTACAATTCCATTTGGTTTGAGGAATGCAGGCGCCACCTACCAGAGGTGCATGAACCATGTGTTCGGAGAACACATCGGCAGAACGGTCGAGGCTTACGTCGATGACATCGTTGTCAAGACGAAGAAAGCCTCCGACCTCCTCTCTGACCTTGAAACGACATTCAAGTGTCTGAGAGCTAAAGGTGTGAAACTCAACCCCAAGAAGTGTGTCTTCGGAGTCCCCCAAGGCATGCTCCTAGGGTTCATCGTCTCTAAGTGGGGCATAGAGGTCAACCCGGAGAAAATCGCGGCCATCACCAACATGGGACCGATAAAAGATTTGAAAGGAGTACAGAGGATCATGGGATGCCTTGTGGCTCTGAGCCGTTTCATCTCACGCCTTGGCAAAAAAGGATTGCCCCTGTACCGCCTCTTAAGGAAGACCGAGCGCTTCACTTGGACCCCTTAGGCTGAGGAAGCCCTCGGAAACTTAAAGGCACTCCTTAGAAATGCACCCATCTTGGTGCCCCCCACTGCGGGAGAAGCCCTCTTGATCTACGTAGCCGCAACCACTCAGGTGGTCAGCGCCGCGGTCGTATTCGGGAGACGTGAAGAAGGGCATACACTGCTCGTCCAGAGGCCAGTCTACTTCATCAGCGAAGTGCTATCCGAGACCAAAATCCGCTACCCGCAGATCCAGAAGCTGCTCTACGTAGTGATTCTAACACGGCGGAAGCTGCGACACTACTTCGAGTCTCACCCGATGACTATGGTGTCATCCTTTCCTCTGGGAGAGATCATCCAGTCCTGAGAGGCCTCGGGTAGGATAGCGAAATGGGCAGTGGAACTCATGGGCGAAACACTTTCATTCGCCCCTCGGAAGGCCATAAAATCCCAAGTCTTGGCCGACTTCCTGGCTGAGTGGACTGACACCTAGTTACCGACGACTCCAATCCAACCCGAGCTTTGGACCATGTACTTCGACGGGTCGCTGATGAACGGAGCAGGTGCGAGCTTGCTCTTCATCTCACCCCTCGGAAAACATCTTTGCTACGTGATCCGCCTTCATTTTCCGGTGTCAAACAACGTGGCCGAGTATGAAGCATTGGTTAATGGGCTGTGCATCGCCGTCGAGCTAGGGGTTCGATGCCTCGACGCTCGTGGCGACTTGTAGCATGTCATTGACCAAGTCATGAAGAACTCCCACTGCTACGATCGCAAGATGGAGGCCTACTGCGACAAAGTTCGACGCCTGGAGGACAAGTTCTACGGGCTGGAACTCAACCACGTCGCCCGACGATTCAATGAGGCTTCGGATGAGCTGGCTAAAATAGCCTCGGGGCGGACACCAGATCAGCCGAAAGGACTTGCTGGACCAGCTCGAAGAAGCTCGGGACGTTGCCTTACTACATTTGGCGCGGTATTAGCAGTCTCTACGACGCTACCACGCCCGAAGGGTTTGACCCCGAGGCTTCCAAGTGGGAGACTTGGTGCTTCGGCTGCGACAAGACGCCCGTGGGTGCCACAAGCTTACTCCCCCCTGGGAAGGGCCATTCATCATCGCCAAGATCTTGAAGCCTGGAACATACAAGCTGGCCAACGATCAAGGCAAGGTCTACAACAACGCTTGGAACATCGAACAACTACGTCGCTTCTACCCTTAAAATGTTTCAAGTCATTCATGTTCCTTGTTTTTACGCGCTTAAAAAAAGTCTAACCGTCAAGGAAGGGTCAGCCTTGCCTCAGCCAAGCCCGACCCTCCCTTGGGGGCTAGAAGGGGGGGACCCCCCCTCTGCGTCGAAATTTTCTTCGGAGAAGTTTTCTACCAAGAAAAGTTTTCTACAGAAAACAACTTTCGTGCTTTCGACTATATCGATAGCAGGATCCTGCGAACGGGTGAGAGAGCACGTAAGCGGCAAGGCTGACCGAGCCGAGGGACTCCAATGCCTCCGGGATACGGATACCTCACTCATCACCTTCCGCGAAAAGTAACTCACGCTCGGATAAGCGATCCTGCTACCGAACAAGTCCTAACGCTCGGGTAGAAAACGACTTTCGTGCATTTTTCGACTATATCGATAGCAGAGTCCTACGAACGGGTAAGAGAGCACGTAAGCGGCAAGGCCGACCGAGCCGAGGGACTCCTACGCCTCCGGGATACAGATACCTCACTCATCACCTTCCGCGAAAAGTAACTCTCGCTCGGATAATGCGATTCTGCTGCCGACGAACAAGTCCTAAATGCTCAAAACAAGAGGAAAGAAAACGCAGCTTTATAATCTGATTGCTAAATATGTTTAGGCCTCGATGGCCGCAAAAAACATATGCATACTTCAGACGAACTGTTCATGCAGGCTCAAACATCAGCATGGGGAGGAGCGACACCCTCGGCGTCGTTTCCACCCTCGGCGGAATCTGGCCCAGCCTCAGACGGCGAAGCGAGCAGGCGCCTCGGCCAGCCACTCCGAAGCCCCAGCCAGCCGTCCCTCGAGGATCTCAGCCCGACTCACGGTTTCGGCGGCTTGGCTCCAGGATTGGTCCTGCTCGTGGGTGATCTGGCCAAACCCCGGCTACCGCTGCTGTGCCTCCTCGGCTTGGGAAATCACCTGCCTCCGCATCGTGAAAGCCTCTGTTCGAGCCAACATCGCCTCTGTCCATGCCACCGCTACCTTCGGCTTCGGCTCATCGCAGAGCGGCCGAAGGTTCTAAAACCGAGCCTGAGAGGCTTTAAGCGGCAAGGCCGACCGAGCCGAAGGACTCCTACGCCTCCGAGATACGGATACCTCACTCGTCACCTTCTGCGTGAGGCAACTCACACTCGGTTAAGTGGTTCGGCCACCGACAGGCAAGTCCTAGTGCGCGAAATGAGGAAGAAACACAGCTTTATACTCGAATACCCAAATGTTCAGGCCTCGACAGCCACAAAGAACAAAAACATATGGTTGGGGTAACTATGCTACATAGACTTAGACGTCGGCAGGACCCTCGGCGGTTCTTCAGGCCTACAACAAATGTCTAAGTCCTTGAAGCAGTTACATTTTGCTCAGGCAAAAACCCAGTATATTCCCAATACAAACGGGACTCCGGTTCCAATCCCACGGGTATGAACAACCTCCACACCAGGGGGCCCGCGGGATAACAAACTCCAAGCGGCTTGCCGGCGACCTCTGCAGCAGCAGAGACAACGACCTCCACCTCGGGCGGCTAAACAGCAGCAGCGATGACATCAGGACAGACGCTGCTGTGAAAAGGCCCTCGCCCCCATCCCCACATGAGAGGCGAGGACAAGCCGTTGAGGCAGAAGAGTCACAGGTCCGGCCGCGGGTGGCGCTGACGATCTCGTCAGCGGAGACAACCTCCTCTGGCTGCCACCACCTTAGCACCGACGACAGCGGCCACCCGCCCACCAACACCGCGCCGGCGAACAGCGGCCGCCCTAAAGCGCACCGGCAGATCCTTGAAGCTGAGGGCGGGGCGGAGGTCGCAGCCCGGCTTGCTTCTCCCCACCAAACTGACCATTGGTGAGGGAATGCAGCCGGGCTGCATGACGAAAATCCTTGAAGCCGAGCGATGGCTGAAGAGCGCCAATCTCCACGAGGCCGCACTCCTCCAACGACAGCAAGAGCAGGGCGACGCCGGTGCACCCCATCTGGGGGCTCGAAAGGTGGAAGGGCACAACACATGATGGGGGAACGAAGGCATGGCCACTGCCCGGGGGACCGATCCCCTTTTATAGGCAGATCTCCTCACTTGCGCCCCCACGCGTCACGGGCAAAGTCTCCACCGATGTGCTCCAGGGTTCCCACCCCACGACGCGGGGGCCGGGTCCCACACGTCATCAGAACTGACTCGAGACGTGAAGGAGGCAAACCGCCGCACGCAAGGCATAAAACCGCCCTGCGGTTATGAGCGTTCCCTCGTCCTCGCCCGAACTAGCGAACGAAAGGGCGAGCCGCCACGCAGGGAGCATGCAACCGCACCACGGTTATGCACCCTTTCGGCTTCGTCACTTCCGGTGGACCAGCATGAAGGCCCGGTCCCACATACCATGCAACAGGCGCGATGGTCACTACGTGCAAGGAATCCACACCGCCACCTACACCAATGCCGCGTCTTCTCGACTGCGGAACCAGTGTCGCGACTCGAGGCAGCCCCACGCGTGACCCAACAGTGCCAATTGGGTACAGCGGTCATGGGTCAGTCAGCCGTGGGGGTAGGCACGACAGTTGATGTGGCCAAAAGCGGACCGGCAATAACTGCTGCAACAGATGGGCGGAAGCAGCGGTCAAATCATGCCCAGGCTCGCGTCCTTTCCTGAAGCAGCAGGGGAGCCTTCTCCCACGGCGTAAGGACGACGCGCCCGTGCCCCGTTCCTCGAATGGCCCGCGCACGAGCAACAGACGCCCTGCGAATCGCTTGTCCCATCGCATTAACTCCTTGGCAAAGCTAGCGACACCGTTGGCAGGCGAAGCGAGCGACGTTTCACCTCCGCCATAATGGTCGCGTCAAAAAAGGTGCGCCACGATTTTCAAATTCATATCCTTTCCTGTTTCCTCTCTCTCTCTCTCTTGACACAGGGACCGAGAAAGGGGATATTTTGAAAGGGATCCTTCCCCGCGAAGGAAACGGGCCCCCGAGCCCTCCTACTGATCCGGGGTTCGAAGGCTGGTCCCTCGGAAGGGTTCGACAGCCGGCCCAGAGCACCCAGGCTCCACGCCCTCCTACTGATCAGGGGTTCGAAGGCTGGCCCCTCGGAAGGGTTCGACAGTCGCCCCAGAGCACTCAGGCTCCGCGCCCATTACTGATCAGGGGTTCGCAGGCTGGCCCCTCGAAAGGGTTCGACAGCCGCCCCAGAACACGCAGAGTGAGGGATGACCCTGGGTATGTCCGATACATGGCCGAGCCTCGGGCTACGCTCTCGAGGTACCCTAGGACATTTCCGAGACCAGCGGGAACGACTCGTAATGGAATCCCACCGGAGGGAGGCATCGAGCCCTCAGACCCTGTCGAAAAGGGGCCGGGTCCAGCGAATCACCTACAGGTACTTTTGGAGCGCGCTTCTAGGCTACTAGCCGACCCCTAACGAACGGGGCACGGGCGTCCACTCAGATCACTCGTTAGCAACTCACCGGAAACGCCATGATCGGTGCTCCGAGGGTAACATGGCGCTATCCCCCCTTCCTCCTTGCAGAAAGGCGATGAAGGGGCGTATAATAAAAGTTGAGATAGTCCTTGATCGTCCTCTCGCTTCGTGCAGAGGCTCGGGGGCTGCTCTCGCACCCGGCTACGGCCACACTGTTGACAGCGTCAACAAACCAGCTTCAAAACTCGGAACCCGATCGGGCACCCGAGCTACGGCCAGGCCACATGAGGGAACAACAGGATCGGTCGAGGCATCACAAAAAGCGTTAAGACCTCAGAGGAGTCACACCACTCCTCCGAGGCCTCGGGGGCTACACCCGGCGGGTGCGCTCGCGCGCACCTGTCGGAACAAAGTATAACCGAGAAAGGCCGGTCCCCTCACCAAAAATGCAGCAAAGCCTCAAAACAAGTGCCTGCACTCCCTTCGAGGCTCGGGGGATACTGTCGGGTATCAAAATTAGGGGTACCCCCAACGCTCCTAATCACGGCCGGTAAACACCTTTAGGGCAAACCATAAAGGCTTACGGCTCGGGTCAAAGTCAAGGCTTCGTCTACCAAGGGACTCGTTCTCGCCTCACCTGAGCCTGGCCTCGGGCAAAACAGTGGTCCCGGACGAGTTCGTGTCTCGCCCGAGGGTCTCCTTAGGCCATGAGCGCACCCTCGGCTCAGCCGAAGGCAAGCCTTGTCGTGCAAGCGACCTTGGCAAAATCGCCTTACCAGCCGACCGTATTGCATGCACATTTAATGCTGGGATCGCCTGACACCATATCCTGACACGCGCGCCTCAGTCGGCAAGGTCGAAGTGATCGCAGTCACTTCACCCTTTCACTGACCGATCTGACAGGAAAACAGCGCCGCCTGCCCTGCTCCGGCTGCTGTGCCAACCACCCGGGCGAAACCAACAACAGTCAAGATAAGCCTCGGGCGCAAGAGGAAGCTCCGCCTCGCCCGACCCCAAGGCTCGGCCTCGACCTCGGCCTCAGGAAAGAGTCACATCCTCGCCCGACCCTGGACCTCGGCCCTAGCCTCGGCCTCAGAGGAGCCGCTGCCTCGACCGACCTCAGGCTCGAATCAACCGTGCCACAAGGGATGCATCATTACCCTACTCCTAGCTAGCTCAGGCTACGAAGGAACAAGACCGGCGTCCCATCCAGCTTACCCCGGTGACAGGCGATGGTGGTTTCTCGCATGCAACCATGATGTTGGTGGTTCTCAAGCCCCTTACGGAAGCAAGGAGACGTCAGCAGGATCCATACAGCACCGACAACTGTACTGCTACAGGGCTCAAGGCACTTCTCCAACGGCCACGATACTACCTCTACAGGACTCGAGACGTCCCCCCGATGGCCACGTTGTTATCTGTACAGGGCTCAGGGCACTTCCCTGCCAGCCATGTTAGCTCCCAGCTACACCCCATTGTACAGCTGGGCATCTCCTTACATCTATAAAAGGGGGTGTCCAGGGCCCCATGAGGGGAGGGATGGAGGGATGGAGAGGAGGACGAAGGGGCGAGCATACGAACATACGAGCATACGTACGCACGGCAAAGGGACGGGAGAAGACGAGCAGGGGCCAGACCCTCTCTCTCTCTCTCGTTCTCTGCTACTCGCTCTCTCTCGCCCTCGCTCTCTCGCAACGCTTGTAACCCCTACTACAAGCACCCTGGTGCAGGATAATACAAGGCTCATTCCCCCACTTGTGTTCCATCTCGCACCAACCCATCTGGGCAGGGGCACACAGTGACAAATTTACTCATCGGTCCAGGGACCCCCCCGGGTCCGAAACCCTGACAGGTATGTTTCTAGACTTAGTACAGTTGTTTTTGAATACTAATGAAGTTATCTAAGTGTTAGAAACAGAGAAAAGAAGAAAAGAAAAGGATTGCGAAAGACTGGATGTGTACAGCCAAAGATCAGCTCGGCCTGGCACACCGAACTGTCTGGTGGCGCACCAGACAGTGTCCGGTGCACCAGGCTAATCCGCGTGAAGAGGCTGCTGTCGGGACTCGATGGCGGCGTAAGGCTATAATTCACCGGACTGTCTGGTGGTGCACCGGACTGTCCGGTGAGTCGTCCGCGGTGAACTCGTCGCTCTCCGGAAGAGGATCAGCGGTGTACGGCTAAAATTCACCGGACTGTCCGGTGGTGCACCGGACTGTCCGGTGAGCCAACGGTCGTTTGTGCCAATGGTCGGCCGTGTAATCTTCGTGCGACACGTGGCAGCTCCAATGGTCGGTGGGGGGCACCGGACAGTGTCCAGTGCGTCAACTGACCTGGAGCTGCAACGGTCGTCTGTGCCAGAAAAGGAAGGAGATCGGCACCGGACCGTCTACAGTGACTATCCGGTGGCGCATCGGACTGTCCGGTGCGCCACTCGACAGATGGCAAGGATAGCCTTCCTTGTTGATCTCCAATGGCTCCTAGCTGCCTTGGGGCTATAAAAGGGACCCCTAGGCGCATGGAAGAGCTACACAAGCATTCGCTAAGCATCCTAAGGCATCCAGATTTCGTTCCCGCGCATTCGTTTCGTTGTGTTTGAGATTTGAGCTCTATTCGAGTCAAGGACTCACTTTGTTGTCATTTGAGCTCAAGTCTTCTCTTGTGTGCGTGGGTGTGCGGCGATTTGCGTCTTGTGTGTGTTGCTCATTCCAACCTTACTTCGTGCTTTCTTTGTGATCATCATTATAAGGGCGAGAGGCTCCAACTTGTGGAGATTCCTCGCAAACGGGAAAAGGATATAAGGAAGAAAAGTCGTGGTATTCAAGTTGATAATTGGATCACTTGAAAGGGGTTGAGTGCAACCCTCGTCAATTGGGACGCCACAACGTGGAAGTAGGCAAGTGTTACTTGGCCGAACCACAGGATAAAACCGCGTGTCTCTTGTGATTGCTCTCTCCTTGATTGTCTGTGTTCTCAAGAGCTCGTTTCAAGCTACTTAGCCATTCTAACTTTCATAACTAAGTTTTGTGGCTATTAGTGTTGAATTTTACAGGATCACCTATTCACCCCCTTCTAGGTGCTCTCACCGAGTCTACCACTGGCACGTGGGGTCAGTCTGTCAGGCGAGTCATCCCTTCCGTGGATCCGGTCTCAACAGAACGCAACGTGGGTGGGGGATCTGCGGGGATCTCATTCGGGTGGTTACTGAAAGTTGCCTAGAGGGGGGTGAATAGGCAAGTTAAAACTTTTTCCACAAAAACTAGAAGCAAACTGGGTAAAACTGAATTGATCTCGAAACTAACCCAGTTAACTTTGGAAATGAGATGTTCTAAATGATCCACAGGGTTCAAAGTAGTAGATCTGAGAAGGGCACTTTGCAAAATCCACACACCAAAAAGATATGAACAAATCTTCCACGGAAGGGTGAGAGAACGAAGAACATGAATAAGCACAATGAACAAGAACACAAGAGACACAAGATTTATCCTGAGGTTCGGTCACACCACAAAAGGTGCCCAACTTCTTCATTGAGGCGCCCACAAAGAGCCGAGTCTCTTTCAACCCTAATCCTCCCTTCGCCGACCACAAAGGTCAAGCCCACACAATAATCTTTGCTCAAACGAGCGGGTAATACAAACTTTCTTGTGGTCTTCCACAAGATTTGGAGACTCACAAGAGACACCTAGTCGTCTAGGAGCTAGAAGCTCCAAGAGTAATGAATCCACAAAGAACTCGATGTAGTACCAAAGCTCGAATGAAGAAGAGCAAGAGAGATTTGGAGATGAAGCACAAAAACCGCAGCTCTCAAACTCACTCAAAGATTTCTCTCCAAAGATTTGAAATGGGAGAGGCAAGAAATGTGTGAGAGAGAGTGAGAGGTGTTCTTCAAGTTAGAAATGGAGTTTGGGTCATGCTCTAGTATGGGGAGAGAGGTAGGAGTGAGTATATATAGGTGGGGCTTCAAAACTAGCCGTTGGGCTGATTTTGGTTGTGGAGGACCGGTTGAACCGCCCCTAGGACCGGTTCAACCGCATGGGGCAGGCTGACAGTCAGTCCGCCAGTCAGACTGGCAGACTGCAGGTCAGACTGCAAAAACAGGTCCTGACACCGGTTGAACTGCCCTAGGGCCGGTTCAACCGCCTGGGGGTCAGACTGGCAGTCAGTCTGCCAGTCAGGAGGTTAGACCGGTCAGGTGACCCTGACACCGGTTGAACCTCCCCTAGGACCGGTTCAACCAGTTTTGACCAGTGAGGTCCGGGGAAAAAACCTCGGCTGAACTTTTCCTGGACCCTGGTTGAACCTCTTTGGACCCCAGTTGAACTTGCCCTGGACCCCGGTTGAACCTGCCTGGACCCCAGTTGAAGTTGAAGTTCAGCTGGAGTTGAGAAAGTTCAACTCAGCTGAAGTTCAGCTCAGCTGAAAAGCTCAGCTGCAGCTGAAGAAGCTCAACTCAGCTAAAGTTCAGCTCAACTGCAGCTGAAGAAGCTCAACTCAGCTGAAGTTCAGCTCAGCTGAAAAGCTCAGCTGCAGTTGAAGAAGTTCAACTGCTTTTCAACAAGAACACTCTAGGTTTCTCAAACTTAACCATGGTCAACCATAGAATTTTAAAGAGATTTTTGGTTTTCAAAAAATAGCTTTTGAATATAGAGGCTTGAGCTTTGGCAAACACCAACCTTCTTTTTGGATCCCCCTTTATAGTACGACGATTCCTATACTCAAGTTAAATAAAATATAATTAAGTAAACTCCTTGAGTAATTGGCGTCTCATGTGTGATTTCTCCATGGCGTTGCTTCATAAGGATCACAAACATCTTTGTATCACCTTTTGAAGCAAACACAAATCAAACCCTGTGACTTGTACCATATCACCATGTATGAGTTCAAATCATGGCTTCAAGTCACCTCACTGATGCATCAACATGTTATAACTCTTCATAGCTGATTAGTTCATTGACTTAGTGCAAGTACTCTCTTCTTCACCTTAGCCATGGTACCTCGATCCACAAGCCGTCGCTTGGCCTTCACCTTCGCTTAGTTCCTCGAAGCCCTTTCCTTGCTATCTTCACCCTATCAAGCCATTGTTGAGTCACATCATATTGAGCATCCATTGAGAGAATCATTTCTTCAATATTGTGAACCTTGCTTGAATGTCTTCTAGATATAATTGTTAAGATCAATCAAGCTCTAGTTTGATTCTCATAGAAGCATATATGGACTGATAGTAATATGGTCAAGCCAATTCACGATTCCTCATATCTTATTCACATTGGCTTGACCAATCCTCTTAATCACTTCATCCTCTATTCTGATCATATGTATGTAGGATTTCTCAGGTCTTGTCCATATATTCAAACCAATATAGAGATCATATTATATCCATTTGTATTGTCTCACTGGATATTTAACCTTGTGTTGAATCTTTGTTCACTGATCATTATACACTATTCAAGTATGTTCATCATACTGAATTTCCTGTTCAACACTTAGTAAACTGTTAGACCTTTAAATGAGTTGTTATCCAAATCACCAAAACACACAAAAAGGATGAATGCACTTTCAGTTACTGGGGGAGATAAAATTCGCCCTCTTAGCGACCTTAAAGTGGAGCGCCGAGTCTTCACCTCCTTTTCTCCCTCATTGTATGCTATTCACCATGGCCGAAACCACAGAAGATGGGGCTACTCGCGCCGACACCGGTGACCTCCTTCCATATCGACGTCCCGGCCTCTGCACGTGGCCGAAGGCGTGCGCCGGGATCTAGGGTGGCCACCCGTGTCCTCAAGACGAGTTAAGCACCTCTAGGGCTCGAGGGATTTCTTGCCAGTCGACGAGGAAGACGTCGTGCCGCGCACCGTCGTGGACTACGCCACCTCCATCGGCGTTGTGAGTAAGACTGTACCCTCTGAGTTCACTTTTACCCCCGCATCGTGTTGGCACGATTGGCGCTGTAATTAGGGCTCGGGGTCACCGATTCGTAGATCGCCAGCGGAAGCTCCGTTGTGGAACTCATCTCTACCGCTCTGCTCCAGCCTGGATGGGGAGGCTCATGCTTGGGTCGTTGGATCCACGCAGTGTGGTCTAGATTAGAGGGTAGATACCGTTTGGGTGCTTTAAATCTTAACCGCCCATCTGAATCGGACGACTGTTAAGATAGGATGGGATGGGGGAACCTCCTGTTGAGGATTTTGATCCGATGGCTAAGACCTGTACTGGTTTAACACGATATAGATCTAATCGTGATCGTCTAAAGCAGATCGAGCGGTCCAGTTAATCCGATACCCTTTGCCCACGTTGGTTTTATAAAAGAAACCCCGAGGAAATGATGAATCAACCCGCCATCCTCTAACTATGGAAAGTAAAGACAAGTAGGTCCCTGAAAGTTGCAGTTAAAACCCTGTGCTCTCTGAAATTCATGGCTGTAGTCCAATCCATTATTAATTAAGTGAAAAAGGTAATCAAAATGAATTTCTTATATAAAAACAATTCTAGAATCATGTTTAATTCCTAGAAAATCCATTTTAGCTCCTTTTTAATCCATTCCAATTGCATTAATTTTGTATTAATATTGTTTATCACTTAGTAACTCTGTTTTAGCATGCGACCTATGTTAAAGTTGATCATTTAATTATTTCTGTACCTGTAGGCGTTTCGACCCCGGGGGGTCCCTGGACCGACGAGTAAATGGTCGCTGCGTGTCCTAGCCCAGATGGGTCGGCACGAGACGGAGACACAAGGGGGGGGGGGGAAACAGTGAGGGGAACCCGCGGCCTCATGTTGTCCTGCGCCCAGGGCGGATGCGCTTGCAGTAGGGGGTTACAAGCGTTTGTGAGGGAGAGAGAGAGAGGGCGTGAGACTGCGCGTCAGCCCGTTCTCCCGCGCGGCCACCTTCCCGTACGAGGGCCCTGGACCTTCCTTTTATAGACGTAAGGAGAGGGTCCAGGTGTACAACGGGGGGTGTAGCAGTGTGCTAACGTGTCTAGCAGAGAGGAGCCAGATCCCTATGTACATGCCGACGTGGCTGTCGGAGAGGTGTTGGAGCCCTGTTCATGTGGCGTCGTGGCCGTCGGAGGAGCGCTTGAGCCCTGTAGAAGCATAGCTGTCGGGGCTGTCGGATCCTTGCTGATGTCTCCTTGCTTCCGTAAGGGGCTGAGAACCGCCGTTGTCGTGGAGCACGCGGGGTGCCATCATTACTTGTTTTACCGGGGCGAGCCAGATGGGACGCTGGTCTTGTTCCCCGTAGCCTGGGCTAGCTAGGGGTAGGGTAATGATGGCCCCCCTTGTGGCGTGGTCGGCCCGAGCGAGGTGGTGGCTCCTCCGAGGTCGAGGTTGAGTCCGAGCCCGGGGGCCGGGCGAGGCGGAGACCGTCGTCTGGAGGTCGAGGTCGAGTCCGAGCCCTAGGGTCGGGCGAGGCGGAGATCGTCTTCCGAGTTGAGGTTGAGCCCGAGCCCTGGGGTCGGGCGAGGCGGAGACCGTCTTCCAAGGTCGAGGCTGAGTCCAAGCCCGGGGTCGGGCGAGGCGGAGACCGTCGTCCGGAGGTCGAGGTCGAGTCCGAGCCCTAGGGTCGGGCGAGGCGGAGATCGTCTTCCGAGTCGAGGTTGAGCCCGAGCCTGGGGGTCGGGCGAGGCAGAGACCGTCGTCCGGAGGTCGAGGTCGAGTCCGAGCCCTGGGGTCAGGCGAGGCGGAGATCGTCTTCCGAGTCGAGGTTGAGCCCGAGCCCTAGGGTCGGGCGAGGCGGAGATTCCTATGGCGCCCGAGGCTGGACTTGGCTGCTGTCAGCCTCACCCTGGCGGGTGGCACAACAGTCGGAGCAGCGCAGGCGGCGCTGTTTTCCTGTCAGATCAGTCAGTGGAGGGGCAAAGTGACTGCGGTCACTTCGGCCTTGTCGACTGGAAAGCGCGCGTCAGGATAAGGTGTCAGGCGATCCTTGCATTAAATGCTCCTGCGATCCGGTCGGCTGGCGAGGCGATCTGGCCAAGGTTGCTTCTCCGTGAAGCCTACTAGAGCTGGGCCTCGGGCGAGTCGAAGGTGCGTCCGTTGCTTGAGGAGACCCTTGGGCGAGGCGCGAATCTGCCTTGGTCTACCGTTCCTGCTCGAGGCTGGGCTCGGATGAGGCGAGATCGTGTCCCTTGAGTGGACGGAGCCCTTGACCGGAATTACGCCCATCAGGCCTTTGCAGCTTTGTGCTGATGGGGGTTACCAGCTGAGATTAGGAGCCTTGGGGGGTACCCCTAATTACGGTCCCCGACAGTAGCCCCCGAGCCTCAAAGGGAGTGTGGGTACTCGCTTGGAGGCTTTGCCGCACTTTTTTGCAAGGGGACCGACCTTTCTCGGTTGCATTTTGTTCCGGTGGGTGCGCGCGAGCGCACCCGCCGGGTGTAGCCCCCGAGGCCTCGGAGGAGTGGTTTGACTCCTTCGAGGTCTTAATGCCTTTCGTGATGGCTCGGTCGGTCTGGTTGTTCCCTCATGCGAACTGGTCGTTGCCCAGGTGCATAGTCAGGTTCCGAGTTCTCGGGCTGGTATGTTGACGTTGTCAACGGTTTGGCCGGAGCCGGGTTTGTGAGAGCAGCCCTCGAGCCTCTGCACAGAGCGAGAGGACGGTCAAGGGCAGACTCGGCTTTTTTCATACGCCCCTGCGTCGCCTTTCCGCAAGGAGGAGGGGGGGAAGCGCCATGTTGCCCTCGGAGGGCGCCGAACATGGTGTCTCCAGTGAGTTGCTAACGGGTGATCTGAGTGGACGCCCGTGCCCCGTTCGATAAGGGTCGGCTAGTGGCCCAGAGGCGCTCTCCAAAAGTACCTGCAGGTGATTTGCCGGACCCGATCCCGTTCGATATGGTCCGGGGGCTCGATGCCTCCCTCTGATGGGATTCCATTACAGAATCGTTCCTACCGGTCTCGGAAATGTCCTAGGGTACCTCGGGAGCGTAGCCCGAGCCTTGGTTATGTATCGAACGTACCCAGAGTCATCCCTCACTCTGCGTGCTCTGGGGCGACTGTCGAACTCGTCGGGGGGCTAGCCTACAAACCCCTGATCAGTAGTGGGTGCGGAGCCCGAGTGGCCTTAGGCGGCTGTCGAACCCTTCCGAGGGGCCAGCCTTCGAACCTCTGACCAGTAGTGGGCGTGGAGCCCGAGTGCTCTGAGGCGGCTGTCGAACCCTTCCGAGGGGCCAGCCTTCGAACCTCTGATCAGTAGGGGGGCTCAGGGCCCGCTTCCTTCGCGGAGAAGGATCCCTTTTGGAGTATCCCCTTTCTCGGTCCCTGTAGCA
This sequence comes from Zea luxurians, assembly GCA_029449295.1. NCBI lineage: Eukaryota > Viridiplantae > Streptophyta > Magnoliopsida > Poales > Poaceae > Zea > Zea luxurians. The sequence goes on along the minus strand of JAOPSE010000134.1, from coordinate 5,196,690 downwards.
AGAGAGAGAAAGGGGAAGAGGAAAAGGATACGAAATTGAACGACGTGGCGCACCTTTTTGACGCGGTCATTATGGCAGAGGTGAAGCGTCGCCCGCTTCGCCTGCCAAAGGTGTCGCCAGTCCTGCCGCAGAGTTAATGCGACGGGACAAGTGGTTCGCGGGGCAGCCGTTGTGCATGCGCGAGCCGTTCGAGGAACGGAACACGGGTGCGTCGTCTTCACGCCGTGGGAGAGAGCTCTCTCGCTGTTCCAGGAGGGGACGTGAGCCTGCAGATGATTTGACTGCTGCTTCCGCCCGCCTGCCGCCGCCATTACTGCCGGCCCACTTCTGGCCAAATTGACCGTCGCGCCTTCTCCCGCGGCTGACTGACCCGTGACCGGCGTGCCTGGTTGGCACTGCTGGGCCGTGCGCAGGGGTGCCTCGAGTCGCGGCACCGGTTCCGTATGTACTAGGAGGGCTATTGGCAGCCAAGTAGTAGTTCTAATTTGAGTGGACATCATTCTCACAAAAGCTGGAATTCAAGGTGTAATCTATTCTTCAAGTTATATGGAGATATGCAGTTTTTAAGCTCTAGGTGCAAGTTCAACTTAACTGTCTTTTGTTAAAACACTAGTGTATAGCGAGAACATGAAAAATATCTAAATGCACGTTTGGGATATGGTGGAGGTTGTTATAATATATAATACATTTGTCCCAAATAAGAATCCCCAAAATTTGTAGAGAAATTTCAAAGGCCAATCATGTGTGCAAAAAAGTGGGAGAGAGAACACTTTAATCCTAGCATAATTGTGAAATATATTTGAATATAAAAGTCCTCTCCACTTTATCGAATCAATCTAAGAAGGGAAAAGGAAGCTCACATGTGTGCTTGCCTGCCTTGCCCAGCCAGGCTAGACATAGGGTGAGCACAGGATATCTGCGTGAATGGTCTATCAAAATTTAGCCCTTTGCCTCGTGAGGGTGTGAACTCTTTTTTTTAATTCAAATTTAGTTTAGCCTTTATTTTTACGGATGGGTATGAAATAGTGGTTTGTTGGCCTTTAATTTTGCAGTATAAATGGTTAGATCGTGATCGTGATATGAGATCCTGTTAGGCAAGCCTATACAATATCGGCTAGCGCCATAACATATCTACGGTCTTTTTGGTTGGCCTGTGGCTGTGAAAAAAAGTTATTACGGGTTATGAGTTGTAAAAATAGTTGTTGTAGTCTGTGAGCTGTTAAAAAGCTAAAAGCTATTTGGTGGAAACCACTTAAATCCGCTAAAAGTTCTTCCATATATATTTCAGTTCCATAAAAAAGCTGCTAAAAGCATGTATAGAAGCGCTTCCAGTTTTGCACTGTGAGAAAGTCGGCTTTTAGAAGAAAAAAAAACTATTTTCTAGATCTAGACCTTTGGTTTGGCTTTTACTTTTAGAGAGCAAAAGCCAATAGCAAAAGCTAAACCAAACACATCCTAATAGAGCTAGAGAGTCCACGTGCGCGATAACTACGATAATTAGGAGAGTACAACTCTGGAACCCTTGCTTAGAATCATGCACCAAGAGAGGACGGATCGGATAAGGCCTCGTTCGGTTTTGCTGGAACGACATGGAACACGATCTGTTCTATCCGGAATTATTTGATCTAGATTTAAATCAGAACCAAGCTAAAATGGGATAGACCTATTCCGTATTAAAATCAGGCCATTTCAGAATGAAATCAGACCTTTTTACACACTCAGCGATTTGGATTAGAGCCACACCTATAATTACTTGGAATCAAACCAAACCAAGCCTTTAAGGCTGATTTGGTGACCATGGATTACGGGGGATTGGAGGAGATTGAGTGGTAAATTAGTTTATTTCCTCTCTCTAATCCACCTGTGTAGTGAACCAGCCGGATCCACTCTATCCGGCTAAGGTTAAAAAAATATACATGTTTTCAGGTTAGAACAAACGAACGCGGAAGAGTTTAGGAAGCGCTTTTCATGTGATTGCTTTTGCTTCTAACCTCCCGGAAGGCCTGGATCGTCTTTCATCTAAACTAGAAGGTGCCACGTTCCATCGTATTCGTTGTCAGCTCCTTCAAACTCTTCCTCTGCCGCTCATCGAGGACTTAATAATTCTTTCCCTCCACACAGCGAGGGGCAACGATGTGGCGCTTGGTCCAGTGCTGTCGTCACGGTGCGGCAAGGATGCTCTCGTCACCGTGCGGCAAAGGATCCTAGTTGCGCTCGGCCCAACCAGCAAGGAGTGGAGTAGTGTTCGTCGGAGTGCAATGGAGCCTTCCTCGAAAGCGATCGGCGAGAAACCACGGTTCAGACAAGGGTCGAGGCGACGAAGTCGTCTTCACGTGCTGGACCTGGACGACGGCCGGGTCTTCTCTTCTACGGAGTATATATCTTCCTCTCATATCAACAAAAAAAATGTAAAATAATCTACGTGGCAGTATATGGATCTTGCACTAAAGTCAAAGTGACGAAATGTCATCCTGGCCTGGTTTGGGGCTTGCGAAACAACCGATGCAAGTTGTGTCGTTTGGTATCGGTGTCGGTGTCATTACTTCATCCATTGGAAATTCCACCGATCAGAGAAGTCGTCTGGTGGAGCCGTGGGGGGCGACATATGCCGAACTTTTTACGTCCACGATTGATCTGATGGTCTGGTACTCTGGTGTCTCCGGTTTCTAACATGATGTCGATGGCGAGCGCTGGACATAGTAGAGAATCATAATGATCAAGATAAAATATTCCTTTTAGAGTAGAAATTTAGGATTCCATGAGTGTGGACAGACTAAGGCCATCTCTAACCATTCCTCCACATTTATCTACTTTTTATTATATTTTACTAAAACATCCTAAAAGATACTCCTCCATATACAGAACGTTTTCAATCATTCACCATATCTAGCTTCCCATATATATTATAATTCAGTTATTTAACATTTTTTCATTCGTTTTGAAGTTTAAAAAATTATAAACTATTTGTACTACCATAATACACATCGTTACCAGATTCTGGTGCTTAAAAGTGTTAATATCGCAAAGAAATAAAGTAATTAAAAAATGTAGGGTGATTAGAACTCACCCCATATATAGATGGAGTTTCTTCTTTCCCTCCATATAGAGAAAGCTTTAGGGAACTATTGGACAACTATTTCACTCCAAAGCACCCCTCCCCTCACCCCCACATGGGTTGGGGGAGGTGTCGGGCACCCTTGGAGTTAGCCTAAGCTTGAATAAAGTGGGAAACTAGAAATTTGGGGCAAAGAAGCAACAATATTCATGCTAACAATCGATGATAAAGGTCACATGAACAATAGTGGTGGGCCCATGATTTAAAAGATGAGTATTCAAAATGGCTAAAGAGTAAAAATTGTATGTATAATATTGTATAAAGCCTAACTATTTGGTATGTATAATACCGTAATATATTATATAATAACAATTTCATAGCATACACATGATATATATCAACTATGAAGTCTAGATCTAGCTATTAATAACCATGTCTAACTGACTGTTGCCATAAGAACCAAATTCCCATTTTTCAATTCTAGCTAGACAAACAGTAGTTATCGTACCAAGTTGAACTATTCAAGCTGTTCTATGGATCGGACGGAGGCGCCGCGCAACGGACAGTGAGGCGTAACTCGCGAGCCAAGGAGTAGCGGTTGCGAACAGTGTGGCGTAGGATGCACGTGGCCAAGGAATCGACAGACGACTTAGCACTGTCAGCGATGAGGGCACGCTACACGCGTGGCGGTGTTGGTAGATGGTGGCAACGGATGGCTTCTAGGGCACGACAGATAATGCCATAACCACATGCGCACAAAGTCTGAAGCCAGCGGACGGTGAGGCGAGCCGCGACACAGATGAGCTCCGGTGGGCTGTTGAATAGGTAGTTTTTTTGTCTTTTAGATATACATGTATTTGTAATTATATGTATTATTTTTTACTAAAATCTTGGGTATGCATTTGAATACCCATGTCACTATAGTGAGCCAACCCCCGATGAACAAGTACCAGGGGCCATTTTATACTATGACAAATACATATGTGCAAAATTTAATTTAAAATATATTAGAAATATGATGTATTGTATATAGGGGATGGATTTAGAGCGAACCGCCGCGGGAGCTAGGATTTAAGGGAATAAAAAAAATTTTAGAGGGTGGAGAAAAAGTGGGTAGTTGATGATATAGAGAAAACCGCCACAAATAATCTTAGTTGTCTTGAATTAATCTGTCAATGACTAGTAAAGGGCATGCACTAAACAATTGATATACATAAGTTTTTATTTGCAACGATACGTAGAGACAGAGATTAAGTTATTGGACGAGGGCCAAAACAGACCTTGATCACCGCATTAAAGCCACCACAGCTAACCCTAAATCAATCTTGTCTATGGGTGCAGGAGTCGAAGGGCGACTTCGAAGACAGAGACCTCGTCATGTCAGCACAGACAATGCAGGCCTCGGCAACATGGGGGTTGTGCCAACATAATGCAAAGGCTGAAGACCCCGAAGTCATGGATCTTCGATGAGGGTTCGACTTCCTAGGGGTGACAACCTATAGAGGTTTTCCTTGACGACATCATCCACAATATCTCGGAAAAGGCCGTGGTGGCTATGTGAAGGCCCCTGACCACTTCGAAGCCAATCCCAATGGATGTCCGGACCAGCGATCACGAAGGCCGTAGGACGAAGGCCTTCTAAGACTTGAATTATTGAATATTTGTTCCTGTTGTACATTGAAGTAAAACTTAAATGACTGAGGCAAACATTGAATGGTTGAAGCAAACCTTGAATGGATGATTATTTGTTCCGGTTGTTAGTGTATTAGTCTTGAATGTCTGAACTAATTCTTGAATACAATTGTATAACTAAACTAAATCTCGAATGTATGAACTAAACCTTAAATGGTTGAATATTAGTGTTACGTGTTACGAGTGATAGGCGGATCAGTGTCCCGTTAATCTCATGCGAATAGTGCAGTTGGTTCTCTAGTCTGATTGACTATTAGTTACTTGATGGGCTACTCCGGGTGGACCTTTTGGTGCAGGTGATGAACCATATGTCTCATCACCCTAGGTGATGAATAGTGTGTATGTATATATATAGGGAAGTTATAGGGCTTCCAATAGTTATAGGAAGCCTTAGTCGGCACCTCCCCCATGTCCCATGCTCAGTCCTGCCCCACCGACCCATATCCCATGGCCAGATCACATAGGCGAGTTATTTGGGGAACTATTTTTATGGCAATTATGGACGCACCATAAATTATGGAATCTTGTTTATCTGTGCACATGAAAAATCATGGCAGCTCTGGTTTCATGGCGCAAGGTGAACACGATACCAGGTTTGAGCGTAAAAATTTTCAAATTTGAGCGCAAAATAGTGGCATATATAGAGTAAAATCCTTTTTCGTCGTCTCGCATGTGGCAGTTATGGACACCATAAATCACGAGATTCTCTTTACAACCCCATTTTACCGTGCACGCGATTGGGGGATTTGATTTTTTATGACAGTTATGGACACTTGATTGGGGAGTTGATTGGGGGATTTGGTTTTTTACTCTGAGCATGCAAAAAATCACGTGCACAGTGAAAAGGGAAATCTCTTGAGCGCAAAAATGAAATGTGGGAAATCCCTAATGATTTTACTATGAGCGCAAAAAAATCATTGGGGATTTTATTTTTTATGACAGTTATGGACACCATAAACCACGAGATTCTCTATTTACTGGGCACACGAAAAATATGGCATGCAGTACACTGGTGGCGTACCATCAGGTTTCAATGTAAAAATCCTCAAGTTTGAGCTTAAAATAGTGTTAGATATAGTGTAAATATCGCCCAAGGCACAACCCATTGCCTCACCCACGTCCACGCAGAAAATTAGGAGAGTTGATTAGGGGAGTTGATTAAGGGAGTTGATTAAGGGACTTGATTTTTTATGATAGTTATGGACACCATAAAATCATGAGATTCTCTTTTTGCTGTGCACATGAAAAATATTGGCATTGCAGTACACTGGTGAGTGCACTGTCAGTTTTAAGCATAAACTCTTCACGTTTAAACGTAAAATTGTGTCAGATATAGTGTAAATATTGAGCCAATATGAGAGACGTGGATTAGTGGATATCTCTGGGACATCGTATTCATGATCGTAAAATGCTCAAATAGAATGTATAAACAATGCAATTGTACGTAGGAATACACACAAGCATGGAAGGAATAAAAAAGTGCTCTCCCTGTAGCCGGTAGCAGAGGCCATGCGGGCGGCGCGAGGTAGCGTGGTGGGGTGGGCGGGCGACCAAGCAAGGACCTCCTCGCTAGGATTGGGTCGTCGAGGGACGCCTCCCTCGCTGGACATCCTCCTGAAGGCGATTGGCTATGCATGTCTCCACTGGGATGCCGCAGTTGTGTCTGCCTCGCCATGATGCCGTCGTTGCCCACAACCGAGCCCAGGCCCGGCCCTGAGGGTAGGCAGGATATGCCGCCGCTCAGGGCCTCTAAAGTCAGTAGGGCTCTCGATCCAGCCCAAAAAGATATATACTCTTATATATATATGTATGATATATATTTATTCTATTCACAAAATCTATAACCGTTGCTCGCTGGTAACCATTGCTAAAGATATTGCAAATGATATTGGTGTAAATGCATCATTTCCAGTAAAGCGTAAAGTGGTGAGAAATAAACAATTTGATGAAAGTAGTTGCCATGAAGAAATTTTAGAAAATGAGAGAGCTTTTGAAGTCAACTATTTTTTGGTATTAGTTGACATGGCGAGCACTTTTTTGAGGACCAGATTTGAAGAACTCCATGTTTAAAGGTATATTCAGGTTTTTTATTGAGCTCAAGCAAACTAAGGTCACTAAATGGTAGAGAACTTAAAAAGTGTTACACTAAATTTGCGAACACTTTCTCTCATGATGGTTCATGTGATGTTGAATTAAATGATTTGATTTCTGAATTAAATATTCTAAAGTTTACTTTGCCTAACAGCTCATTGTCTGCTATATATAGAGATTTTTTAGCATATCAGAGATGTGGATTGTTATCCTAATGCCTATGTTGCTTATAGAATATTATTTATTGTGTTTGTTATTGTTGCATCTTTTTAAAGAAGCTTCTCAAAATTAAAGTTACTAAAGAATTATTTAAGATCATCAATGAGTCAAGAAAGATTGAATGGTTTGGTGACTTTATGCATCAAGAAGAAGCTATTGGATGATATCGATATCAATAGTATAATCGATGATTTTGTATCAAAAAATGTTAGAAGAAATTTTATAAGATGAGAAGTGACAAGTAAATTTTTATTATTTCAGCTAATGTTATTTTATAAACAATAATGTGTAATATTCTATATTACAGTAAGTTATATACAATTTCTTTACTGATATATGTTTAGTGTATATATATATATATATATATATATATATATATATATACGGGGCCTCTATATAATTTTTTGCTTAGGGCCCCCGAAATGTCAGGACCGACCCTGACCGAGCCTCGCCACCGTTCAGACCAATGACCCTTGCCCCCACGCTGCCCGTAGCAGCCGCCACCGCTCGCGCCTCGCACGACAACCGCCATCACCCACGCTTCGCGTAGCTGACGCCATTGAAAAACCTAATCTCCGTTAGTCTTGGTCAGATTTATAGACAACCCAAGCCTAGGTCTGCTAGAGATGATGTGGCTAGACCAGAAGACAACATTGGATCAAGGCTCTCTAGCCATTGGAATACTACTAGAGCTCCAAATATACATACACACAACATATATCTCTACTACTCTATAAGCCTCTATTGTAGGCGTCCACATCCGTGCACCGGTTCTGCCGGCGCCTGTGCTCCACCCCGCGCCCGTGGTCATCGCCTCCAAACCAGAGATCCTCCCCTCACGCAGCTTCACCTTGACGCCCTGAAACCATCGCGTAATCCCAGGAAAGCCTCTATCGAGGGGATCACGCTGCGCTATGCTAATGGATCCGCCCCAGCGCACCATCCATCAGCGAGGTGAATCACGGGCGCAATCCCAGGAAGCCTTCCATCGGCGCCCGTCCCTCTCTCCGACCATTGGAAGGTGAAGCTGCAGGGATTGCGCTAATGGATCTGCCCCAGTGCACCTTCCATCAGCGAGGTGAACTGCGCCCGTGCTCCACCTCGTGCTCGTGGTCATCGCCCCCAAACCAGAGATCCTCCCCCTCGCGCAGCTTCACCTTGGCGCCTCTCGTGCCCGTTGCATCATTGTGCTCTTCCACCTCTCGGTGGCCTACAACATGTCATCCCCTGTGTCGTCTTCCTCTGCGCCGGGCATGGCCACCCGATCGGCGGCAGCCAGCAAGCGGGAGGGGAGGTAGGTCACAACAGCAGCTAGATCTGGTCAGCGGCGAGGAGCGAGCGGGAGCAGACGACAGGCATGTATCGCCCAACCTCTCTCATCCTCACGCCTCCCCTCTCTTCATCTTTCCTCAACAACACGCAAAACCCTAGCTTGATCCCCACTTTCCCAGGTGTTCATGCTCCCACCACCCGCCTCCGTCCATATCTGCCTTCGCGTGCTCTGGTGTGGGGGCGGCGATGGCGGTGCCACAGGCGCCGAGTCCGACGACTGCCGCGTCGCCACCTCGAGTCCAACCCACCTCCTGCCTTCGGCCACGAGGTTGTAAAAGGTGTCGACGACGGCCGACACCTTCTCCGCCGACGCCGCCTTGGTGGTCGTCTCCTTGGGGCGGCGAAAGAAGGACCAGTACTGCGTGTACTTGTCCTGCACCTTGTCCCGCGTGATGGATCCCATCTTGAGATCCACCACCCTCTTGCCCTTCACCTCCGCCGCGCCCATCACCCAGACGAACCAGTACACCAGCCCCGCCCCGAGTTCTCAGTCGCCTTTGCTCGCTGGATCTCCTCGACGATCTTCTCTTCTGTCATGCTGGTTGCAAGCTCGTCTTCTCCCTCAGGTGTTGCTACTTCTTCTCCAACGACGACTAGTGAGCCATCGTCCATGCACCCATGGGCCTCCGTTTCTGTCTCCACGACCTCGCTGCTCTGCAGCCTCACCTCTTGCAGCTCCGGCATCTCCGCCTCCACCTGTATGATCTTCTCCTCCACGGCTACGTCCTCCTCCTCCTCTGCTTTTTCTTTGGCTGCCCTACACCGAACTGCTCCTCTTGATGCCTTACCGCCATGGTCGTGATGTCAGTGCTGGCAGCCTCCTGCGACGTCGCGACGTCCTGTCCATTCTGGCTTGCAGCGTCGGCACCGTGCTATTGAGCCCCCAGACCCCATTGCCCCTTTCTGTTGTCTCTTCAAATTCACGTTGTGCTCTGCTTTTGGCGAGAATTGGGGTTATAGGAATCAAGAAATCGCACGGGTGGTTTTGGATAATGCAGCTCTTGGGTTGGGAAAAATAATTTTGGCTGACATTTCTTTTGTCCATGGTAACAAATCGCAGCTCTAGAGTTGGAAATGCTAGACCTCCATTTTGTGTTTAGTGTGTGCACTGCATAGACAATCTGAACAAATACACCTTGATGAGTCTCTCGTTCAAAAATAGGTTGCCTCAACTCTCTGACGGAGTCTGTGACACTGTGAAAGGGAAATGTGCCCTTGGGCCATTTCTAAGTATTTTGGTGATTGAGTGCCAACACAAGTGCTTTTGTGTTAATCTATGCAAAGTGGTGGACAAAGTGCAAATCATGTCAAAAGGTATGTTTCTAGACTTAGTACATTGTTTTATGGACTAATGTATTGTGTCTAAGTGCTGGAAACAGGAAAAATCAAGTTAGAGAAGAGATGGCTTTGTTCAGCCAAAGTTTGCTCAGTCTGGGTGCACCGGACTGTCCGGTGGTGCACCAGACAGTGTTCGGTGCGCCAGACTGACTCTGGCGAACTTGCTGCCCTCGGGACTTCGACGGCGGTGTACGACTATAATTCACCGGACTGTCCGGTGGCGCACCGGACTGTCCGGTGAGCCGTTCACAGGCGAACTTGTCGCTCTCGAGAGATGATTAACGGCGTACGGCTAAAATTCACCGGACTGTCCGGTGGTGCACCGGACTGTCCGGTGAACCAACGGTCGACCGGGCCAACGGTCGGCCGCGCGATATGTGCGGGACACGTGGCCGAGCCAACGGCTAGAAGGAGGCACCGGACTGTCCGGTGTGCACCGGACAGTGTCCGGTGCACCAACGGCTCTCAAACCCCAACGGTCGGCTTCGCCAAATAAGGAAGGATATCCGCACCAGACAGTGTCCGGTGGTGCACCGGACTGTCCGGTGCGCTAGGCGACAGAAGGCAAGATCAGCCTTCCTGGAATGCTCTCAACGGCTCCTAGCTGCCTTGGGGCTATAAAAGGGACCCCTAGGCGCATGGAGGAGAACACCAAGCATACTCAAAGCATTCCTAAGCACCAAGACTTCGATTCCACGCATTTGTTTCTTCATGATAGCATCTAGAGCTCTATTTGAGTTGTGAACTCGTCGGGTTGTGTTGCGAGCTCTTGTTGCGACTTGTGTGCATGCTGTCACTGGGTTTTTGTGTCTTGTGTGCGTTGCTCATCCCTCCCTTACTCTGTGCTTCTTTGTGAACTTCAAGTGTAAGGGCGAGAGACTCCAAGTTGTGGAGATTCCTCGCGAACGGGATAAAGAAAAGCAAAGCAAAACACCATGGTATTCAAGTGGGTCTTTGGACCGCTTGAGAGGGGTTGATTCCAACCCTCGTCCGTTGGGACGCCACAACGTGGAGTAGGCAAGCGTTGGTCTTGGCCGAACCACGGGATAAACCACTGTGCCATCTCTGTGATTGATCTCTTGTGGTTATTGTGTTTTGGTGAGACTCCTCTCTAGCCACTTGGCGATTATTGTGCTAACGCTTAACCAAGTTTTTGTGGCTTAAGTTTAAAGTTTTACAGGATCACCTATTCACCCCCCTCTAGGTGCTCTCAATTGGTATCAGAGCCGTTCTCTTCACGAAGGGACTAATCGCCCGAAGAGATGGATCCTAAGGGGAAGGGAATCGTGATCAACGAGAGGGAGAAGAAGAAGAATTACAAGAAGGCCCAGGGCGAGGCACATCTCGGAAAGGAGTGGGATTCGGATTGCTCCTCTTCCGACTCCGACAATGAAGGACTCGCCGCCACCGCCTTCAACAAGTCATCCCTCTTCCCAAACGAGCATCACACGTGCCTCATGGCGAAGGAGAAGAAGGTATGTACTCGGGATACCACTTATGCTTCTTCAAGTGATGATGATTCTAGTGATGACGATGAAATAGACTATTCTAGTTTATTTAAAGGTTTAGATAGAATTAAAATTGGCAAAATTAATGAGTTAATTGATGCCTTGAATGACAAGAATAGGTTACTAGAAAAGCAAGAGGATTTGTTGTATGAAGAACATGATAAATTTGTAGAGGCACAAAAATCTCATGCTTTAGAAGTTAAAAGAAATGAAATGCTTTCTTGTGAACTATCTACCTGCCATGAGACAATTTCTAGCTTAAAGAGCATAAATGATGATTTAAATGCTAAGTTAGAAAAATCTAGTAAATTAACATCTTGTGTAGAACATGTTGTGATTTGCACTAGGTGTAAAGATTTTAATGTTGATGCTTGTAGTGAACACCTAGATTGCATTTCTAAATTAAATGATGAAGTGGCTAGTCTTAATGCCCAACTTAAGACTAGCAAAAGTGAATTTGATAAGTTAAAATTTGCAAGGGATGCCTACACGATTGGTAGACACCCCTCAATTAAGGATGGACTTGGCTTCAAGAGGGAAGCCAAGAACTTGACAAGCCATAAGGCTCCCATCTCCGCCAAGGAGAAAGGGAAGGCCCCTATGGCTAGTAGTGCTAAAAAGAACCATGCTTTTATGTACCATGATAGGAGACAGTCTAGAAATGCTTATAAGAGTTGTAATGCTTATGATGCTTTGATTCCCATGCCATGATTGCTTCTAGTTCTTCCTATGTGCATGATAGAAATGTTGCTAGGAGAAATGTTGTTCATCATATGCCTAGGAGAAATGTTGTTAATGTTCCTAGGAAAATAAATGAACCTTCTACAATTTATTATGCTTGCAATGTTTCCTTTGCTATATGTAGAAAGGGTGAGAAGGTAATTGCTAAGAAGTTAGGGGCCAAATGTAAGAGAGACAAAACTTGCATTTGGGTCCCTAAGACTATTGTAACTAACCTTGTAGGACCCAACAAGAGTTGGGTACCTAAGACCCAAGCCTAAATTTGCCTTGCAGGTTTATGCATCCGGGGGCTCAAGCTGGATTATCGACAGCGGATGCACAAACCACATGACGGGGGAAAAGAGGATGTTCTCTTCCTACGTCAAGAACAAGGATCCCCAAGATTCAATAATATTCAGTGATGGGAACCAAGGCAAGGTAAAAGGGTTAGGTAAAATTGCTATTTCATCTGAGCACTCTATATCTAATGTGTTTTTAGTTGAGTCTCTCGGATATAATTTGTTATCTGTTAGTCAATTATGCAATATGGGATATAATTGTCTATTCACAAATGTAGATGTGTCTGTCTTTAGAAGGTGTGATGGTTCACTAGCTTTTAAGGGTGTACTAGACGGCAAACTTTATTTAGTTGATTTTGCAAAAGAAGAGGCCAGTCTAGATGCATGCCTAATTGCTAAGACTTGCATGGGCTGGCTGTGGCATCGCCGCTTAGCACATGTGGGGATGAAGAACCTCCACAAGCTTCTAAAGGGAGAACACGTGATAGGTCTAACTAATGTGCATTTCAAAAAAGATAGACCTTGTGCAGCTTGTCAAGCAGGGAAACAGGTGGGAAGCTCTCATCACACCAAAAATGTGATGACCACATCAAGACCCTTGGAGATGCTTCATATGGACCTCTTCGGACCCGTCGCCTATCTAAGCATAGGAGGAAGTAAGTATGGTCTTGTTATAGTTGATGATTTTTCCCGCTTCACTTGGGTATTCTTTTTGCAGGATAAATCTGAAACCCAAGGAACCCTCAAGCGCTTCCTCAGGAGAGCTCAAAATGAGTTTGAGCTCAAGGTGAAGAAGATAAGGAGCGACAACGGGTCCGAATTCAAGAACCTTCAAGTGGAGGAGTATCTTGAGGAGGAAGGAATCAAGCACGAGTTCTCCGCTCCCTACACACCACAACAAAATGGTGTGGTAGAGAGGAAGAACAAGACGCTCATCGATATGGCGAGGACTATGCTTGGAGAGTTCAAGACCCCCGAGCGCTTTTGGTCGGAAGCCGTGAACATGGCTTGCCACGCCATCAACCGGGTCTACCTTCACCGCCTCCTCAAAAAGACTTCGTATGAGCTGCTAACTGGTAACAAACCCAATGTGTCTTATTTTCGTGTATTTGGGAGCAAGTGTTATATTCTTGTGAAGAAAGGTAGAACTTCTAAATTTGCTCCCAAAGTTGTAGAAGGGTTTTTATTAGGTTATGACTCAAATACAAAGGTGTATAGGGTCTTCAACAAATCATCGGGTTTGGTTGAAGTCTCTAGCGACATTGTATTTGATGAGACTAATGGCTCTCCAAGAGAGCAAGTTGTTGATCTTGATGATGTAGATGAAGAAGACGTTCCAACGGCCGCTATGCGCACCATGGCGATTTTCGATGTGCGACCACAGGAACATTTGGAGAAAGATCAACCTTCTTCCTCAACAATGGTGCATCCCCCGACCCAAGATGATGAACAGGTACCTCAAGTGGAGGCGCATGATCAAGGGGGAGCACAGGATGTTCAAGTTGAAGAGGAAGAAGCACCTCAGGCACCTCCAACCCAAGTTCGAGCGACGATTCAAAGGAATCATCCGTCGACCAAATTTTGGGTGATATTAGCAAGGGACTAACTACTCGCTCTAGATTGGTGAATTTTTGTGAGCATTACTCTTTTGTCTCTTCTATTGAGCCTTTGAGGGTAGAAGAGGCCTTGCTAGATCCGGACTGGGTGTTGGCCATGTAGGAAGAGCTCAATAATTTCAAGAGGAATGAAGTTTGGACACTGGTGCATCGTCCCAAGCAAAATGTTGTGGGAACCAAGTGGGTGTTCCGCAACAAACAGGACGAGCACGGGGTAGTGACAAGGAACAAGGCTCGACTTGTGGCAAAAGGTTATGCCCAAGTCGCAGGTTTGGACTTTGAGGAGACTTTTGCTCCTGTGGCTAGGCTAGAATCTATTCGTATATTGCTAGCATATGCCGCTCACCATTCTTTCAGGTTGTTCCAAATGGATGTGAAGAGCGCTTTCCTCAACGGGCCGATCAAGGAGGAGGTGTACGTGGAGCAACCCCCTAGCTTCGAGGATGAACGGTACCCCGACCACGTGTGTAAGCTCTCTAAGGCGCTCTATGGACTCAAGCAAGCCCCAAGAGCATGGTATGAATGCCTTAGAGACTTTCTAATTGCTAATGCTTTCAAGGTTGGGAAAGCCGATCCAACTCTTTTCACTAAGACTTGCGATGGTGATCTCTTTGTGTGCCAAATTTATGTCGATGACATAATATTTGGTTCTACTAACCAAAAGTCTTGTGAAGAGTTTAGCAGGGTGATGACGCAGAAATTCGAGATGTCGATGATGGGCGAGTTGAACTACTTCCTTGGGTTCCAAGTGAAGCAACTCAAGGATGGCACCTTCATCTCCCAAACGAAGTACACGCAGGATTTGCTAAAGCGGTTTGGGATGAAGGACGCCAAGCCCGCAAAGACTCCGATGGGAACCGACGGACACACCGACCTCAACAAAGGAGGTAAGTCCGTTGATCAAAAAGCATACCGGTCAATGATAGGGTCTCTACTTTATTTATGTGCTAGTAGACCGGATATTATGCTTAGCGTATGCATGTGTGCTAGATTTCAATCCGATCCAAGGGAGTGTCACTTGGTGGCCGTGAAGCGAATTCTTAGATATTTAGTCGCTACGCCTTGCTTCGGGATCTGGTATCCAAAGGGGTCTAACTTTGACTTGATTGGATACTCAGACTCCGACTATGCTGGATGTAAGGTCGATAGGAAGAGTACATCGGGGGACGTGCCAATTCTTAGGAAGGTCCCTAGTGTCGTGGAACTCTAAGAAACAAACTTTCGTTGCCCTATCCACCGCTGAGGCCGAGTACGTTGCCACAGGACAGTGTTGCGCGCAACTACTTTGGATGAGGCAAACCCTTCGGGACTTTGGCTACAATCTGAGCAAAGTCCCACTCCTATGTGATAATGAGAGTGCTATCCGAATAGCGGAAAATCCTGTTGAGCACAGCCGCACAAAGCACATTGACATCCGGCATCACTTTTTGAGAGACCACCAGCAAAAGGGAGATATCGAAGTGTTTCATGTTAGCACCGAGAACCAGCTAGCCGATATCTTCACTAAGCCTCTAGATGAGAAGACCTTTTACAGGCTG
The DNA here is from genome assembly GCA_029449295.1 of Zea luxurians. NCBI lineage: Eukaryota > Viridiplantae > Streptophyta > Magnoliopsida > Poales > Poaceae > Zea > Zea luxurians. Next base: position 5,181,282 of record JAOPSE010000134.1, on the reverse strand, counting down.
CGTAGTGAGCTAAATGTCTTAGATTCGTGGAACTTGGATTGATTTATAGCATACATGTGTTTATGCCTTGATCATGTTCCTTATGCATTTTGTTGCTTACTTGTGGTGCTCAAGTTGTACAAACACTCCCTGGACCTCACAAGTCCTCTTGCAAGTGATGCACATATTTAGGGGGAGATGTGCTACAACTTGACCCTTTGAGACTAACTGTGTGCTTGAGTTTGCTTGTTTTAGTCTCAAAGGAGGTTTGAAAGGGAAAAGGTGGACTTGGACCATGAAAGACTTCCACTGCACTCCGATGCGAGGGTAACTTATTCCAAGTTCATCTCATGTACTCTTATTGCCTTTGTATTCTTATTGAAGATTTTGGTGAGGCAATGGGGTTCTAGGGCCAAGATTGATCCCGTTTTGGTGCTTGATGCCAAAGGGGGAGAAAATAAGGCCAAAGCAATAAATGGATCAGCTACCACTTGAGAAATTTTGAAAATAGTAGAATAGAGCTTTTGGTTTGTCAAAACTCTTTTATTTTCTCTTTTGTCAAAAGTTGGCCTCTTGTGGGGAGAAGTGTTGATTATGGGAAAAGGGGGAGTTTTTGAAATCCTTGATCAATTTCTTTTGGAATACCTCTCTTATGTCTCTACAAGTGAATTTGACTTAGAGATAGGAATTTGAGTTTGATTTGCAAAAACAAACCAAATGGTGGCAAAGAGTGATCCATATATGCCAAATTTGATTCAAAACAACTTTGGGTTTTCATTTGCATTGATATTGCTCTTGTTCTAGTTCCTTTATGTTGTGTTGGCATAAATCACCAAAAAGGGGGAGATTGAAAGGGAAATGTGCCCTTGGGCCATTTCTAAGTATTTTGGTGACTGAGTGCCAACACAAGTGCTTTTGTGTTTATCTATGCAAAGTGGTGGACAAAGTGCAAATCATGTCAAAAGGTATGTTTCTAGACTTAGTACATTGTTTTATGGACTAATGTATTGTGTCTAAGTGCTGGAAACAGGAAAAATCAAGTTAGAGAAGAGATGGCTTTGTTCAGCCAAAGTTTGCTCAGTCTGGGTGCACCGGACTGTCCGGTGGTGCACCGGACAGTGTCCGGTGCGCCAGACTGACTCTGGCGAACTTGCTGCCCTCGGGGACTTCGACGGCGGTGTACGGCTATAATTCACCGGACTGTCCGGTGGCGCACCGGACTGTCCGGTGAGCCGTTCACAGGCGAACTCGTCGCTCTCGAGAGATGATTAACGGCGTACGGCTAAAATTCACTGGACTGTCCGGTGGTGCAACGGACTGTCCGGTGAGCCAACGGTCGACCCCGCGCGATCTGCGTGGGACACGTGGCCGAGCCAACGGCTAGAAGGAGGCACCGGACTGTCTGGTGTGCATCGGACAGTGTCCGGTGCACCAACGGCTCTCAAACCCCAACGGTCGGCTTCGCCAAATATGGAAGGATATCCGCACCGGACAGTGTCCGGTGGTGCACCGGACTGTCCAGTGCGCCAGGCGACAGAAGGCAAGATCAGCCTTCCTGGAATGCTCTCAACGGCTCCTAGCTGCCTTGGGCTATAAAAGGGACCCCTAGGCGCATGGAGGGGAACACCAAGCATACTCAAAGCATTCCTAAGCACCAAGACTTCGATTCCACGCATTTGTTTCTTCGTGATAGCATCTAGAGCTCTATTTGAGTTGTGAACTCATCGGGTTGTGTTGCGAGCTCTTGTTGCGACTTGTGTGCGTGTTGTCATTGGGTTTTTGTGTCTTGTGTGCGTTGCTCATCCCTCCCTTACTCCGTGCTTCTTTGTGAACTTCAAGTGTAAGGGTGAGAGACTCCAAGTTGTGGAGATTCCTCGTGAACGGGATAAAGAAAAGCAAAGCAAAACACCGTGGTATTCAAGTGGGTCTTTGGACCGCTTGAGAGGGGTTGATTGCAACCCTCGTCCGTTGGGACGCCACAACGTGGAGTAGGCAAGCGTTGGTCTTGGCCGAACCACGGGATAAACCACTGTGCCATCTCTGTGATTGATCTCTTGTGGTTATTGTGTTTTGGTGAGACTTGTCGGGGACCATAATTAGGGGTACCCTCAAGGCTCCTAAATCTCAGCTGGTAACCCCCATTAGCATAAAGCTGCAAAGGCCTGATGGGTGCGATTAAGTCAAGGATCGGTCCATTTGAGGGACGCGATCGCGCCTCGCCCGAGCCCAGCCTCGGACAAGGGCAGCCGACCCCGGAGGATCTACATCTCGCCCGAGGACCCCCCTCCAGCAACGGACACACCTTCGGCTCGCCCGAGGCCCAGTCTTCACCAAGAAGCAACCTTGGCCATATCGCCACGCCAACCGACCAAATCGCAGGGGCATTTAATGCAAAGATGGCCTGACACCTTTATCCTGACGCACGCCCTCCAGTCGACAGAGCCGAAGTGACCGCAGTCACTTCGCCGCTCCACTGACTGGTCTGACAAGAGGACAGCGTCGCCTGCGCCGCTCCGACTGCTGAGCCACCCGACAGAGTAAGGCTGGCAGCAGCAAGTCCGGCCTCAGGCGTCATAGAAAACTCCCGCCTCGCCCGACCCCAGGGCTCGGAAGACGACGAACTCTGCTCCGCCCGACCCCAGGGCTCGGAAGACGACGAACTCCGCTCCGCCCGACCCCAGGGCTCGGACTCGGGCTCAGCCCCGGAAGACGACGAACTCCGCTTCGCCTGACCCAAAGGCTCGGACTCGGGCTCAGCCCCGGAAGACGACGAACTCTGCTCCACCCGACCCTAGGGCTCGGACTCGGGCTCAGCCCCAGAAGACGACGAACTCCGCCTCGCCCGACCCTAGGGCTCGGACTCAACCCTGGCCTCAGCCGACGGTCTCCGCCTCATCTGACCCGGGGGCTCAGACTCGACCTCGACCTTGGAAGGCAGACTCGACCTCGACCTCGACCTCGGAGGAGCCTCCACCTCGCCCAACCTATGGCACGGACCGACCACGTCGACAGGAGGCACCATCATTACCCTACCCCGAGCTGACTCAAGCTACGAGGAACAAGACCGGCGTCCCATCCGGCTCGCTCCACTATGCGAGTAATGATGGCGTCCCGCATGCCCTGTGACGACGGCAGCTCTCAGCCCCCTTACGGAAGCAAGAGGACGTCAACAAGGACTCGACAGCCCCGACAGCTGTCCTTCCGCCAGACTCCAGCGCTCCTCCGATGGCCACGACATCACATGAACTAGGTGCCAAGACCTCTCCGGCTGCCACGACGGCATGTACTTAGGGCGCTAGCTCTCCCCCCGCTAGACACGTTAGCACATTGCTACACTCCCCATTGTACACCTGGATCCTCTCCTTACGCCTATAAAAGGGAGGACCAGGGTCCTCTTATAGGGGGGTTGGCCGTGCGGGGAAGGACGGGACGGCGCTCGCGCAAGGCCGCTCGCTCCCTCCCGCGTGGACGCTTGTAACCCCCTACTGCAAGTGCACCCGACCTGGGCGCGGGGCTAACACGAAGGCCGCGGGTTCCACCTCCCATGCCTGTCTCCCTCCGGCTGCTCTCTCCCCCCTTCGCGTTCCGCCTCGCGCCGACCCATCTGGGCTGGGGCACGCGGCGACAATTCACTCGTCGGTCCAGGGACCCCCCAGGTTTCGAAACACCGACAGTTGGCGTGCCAGGTAGGGGTCTGCTGCGTGTTGACGAACAACTTCCCGTCAAGCTCCAGATGGGTAGTCTCCAGCAACCTCTCCAGCCCGGGACGGTGCTCCGTTTCGGGAGTCTTGAGTTCATGTCCTTCGACGGCAGCTACGACATGATACTCCTTCCCCCGCCACACGACAGCGACAATGGCGGTCGACAACCTGCCCGCCGACGGGGAAATCGACGACGCCTTCCCCACGTGGTGGAAGGACGACATTCGGGCTTGTCCCGTCCCCTCCCCCGCCGACGGAGGAGGAGGCGGGGCAACCAAGGCCAAGCGGGAGGCGGCACCTCGTTGGCTGTTGAGCGAGTCGACGGTGTCGGCACCCCAACGGGGAGCGTGTCGGACATCGGCCTCGCGTCTGAGACGAAGACGAGCGCCATCTCCCCGCAACACACCAACCTCAAGCAAACAGACGACGCCAGCACGCTCGCGAAGGACTTGCTGGGCATCACCCTCGTACCTGAGACGACGGTGCAGTCAGTCCCTGACGCGACTTTGTCACCGCCCGTCGACCAAAAGGTACCGACCGATTCCCATCTCGCGTCTTTTGGATTCGGCCTCGACCCGCCAAGCAGCTCCGCTTCGGTGGACACTCTCACAGAGGCGAGTCCAAACCCTCTGGGGTATCGTGTGCGGTCACCCTGGGACCGGCTGACGGCCATCTCGACCTACGGGCCCTCGGGGTCCGAGGAAGATGGCGAGCCCGACCTCTGTTGGGATTTCTCTGGGCTTGGTAACCCGAGTGCCATGCGGGGCTTCATGACTGCATGCGACTACTGCCTTTCTGACTGTTCCGACGGTAGCCGCAGCCTCGACGACGAGGACTGCGGCCCAAGTCGCGAATGTTTCCACGTCGATCTAGGGGGTCCCGGCGAAGGCAACCATCTTGGTATGCCGGAGAACGGTGATCCCCCTAGGCCTGTGCCTCGCGTTGACATCCTTCAGGAGCTAGCTGTGGTCCCCCTCCCAGCGGGGGGTCATGACCCACAGCTCGAGCAAATCCGCGAGATGCAGGCCAGGCTCGATGAGGGAGCAGGAACACTTGTGCCGATCCGCCGGGACATCGGGCAGGAATGGGTGGGCCAACCTCCGGCCAGAGAAGCACGTCATCTCCCCCAGGGCATCCAGCACCGCATCGCCGATGACGTCAGGGTAAGGCCGCCACCGGTTTCCAGTGGAGTCGGCCAGAACCTGGCTGCAGCGGCAATACTTCTTCGCGTGATGCCGGAGCCATCAACCACCGAGGGGCGGTGTATCCAGGGAGAGCTCAAGAATCTCCTGGAGGACGCCGCGGTCCGACGGGCCGAAAGCTCCGCCTCCCGAAGGCAGGGGTACCCCTCGGAACATCGCGTCGCGACTTCCCGATTCGTGCGGGAAGCCTCGGTCCACACCGGGCGCACGCGCAACACAGCGCCTGCGGCCCCGGGTCGCCTCGGCAACAAGCACCATAACCACAGCCGTCGGGCCCACCTCGATGAGAGGGTACGCCGAGGCTACCACCCCAGGCGTGGGGGATGCTACGACTGTGGGGAGGATCGGAGTCCTTCACCCGAACCACCCGGTCCGTAGGCTTTCAGCCGCGCCATACGACGGGCACCGTTCCCGACCCAGTTCCGAACCCCGACTACTATCACAAAGTACTCGGGGGAAACGAGACCGGAACTGTGGCTCGCAGACTATCGGCTGGCCTACCAGCTTGGGTGGAACGAACGATGATAATCTCAACATCCGCAACCTCCCCCTGTTCCTCTCCGACACCGCTCGAGCCTGGCTGGAGCACCTGCCCCCGGGACAGATCTCCAATTGGGACGACCTGGTCCCAAGCCTTCGCCAGCAATTTCCAAGGCACGTACGTGTGCCCTGGAAACTCCTAGGATCTCCGAAGCTGCCGCCAAGCAGCCGGGAGAGTCTCTCCGGGACTACATCCGGCGATTCTCGAAGCAGCGCACCGAGCTGCCCAACGTCACCGATTCGGATGTCATCGGCGCGTTCCTCGCCGGCACCACCTGCCATGACCTGGTGAGCAAGCTGGGTCGCAAGACCCCCACCAGGGCGAGCGAGCTGATGGACATCGTCACCAAGTTCGCCTCTGGCCAGGAGGCGGTTGAGGCCATCTTCCGGAAGGACAAGCAGCCCCAGGGCCGCCCACCGGAAGATGTTCCCGAGGCATCAACTCAGCGCGGCACCAAGAAGAAAGGCAAGAAGAAGAAGTCGCAAGCGAAACGCGTTGCCGCCGACGCGGACCTTGTCGCCGCCGCCGAGTACAAGAACCCTCGGAAACCTCCCGGAGGTGCCAACCTCTTCGACAAGATGCTCAAGGAGCCGTGCCCTTACCATCAGGGGCCCGTCAAGCACACCCTCGAGGAGTGTGCCATGCTTCGACGCCACTTTCACAAGGCCGGGCCACTCCGCGGAGGGTGGCAAGGCCCTCGACGATGCTAAGAAGGAAGATCACAAGGCAGGAGAGTTCCCCGAGGTCCGTGACTGCTTCATGATCTACGGTGGGCAAGTGGCGAACGCCTCGGCTCGGCACCGCAAGTAAGAGCGTCGGGAAGGTCTGCTCGGTAAAGGTGGCGGCGCCAGTCTACCTAGACTGGTCCGACAAGCCCATCACCTTCGACCAGGCCGACCATCCCGACATTGTGCCGAGCCCGGGGAAATACCCGCTCTGTTGTCGACCCCATCATCGGCAACGTCAGGCTCACCAAGGTCCTCATGGACGGAGGTAGCAGCCTCAACATCATCTACGCCGAGACCCTCGGGCTTCCTGCGGATCGATCTGTCCTTGGTCCGGGTGGGGCGCCGCGCCTTTCCACGGGATCATCCCTGGGAAGCGCGTCCAACCCCTCGGACAACTCGATCTAACCTGTCTGCTTCGGGATGCCCTCCAACTTTCGAAGGGAGAGCCCTCAACGTTCGAAGTGGTCGGGTTTCGAGGAACCTACCACGCAGTGTTGGGGAGGCCATGCTACGCCAAGTTCATGGCCGTCCCCAACTACACATATCTCAAGCTCAAGATGACAGGCCCCAACGGGGTCATCACCGTTGGGCCCACATACCGACACGCGTACGAATGCGACGTGGAGTGCGTGGAGTACGCCGAGGCCCTCACCGAGTCCGAGGCCCTCCATCGCCGACCTGGAGAACCTCTCTAGGGAGGCGCCAGACAGTGAAGCGGCCACGTCGGCAACTTCGAGCCAGCGGAGACGGTTAAGTCCGTTCCTCTCGACCCCTGCAGCGACGCCTCCAAGCAGATCCGGATCGGCTCCGAGCTCGACCCCAAATAGGAAGCAGTGCTCGTCGACTTTCTCCGCGCAAACGCCGACGTTTTCGCGTGGAGTCCCTCGGACATGCCCGGCATACCGAGGGAAGTCGCCGAGCACTCGCTGGACATCCGAGCTGGAGCCCGACCCTGTGAAACAGCCTCTGCGCCGATTCGACGAAGAAAAGAGCTAGAGCCATAGGCGAGGAGATCCACAAGCTAAAGGCGGCAGGGTTCATCAAGAGGTATTCCCATCCCGAATGGCTTGCCAACCTGTGCTTGTGAGAAAGAAAGGGGGGGAAATAGGCGGATGTGGGTAGACTACACTGGTCTAAAACAAAGCATGTCCGTAAGTTCCCTACCCTCTGCCTCGCATCGATCAAATCGTGGATTCCACTGCTGGGTGCGAAACCCTGTCTTTCCTCGATGCCTACTCAGGGTATCACCAGATCAGGATGAAAGAGTCCGACCAGCTCGCGACTTCTTTCATCACACCCTTCGACATGTACTGCTATGTTACCATGCCGTTTGGTTTGAGGAATGCGGGTGCAACGTACCAGCGATGCATGAACCATGTGTTCGGCGAACACATCGGCCGAACGGTCGAGGCCTACGTCGATGACATCGTAGTCAAGACAAGGAAAGCCTCCGACCTCCTTTTCGACCTTGAACTGACATTCCGATGTCTCAAGGCGAAAGGCGTGAAGCTCAATCCCGAAAAGTGTGTCTTCGGGGTCCCCCGAGGCATGCTCTTGGGGTTCATCGTCTCTGAGTGGGGCATCGAGGCTAACCCGGAGAAGATCACGGCCATCACCAGCATGGGGCCCATCAAGGACTTGAAAGGCGTACAGAGGGTCATGGGATGCCTCGCGGCTCTGAGCCGTTTCATCTCGCGCCTCGGCGAAAGAGGCCTGCCTCTGTACCGCCTCTTAAGGAAGGCCGAGTGCTTCGCCTGGACCCCTGAGGCCGAGGAAGCCCTCGGGAACCTGAAGGCGCTCCTCACGAACGCGCCCATCTTGGTGCCCCCCGCTGCCGGAGAAGCCCTCTTGATCTACGTCGCCGCGACCACTCAGGTGGTCAGCGCCGCGATTGTGGTTAAGAGACGAGAAGATGGGCATGCATTGCTCGTCTAGAGGCCAGTCTACTTCATCAGTGAGGTACTGTCCGAAACCAAGATCCGCTACCCACAAATTCAGAAGTTGCTGTACGCGGTGATCCTGACGCGGCAGAAGTTGCGACACTACTTCAAGTCTCATCCGGTGACTATGGTGTCATCCTTCCCCCTGGGGGAGATCATCCAGTCCTGAGAGGCCTCGGGTAGAATTGCAAAGTGGGCAGTGGAGATCATGGGTGAGACGATCTCGTTCGCCCCTCGGAAGGCCATCAAGTCCCAGGTCTTGGCGGACTTCGTGGCTGAATGGGTCGACACCCAGCTCCCAACCGCTCCGATCCAACCGGAGCTCTGGACCATGTTTTTCGACGGGTCACTGATGAAGACGGGGGCCGGCGTGGGCCTGCTCTTCATCTCGCCCCTCGAGAAGCACCTACGCTACGTGCTACGCCTCCACTTCCCGGCGTCCAACAACGTGGCTGAGTACGAGGCTCTGGTAAACGGGTTGCGAATCACCATCGAGCTAGGGGTCCGACGCCTCGACGCTCACGGTGACTCGCAGCTCGTCATCGACCAAGTCATGAAGAACTCCCACTGTCGCGACCCAAAGATGGAAGCCTACTGCGATGAGGTTCGGCGCCTGGAAGACAAGTTCTACGGGCTCGAGCTCAACCACATCGCCCGACACTACAACGAGACTGCGGATGAGCTGACTAAAATAGCCTCAGGGTGAACAACGGTTCCCCCGGACGTCTTCTCCCGAGACCTGCATCAACCCTCCGTCAAGACCGACGACACGCCCGAGCCCGAGAAGGCCTCGGCCCAGCCTGAGGCACCCTCGGCTCGGTCCGAGGTACCCTCGGCTCAGTCCGAGGTACCCTCGGCACGGTCCGAGGTACCCTCAGCTCGGCCCGAGGTACCCTCGGCCCCCGAGGGTGAGGCACTGCGCGTCAAAGGGGAGCAGAGCGAGGTCACGCCTAATCAAAACTGGCAGACCCTGTACCTGCAATATCTCCACCAAGGAGAGCTACCCCTCGACCAAGCCGAAGCTCGGCGGTTGGCGCGGCGCGCCAAGTCTTTCGTCTTGCTGGGAGATGGGAAGGAGCTCTACCACCGCAGCCCCTCGGGCATCCTCCAGCGATGCATTTCCATCGCCGAATGTCAGGAGCTCTTACAAGAGATACACTCGGGGGCTTGCGGCCATCACGCAGCACCCCAAACCCTTGTTGGAAACGCCTTCCGACAAGGTTTCTACTGGCCGACGGCGGTGGCCGACGCCACTAGAATTGTCCGCACCTGCGAAGGGTGTCAGTTCTACGCGAGGCAGACCACTTGCCCGCTCAGGCTCTGCAGACCATACCCATCACCTGGCCGTTTGCTGTGTGGGGTCTGGACCTCGTCGGCCCCTTACAGAAAGCACCCGGGGGCTACACGCACCTGTTGGTCGCCATCGACAAATTCTCCAAGTGGATCGAGGTCCGACCCCTAAACAGCATCAGGTCCGAACAGGCGGTGGCGTTCTTCACCAACATCATCCATCGCTTTGGGGTCCCGAACTCCATCATCACCGACAACGGCACCCAATTCACCGGCAGAAAGTTCCCGGACTTCTGCGAGGATCACCACATCCGGGTGGACTGGGCCGCCGTGGCTCACCCCATGACGAATGGGCAGGTAGAACATGCCAACGGCATGATTCTGCAAGGACTCAAGCCTCGGATCTACAACGACCTCAACAAGTTCGGCAAGCGATGGATGAAGGAGCTCCACCTCGGTGGTCTGGAGTCTGAGGACAATGCCAAGCCGAGCCACGGGCTTCACACGTTCTTTCTAGTCCTATGGGGCCCGAGGCCATCTTGCCCACAGACTTAGAATACGGTTCCCCGAGGACGAGGGCCTACGCCGACCGAAGCAATCGAGCTAATTCGAGAAGACTCGCTGGACCAGCTGGAAGAGGCTCGGGACATGGCCTTACTACACTCGGCGCCGGTACCAGCATTCCCTGCGACGCTACCACGCCCGCGAGGGGTTCAGGTCCCGAGACCTCCAGGTGGGCGACCTGGTGCTTCGGCTGCGACAAGACACCCGAGGGGCGATATAAGCTCACGCCTCCCTGGGAAGGGCCCCATTCGTCATCGCCAAAGTTCTGAAGCCCGGAACATACAAGCTGGCCAATAGTCAAGGCGAGGTCTACAAGCAACGCTTGGAACACCAACAGCTACGTCGCTTCTACCCTTAAGATGCTTTCAAGTTGTTCGTAACCTCGTTCACACACAAAGTCTGGTCGTCAAGGAAGGGTCAGCCTTGCCTCGGCAAAGCCCGACCCTCCCTCGGGGGCTAGAAGGGGGAACCCCCTCTGCGTCGAAATTTTCCTCGAAAAAAAGAAAAAAATCTTTTCTACCAGGATGCCTTTCGTGCTTTTTGACTACTTCGAAAGTGGGTCCTGAAAACGACGGAGTACACGTAAGCAGCCAAGGCTGATCCGAGCCAAGGGACTCCTACGACTCTGGGATACGGATACCTCACTCATCACCTTCGGCGATAAGTAACTCGCGCTCGGATAAGTGATTCCGCGGACCGAACAAGTCTTCACGCTCGAAAGCTTCCTCTGCCGGAACGGTTTTTCGGGCCTTCTCGACTGTGTCGGTGACAAAACCCTATGGACGAGTAAGAGTGCGCGTAAGCGGGCAAGGCCGACCGAGCCGAGGGATTCCTACGCCTCCGGGGATACGGATACCTCACTCATCACCTTCCGTGAAAAAGCAACTCTCGCCCCGCACAAACAATTCTGTTACGACAAATAAGTCCGGATACTCGAAACAAGAGGAAAAGAAACGCAGCTTTACAACACGACGACAGTGTGTTTGGGCCTCGGCGGCCGCAGAAAACATACACATTCTACAAGACAACCTGATCATCAGGCTCGGACGTCGACAGTTGAAGGGGGCATCAGCACCCTCGGCGTCAACTACACCTTCGGCGGGGTCTGACCTAGCCTCAGACGGCGACGCGGTCGGAGGATCTCCACTCTGAAGGACGACATCAGCACCACACTCGGGCCATCACCGCCAGGGTCTTATCCAGGAATCCGGCTCGAGCAGACGGCTCGGCCGGCCACCCGAGGCCTCGGCCAGCTGTCCCCTGAAGACATCAGCCATCAGCCCAGCTTGTGGCCTCGGCAGCTCAACTCCAGCATCGGTTCCACCAGTGGACGGCCCGGCCAGGCTCCAGCCGACCAAGTCTTCTTTTCGAGCCAACTCTGCCTCTGCCCGTGCTGACACCGCTACCTCTAGCTTCGGCTCATCGAAGGGCGGCCGAGGGGTTCCTTTAACTAAGCAAGAGAAGCCTCCGACAGCAAGGCCGACCGAGCCGAGGGACTCCTACGCCTCCGGGATACGGATACCTCACTCGTCACCTTCGCACGAGGCAACTCACGCTTGGTGAAGCGGTTCAGATAACCAACAGGCGAGTCTTAGTGCTCAAAATGAAGAAAAAACACGGCTCCGCGCCGAAAATACATGCATGTTCAGGCCCCGACAGCCGCAATGAACAAAACACCGGCATTCAAGGTGCTAATACAAATGGAACTCCAGTTCCGTCCCCACGGCAGCAGCGGTGGCCTCAGGGCGGACGCCGCTGCAACCTTGCCCTCGCCCACGCCGACGCTCGAGGGGCGAGGACAAGTACAAAGAGCCGGAGGCCCGGAGTGCGGATGGTGGCAGTGATCCCGTCGGCGACGGGGACTTCTCGAGCCGCATCCACCTCGGCACCAACGACCGGAGCGTCAGCCCATCGGCAGATCCCCACTCGGATCCTCCCGGACGAGCGGAGCACCGACCTCCGCGCGGAGGCCCCGTACCGTTGCAAAGGCAGGACAGCCCCAGAACACGAACGCGCGCCGCTCTAGCGGCGCGCGATGTCTTGGGCGGTCCACACGTGCGCACGGCGTGACAACCGCCCTTGCGCTGGGAGGGGGCACCGGGAGCCAAGCCGGCGAGCCCAACGTGCTGAAGCTGGCGACACCCGCCGTCGACCAGCCCCGCGTTGTCGAAGTCTGCCCCGCTCGTATGGCCAGTGAGCGCCCTCTCCCTTGAATGCTGAAGGGGAGGCTGACCTACGAACCCGCGCGGGAGGTAGAGCTTCGGCTCAGCCCGGCCTCCGCCCTAGCAAGGATGATGAACATCATTGAAGCTGAGGGCGGGACCAAGATCGCAGCCCGGCTTGCTTCTCCTCATCCAGGGGCTGGTGGTCACCGTCTTGGGTGACCACCGGCGAGGGGATGCAGCCGGGCTGCATGATGAAAATCCTCGAAGTCGAACGATTGCTGAAATGTACCAACTTCCACGAAGTTGCGTTCCTCCGACGACAAGGCAGAAGGATTACGGGCGTCCCCCATCCGGGGGCCCGGAAGATGGAAAGACACGGTGCATAAGGGAGCGTGAAGACATGGCCGTCTTTCAAGGGGGTCACCCTCCTTTTAAAGGCAACTCTCCCTACTTGCGTCCTCAGCCGTTGCGGGCTGAGTCTTCTCCAACACACTCCAAGGTCCTCCCCCTACAGCGCGGGGGCTGGGCCCCACGCGTCATGCAAGCCGGTCCAGGGCAGAAGAAGCCAAACCGCCGCGCGCGGTGCATGCAACCGCCCGGCGGTTACAAGCATTCCTCCACTTTCGCCCAGACCAGCGGGTGAAAGGGCGGACAGCCATGCAGGCGGCATGCAACCGCGCCAGGTGGGCGCGCCCCTTCGACTTCCAACGCACCCAGCATGGAGGCCTAGGCCCACACGTCATGCAACCGGCGCGCGATTGATACGTGCGAGCAACTGCACCGCCCCTCGCGCCACTACCGCGCCTCCTCGACTGCGGAGCTAATACCGCGACTCGAGACAACCCTGCGTGTGACCCAGCAGTGCCAGCCAAGCACGACGGTCAATACAGCCAAAAAAATGGGCCGGCAGTAATGGCGGTGGTAGGCGGGCAGGAGCAGCGGTCACGTCGTCAGCCAAGCTTACGTCCCATCCAGGGCAGCGAGAGAACCCTCTCTCACGGCGTGAAGACGGCGTGCCCGTGATCTGTTCCTCGAACGGCTCGCACACGCGCAACGACCGCCTCACGAACCACTCGCCCCGTCGCATTAACTCCGCGGCGCCTCAGGCAGGAGAAGCAAGCGACGCTTCGCCTTCGCCATAATGACCGCGTCAAAAAAGGTACGCCACGTCATTCGATTTCGTATCCTTTTCCTTTTCCTCTTTCTCTCTCTTACAACAGGGACCGGGAAAGGGGGATACCCCGAAAAGGATCCTTCTCCGTGGAGGAAACAGGCCCCGAGCCTCCCTACTGATCAGAGGTTCGAAGGCTGGCCCCTCGGAGGGGTTCAACGGCCGCCTCAGAGCGCTTGGGTTCTGCGCCCACTACTGGTCAGAGGTTCGATGGCCGGCCCCTCGGAAGGGTTCAACGGCCGCCTCAGGCCACTCGGGCTACGCGCCCACTACTGATCAGGGGTTCGTAGGCTAGCCCTCGAAGGGTTCACAGTCGCCTCAGACACAGAGCGAGGGATGACCCTGGGTACGTTCGATACATAACCAAGGCTCGGGCTATGCTCCCGAGGTACCCTAGGACATTTCCGAGACCAGCGGGAGCGATCTTGTAACGGAGTCCCATCAGAGGGAGGCATCGAGCCCTCGGACCCCGTCAAAGGGGACCGGGTCCGGCAGATCACCCGCAGGTACTTTTGGAGCGCGCCTCCGGGCCTCTAGTCGACCCCTAACAAATGGGGCACGGGCGTCCACTCGGATTACCCGCCAGCAGCTCACCGGAGACACCATGTTCGGCGCCCTCCGAGGGCAACATGGCGCTTTCCCCCCTCCTCCTTGTGGAAAGGCGACGCAGGGGCGTATGTAAAAAAGTCGAGTCTGTCCTTGACCGTCCTCTCGCCCTGTGCAGAGGCTCGGGGGCTGCTCTCGCAAACCCGGCTCCGGCCAAACCGTTGACAGCGTCAACATACCAGCCCGAGAACTTGGGACCCGATCGTGCACCCGGGCTACGGCCAGCTCGCATGAGGGAACAACCAGACCAGCCGAAGTGTCGCGAAACGCACTAAGACCTCGAAGGAGTTAAACTACTCCTCCGAGGCCTCGGGGCTACACCTGGCGGGTGCGCTCGCGTGCACCCACCGGAACAAAATGCAACCAGAAAAGGCTGGTCCCCTTGCGAAAAAGTGTGGCAAAAGCCTCCAAGCGAGTATTAACACTCCCTTCGAGGCTCGGGGGCTACTGTCGGGGACCATAATTAGGGGTACCCTCAAGGCTCCAAAATCTCAGCTGGTAACCCCTATCAGCACAAAGCTGCAAAGGCCTGATGGGTGCGATTAAGTCAAGGATCGGTCCATTCGAGGGACGCGATCACGCCTTGCCCGAGCCCAGCCTCGGGCAAGGGCAGCCGACCCCGGAGGATCTACGTCTCGCCCGAGGACCCCCCCCTCCAGCAACGGACACACCTTCGGCTCGCCCGAGGCCCAGTCTTCACCAAGAAGCAACCTTGGCCATATCGCCATGCCAACCGACCAAATCGCAGGGGCATTTAATGCAAAGGTGGCCTGACACCTTTATCCTGACGCACGCCCTCCAGTCGACAGAGCCGAAGTGACCGCAGTCACTTCGCCGCTCCACTGACCGGTCTGACAAGAGGACAACGTCGCCTGCGCCGCTCCGACTGCTAAGCCACCCGACAGAGTAAGGCTGGCAGCAGCAAGTCCGGCCTCAGGCGTCATAGGAAACTCCGCCTCGCCCGACCCCAGGGCTCGGAAGATGACGAACTCCGCTCCGCCCGACCCCAGGGCTCGGACTTGGGCTCAGCCCCGGAAGACGACGAACTCCGCTTCGCCCGACCCCAGGGCTCGGACTCGGGCTCAGCCCCGGAAGACGACGAACTCCGCTCCGCCCGACCCCAGGGCTCGGACTCGGGCTCAGCCTCAGAAGACGACGAACTCCGTCTCGCCCGACCCCAGGGCTCGGACTCAACCCTGGCCTCAGCCGACGGTCTCCGCCTCGTCCGACCCGGGGGCTCGGACTCGACCTCGACCTCGACCTTGGAAGGCAGACTCGACCTCGACCTCGACCTCGACCTCAGAGAAGCCTCCACCTCGCCCAACCTAGGGCACGGACCGACCACGTCGACAGGAGGCGCCATCATTACCCTACCCCGAGCTGACTCAGGCTACGGGGAACAAGACCGGCGTCCCATCCGGCTCGCTCCACTATGCGAGTAATGATAGCGTCCCGCATGCCCTATGACGACGGCGGCTCTCAGCCCCCTTACGGAAGCAAGAGGACGTCAGCAAGGACTCAACAGCCCCGACAGCTGTCCTTCCGCCAGACTCCAGCACTCCTCCGACGGCCACGACATCACACGAACTGGGTGCCAAGACCTCTCCGGCTGCCACGACGGCATGTACTTAGGGCGCTAGCTCTCCCCCGCTAGACACGTTAGCACATTGCTACACTCCCCATTGTACACCTGGATCCTCTCCTTACGCCTATAAAAGGGAGGACCAGGGCCCTCTTACAGGGGGTTGGCCGCGCGGGGAAGGACGGACGGTGCTCGCGCAAGGCCGCTCGCTCCCTCCCTCGTGGACGCTTGTAACCCCCTACTGCAAGTGCACCCGACCTGGGCGCGGGGCTAACACGAAGGCCGCGGGTTCCACCTCCCACGCCTGTCTCCCTCCGGCTGCTCTATCCCCCCTTCGCGTTCTGCCTCGCGCCAACCCATCTGGGCTGGGGCACGCGGCGACAATTCACTCATCGGTCTAGGGACCCCCCCGGGTTTCGAAACACCGACAAGACTCCTCTCTAGCCACTTGGCGATTATTGTGCTAACGCTTAACCAAATTTTTGTGGCTTAAGTTTAAAGTTTTACAGGATCACCTATTCACCCCCCCTCTAGGTGCTCTCACACTGATATATGTTTCTACATTGTATGTGTGTGTAGGAGAGTAGGGCACAACTTGATTCAATCCATGTTGAATCATAGAGGCTGTTGCGAGTAATACATACACGTCATTTGCACATGAGTATAATTTAGATGGTGAGATTTTTTATCTTTGTTCTCATTTGGAATTATAAGTATATGGAATTATAAGTATCTGCATCCACTTTGTTTTAGGAGCAAGGTGTAATTATCTGTATTTTCCTTTTGGTATAACACATCAATCTTTTCTTTTATTCGATTTATGGCAGATCATAATGCCTAGAGAGAACTTGCTGAAACATATGTTTCCTTACAAATGTAAGGTGTTCAATATCAATCCACTCTACATAATACTAGATATGGATCTCATAGTACTGTAATGTTCCCATTTCTTATCAGGTACAAGCAAGCTGCATTTTGTTATGAGGAGCTAATATTAGCCCAACCAACTATTCCACTCTAGCATAGCAAATTTACATTGCTCAATGTATTTTTAGGGTTTTTGAATAATCTGTTGTTTAATGTCAAATTTCAGAAAAAATAGATGCAAGTCATGACTTCAGATATACTACTATCTTTGTTTACTTTTCTAGTTGATTGTTGAACTTGCATCCGTTTTTATAATTATAACAAATTTAGTAAAAATTATTATTTGAGCCATTAGTCTACCCTTTAGCATGTGTAGGTACCCAGTTATGTTCCTTTGTCATTAGCTTTAGCTAAAACGCATACAAATCATTGCAGTTTGGTGTGCTTGTATGAGTTAGTCATCCATGGATTTCTTTGGTTATATTTTTCAAAATAACTGCCTTGAGTTCATTAGGGGAGCGGAACAGAGTCATGCTGGATTTATAAGTATTTAGGTAGAGGGATCTATTTGGGTTCAATCCAAATCATGGTTAAAGGGAGGAAAACATG